>CM020013.1:13746326-14996326 GCA_009771035.1 Lupinus albus | reverse complement strand
TACACATTTTCTATCAAAAAATCAAGAATAAAGCCAGGGATCGCATCACATGCAAAATTGCCCATTTTTCACATTCTGCCAAAGTAGCTGACTTAGAGCATCAGCTCCATTTACAAAGACACGAAAAAATCTAACCATTCCTTCCATCTTTGAGGTAAAGTTAATTTAATACTCAACAAATAGCCACAAAAACTGCTTCTAGATATAGCCTTAAGAAACTGCTGTTAAAGTATGGCACTTCCATAGTGGATTGCAAATGTATAATTGATCATGTCATAGATATTCAACAAAGTTCATACAAATATGGCATGAAAATCAACCAAAATCCTAAAGGCAGTGACAAAAAGGATATGTTTATGAAAGTAAAAAATATATGCATTTCCAAATAATTGCAATCCACCCTTCATTTTCCATGAACTGTAACTATTATTGGATATTTTTGTAATTCAATAATCACCTATTAGTAAGGGTGGTTATGTTAGTTGTAATCTTGAAGATATAAATAGTATGATGTGTAGTGTATATGTTAGTTAACACACATATACAAAAATTCAGTCTTCTTCACTTTTACTCTATTCATTCTAATGCTATTATCCACAACCAAGAACAATATCACTGCATTCTTCTTCTTCTTCCTCGTATCAGTGTGAGTGAGTTTGTTTCAAACTCCAACAAATTGGTATCTAGAGCTAGGAAAGATCGAAGCAAGATTTCTCTCCCTCAACCTCACATCTTCACGTTCTTCGATTCTCTGATCCCCATCTCCTCTTCTTTCTAATCACTGCTTCTTATCAATTCTTGCATCACGATGGCTCAATCAAACACAAGCTTTCAACACACACTTCATGTTCTTAATGGAAAGAATTGGAATCGGTGGAGTATTCAGATGAAAGCTATATTGGGTGGCCAAGATCTTGCTGAGATTGTCGAAGATGGTTTTACTGCACCTAATCCAGAGGCTTCAGATCTAGAACGATTGATGCATAAGGAGAACAAGAAAAAGGATTGTAAAGCCATGTCCTTCATTTATCAGTGTGTAGATGATGCTCATTTCGAAAAAATTGCAGCTGCACACTCTTCACAAGAGGCATGGCAGATTCTTGAACAATATAACAAAGGTGCTGAGCAATTGAAGAAAGTCAGACTACAAACCATGAGGCGTCAGTATGAGCTGATGCAAATGGAGGTGGATGAAGGAGTTGCTACATTCTTCAACAGGATCAGAAGCCACACAAACTCAATGAAGGCATATGGTGAGGTCATTACTGATCAAACTATTATTGAAAAGATCTTGAGGACCTTGACCCCAAAGTTTGATCACATAGTAGTGGCAATTGAAGAATCAAAGAAACTTGAAGAGATGAAGCTTGAAAGCCTACAAGGCTCCCTCGAGGCTCATGAGCAGAGGCTCAATGAAAGATCCAGTGATAGGTCAATAAATCAAGTTCTGCAAGCTCAGACATTCAAGAGAGGGAGGTTCTATGGCAAGAATGAGAAAAGGAACCCAAGAAAGGGAAAGGATTATGGAGGAAGAGGTGCAGGTGCTCAGTTTCCAAACAAAGAGAGGTCTGATCAAGAACAGTCCTCTGATTCCACAAGAAGAGGAAACTTCAATACTTGGAGAGGTGGAAAGAAGAAGGTGGATAGAAGCAGAATCAAGTGCTTCAATTGCAATAAGATTGGGCATTTTTCATCTGAATGCCAAGCTCATCCCAGGCATAGTAGGCAATCTAATGTTGAAGCACATATGGTGAAGGAAGAGACAGAAGACTTTGTTGATGATACACCCATCTTGTTGATGATGACAACATGTCAAGGAATAAACAGCAAAGACATTTGGTATGTGGATTCAGGCTGTTCCAATCACATGACTGGACACAGAGATTGGCTGGTCAATTTTGATGAGTCAAATAAAAGCAAAGTCAGGTTTGCTGACAATAGAACAATCCAAACAGAAGGGGTTGGAAATGTGGTGATTGAGAGTAAAAATGGTATAAATGCAATAATCTCTGAGGTACTCTTTGTGCCTGAAATGAATCATAATCTGATCAGCATTGGCCAGTTGTTGGAGAAAGGTTTCTCAGTGAATATGCAAGATGGTTATCTTGATGTGTTTGATACAACCAAGAGAAAGGTTATGAGAGCTCCTCTTGCTCAGAACAGGACATTTTAGGTGAGCCTGAATACTTTGGAGTCCCAATGCCTCAGCTCTGAAACCTTAGCTGATGATGTGTGGCTGTGGCATATGAGGTTTGGTCATCTCAACTTCAAGGATCTCAGCCTGTTGAAATCCAAAGAGATGGTTCATGGCTTACCTTCAATTCAAGTGCCAAAGAAGATATGTGAAAGCTGCCTAATTAGCAAGCAGCCTAGGTCCTCCTTCAACAACTTCACTACATCTAGAGCCATTAGTTTGCTGCACGTGGTCTAATCTGATGTGTGTGGCCCATTTGAGACTCCTTCATTGGGTGGAAATAAGTACTTTGTCACTTTTGTTGATGATCTTAGTAGAAAGATTTGGCTCTACTTGATCAAGGCCAAAAGTGAAGTGTTCTCAATCTTTAAGACTTTCAAGTGTATGGTTGAAAAGCAATCTGAGAAGTCAATCAAGGTTCTAAGAACAGATGGAGGAGGAGAGTACAATTCCAAGGAATTTGAACTGTTCTGTAATGAGAATGGGATCTTGCATGAGGTCACTACACCATATACTCCTCAACATAATGGAGTGGCTGAGAGGAGGAACAGAACTATTCTTAACATGGTTAGAAGTATGCTAAAGACTAAAGACCTTCCACTTGGTTTATGGGGTGAGGCTGCAGCAACAGCAGCTTATGTGCTTAATCATTGTCCAACAAAGAGACTTGAATCAAAAGTGCCTGAAGAAGTTTGGTCAGGAACAAAGCCATCAGTCAAGCACTTCAGAATTTTAGGGTCAGTTTGTTTCAAGCACATACCTTATCAGAGAAGAAAGAAATTGGATGATAAAAGTGAGCCTATGATCTTGATTGGCTACCATCCAACTGGAGCCTACAAACTGTTTGATCCTAAAACATCTCAAGTAATGTTTAGCAGAGATGTATACTTCAATGAGTCAGGTTCATGGAAAGAAGACAATACATAGAAAGAACAAGTTCAAGTATCTCTGGAATGGAATCCTAGTGAAATCAGTGTTGAATCTTCACAATTGAATGAAGTTGAGCCTTGTAACGACCCGATTTTCTACCCTTGAAAATTTTTCATTCATTTTAATCATTTTGCATGCATTTTCCTACACTTACTATCTTACTTTCAAATTCCATAATCACCTACACTTGATTTGACAGAAAAACATAATTCATATTCGTAATGTCTCACGGATAATGAGACCCCATAAGTATAGTTCTCCGAAATAACCATACACCCAGTTACAAATATCCGACTAATGGTTAGCTATGATTACAATCATTTAAATCCGCAAGTAGTCATTTAAGATACAAAAACATAAATAGTGAATCCAACGTCTAAAGCTCCTAAAATTCCCGAACTAGCATACTCCATTCATCTATTTACCTGCAATGGGATTATCAATGACAAAAGTACAAAACACACAAAGGAGTAAGTCGTTAATTCAATAAACGTCATTATAAGATAATCCACATTAAAAAAAAGGTTAGTAAACCATTTTCGAAATTCATTTTGTTTTGCTGCATAACTTGAGCCAAAGTCGCTACACCCCTCAGGGTTAGCTAAAAGCAGATTCTCATCCTTTTTACCAATAAAACACGCCTCATAAACTTGGGCCGAAGTGTTGCTACGTAAACTCGAGCCGAAGTCGCTACACCCCTTAGGGTTAGCTAAAAACAAATTCTCATCTCTTTTATAAAGAAAACATGCCGCGTAAACTCGGGCTGAAGTGTTGCTACATAAACTCGAGCCGAAGTCGCTACACCCCTTCGGGTTAGCTAAAAACAAATTCTCATCTCTTTTATAAAGAAAACATGCCGCGTAAACTCGGGCTGAAGTGTTGCTACATAAACTCGAGCCGAAGTCGCTACACCCCTTCGGGTTAGCTAAAAACAAATTCTCATCTCTTTTATAAAGAAAACATGCCGCGTAAACTCGGGCTGAAGTGTTGCTACATAAACTCGAGCCGAAGTCGCTACACCCCTTAGGGTTAGCTAAAAACAAATTCTCATCTCTTTTATAAAGAAAACATGCCGCGTAAACTCGGGCTGAAGTGTTGCTACATAAACTCGGGCCGAAGTCGCTACACCCCTTCGGGTTAGCTAAAAACAAATTCTCATCTCTTTTATAAAGAAAACATGCCGCGTAAACTCGGGCTGAAGTGTTGCTACATAAACTCGAGCCGAAGTCGCTACACCCCTTCGGGTTAGCTAAAAACAAATTCTCATCTCTTTTATAAAGAAAACATGCCGCGTAAACTCGGGCTGAAGTGTTGCTACATAAACTCGAGCCGAAGTCGCTACACCCCTTAGGGTTAGCTAAAAACAAATTCTCATCTCTTTTATAAAGAAAACATGCCGCGTAAACTCGGGCTGAAGTGTTGCCTCGTAAACTCGGGCCGAAGTGTTGCCTCGTAAACTCGAGCCGAAGTCGCTAACCATTTATGGTCGGCTAAAAATATATTTTCTTTTCATTGAATTCACCATCAATCATTTCTCGTAAATCCACGCTATATTTAGTATAAACACACCCATATATGTTTATACTAACTACATGATTCACAATATAATTATTGCATGACCAGAAAACGCACACGTTTTCCATCTTCCGTAAATCTACGCCTACTTTAGTATAAACACACCCATATATGTTTATACTAAATGCGCAATTTACAACTTATTCATTTCATAACCAGAAAATACCCACATTTTCCTTTTCCGTAAATCTACGCCATCTTTAATATAAACACACTCATATATGTTTATACTAAATGCGTAATTTACAACTTAATCTTTGCATAACCAGAAAATACACATTTTCTATTTCAAATGCAAAATTAAAGACTTATCCTTACCTTGGTGAGTATTGGGGTTCGGTTCTTGGCAACTTCTCTAGTTCTACCGACACCACCTCCAACCTTAGGATCTTTCCTCATCCCACCACATAACACAATGTTAGTCATTTATTCCAAATATCACATAAACAACTTATATTGCATCATTTAATCATACAAAATATTCATCATCAATATTCAACCATCTAATAAAACATGCATAACATCTCATATTTCAATATTTGGGGGTAAACTCATCTTCTACCTCTAACATTTTACTCATTCTCTCCTTTTACCACATTTTCACTTTTAGGGTTTTTGGGGTTTTCATGAATCAACCCACAACCCTTTCCATTCTTGAGATACTATCTCTAAACCAAGAGTTTACAAGATAAAAACAACATAAAACGAACCATAACTCTAAAGGATGAGTTTCCATGGTTTCTCATGTTTTAAAAATAAATCCAACATACCCAAAACAAGTTAGAGAGGAAGAAGAAGAGTTAGTAACAAGAGGTTTACCTCTTCTCAAGCTCCAAGATGAGTCCTAAGGCTCCTTGCTCTTGAAAAGCTCTCCTCTCTCTCTTCTCTTCGAAGTTCTAACCCTAAAATATGTTTTGGGTTTCTATTTTATAGACACTGCGATAAGTGTAATCGATTACAAGTATAGTGTAATCGATTACACTATGTAAATTGCAGAGGCATCGTCGCTATGTAATCGATTACCAACGTGGTGTAATCGATTACATTAATACGATGTAATCGATTACCAGAAGTGTGTAATCGATTACATTAATACGATGTAATCGATTACCAGAAGTGTGTAATCGATTACACAATGTAAATTACAGAGGCATCGTCGCGATATAATCGATTACCAACATGGTGTAATCGATTACATTGTGTCAGATGTACATATCTGATGCTTTTAATCATCATGTAATCGATTACCAGGACTGTGTAATCGATTACATCATGCAAAATACAAATATCTGATGCTTTTATCAGCATGTAATCGATTACCAGGACTGTGTAATCGTTACACTGCCCAAAATTGCCATTTCTCGCCGAGGCCAGACAACTCTCGCTCGGGCGAGAATCCTCCAGTATAGCCCAGGATTTCACCCTCCCAGGTGATCCTTTCTCGCTCAGGCGAGAATCTCTCGCTTAAGCGAGACTTCCAGGACTGATACTCTAATTTTTAAAGACTAAAATTCGGGGTGTTACAAGCCTCAATCAGAAGCTGCAACAGAAATTCTAGAATCTGTTAGACCTACTAGATTGAGAAACCTGCCTGCTGGACTCAGAGATTGTCATATATCATCTGATGATGCAATAACAGATGAAGGAGAGCTGGTCCAGTTTATTGCACTCTTTGCAGACTCAGAACCACTAACCATTGATGAGGCTGTTAGCAGTAAAGTGTGGAAAGCAGCTATGCAAGAAGAATTAAGGTCTATCACAAAGAATAAGACCTGGGAATTGGTTCAACTCCCTGCTGATCAAAAGCCTATATCTGTGAGATGGGTGTTTAAGACCAAACTACATCCAGATGGTTCCATTGCCAAGCATAAAGCAAGACTTGTTGCAAATGGTTTTATGCAGAAGGAATGAATTGATTTCTCTGAGGTGTTTGCTCCTGTTGCTAGGCTAGAGACAATCAGATTAGTAGTTGCTCTAGCAACCAAGAACAAGTGGGAGATGTGGCAACTTGATGTGAAATCTGCTTTTCTGAATGGAACATTAGAAGAAAAGGTCTATGTCAAGCAACCACTAGGATTTGTGGTAAAGGGCAGTGAGGACAAAGTCTATAGGCTGAAGAAGGCTCTATATGGGCTAAGACAAGCTCCAAGAGCTTGGAACAAAAGAATTGATGCATTCTTTAGCAACACTAGTTTCAGAAAATGTGATGTGGAGCATGGTGTGTATGTGAAGACACTTAGCAACAACATTCTCATCATATGCTTATATGTTGATGATCTCTTAATTACAGGCAGCAACTCAGATGGAATTGAAAGTGTTAAACAGAGCCTGAAAGTAGAGTTTGAAATGTCTGACTTAGGCAGACTTTCATACTTCCTTAGCATTGAGTTTAGACAGATTGATGAAGGCTTATTCATGCAACAAAGGAAGTATATACATGATGTGTTAAAGAAGTTCAACATGATCAATTGTAACTCTACTGAAACACCTTCAGAACCAAGCTTGAAGCTGGTCAGTGATGAACATGAGCCTGATGCTGATGGCACACTGTTTAGACAAATTGTTGGCTGCCTAAGATACATTTGTCATACAAGACCTGAGATTTCATTCAGTGTTGGCTTGGTGATCAGGTTTATGAGCAATCCTAAAAGATCACATCTTGTAGCAGCCAAGAGAATCATGAGATACTTGAATGTCACATTGGATTTTGGTATTTTGTTCTCTACCAAGACAGAAGGGAGGCTGCAGCTCATAGCCTATGCTGACTCATATTGGAGTGGAGATTTGCTAGAAAGGAAGAGCACTATGGGCTATGTTTTCATGCTTCATGGATCCCACATCTCTTGGTGTTCAAAGAAACAAGAGATTGTAGCATTATCCACTTGTGAGGCTGAATATGTGTCTACTTGCCATGCTGCATGCCAAGCTCTCTGGATGTTGTCTCTGCTTGAAGAAATGGAAGTTGGCTGTGATGACAAAGTGGAATTACTTGTTGATAACAAGTCAGCAATCAACCTTGCAAAGAATCCAATTGCACATGGAAGGAGCAAGCATATAGAGAGGAAATGTCACTTTCTTAGAGACCAAGTAAGCAAAGGAAAAGTGTGTCTTAAATACTGCAAAACAGATTCTCAAATTGCAGATATAATGACTAAGTCCTTGAAGATTGATAGATTTAGAGAATTGAGGAAGTTACTAAGTGTAATATGCTTGTAATAGATTCTTGAATTAAGGAAGAGTATTGGATATTTTTGTAATTCAATAATCACCTATTATTAGTAAGAGTGGTTATGTTAGTTGTAATCTTGAAGATATAAATAGTATGATGTGTAGTGTATGTGTTAGTTAACACAAATATACAAAAAATCAGTCTTCTTTACTTTTACTCTATTCATTCTAATGCTATTATCCACAACCAAGAACAATATCACTGCATTCTTCTTCTTCTTCCTCGTGTCAGTGTGAGTGAGTTTGTTTCAAACTCCAACAACTATCTCTGTTAACTTATTTTTCTATGTCCTCATCACCCCTTTAACTCTTACCAAAAAACAAGCATCCCATTTTCCAGTAACATGCATCAAGAGAAAGAGGGGAAGGGACCAGATTCAGGGCCAACAACAAAATTGGTAACAGTAAGAGAGTGAAGGTATCAAGGTAATATGACTGAGATTAATATGAGTAAAGACATGAAAATCTTCAGAATCTAACTTTGGTCATTCGTGTACGTCATAAAATTCCAAACATAAAGTGTCTTTCAGTATATTATTTGTGGGTTGGGTTTTAAAATAGAGAATAATGTATCTCTTCGTACCAGTAGATAATTTATCTTTTTCGGCTAATAAAAGAATTACATATATACTGGGATATAAGACATATTATGGGATATAAGATGTATTAGTACCGACTTTACCCTTTCAAAGGATTCATTAGTGTCCAACCCGTGGCCATGCACATACGTGTCATTATTTTTGCTTCTTTAGATGATGAGATGATACATGCAAGATAACACGTGCCTTGGTGAAGTGCAATTCTATTGGTGCTACATAATTAAGTCCTGCAATAATTCTTTTTCACGTTAGTCAAACTATTAAATTACCCAATACGACTTTTAGGATAAATCCAAATTACTAATTAAGATCCAAAATCCTTATCTTCATTGTTTATTCATGCACAATCACTATATATTGATTTATTTTTAATGCTAAATTACACTAATATTCTTTGAGTTTTAATAAAATTATCCAAAGTATTTCTATTTTTTTAAATCTACACAAATCAAACAAAATAGTATAAATGTAAATCTAGTAAATCTCACTTCTCCCTCGTTTACATATTTGATCAACACAATCTTTATTAAAAATTAACATTATGTAAAACCTAGTAAATCATATATGACCATTCACTATTAGAGGCCCATAAGTTATAAAATGTGTTAAAAAGTGTTGAATATGTTAAAATATCAAATATCATATCCGTAAAACTTAAGAAAATCAATACTGATAATTAAAATATCCTATCATCTAATATAAATATATTAAATAAAATAATACTGTACCGCCTTAATTTAACTCGTATAGTAGAAGATTCTTTAATCATTTGCCCTTATCCAAAACTCTTATATATATATATTGAACCCACCACCATGCATTTTTCATAATCATATTCATTCCAAATTTCTAATCTTACTTTCAAAAACCTTTCTGAATATCTCTTCTGTTTTTCTCTTCAACTGTTACACATAACAATGGAATACAGAACCCTAGAACTCAACGTTGTATCTGCAAAAGACATCAAAAATGTTAACTTCTTATCTAAGATGAATGTTTATGCCGTCGTTTACATCTCCGGCGACCCTCAAAACCCTCAGAAAACGAAGACACATGTGCACAGAGACGGCGGCATCAACCCCACATGGAATTTCCCGGTGAAATTCACTGTCAACGAGTTACTGGCGCACCAGAACCGTTTATACCTTGAGATCAAGCTCATCTCCGACCGCACCCTCGCCGGCGATACCCTCATTGGCACCGTCAATATTCCCGTCAAGGAACTTATCGACAACCCCGGAGACGGTTCCTTCCGCCATGTCAGCTATCATGTAAGAACGCAAACGGGGAAGACCAAGGGATCACTGAATTTGTCTTATAAATTTGGCGAAAAAGTCACCGCTCCGGTAAGGGCAGCATCATCGACACCGATGGCTTATCCACCACCGGCTCCAACCGGATCAAAGCAGGAGCCGGTGATGGCTTATCCAGCTACTGGGGTAGTAGGTTCAAGTGCAACACCTTCAAACAGTGCTGCACCACCACATCAACCCGGCTATGGGTACCCACAGACTCAGCAACCCGGCTATGGGTACCCACCAGCTCAACAACCCGGCTATGGGTACCCGCCGCCTCAACAAGGTTTTGGGTACCCACCGGCTCGAAGAAAGAAGAACAAATTTGGAATGGGGATGGGAGCTGGGTTGCTTGGCGGTGCGCTGGGTGGGCTTTTGATAGGAGATATGGTATCTGATGTTGCTGATTATGATGCTGGATATGATGCTGGCTTTGATGATGGTGGGTTTGGTGATGGTAGTGGATATGATGGTGGGTTTGGTGATGGTGGTGGATTTGATTTTTAGGTCATTTGTATTTATGTAATCTTGGTTTCAGATTAACCTAGTGTTCTTTGTGGCTGTTTGATGAACATGACTCATTTCAGTATTTTTATATCATATATATCACATTAATACTCTTTTTTGTAGTCTCTTTATATTAGTGAACATCTCATTTTTTAAGTCAAATAATTTTCTAGGATTTTACATGCTGCTAAACTGTTTGGCATGGAAAATGATGTAAAGTTAGAGGATCTCAAATTATGTCTCACTTCATTACATAAAGCAATTTTTCATTTGATATATTTTTATTGGTGTGAAATATAATTTATATATTCTTATCTATGTGACATTGTTTTGTTTTTTCCTAAAATCTAGATTGGATCTATCTTCTCAAACTTCAGGAGGCTTTTCCATGAACACAACAAAGGCCTTGAAGAGTTTCCTTAACTCAAACTAAGCCAAATGGTTTACACTTCATCTTTTGCATATGAAAAAAAAACCATCCGAGATAGATAAGAGTAGAAATGGTTCTCCATGAGTAAGACTCATCTCCATTAATAGAAAGTCAAGTACCTAAAAAAAATCAAAGAAAGTGGAAGATGCAATGTCACTTTTGTCCTTTTTATTTAAAAGAAAATTACACATTTACCCTTAAACTACACATAAAAAATTCACTTATCTCTGTATATATTTGAACAGAGACACATACAAACATCATGTGTGAGTGACCATAGGACGGGTCGGGAAGGGTCATGTTTGGTCCCTACTCGGCCATAGATATTGACGGGTCTAATTTTTGAACCCGAACCCGGCCTTAGACCTGATGAGACCCGACCCTTTCAGACCCGATCATGATCAGGCCATATCGGGTGAGCGGGTAGGGTCGGGTCATGCTCACCCATACTCCTACTTAACACACTAGTCTTTTGAGCTTGATTTTTCTCATGTGTTTAAGTCCTAACAATTTAATGTTAGGAGTCTCACATTGAGTAGCATAGCAAATACTTAAGTTCTAATAATTGGTGTTTTTGTTAAAAATTGTGTTATGGAGGACTAATGTAGACTAAATTATGGTATAATATTGAATATTAATTGATAAATGATGGTTTTAAAAAGAAATGATATGATTGGATCAATTTCAAAGCACTTCTCTTTGGAATTAGCCCTATCATCAAGCTAAGGTTATGGGTGGCAATTGCATTTTTTTACTTAGTAAATATGATTCTCAAAATATAGTGATTGATTTTACAAGAGTAGATATGGGTAGTAATAAAAAGAACAAAAATATTAATTTTTAGACTTCATAAATCTCACCCAACCATTCTGAAATATATTATTCATGTTGCATTACACTTTGCACCCTCCCAGTTAAAAAGGTTATTGGTACTAACCAATAAATTGGAATTGAAATTACCAAATGGTATCACATAAAAAAGGAGGAAGGGGTTCTTGTATCCGCGAAGACTTACTAAATTTAACCTTTCAACAATTAAATCGATCACTATTCTAAGATGATTTTTAAAAGGGTTTTGATTTATTGACATGATATAGTTCAAATACAATACAATGATAAAATGAGTTGAGATTGAATGTCATACTTACTATCCATATACACATAATTCATTACACAAATTGAATTAGTGATGGTCAATTTAACAACTTATGCAACAAAGCTTTATGTCTAGCAACTTTATTCATAATATGAAGATTTATGACTTGCAAAGTCATGTCTCTATGCTAGTAGTTCATGCATAAAAAGTCGAGTTAAAATGCAACACCTCAATTTTATTATCTGTCAATGTCTTGATTTATACTAACATTTTATTAATCTACCTCTACACATGCCTAGTAATCTAGATTAACAAAATTATGTTTTATGAACATTCAAAAATACATCTATGTCTAGTAGTTTATGTCATTCAGTTTGAGATTTATAAAATAACAAAATTAGTTCCACGTTTATATACCAATAAAGTAACACACATAAGATGACAAGTTGATACAAGTCTATGCCTAGAAAATACATCAATTGTTGAGTTATGCAAGTTTAGAATTATGCAAAGAAAATATATCAAAACTTCATTTAGATAAATCAATGGGTATACATCAAACTTGTATTACATTCAATCATAACAAGAAAGTACTTAGTTACTCATGTTCACACAATGCAATGAAGAATACACAACTCACGGGGTGATAGAACCACTCACAAATGAGCATATATTAACTCTTATAGAGCTTACACTAAGTTCCCCACGATATAAGTGAGTTAAACTCCCTAAAAACTTCGAAAATAAATATTACATATGGAATCTATCAAAGTGTGTCCCTTTGGCTCAGGCTGGAAGTTATTAAATACTTTTCTAGTGGTGGCTTCTACGCTCAGCGTACTACCTGTGGCTTCTAGTTGGCTAGGCACGACACTTGGATGCACCAATGCATGTTGAGCATGCTTCATGCGCACCATTCAATGTACTCAACCCAAACGCATGCGCTGAGCGAATGGTTTCCATAAGCTAATTGTCTTAATTCTTCAATTCATGCGCTGAACGCAATTTTTGTGTTGAGTTTGGCTTGGGCGTTGAGCGTGGAGCTCATATGTTGTCGGATCCGCTCAGTGTGATCCTTGCATTGAGCCTGACTGAGTTTTGTCTGGAAACTTAAAGTGATCTTTCCTCTGAATTAAGCCTACTAACACTTCAGAGATTATGTTTAGTAAATCAAACAAATTTTAATCATATATAAGTACAATTTCACCTAGTTGAGTTGATTAAGTTGTTAAAGTGTCATAAAATTAATGTAAAAAGTATGATCAAATTGACACTTAATAGTTGTCTTGCGCGAAAACATATAGTCATCAAATTGGATAATGGAGAACAACTACCACACTTGGTGTTCTCATTTGCATTTCTATCCAATTAAAAAACGACACTTAATTAAAAATAAAAGTTATATAAACATAAACTATCATTTTTATATTGTTGGTTGGAATTTGATTGGCTATGAACATGAAAACATGATTTTTGGAGTCAAACTCTTCTCCATTAGTGGAGAGGCCAAATATATAGAAATGCATTGAAAAAGCAAAGGACATTGACACTTGTATCATTTAATTTATATTGATATTACATTTCCCCCTTTTAAAATACACTAAAAAATAGAATCGTGCTCGAGCCAATAATCGACCAACAAATGAGCTTAGTAAAAGTATAAAAAACTTTACTTCTTTGAATCTTGTTAAGCTCCTTGTAGAATATTTTGGATGATTGAGAGGGAAAATGATCTCATGTCCTAAAGTTTTGGTGTCCCCATATTCCTAGTCAATCAAATTTCTCAAAAATAATATTAAAATGTTAATTTTTGTTTTTACGATTTTAATTTTTAATTGAATAATATTTTTTGATTTGCTTGAGACATAAAATGAGATATGAACGTAGACATGTGATCTTCATCCAATTCAAAGTTGGGATAACTTGGTTTGCATTGGTTGCACCTTTTTTTTGCACCTTTTTTTTTGCACCTTTTTTTACATTGTCCTTAACTTTAATCTTTGTTTACTCTTCACAATTATTATCCCGCCTAAGAGCATCTTATAGAAAGATTTCAAAATTTGATTTAGTCTGACTTGGTCACTCTATAACGTTATTTTGTTTTGTTTTTTTCTACAAATTCCTAACAACGTTATTTTGTTTTGTTTTTTTCTACAACTTCCTACGCTCCACACAAACCCATAACATATAAGATAAAAACAGTAGCACGCTCCAATTCACAATTCACAATTCACAATTCACAATTCCCAATTCCCAAATTCAAACGAAACCCTAGAAAACAAATCTTCCTAATTTTCTACCCGATTCCTTATGGCTGCAACCCCTGATTCCACCGCACCTTCTCTCCCTCTCCCTCTCTCCACCGTTAGTGTCTTCTACTTCTTCTCTCTACTCTTCCTTTTTATTTTTATTTCTCTCATTATTTATTTTGATGTTGTCTTTAGAACAAGGAGAACATTACTCATGTTTCATCTAAAATCGCGGTACGTATTTTATTTTTCCATATAAAAAATTATATATTGTTTTTATTAAATGAGAAAACATGACCTAAGCTAGAGCATCTAATTTTATTTATTTGATAATTACTTTGTTGGCAGGAACTAAATGAGTCAAGATCCGAGCTTCTAGGGAGAATTCAGAGTTTGAAACAAGTTACATTTTTTCTGATCTACATATTATCATTTTAATTTAAAATCAGTCATTAATTCTGTTTGGTTTTATGAGTTTCAATACTTAACTCTTACTGATTTGTGTCTGGATCTATTCATAGGATTTGCAAGGTTGGAGATCAAAATTGGACACACAAGTGAAGGTCTATCGCGATGTAAGTGATGATCGATCTTTATTTTTATAATTGCATTAAATGGTACTATTTTGCATTTCCTTCAAGATAACAATCATTTTGTTTGCTTTATTTATTTAATATTGTTGGTGGTGCTTTAATTGTTAGAAGTTTCTTTTATTATGTATTGTGGAGTACGACTAGGGTGCATACAATTCGATTCTCTGCATGACATGTTTCTTGCTTTTACGGACAAATATCAGAAGAGTACCTTGTGCTTATTTGCATGTATGGACTCATTCACTGTCACCTGTTTATATAGTTATGCTGGATCTTCCCTGTAAACATGTTCATGTGTAAGTTTGCAATGAATAAGGAGTTGAGTGAATTAGTCTACATTATCATATTTACGTCACATGCCCTATGTGTTTGCTTGAAGAATTAACTCCATAAGGTATTTCTTATACCAGACCTATTGTGTCAGAAGGGAAAGATTTTGGGCTGTACTTTGAAAGAACATGTCTATATATCTAATGGGTGGGCACAAGGAACTAGAAGTGGGTGCGCCCTTGAGTGCCACTTATAATAGGTGTATATATTTCAGATAATACTTAATCTACTATAATTGTATAGCACTCTTTTACAATATGATACAAAGAAATCTGCAATTTGGCAACATCAGCTGCAAACTATTCAATCTCTCATATACACAATTTAGTGTTTGTTTTCCTCGTAAGTCATGTAGCTCTCTTCCTCTTCTGTTTCATTCTGTCACCTTTGGATCTCTGCTTTCCATATTTGTGTGTTGTTCTCCTCTTGTGTTTACAACTACCAATTTGTGTAGTAATCTATGTTATTTCTAATTTATTTTTCTGTTATTCCTAATTGCTTCTCTTTCACCTTTGTTGAGCCTAAGATATACTTTTTAGTTTAGACAGCAAATAGGATTCGTCGAGATGGGACAAGATTATATGATTTTTTTGTATACAAGTTATAAAGGGGAAGTTGAATTGACATTCACAATAAAGATAATGCATTTGAGGTAATTAGATCCAACATTTTAAATTATTATGTAGGTGATTAGCCTAAAATTATCATATCATACTGGGAAAGCTACTTCTTGCAATACTTCAGAAGCAACTAGTGCACACATAATTTTTTATTGAAAAATTGTTTGAATGGGTGCACAGCAGGTCTGTCTTATTTAATATATTCACACTTCCACAGTAAAGGTGTGAGTCCATCAGATCCCAAAACTTTGAAACAAAACCAATGGAATATACCAGCTAACATAGTGCATTCAGAATAGTGAGCTTTTATGGAGAAGTTCTTACTTCCTCCTAGAGTATGTACTTTTCCTGACTCGTTTGGTATGGGTGCATGACCAGTATAAAAATGATGCCAAGACTGACATCATGTTCTTGTTTTTCTTCAACATACTGTCATGGAGTAGTGAAATGCATTTACTCTGTAGGGAAGGGGGCAGTATGATGCAAGGTATGTTATGTACACTACATATCTTGTGTATATCATAGCTCTGTATACCCTTCTTAGTTAGTTTGTGGAAAGGAAGCCTTAGGCACCCTTGTGTTATAAAGGACAGGCTAAGGCAGGATATGATAAAAAGAAATTGATAAGCAGTTAGCAGCCATATCAAATGTTTAGTGCAAGCATTTCAAAGTGATTACGAGTAGAATATGATTCTGTGCTAGCAGTTGGTTCTGGAAATCTCTATTGCTTTTGTAAAACTGGGGACAAAATGTAGCTCAATTTTACGTAGTCATTTTCTAATTGATGCCCGTGATAAATGAACAGTTTCTTTTTAAGTATAGCTAGTTGGAGATAAACCCATTTATTGGCTTTTAAAACCCAGAGTGAAACAACTGAGAAGAAACCTATGATGATATTTTATTATCATAATAGATGGGCATATACATGCTGTTGTTTTAACTGACTGGCTACATATGAATAAATGTCCATAGCCCATTGTATATTTGTTCTTATTTGTGATATTGTTTGCCTAGAGGGTTCATGAACTTCATGTCATTCAAAACGTGGTCATAAGTCATAATTTATTAGAATTAAGAGATACCTAATAGATTTGCTTCTCTTGATTGTTTTTTGGTTATTTTAGTAGCTGTCTAGCTAAAGTCTTCTTTTGTTACTGGTTTAATATTAATTTGGCTTCATTCTTACTTCACACATTTGGTAAATTTGTAGTTTTGCATCTCTTGATACATTTTATTTTGGCCATGCAGGAGCTGTCAGAACTTAAGAAAACACTCAATGTTGAAGTGGAGCAACTTCGAACAGTAAGTGTGATTTTATATTTTTATGCTCAGCTGCTTTCTTTCAAATTAAATTTGTTGTCTGAAATTTGTTATAAACTCAAAACTAGGAATTCCAAGATCTGAGGACCACCCTTCAGCAACAACAAGAAGATGTTACTGCTAGCTTAAGAAACTTGGGGGTAAGTCTTTGAGATGATCATTTCATTCTACAATTTCTGCAGTTATTTTGGAAAATTTCTTCCCAATTTATGTTGCAGTTCAATTATTTATTGTGCTAACATCAATGAATGCTCTGCAGCTTCAAGATGTCTCAGATGTCAAGCAAGATCAGTCGCAGGAGACTCAGATTGAAGAATTTATCAAGGAAAAGCAGCCGGTGTTACCCGAAGAGGATAATGGCAAAGTAGCTGAAAATTAAATGGGATTCATTTGGGCGCATTTACAACTAGCACTCTAGCACGGTATATCCTAAGAGTTTGTTTGTGAGTTATGTTTTGCTGTAATGAATTACACTTATGAGATGGATCTGAAGTATTTCTCTTTCTTCCCCTCTAAAACATAGGGTCTCTTTGTGAGTTGAGTTTTGTAAGGGAATGAAAGGAAATGAAATGTTTCATAATCATCTCATAATTGTATTTCATGAGCCTTTTCCTTCCATTCATTACCCTCCAAAGACAGACTAACAAATAGATCCCAAGAGAAGCTGAGTGACTGTATTATTAGCTCTATGTATGTTGTGTTTGATGAGTACTGTTGGTTATAATATGGGACTCAAATCAATCAATGGTAAGTTTTGATTTTACCCTTCATATCTTTTTACTTATACAAATTGTGGTTTGCTTTCATTTATTTATACATAGAAACTAAGCTAGACTTTTCCCAAATAAATATAGATATTGTTTCATAGAATTTTTAAAATTTTGTTTGGCTTAATAGTTAATACATTTAAAACATTGAAATTTGGCATGATTGAGAATAAACTTGAACTCAAAATTTTCGAATAACTACAGTATTTTTATTTATTTATTTGTATTCTAGTCCACCCCTAAGCCACTATTTTTGCGCTTGATATTAAATCGTTTAAGAGGGTTAACCAAAGTTGTTTATAAGTCCGGCTAGTGGTCAAATTCGTAGAACAAATTTTATATAATATGTGTCATCTTCTTCCGTCCTTAGTAGCTTCATGAAGGCATTGATTTTAATCCCTCAAGATTTTTATAAGTACAATATAAGTCTCTAATTAATCTCTGAAACACAAGGAAATATGATAAGGTATTCTCCTTCTTTCACACGCCACCACCATCCATCAACAAAGACATAAACTTTATATCATATCTAGACACTTGTTGTGCTCGATTTCATCTATAATGTCACATCCCTAAAATTCCTTTTCCAAACCCTAAACATCAAATCTTATAATCTTCTTAAGAATGTCTGTGATAATTTCTGGTACAATCTACAATGTCAATGAAATAAAGATAATGAAGTTTGTTAAAATAGCATTTGGTCAATGGAATAGATAAACAAGAGAAAAATCATAACATATTTGTCAATAAAATCATAACCTTTGAGTCATAGTGAGTACCACAAAATTCTTTTGCATCTGATTAGTTACTTACTGAAGTGATAATCAAACTAAGATGGTGTCATACACAGTAGAACTCCTAAAGAATGAGATTCATCTAGAGCAATAGTCAGAGCAATTTTAGCTGAAGACAGTAAATGGTCTTGTTCTTGTGGATATCATAAATGACTTCTGCACAGTTGGTGCTAGACTTCTGGTTCCAGATTAATTGCTATACCTAAGTGTGTGTCAAGGCCTAAGTGTGTGTAATTATTTTTCTGGTTGGAATCAATAAGACTTCCTATAATAATGTGCATACACTTGTGTGAAGGTATATTTAAATTAGGGAGGGCAAAAATATCTGGACCCGTGAGTACCCATCAAAATATCTGTAACAAATACCAACAAAAATAGCTAATGGGTGGAAACGAGTATCATGATACGCATCCTGTGAGTACCCGCATATATATTTTAATTAATATTTTATACTTAGTTATTATTAATTTAACATCATATTTGTTTATTTTATTATTACTTCATAAAAAAATTAGTAATGGGACTATAACCATAAATAAAAATTATTTTTATAGATTAATTATTGTAAACTATATAAAAATATAATTATAGTTGAAAACCCGTTGGGTACTCGCGGGTACCTGCTACCCACATGGGCACACGCAAATAGTGTGAGTATGGGTATGCAATACCGGTGCCCGTTGCGATCCCTAATTCAGATTTCAGAATCATTTCTTTAAAATTAGCACTGCATTCTATTCGGTCAAATATTAAAGTTGTTTAAGTCATATTTAACCATTCATGACATGGACTAGCAGCACTTTCTTAACGCTTATGCGGGACATTCTGCTGTATTGTTAAACCAAAGACTTCATAAAGGTGACCATAGATAAATTTAAGGTTTTGATGTAAAGAAACAACCAACTAATTTTAAATTGCACTGCCAGACAGTCAAAAAAATCAAAACCTTGGTTGAATGTGCCAGAGGAAATTCATAACAAGTATTGCATTAAACAGATCAATAATACTAAATTATCATGATTCATGACAAACTATCATGCATATCTATTGCTGCTTAACTTCAACTTTCTTCTTTGTCCACAAGCGATCTAGTGCACTGTCAGCATCACCCTGATGATAATGAAAAATGAATACATAAGAGACAGGAAATGCAGTTCTTCAAAGCAAATTATCACACGGCACGAACAGAAACTCAAATTATGATGTGCATGCTGCCAGAGTAAAATATAATATCTTACCCAATTTCTAATCATAGCATATAAATGATCCCCCACAATCTACTCCATGTTTTATCGTATTAAACTAAACTATGTAAGAAAATGAGAGAATAAAATAAATAGAAGGAATGTTTGGAGATACAGAACAATTAAAGAAAACTCAGCTATGCAAATCAAGCAAAAGTTGACAGAAAACAATCAACTTTTGATAATTTAACACCAATTCAAATGTTCATTGATAATTCACATAACAATGTATATACAATATGCAACAATCAACAGTTGCAGCAAATTCAAATTTAATTGAGATTTCACATAATGACTCATAGGAGACTATACAATATGCAACATTCAAAAAGTGCTGCCAATTCATATAATTCAAAAAGTGCTGCCAATTGATTGAGTTTTCACATAATGACAATCAGATGAGTCTATAAAACAATGAAAAATAAGAACAGCAATAAAAAACAATGCCAGAAATTCCAAAATAAATATAATTCAAATTGATAAATCAAGTGACAATAACCTGGGCACGAATGTAACCACAAAGAGCAAAAGTGGAGAAATTTCCATTGTAAACACCACTCTCATCCAAATGGCCAACATTGATCTGAACAGAGGCATGGTCCTTTGAAGTTATCAATCTATTTGTGGCAGAACTGCACCATATTTTCAAATATTAGTAATAATAAAATAAACCACAAAAACAACGAAATTTATAGATTATGTTTTAAACTACGATTATAAACTGTTATTATGATTCATAACATTAAAAATTAAAATAAGAAATCAACCAATCAAACAAAAAATCTTACTTTTTTGCATCTTTATATTTGCTTGTAAACTTAATTACTTAAACAAGCTTAATTTATAAATAATAAAACACAAATCTGAAGAAACATGAACTTAACATAATTTCGAAAAATGTTAGGGTTTGGTAACATACCACTTCCTAGGAATATAAAGCTCAGTGATTTGTCCTTCTTCGTTCTGCATCTTGTTGCTGAGTGTGAGAAAACCTTGTTTGTTGAGCGAAGATCTACAATAAACCTGAATGAATAAAAATACAATTTTGATATAAAATTTGACAACAACAATAGAAGAACAAATCAATGGAATACAAAAAATGGAGCAGAGAGAGAGAGAGGGCACGCACCAGAGCAGGGTGAGAAGAAAGGTTCGTTAATGTGACGGCTTATTATAAACATGGAGGAAACCCTAATTTCATGCTTTATTAATTGGGCCGGGTTTTTGAAATCAATGGGGCATTTTATGTCCAAATATTTTCAATATCATATTATTTTACTAAGTTTAACTTATGAGTGTAAAATCTACAACATTGTAAATATTTTTTGTATACAATCACAATGACTATTTCTACATTATTATACACTAATAGTCAACGATCATCAAACATGAATTATTGGAGAGGATATTTCATAATATTTATAAAAAAAATAACACATTTATTAGTTTATTTTTTTGTTCTTGAATAAAATATATTTTTTATTTAACTTGAAATAATATGAAAGTGTGATGTTTTTTAGAGATTGTAATATTTATGCAAGATTTTATAATTATTACATTATTCATTATTTATTTAGATTATTTTTCTTAAAGAGTTATGATAACTAAAAATGAATAGCAGATAATAAATTAAAAATATGTTAAATTATATAAATATGAATTCTTGAATAGTCATAATGATTAAAACTCTTACTTATAGTGTATAAACATTGCATTGACATATGAAATAAATGACTTCATAGTTGACATAAATTCTATTTCGGTTGTTTGAACTTATTGTGATTTCTATATGAGAAAAACTTTGCTCTTAGAAGCTCCTTTTCCTTTACATATAATACCGCTGATTCCTATCAGTTAAATTTTTGTTTGTTTGTTTAGGTTCTAAGATTTTCTTTTTTTTATATATAAAAAAATCTTATATCAATTATAAATTCAAAATATATTATAACAGATATTTTTTCACGAAAAAAAACATTACAACTATTTTAAAGAAATCTAATAGTTCAAATTAATGGATAAATCTAAACCATTTGATTTCCTTAAAATTGATGGCTAAGATGTGAAGTAAGTTTAAAAAACTTACTCTTAGAGTAAGTAGATCCCTACCCTTTTAAATGAGGGATCTATTGACTCCAAGAGTAAGTTTTTTAAACTTACTTCGCTTCGTAGCCATCAATTCTAGGGAAATCCAATAGTTTGAATTAGTGGATAGATCTAAACCATTTGATTTCCTTAGAATTGATAGCTAAAATGTGAAGTAAGTTTAAAAAACTTACTCTTGGAGTAATGAATTCATACCCTTGTTTTTATTATAAGAAGATATAAATGATATTAAATGAGTATAAACTTTGAAACCGCCTCCCTCTGTATGATTGTCATTCCTAGTGATAGAGGGTACGTCCACCCCATTGGGTCTCACAAGAATTCAAAAGTAGGGTACACGTCATCGAGTACATGATGCAACCATGATTTGATTCAGCTATCGAGACAATGACTATAAAACCCCCAAACCTGAAATTGAAACCCTTCTTCCATTCAACACCACCACCATTCTAACCCTACTTCTCTTTCAACGGAAGGGTATTCTTGTAATAATGGTCGATTCTGTGGCTCAATTCCACAACCACAGAGACTTCACTTTAGCTTCTGTTACTGAAATCTCTTCTCCTTCTTCTCCTTCTTCGCCGGCCACTGCTCGCTTCAGCGACGACGGTTCCACGGCGGAGCTACGAATTCAGCATGAATCTCATCAGCTTCCTCTCCATGTTGATCTCCAAACAGCTCAGGTTCATTTCATATCCTCTTTCTTCTCTTTGCTTATTACTCGCAAGTTTTTGAATTTTCACATCGCGGTTATGTTGCGATTGTTGTGGCCGCGATTGCGTTCACGAATTGATTTTTTTACTAACTGTATTAATAATAAAATGCACCGAAAAAAAGACCGGTAATATAGAGAGATACATTAAAGAATTTGATTCTTTGAGCTGAATTGCTGAAGTAATGTGTTTAGTGGCAGCACCGCAATGTTACGAAAATTGTTAGCTTTATTTGTTTTTAGTATCTGTAGGTCGCCGCGTTGGTTAGAGTGATAATGTTTACATCGAACCTCCACATACCGTACTAAGTGAGAGCAGCCTAGTGTACTGAACTGCGCTTTATGACGGAGATAGTGATTTTATAGTACTGGAGGTAGAAGATTTTCATTGGACGATGCAAAAGAAAAAATAAGAGCGTTATGGTTCTTGGCTACAAGTATATAGTGTTGTTACATTGAATATGAGAGGATAGGCAAAAGAGTTTATAAGTGGAAAAATGACACAAGGAACTACTACCTTAAGGTTGTAGTTCACGACTTGGTGTTTCACTTATGCATGACTCTTCGCTCTTCTCTTCGCTCTTCTCATGCCCGGTAACAATAGGACTCCCGAGTGGTTGGAGCCTTGGAGGCTCCTTGGCCACTGTCGGATCCAACAATTGTGTTGTAGCCGACCCCACCTAGTGGGGTTAAGGCTTGACTGTTGTTGTTGTTGTTGTTGTTGAGGAAAAGAAGTTATTTATGGGGGACAAGTTAAAATTATACATATATTTTTAAATATGACATGTGAGAAACTTGAATTTAATGTTTGGGTTGTCATAATTGCTGCACAGGTCAACTATGTGCTGCTTATTATTGAACTGTGGAGTAAATGATGTATTGATATGACTGGTTTGATTATGAATCCTGATAGATTATTGCAAATTTATGGTTTACAGTTATTCAAGTTAGGTCCTGTTCGATCGGTTTGCCTTCTGGAAGGGTCTCATACTGGCAAAGAGGTACAAAAAATGAATCATAATCTTATACTACTTGTGCCAGGACCTACGGGCCAAGGCTATTTATGATTTAGTTGATGCTTAGATCCTAGATTGTTTTATTGCGTGGTACATTGTTCCTTTCTTAATTTCTTTGCTATACTGTCACATTGTTATTCCTTTTTACTGTGCTGTATTTGAACCAGACATCATATTCCAAGGGAGTCACTATCCAGTTTAAAAATGAGGAAGAGAGTGATGCCTTCCATTGTGTATTCCAAAAAGTGAAGAAGAAATTCAATGTTCAAGGTGCTGCTTTGGGAATTTGTGTTGACATAATTGTAGAATGGCTTTAGGTTTGATTTAAATTTGGTTTGCATAACATTTATACACCAGCTTAATATTACTTAATTTTCCTATATAATATATACTCAAAACTTAAGAAATTAGGATGCAAGTATGCAGTAATTGCTCTTTAATAAGTTATTGTTTTAAAATTTTGTTATCCTTCAACATTCTCTAAAATTATGTGGATGGTAAAATGGATTTTATATTGCCACCATTCCATGCTATGCTTTTTGTGTTTTTCTTAATACAACCACTGCCTTAATTAGTCTTTGACCAACCACTGCCTTAATTAGTCTTAAGTAGTGTAATGTAAGGCCCTGTTAGATCTCCAGAAAGACCAAAAGGTAAAGGGTTTGATTCTTGGGAGCGACACTTGTTAGGAGGGGTAGTCACGCACCCCGAAAGGGATTCGTTCCTTACCCATAGGGTGAGGGATACCCTTGGTAGTACCAAAAAACAGTCTTTGGAGACAGACTCTCATCAAACATAATAAATGATTTCCATTGGTTCATCCCCCCCTTTTAAAAATGGAGTAGGATCGTAGATAGATTTTCTTGTTGATTTTAATTTTTACTGTTCGTTTTAGCTTGCTCATATTATTTATATTTCATTGCATGCATATGATTACATTTAATTATTTATTGCTAAGATATAATATTTGTTTAGTTACATATATGCTTTTTTTAATCCAGGAGGATACTTACCAAATGGAACTGATGTAATAACTTCTACAAGCAAATTTGATCAGAAGATAGAGTCATCGTCTGCGAAAATGTATTTTCATTATTATGGACAACTTCTGCATCAGCAAAATATGTTGCAGGACTATGTGAGGACAGGTTGTACCTAATTATATTGTAGTGTTGTTTTGTCTTAATTTTTAGTCATACATATAAATTTACCTGACAAATTCTTGATGATCTTGTTTTAGGATCCTATTATGCTGCAGTTATGGAGAACCGCACTGACTTCGTAGGTCGTGTAGTTGTTGATGTTGGTGCTGGTAGTGGTATTTTGTCATTATTTGCTGCTCAGGTAGCTCAATGCCTTAGTTGCCTATGTCTATTTGTGGCACATATTAATTGTAATAGCTTCTAATTAAATGAAAATTCTGGGTGTCTCCCTGATCCCTCCTTCCAAAACATTGTCCTAAGTTTTTATCATTCAGGCTGGTGCAAAACATGTTTATGCTGTGGAAGCATCTGAAATGGCAGGATACGCTCAGAAACTTATAGCTGGGAACCCTTTGCTGGGTCAGCGAATTACCGTAAGATATTTTTCCTAGTTTTCTGCTAAAGTCTTTGTTAACGGGTTATCCGATTATTCAGTGCAACGTGTTATGTAATATTTGTATATATAGGTTATTAAAGGCAAAGTTGAGGATGTTGAATTGCCAGAGAAAGCAGATATTCTGATATCTGAGCCCATGGGTAAGATCATATTCTACTTCATCAGTCAATCTTTAGAATGATATTCCATGTATAAGTTTGGTTACATTTTTCTCAATAAATTTTACTTTGTGGTGTAGAAATAAATTGTCATAAAGGATAGGAATTAAAATGCCAGTGTAAAATGGGATCTAGCATATTTTCTAACAACATTTGGTAATTTATAAGCTGGGGAATTTTCTTTGTTGTTGTGCAGGCACATTGTTAGTTAATGAAAGAATGCTGGAGTCATATGTCATTGCCAGAGATAGGTTTCTCTCTCCTAATGGGAAAATGTTTCCTACAGTGGGAAGGCATGTTTAAACTTTGAAGCATCATTTCTGCCTTTCTGTGTTTTGATGCATTGGTACTATTATGTGTGATGGGAATGGATTCTTTCATGTGCTTGTTCTTGTCATGTGGTCATGTAGAGCAGAGTGATGCTGAAAAAGTTACAGATCTTGATTGGGTCCACTGATAAAATTTTGTGTCTATCTCTCCTCCACTCGACAAGAAAAAACATGTAGTGAGAGGACCCATTCCCATGTGTGATTATGATGATATGATTCTACAATGGGAAGTCATTGGCCGATAGTTATCTTCCATCTAAATTGATTATCCCCAAAAAAAAGACAAAAAATAAAATCAAATTAGCTATTATTCCGGATTGTAACAGTATTGCAATTTCAATGGCAGTTCAGAATGATATGCAAGGAATTTCTGTTTTTAAAAGAATGTTTCATTTATTGCTTACACCTACATTTTGTTTTGAACTTCTTATGGTTAGGATTTTTAAGTTTGCAAATGAATTATATCAACACTATTCGTCTACTCCTAACCTTGAATTTATTACTGTTGCAGGATTCACATGGCCCCGTTCAGTGATGAATATTTGTTTGTTGAAATGGCTAACAAGGTGTCTAACTATGTTATATGTGTCTAGGCACACATGCATATTTCTCTGAACATCTCTTTTACATATTTCATTCAATACATACTACACACTACACACATGTACATACCAGTGAGAAGTATGTCACACTGAAAGCAATGTGTGTGCATGTGTACACAGTCACACTGTGATAGGAATTAACTCAGACTGACTGAGCAGAAATGGAAACATTTGGATTATCTTTTAATAATCATGGGTAGTATAACAAATACAGTAGGGAAGAACGATCTTAGTTGAGATGTTCTGTGGAGCAATGGTCATTAAGAGAGTTACTCTCCCTCAACTATGCCTACAGCCAATGCCCATGATATTCCAGAATGCCTCTCTCCGAAACCTTCATACTATAACTGACTCGCACCTCATCCCTTACACCCAATGTCCCTCATTTGAAATGGTTTATAGCACTCAAAACAACCTATTTTTTTTGGGTTTGCACAATCCCTGAATCCCAATTGCTAGTTGTTGGTTTGTATAATTTTTTAACTGATAATTAATAAGATAAGTTTTCCGTATTTTCTGACTGCTCTCATCTCTTTCTCTAGGTATACTATTTTTTTCTTCATGTTTGTGCATCTCACTGATCCCTATTGTTCTATTTCAGTCCATGTTTTGGCAGCAACAAAACTATTACGGTGTTGATTTGACACCCTTGCATGGTACTGCATTTCAAGGGTACTTTTCTCAGGTAATCATATCAAACTAGGTTGGCTTCAAATATCTATTTAAGGTTACTAATTGATTTTACAATGTTAGGCTGAATTTGGATATTGCTGCATAAAATGTTTGTTTGGGGATCCCCATACATTAGAAAAAGGTTATATGTGAATCTTTTTTCATGCTACTAATTTTATCAAAGATTTCCATCCATTTTCACTTTTTGTATGGTTACATCATGATACTTCTGGAGATTATAAAATCAATTTATTTAGAGAGGACAATGGGGTAGGCATAGAACTGCATTTTTAAGGATCAAATTAGCAATTTCACCTGTTTTTCATACCATTGTTGGTCTTTTTCAAACTGGAGATTGAACATAGGATTTCGATTGGCATTCACATAGCAAGGTGATGAACTGAAGAGGATTGCGTGGTATCATGTATGCTTTCAGTTGTTCTATAAGCAGTTTTATATTAGTTTAGTGCTCTTTTGAGATGATCTATTCAGTTTTTGAATTCTTTCAAACAATTCCATGTTTGTTAGCTATTAGTAGTTGTCATCTCGGTATATTCATTGAACTGTTGTGGTCACTAAAATTTATGACGTGTTGGCAAAATTTTATCTTATATTCTTCCCACTCTTTTTTTTTCTATTCTCCATACAGCCTGTAGTGGATGCTTTTGATCCAAGGTTGTTAATAGCTCCTTCAATGTTCCACGTGATAGACTTTACTAAAATAAAGGTATGTATTATCCAGCTCTTTCAGTTGTCCATTTTTAATTGCTGAGGTTATTTTGTTTTCCTGAGCTTCTGTTGATTCAGATAATTTCCACTTTTTCATGAAGTAAGCTGATATATTTTAATATGAATTTTTATTGTAGTATTCCACATGATAGATTTCCTGCCAGGTGATAAATTTCCAGTCAGAAACCCTTTTTAATTGAAGTCTCTGTCATCTGGCAGTTTGCATTTTTTAGTTGTCCTTCGGAATATTTTTATTTTTAAATTTTATTAGCAAATTATCCATGTATCTGGGGTTATGTGTCCCTATGTTTTGCAATTTGTCTACTTCTGGTTAGGAACTTGGTTGTGTTTATTTTAGGGATACTTGTATTCTTCGAATGCTTGAAATGAAGTTGTCTAGGAATATGTGTGTATTCAAATCACATTTCTTTTTGTAGGAAGAAGAGCTATATGAAATTGACATTCCTCTCAGATTCATATCCAATGTGGGTGCTAGAGTACATGGGTTGGCATGCTGGTTTGATGTACTTTTCAACGGAAGGTAATTGGTTGTCTATTAATATGATCTTGTCTGCTTTTGCATTCATCAAGGTTTTATGATTTTTCCTATCAGTTGATTTGTCACATAATTATTCCAAATCTACAGTACCGTACAAAGGTGGCTTACCACTGCCCCTGGTTCACCTACAACACATTGGTATCAGTTACGCTGTGTTCTCTCTCAGCCAATATATGTCATGGCTGGACAAGAAATTACTGGCCGGCTGCACTTGATCGCCCACAATGCTCAGAGTTATACTATCTATTTAACATTGTCAGGTTGGTAATTGTCTTTTTTCTTTTTCCTTATTACTACACTGGAGCTTGCACCATGCAGTGGATGAACAAATTTCACTTTGCATTCAGCTAAATCATGGGGACCTGGTGCTGAACAAGGAGGGATTCTTCAAACATCATCCTGTAAACTCGATCTAAAAGAACCTTACTATAGAATGTCTCAACCACAAGCTTATCCATTGACCCAAGATCAACCACTTTTATCAACACAGGTATTGAATTTATTACCATCCGTTTCTCTTTCCCGTTCACTTTGAGTTCAAATTCTGAATAAAATTGATGATTTTAGGTAAAGTTGGAAATTATGGTTAATCCATGTTCACAGAAAATCACTAACCAAACTAACTACTATACTACTCAAATCAGGACTTTGGTTTAGTTTTTCCTTAGTTGGAAATTTTTTGGGACCTGGAAACAACCTCTTTGCTTGCTACGGTAAGACTACGTACATGTAACTTCTCCAGAACCCACCAGGTGGTAGCCTTGTGTACTCGACTTTGGGCTACATTTTTTTTTGGAAATTTGTTTACATGACTTCCTAAATTGGAATTAATCCATAAAAAGGTGCTAGAACCTTTGCTTCTCCCAGCCCTCTAGGACAGTACATAGGTTGATTAAATTGCATTTTAAGAGCAATGCAATCCATTTTTCTGAAAGCAGATGTAATTAGCAAAAAAATTACTTTAAACTGCATTAGCCATGTGAGTGACAATTAGCTTCTTTGACAGGATATACACATCCAATCTGAGGATTTGGATGAGCTAATGCAACAGCCCTCACCTAATTCATGTGCTCACATTGACTCGCGGATGAAGAATGCTTGAAGTTGATGAGTACTTACCTGAGTTCATGTGGTTGTAACATGAATCAATCATGGTGCAGGCAAGTTGAGGGGATCATATCTGTCTTTATTTGCTATCTACTGCGTGTGGTTGTGCTGCAGATCCTGTATTTTCGATCTCATCTTTTTAACTAGATCCTGTATTCGATCTCATCTTAGTTTAACCAGACCCTGTATTCGATCTCATCTTAGTTTAACCAGATCCTGTATTCAATTGCGTCTGAGTTTAATCAGCAATATATTGAATACATAATTACTTTTTTAGTGATCCTGAACTTGAGAGCTTGTGTAAAATTACTTCATTAGATCTTGAATCTGCCAAGATGGGGTTAAGTGCTTTTGGAGATTACATCTCCATATTTGTTGTGAAAGTAGAGCAACAAATGAAGAGAACCAACTATATATGAAAACAAGCATTAAACATGAATTGGTTGATATGTATTTAAGGGAAACATATCACAAAGTTTCACCACTTTCAAGGTCTTCATCAGGATTAATTCTTCAGGTTGAGATTGAAGAAGGTTGTGGTAGTGAGCCGTGAGGTGATGGTGGTGGTGAAAATGATAGACCAAGTTGGACCTTTCGTCTTTAACGGGTTCAAAAATGTGCAAGAAATGACAAAGGGTTGCAAAGACTTTTGGTTTCACAGTAGAGAATCCTTTTAACATCACATACTTATGGTCATTGTTTGGATTGTAGTATTGTATAAATAATAATAAAATATGACAATAAGGGACTCTAAGATTCCACTTTTTAAATACATTTTCTTTTGTGAATCAACTTTATATTTGAATCTTCACCACCTCCAGCACAATAAACGAATACTATTAATCCAGTAATAAAATATTAAAATATATCTACTTACAAATATGGGAAAAAATGGATAGAAACTTATGAAGTAAAAATCAACAGCAAAATATGTTTTAAAAACAAAGTATGCATATTCCATAACAGAATCTAAGTTTAAACGAATATGGTTTAAATGAGTGAGGTTGAATTTTTATAACACTTAAAAGCGGATTAATAATGTGTTCAACTTATCCATGTTTGTGCCATGTAAAAATTGTTGTAAAGAGGAACTACACATAAACTGTCATTGACAAATCTGCAAATCAATTTAGGAGATGGAAAAGAGTTGAACTTTGATTTATTGGTAATATTAATGTCCAAGAATAATAAGTGGTTAAATTTACAATCCAAGAATGAAAATATTTTTATAATTAGAAAACAAAATTGAAGTTATAATTGAAACAAATTTTATGCCCTTTAAAACCTTAAGTGACTAGAGCTACTTGAGGGGGCATATGAACAGCAACAACATCATGGCAGCGTTTGCAAAGGGTAGGATGGTCCAAAAATGAACCAACATGCTCTGAATAATTCCAACATCTTTCACACTTGGAACCACCAGCACTAGATATTCCAATCCATACTTTACTCTTTCCCTGAATTAAGCATTCACCACTATATGGTATATTTGCATTATGTTCATCCTCCAATGAAGAAAGAATCTCAACCTGCATGTTACCAATCAAACATGTCACAACAATCTAAATAATGAGATTAAAAGTTTATATTAATATGCCATGTATCTATAAGAATTGTTGTATATACTTATATAAACATATCAATGTTGCATAGTATTTCTGTCATGTATCTATAATATAATGCTTCATAGAATATTAAGGGTTGGAAATAGCTTTGGCTGCTTGTAGCAGCCCATAAAGAATTGAAACTTGCATCATCAATTTTCAGCATCGTCTTTTGTCAACAACTTATTGAAAGTGGCATGACTTGTAGTTATAGACATACCTGAGATGTTATGAATAGACGATTTAATGTATCGGCATCGATTTCGGCTGCACATAGTTCAGATAGTTGGGAAGCCAGGCCGGAATCAGATGTATAAATATGAACCTTTGCATCTAAACTGGCACCAATTAATTTGCCAGTTCTAGCAATCTCCAAGACTTTATTCACCTCTGTTCTCAGCTGGAAAAAAAATGTTCATTTTGTAACAGATACACTAAGATAGAAGAAATATGTAATTTGCCATTTATTCATTGTAGAAAATTCGACAAAGAAATCGATTATAAGCTACTCCTTCATAACCTCCAATAATCTTGTTTAGAAGAATTGAACCTATAATTCTATCATGGTTAATTAAAATGACATCAGATTATCTATTTGAAACTTAGAGAGTGTACCTCAAGAATCTTTTCCCAGAGCTCAATTTCTTCAGTAGGTAATGCAAGCCATCTTTCATTCAAGGTGGGCCATCTTGATTCAAATACATATTCAGCAACAGAACCATATTCAGTGGTATACTGAAAAGGAAGATTCTGCCACACATCCTCAGCTAAATGGGGCAATATTGGTGCTATTACTCTCACAATGGAAAGGAGATGAGCTGCAAGAACTGTTTGGCAACTTCTCCTTGTATAACTTGTTGATCCACTGCAGAATATGGGCATAAAGAGAAGTCTAATGAGACCAAACAGAAAAATAGAGAACAAAATATAAAAACAATACATCTATATCTTGTATTGTCATACAAATGCGGAGTTGTGCAGTTGTGCATATCAAAATCCAAATATCTGTCCATAATAGCATTTGCATATGCACATATGCGATACAAGTGAGAGAACATCAACTAGAGAACCTTACCCAACATATAGTCGATCTTTGGCAACGTCAAAATAGAAATTTGACAGGTCAACAATGACAAACCTCTGTAAAATCTGAGAATGGGAAGACAAAAAAACACGAACTTATTCGCATATAAATAAGGTGAGAAAAAATCAGTTATATTATATGACAATTATCATGCATAGAAAACAGATTCCAAATTTTTATGTAAACCCTTAATGGGTGAATACTATGTCTTGGTTCATCCTTTTAATCCTGAACATTTCCAATTTTTATTAAATAAAAAATACAATAAAATGAAGCACATGTGTTCCTCTTTGCAAAAATATGAGTCATCATCACAAAGCTAGATATGATATGACAATCTGCCATGCACACCCACACATACATTGAGCATAAGCATAAATACCGTTTACATATATAAATAGAATGTTTAACCAGGAACCAAAATAAATTACCTGAAATATTTTGAAAAACTGATAACTTTCATAATTCACTTGAATGTTTTTTACAACATTTTCAAGCTGAAATAGTGCATGCTGATCAATCCTGGGAAGTTCATGGTATGGAACAGTATAATCTGTCTGTCAATAAGACAATTACTAAATAAGAAGTATGAAGAGGGAAAAGATATAAAGCAATAGGCAAGAATAAATTCAGAAAATATTTAAAATATGCAGCACTGCACTTCCAGGAAAGGGAAAAGGATTTAATCTCAGCAACGGAACATGAACTTACTTTCCAATCATGAAGATTTCCCAAGAGGTACCTCAAAGTTCCCCGTAACTTCCTGTAAATCTCAGACATTTGACGAATAATCTGAGGGCCAATCATCACATCACCTGTATAATCTACACTAGAAACCCAGAGTCGGAGGATATCAGCTCCATATGCAGGCGCTTCCTGAGAATATAGCAAGGAATAAAACCTTCAACCATGACTTTGATAAAGGGAAATGATAGATTTTGACAGTTCCAGAACCAATATTTTAAATAATACATCAGCATAACTGACCTTCTGATTTTTACCTCCTTCAATCACACTTCGCGGATCCACAACATTACCCAAAGACTTGCTCATTTTTAAGCCCTTCTCGTCCAATACAAATCCATGTGTTACAACACAAGAATATGGAGCCTTCCCTGCACCAGACAATCATGCTAGAATTATACTGTCTGAGTCAAATATAAACATATAGACATTCTCACCCACAAGCATCCTATTGTTGGCCTATAATATGAAGGACAGTGTACTTCTGCAAACAAACATCGCCATGTGCCAAATGGCACCTTAAAGATAATCATGATAGTGAAAATATTCGATAAATCTATTACCTCTTGTGGCTATACTAGTTAACAATGAACTCTGAAACCACCCTCGATGTTGATCTGTTCCTTCAAGATACAAGTCTGCAGGAAAGCTAAGGGAGTCTCTTTTCCTCAAGACTGCAGCCCAAGAGGAACCTGTAGCAAAAGTGAACATTCAAGACATACCAACTTCAAAGAGAGAACCAATGAAATAAAATTGTGGACAACTATATACCGGTGGGATTAGCTCAGGTAGCTGGGCTTAGGGAGTAGGGCTAAGGTCCTAGGTTAAAGCCACTGGGTCCAAAGAGTAGCAAGATACCAATCAAATGTGTTATGCAATTATGGGAAAGAACTGAATAAGATCTCAATTATAAGTAGTAGTTATCGCTGTCAAAAAGCATTGTAGGTAATACTATATTTATATCACTATTCCTGAGCAGGAAAGTTGTAAGAAGGGTGGGTGAGGAACTTAAAGAACTATGTATAAGTGAAACTGTTAAAATTATCTGGCACCAGAATACTGCTTTACCTGAATCAAACCATACATCCATTGTGTCGGTTCCCTTTTCATATTCAGCTGCTTTATTACGGTATTTAGGTGGTAGAAGTTCCTCTACTGTCATGTACCACCATGCATCACTTCCCTTTTGGGATATAATAGCTGACAGTTGCAGAAAGAAAAGCAAAAGATGAATATCAGGATGTATTGATTTCACAGGACCAAGAAGCTTTAGAAGAGCAAAAGAAAATAAGCAACTTTGGAATATTTGCCTCTACATGCACTCAAATATGGGAAATAAATTTTGTTTGTATTTATTGATAATTGAAATATAACTTCTATCAAACCGGAAAAAAGATACCCACACACATAAACTCTTAACTTCAGAGCTGACAAATAAGAAAACATGACTTTGCTAATTTTTGGACTTACATTGGACATGTTCAATTGTCTCTTCATTCATGAGAGGTTCTCTAGACGGCAGATGATAAAAAACTGGAATAGGGACACCCCATGTCCTTTGTCGTGATATACACCAATCAGAGCGGCTCGAGGTCATTGCCGAGATTCTATTTTCTCCCTAAGCAATTTATGTATAACGGCAACAGATAGCAGTAAATATGATAAGTGACATATCTATAAGAGAATAAATTAACAAATAAATAGAACTATATAGCAACAAAAACTATAAAGTAGAATACCTGAGGTGGAACCCATTTTACATTGCCAATAGCACCCATAGCAGCATCTCGAAATCCCTCTACTGATGCAAACCATTGCTCTGTTGCTCTAAATATTGTAGGTTTTTTTGTTCGCCAATCATATGGATACTTGTGTTCTAAATCAGAAAACAAGAGAAGAAACCTATGGTGATGAGAGTCTATAATTATTGGTAGAGGATTAATAGCTTTTATTGCTGACTAACAGAAATAACTTACCATATGATTCTTCCATGATGAGTGACAAATTTTCATCCAAATATTTCACAACAGCAGTGTTACCTTCACCAAGAACATCAAGCCCACTAAATTGTCTGGCTTCTTCAGTAAATATACCATTCTCATCTACCGGACAAAATATGGGTAGCCCATACTTCTGACCAGTCACATAATCCTCCTGACCATGTCCAGGAGCAGTATGGACCAGTCCTGTTCCTGCTTCTGTCGTAATATAATCTCCTCCAATTACAACTGGCCGTTCCATATTATCTATTGGATGGATGTACCTGTGACCACATAAACAAATAATACCCTTAGTAAAAATTATTTCCCATTTATATTGAAGATAATAAGATTTTTAACACACTTTCATACTGCCAACAACCTGTAGTTTTCCAAGTCAGAACCCAGCTGTCTTCTCTTGACAACAAGCTTCACACCCCACTTTGCCTCTAACTTTGGCACAAGTTCTGAAGCAACTACAAGAAACAGCTTCTTCTCATCCTTCAAAACATTTCCAAGCCTTTTCTTTCTGGTTTCGACAGGTGAAGAGACATGTTCAATTAATGGCTCTACTTCAACGACAGCATATTCAAGCTTCGTATTTACCGCAACAGCTGAGAATAGAACATAGAAAGCAGACATGAAGAGAAAGATTAGCATATATAAATTAAAACATATCAATGGCTACAAAAGTATAAGTAGATGGTTATTGTACCCAATAATCGAAAATTATTTTTTTCTTACAATGTTGACTACTTTTGGGTTCCAGCAATTTATCGGCCATAAATGTAGAAATAATGTTTCTGAAGAGAAAAATGTGCATCCAAACAATTCAATTCTCTCTTTTTCCTCATTTTCTTTTCCATAGGTATTGAGGAACAAAACAAGTAAAAATACTTCAACCGAAAAGGAGCTACCACCTTGCTAGAAGTCTACATCAGTGAAGTCTCAACTGTGAAGAAAAATGAATTATATCTTCACATATCAAATACTTGAAAATATACAAATATAGTGGCTATACGAGCATATCAAATGCTCCTTTTTGAAAGATTAAAGATGCATAGACAAAGAATTCAAGACATCTCTGTTTATCACTGAGAAATTTGGGAAGAGAGGAGTATGTAGAAATCACGACCATTATGGCTAGCAAGAGCAATAAGCAAGATAATCACAAGTCATAAGCTAACATGGTGAATGGAATAAAATGGGAAACCTACCTCCGTTTGCAGGTATAGTCCAGGGAGTTGTAGTCCATATGGCCAACCATAAATTTGGAAATTCTTGTAGTAGGTCACTTGACATTTGAGGAGCACTCACAACTCTGAAAATGGCATATATGCTTCTCGAAAAATGCCCTTCAGGATACTACAGAAACCAAATAGGTTGTAACATAAATACTCTAACCCCAACCAAATAATTTAAACACAGAAAATTTGTGTGCATGCATGCTTAAGTGACCAAGAATTACACAACCTCCACCCACATGACACAACACTGCATAGGTAGTAGTTAACTTAGGTTCCATAGTGCACTACTGTAGACATTAGACAAGGTATTGAACATAGTCAAATTACCTCCAACTCAGCCTCAGCAAGTGCTGTCTGTGATGAGGGACTCCAGTGAACAGGTTTTTTACCTCTGTAGATGTGGCCTTTCAAGGCCATCTGGCCAAATACTTCAATCTAGCAAATTATGAGACACAAATTATCAGGACTACATAATAATGACAACCATTAGGGCACAAAGGCAGTCAGGTGCAAAAATAATTTTATCACTAAAGCAGACTCAGCCATCTTTCAAGCTCTATTTATGATCGTTCTACTAGAGCTCTCATAGCACAAAAATCCAAACATTTGAAGTAAAGACATTTTCAATCTACAACACATGATGAATAGAACATCCACATTGCTGAATTTTGTGGTTGATTTAACAAATCTGAAAGGATAAATGAGAAAGGCTTTACTAGCCTACCTGGGCAGCTTCATATTCTGGATCTAGGGTTAGATACGGATTATTCCAGTCTGCCCATACTCCAAAGCGCTGCAAACATTTAGTAACATGTTCAAGGCACAGATATATTAACCAGAACTATAATGAAAAGTCAATCGTTGCAAGACGTCTATAACAGCAAAATGTACTCTGCTATAATGACATGGAAATGACAGAGCAAAGTGAGGACAAAAAGGACCTTAAAAGATGACATTTGAGTTTTAACAGTTTCTTTGGCAAATTTGGCAGCCTTTGTTCTCAACTTCGATGGTGTGAGATTTTTTCTAGCCTCCTGATCCAGTGACTGTAAAACTGAAATAATTCAAAACAATCATAATGCTAAAAGTATGTAATGCAACATATAAGCTTAAGTGCAATATATAAATGTGTGTGTGTGTGCGTGTTTATGAATTATACTATCAACAACAACAATCAAGCCTTAGTCTCACTAGGTGGGTTCGGCTACATGGTCAAATTCATGATGCTCTATCATAAATCATATCCATTGAAAAAACATTGTTCTCTAAATATTTCCTAACCGTTTTGCCTATGGTTTTTCTTCACCTCCCTCTGCCTCTAAAAATTGGACTAACTTCCATTTGGTCTGCTCTCCATATTAGGTCTTATAATGGCCTCCTCTGCACATGCCGAAACCATCTAAGACATGACTCTACCATCTTTTTACAATAGGAATTACCCCAACTTTCTCCCTAATGCATTCATTCCTAATTCTACCTTGTCTAGTGTGTTCACTCATCCAATGCACCATTTTCAACAAAAGTTGGGTAATATCAAGTTTGGTTGTTATATCCCATAGTAATGTAAATCATGTCTACTCATTATGGAATAAATCCACCTCTAAATGGACACATGACATTACAACAACAAGCAAGTCTTAATCCCATTAGGTGTGTAAATGGACGCATGACACTAAATCAACAAATTCTACTATAGTGGAAATACAGTGAAAACAGTTAGGGGTGCAGATATGCCTCTTAATTTTATGGACTTCCCAAAATATGGTAAAACTAAATATTCCTCTTTCTTCCTTGAAATATAACAAATCAATTCTATTTAACTGAAGAATAAGTGGTGGCACTAAACTTCATGTTAATTTTTTGCTTTACACTTTTTATTCAGCAGATGCCTCAGAAATAGGCTCTATTTCAAATGCATTTCTTATTCTCTAGGTTTTTCTCCACTCCATCCGTTGTTTACCAAGTTTAGAATTGAACTTATTCTGTAGTTGTTTATTGTAATTTGTAAATGAACAAGGTTGATTCATAATCATATAGAATAACATTGAACATCAAATCAGAATTTTTATTTTGGGAAAAGTCCAAAAATCCTCTTAAATTTTATGCCTTTTGCAAGTAACTATCATACACTATTTTTTTCTTCCTAATTACCCCTTAAATTTAATTATTGGTGAAATTGGTCCCTGAAATTGGTGAAATTTAACATTATTGGTCAAAAATATAATGTTAAATTACTAACAAAGAAAATTTCTCACTCTTGCATTTTTTAATTTCGACTATCACATCATTATTATTTAACTTTAAATTTTCTATATATCAATATTACTCTATTGTCCCCTTTTAAATCTGAAATTTACTTATCCCCAATCACGTTGTATTTTGACGGCGGTTTCTTTCGACTATCGATGCGGGCTAACATGTATTGTCGCAGTAGTGGGCCTATTGCTACTGTTGTGAGTCTGATGGAAGCGGTTTCCTTGTTGGACTATTAGTAATTTAACATTATCTTTATACCGAGACCAATTTCACCAACAAATAAAGTTTAAGGAGTAATTAAGAAGAAAAAAATAGTTCATGATGCGTACTTGCAAGAGGCATAAAGTGTATGGAGATTCTATGCACTTTTCACTTTTATTTTTAATGTCTTGTCTGCAACCAAAACTTAATAGAAGGGGGTCTATACAATTTAAATAAGGGAAGTTTATGCTATTTTGAACTAAGAGGAGAGGTGTATGTCATTTCTTCACACCTCAAGTGTTCTATGTAATTCACTCCTTTAAAAAATTAACAAAGGGAACTATAGTACAATCTTTCTCTTTAATACCAGTTCACAATGCTCAAGACATCATCCTTGATACATGAGTATCATAAAACACGAACAAAGTATAAAATTGGGTCTACAAGCTTCAAAAAGAAATGTCAACAAAAGTTTTAAATTGCTAATAAAAACTTAAGGGCTATGATATTTACAATATACATAACACGTTAATTGATTCAGTGTGAAAACAGACTTCCTATATAAAAAAAATAAAAGGTTAAAACCATATTTACCAACATTTGTGTTTACTTTAAACATATTATCAACATCTATTGCACTAATAAGTTATCTTAAAAAAATCACTACACAATACCTATATAGATTCATGTTTGACATGCAGTATACATATAAAGGAAGTTCTAATGCAATACTGTTCCCGAACAAAACCAAGACTTAGAAATAAACCAATTGCTTTTCAATTCTAATAAAAATATAACTCGTGGAAAATTAGCAATATTAACAAAAATAACACTTGCCTTTTAATTCAATTGGTAGGCCATGACAATCCCATCCGGGCACATAGTAAACTTTATAGTTTTGAAGGAGCTGCCCACAAATAAAAGTGAATAAGAATCCAAGCAAAACATTAGTTCTTGCATACAACTGAATTAGCATAGAAGATATATCGTTGCAGCAAGCTTGTATCTGATAGTTAAAAACGAAGCATGCTTCATATCCAATGTGGTCGTAATAAACTAGAAGTCTCAATTCAAAGGAAGGGAAAGATACCTTATAGCGATTTATAATATCCTTCAAAATTTTATTTAAGGCATGGCCAATATGAAGATCACCATTGGCATATGGAGGGCCATCATGAAGAACAAAACTTCCCTGATCATGTTGTTTGAAGTACATTAGTAAGCTCACACTTCACATAACTACATGGGGGAAGTTGAGGGGAAGTTCAAAACTTACTCCACTATTTTTGTCAACAACTTTCTGAAATACTTGATTCTCCTCCCACATTTTCTGAATTTCAGGCTCCCTTACTGAAGAATTCGCTCTCATGCCGAATGTTGTCTGGGGAAGATCAACTGTGTGCTTGTATTTACCATCTTCTTGTTTTTTTCCTAATGTTAAGTCAAGTAATGTAACTAACCTTGGAGATGCATGCTTACTCTCTTTAAGTAACATAATAGGTTTAAAAAATTCTTAAGAAAAATCTAGTAGCATTTCAAATGTGCTACCTTCTGCAGCCTTTTTGCCGGCCATAACAGGCCCACGTGATCTTCGCTTTGAAGAAGAGATCTCATCCCTTGAATGAGTACAGTAGTTTGACATGTTTGAAAGAGAAAGCACTTCAATTGACGATATTCCACGGGAATTAAATAAGCCAGAAGAATTAGTTCTCCTGGAGGAAGAACAAGAAGTACGGGAGAGTACCTGAATATATTAAAAAGCATATCAATTACAAGTAGGATGATACTACTGTTATCATATTCCAGGTTAATATAGTTAGGAGAGAAACAAATCCACCAAACCATCAGATATCAAGCATAGAGGCCATGTTAACTGTTAGAATATCCATAAACATGTCGTAATATTTTATCCTATCTTGGAGTTGATTCTGTCAATACAGTTAATCCGTAATCATATTAGAATCAATTATGTCATTCAAGGTAAATATAATATTTTTCTTTTGTTATTGGCCTATAAATAAGACAATTCTTTTGTACTTTTGAATAACCTTATCATATCAGATTAATGTCAATTTTATATTATTTTGATTTGACCCTCTATTTTGTCCCTTGCTTCTTCCCTACCACAAATCATCCAATTCAACACTAACCAAATATAACTGTCCAGATACAAAAATGAGGGACAGAAAGTCCTATGGAGTATAAAATGATGAATTAATCACCCTAACCAACTCCATACTTGAATATTTTTACAATGTATGTTGAAAAACATTCTTGAGAATACCAAGTCATTTTCACCATAGAAGTAGGTTTTGTTGAAAAAGTTTAACAAAACCATGTTCCCAACGAGAGTGAACAATACATCAACCAAAGTTTCTAGTTTTATGGAAAAACTGAAATATCCAAGGGAGAATTTTAAAAACAGAACACAACAACTAGCACTTAGCTTACTTCAGTAAAAGCAAAAAACATTTCAACTTTCTCATTGACAATTTATCAAACACATCATCGTCTACCACATGAAATCCCACTCAACACTCCCACTGTGGGATTTCAATAAAAAGACCCAAACTGTGTAAATAACAAAACTTTTTACAATATCAAGGCAACCCATAATGACAAAAATGCAAATTGAAGACATAGAAGAGGTGAATTTTGAAATTGATTAGTAATTAAGTACCCTGTAAGAAGAAATGTGCATGAACATAGCCATGGTTGTTTCCATGGGTTTGAAAGCAGAAGAATTTGAAGTAAAGGATTTGAAAAGAGACATGATTGGTGCAGTGTTGAACTACTTCATCTTGTTTCTTCAGAGAGGGAAATACATTATTTGGATAAATAGAACCATTTCTGCATTTTTTCCCAATCAATAAATTATACAGTGAAGACCTAAATTTTTTGTGTGGCCTACTTTACTTTGGTTCATGGAAAAGTTTAGTCCCAAATAATTTCTACAAATTTTAATTGGGAGACAATTTAATCTTTACATAAATAAAATTGTTATACGGGAAGTAAGTGAATAAAACTTACTCTCACATTATGATCATTCATTATTGAGAGTAAGTTTTTTCACTTACTCTTAGAGTAAATGGATCTATCCCCTTATTATATAGGTAATAATTTTGTTCTATAAAAATTTTCACTTGGGTTTGAAAAATTGTAAGGGAACAAGTTATTTTATTTAAGAATACTTTATCATTTTAATTTTTAGGGACCATATTATCCCATGAACAAAATTTTCAAGTATGCTTGAAACTTTATTTTTTTTCATGGATTAAATTTGGTTATAAAAAAAATGGAACCTATTTAGATATTTAATCAAAAAAAATTATGTGCTAAACTTTTAACACAAATAGAAGCCTAATTTTCACATTTTACATTTAATCATTTTTACACGAGAATACTTCTAAGACAAAATAAAATTATGGAACAATATTATAATTTTATTTAAAGTAAACCACTCTCTTATGTTCTTTAGAGTCTAATGTACATGGATCTATATTAAATTATGGTATTAATAATGATTCAATTATTCATCATATTTAATAACTTGCTTCAGTGGAAGTTATATAAATACATTTAAGATATATTTCATAGACTTATACTATTCTAATAAAAAATAAATATTTTGAATAAATTTTGGGACAAATGTTGAGAATTATAGGGTTAGATTTTTTAAAAATGCTAGTTATTGTCATTATTTTATTCTTTATATTTATCGTGTATAAATCTTTTTTGGTACATTGGAAATAAAAGGATAAAAACTAAAGGATAAGATTGAGATCTATGTGAATATATGCATAAAGTTGAGAGTTTATGTAGGTGGTGTGTCCCAAATCCTTGAAGAGAAAAGAAGCTTCAAACTAATTTTTTCCAAACATTTTAAGAGCATGTTTTTACTCTCTTTTCTCTCTCTGAACATATGTTGCACATGAACTTCCCAACTCCTCCTACGAAACTCACTAATGCTTTGGATAGGTTGAACCAGATAATGTAAGTGACCTTTTGTCTTTTCGATGATCATGCAAAACATAGCAAACAGATCAGTCAAGACGGGGGACTCAGATCCAAACTTGGAAGAGAAATGATAAAGTTAATGAAATATAAGTTTATAAAACCAAATAATATGTGTGAAATTTATGAAGTAACCCCATTCAAAGTTTATTAGGTGGTTTTCAATAAAAGTCAATTAGATAATTATAAAGAAATAAGAAGATAGCCTCCTCTTAGACAAAATTTAAAAAAATTGTATGGATATTCTTTAGAATTGTCCCGTTTTTAAAAAACTTGTATAATTTATTTCAATTTTTAATTGAATTGAATAAAATTTAAATGAATCAAACTAGCTTGAATATAATTTTGTTTTGGTAATAATGATTGCACAACATTTGCTTCATAAAATTTTGTGAAATTACACATCATTTAGTTGAACATGTGATTTTCAACTTTATCTTTAAAAATGAAGAATTGTATAAACTTATAAAGACTTCCATATACACATTTTATTCTTCCATAAACTATAAACACATTTTAATATTTTATGGACCACATGGTCACAAAATATATTTTAGCAAAATTAAAATTAATTTCGCGTATGTAAACAAACTTAATTAAAAAATGAAAATAAAGTATCTCCTCATACCAGGAGATAAATTACCTCCTCTCACCAGTAAAAGAATTATATGTGTATTGTTTTGTTTAGTTTTAGAAATATTTTTGTAGAAAATGATTGTGAACACTCAATTTTGTCCAGCCCAAAAGACATTTTCAATAAATAAAGATAAAAAAAATATTTTTTTGGTATTTTCTACAAAAAAAAATAACATTTTTTATGTGCCCAAAATATAAATAATTTGAATTTTAATTTTTAATTTATGATTTTCATTAGATTCAAATTTTAAACATTAAATATCATAATAACACAAATTAAAGTTTTGAATTTGAATTAAAAGCATAAAATCAGAATCTCCTTAACTTTCTATTGGAAGTTAATAGGGGATTTGATTTGATTTTCAAACATGTGTCAAAATTCAGCTAGAAATAGGCATATGATAAATGAGATGAGAGATTCACAACTCAAAAAATTCATCCATCATCTATTCTAAAAAATCCTCAACAATCCACTAAATCAAACTTTTGATTATAAATTTATGACACATTTGATTTTTTTCCTTAATATCCTCTAAAGAATTAACTAGGAGATTATATTTGATTTAGACATGTGCTAAAATATCTAGCTTATAAATAGAATGTTTCATTACCAAAAAAAATGGAATCTTCTTTTCATTTTCACCTCAATTCTCTCTCTCTAAAAAAGATCATCTCAACCTCTCAATATCACTTCATAGAAAAGGAAGAGAGGTATGTAGCACATAGAAAATGGGATTACATAGAAAGCAAAAGAGAATAATAGAATAGCTAGAAGGAATCATAATTTCACCATTCACCTTTCAAGGTTAATATCCTGACTATTTGTTTTTATGCACCGTTCATTTGAATATATAAAACTACATTGATAAAAATCAAGTGCATATAAATAATGCATTCCCAAATGTTTTGATAATCATTGCTTCAATCTATTCTAGTGCAAAAACAACAATAAGTATCTTAAACTCATATAATAAATCAACTAACATTAACATGATAAATAACTTTATGTTTTGTTGTTTTAGTTCATGGTAAACTCAAACAAATTTCTAAACTTTGTAAAAAAATATAATAATAACCAATGTTTTAATTATTTTTGGGATTCAATAGCGAAGTTACAACTCGTATTGCATCTTTATGCTCACTTCGAGTCGAGAACCGATCACTGCTTCTGCTATTTATTGAAGTGAGAAGAGGGTAAGCAATCAATGTTGACTCGTCGTCTATAGTCCCCTTCGATTAATTTTAAACAAAATTTTAACAACTTTTAAATCAAATAAAACTATAAATAACTTTTAATCCAACCAACAACAAACAATTTTCTTAAAGAACTATGTAGTCTTGATTTCCCTGTTGCACCTATGGATACGTAGGAGCAAGATAAAGTCTTGTCAGATACAAAAATAAAAAATAAATATTTTGTTTTTACAATTTAATTTTAATAAAGTAAGGGTAAATTAAAAGCATGCAATTAGTTAGGGTACCGTTTAATAACGGACGAACGAGGTGCTAATACCTTCCCCGATTTTGTAATCGACTCCCGAACTCACGACTCTAGTTTAAAAGACCAATTTTATCCAATTTGGGCATAATTCGAGTTTTCCACGTTTTAACCGCAAAAGACGTGGTGACGACGACTCCTTAAGAGGTCCTGTGGTCGAAAATTGGGGCGCGACAATGATTAAATGGTACACATATCACGATTTTAGTGGCTAGATGAGATAACTTATCTCCTTATATCAGGAGATACATTATTCTCTTAAAAAAATATATGATAAATCAAGTGTGCTTTATAGTATAAACTATAAAGGACAATTAGGAGAAAATGAATTCAGGTTTAAGTAGCATACTTTTTAAAATTCCATTTAAGATTTTGTTATGAATTGTATGTTAGGCTAAAAAAGCAACTATGAAAACATCCAAACTTGAAATATTGTACCTATAATTAGCAATGGTAAAACAGCTTCTTTAACCCCCAGCTAGCAAAATGCTCCTAAATTTAAGGGGCACCAGTATATCAATTTCTGTTAGAAAAAATTTGTATCACCTATCGATTTTAAAATGGACTAGTAAACATGTGTGCGCGACCACCCGGTTAATTAGTCGATTTGGTAGAATATAATTAGAGTTTAGATAAAAGGGTATAAATTTCTTCTTTTTGCAAACTTTCTTCTTTTTGGTTTCAAAGAAATCAGAAAATAAAAATTGTGTAAGATCGTAATAAATTATTTTTCTTTTAGTTTAGTGAGAAAGTAGAGGGGAATAATTATTTTGTATATAATATCAAAAATATCATTCAACTTTTTTTTTATTTTCTCTACTTGTGGCTTTTAAATACTAGTAAGTAGTAACACAAATGAGTATCTTTTTGATATAAAAAGTATTGATTAAAAATTAATTTAAATATATATAATAAGTTGTATAATGTAAAATTATAACCTTTATTTTTAATTAATAATAAAACAATATTTTCTCCTCACTTTTCTTTATTTTATGAATATTCTTGTCCTTTGAAACATAATATCATCTCTTTTGTCCCATTTTATTCAACCAAACAAAATAGTACTAGAATAAAATATTTATTTAAGCCTAATAACTCAAATAAACTAGTTATTTCTGAATTAGTCTCACCAAAATAAACAAAAACTAAGTTTATTGCATCACGCCTCATATAATTTATTTGTATTGTATGGTTCATGTTTATTCATGTCATTATATATCAAAATAAATAAACGAATATTCTTAATTTTGGTGTAATTATTTACCCTCCCTCCAAAGCATGATGTCCCAAAAGACATGATAAATGCTTTGTATAGGCTATATACACTTTCATAGTTTCTTCCATTGATTCAAAGCTAGTACTCACATTTATACTACTTAATAAAGACAAAACCCAATATAACCATCCTCATCGTGTAATTTGTGGTTCCTATTTTATTATTATTATCTTCTAATTTCTACCCAAAAAAATCATATAACTCATCTCCCCATTTTATGTTACACTAGCCTTTTTGTGTGGTTATTCTTAAGGTAACTACTATCATTTTTGTGTGATTATTCTACTACAATTTTTCATTTGAAGGAACATGGATCATGACATTATATAAAACATCTGTATCTACATTAATTCTTACCATTTATTATTGTTCATAGATTATACATTACAAATGATAGTAAAGCTAAGTGGGTTAGCAAACATAGTAATATCTGTTAACACACTAGTATTAAATGCTTAAAAAATGTAAATTGCAAATTATATTCTCCCTTTGAGTTCCTCATAATATCATATGAGGTGCAAAACATTAGCTGAACTATAATAGAAAAATATCCAAGATAAAATAGTTGAATGTTTATATTTGTTAAAATCATTATTTTAATTAGTCAAATTAAAGTGATTTAATTGAAGTAAACTTTATGAATATGAACATAATTGTTTGTTATGAAATAAGAGTTGTGAATTTAACAAGACATCGCTCTTTATGAAATTCACTTCTTATACATAAGGGTTATAAGCCCCAATTAGTTTCCTATTCTAACATTCATCATTAAAAGAAATAATAAACTTCTCGTCATTAAAAATAATTGTACATAAAAACTTGGAATACTTATTATATTCTCTATCCATAAATTCATATTTTCTTTCACTCTATTCCTTCTTCATAATTTAATATGAATACACTTAGTTCTATAATGATAATATTCATCTTTAAGTAATTATTGTATTAATTATACACCATGTCATTCATTCAAAAAGACAAATCTCTCTTATAGAAGCATTCTAGTCATGAAATGAAGAATTTTATATGACAATAAAATACCACTAATTAATAAAACTCCTTCCACATAATTTCTTAGTATTAAAATAAGTCCCACTTTAGGGCATAGGATGGCACTTATAAGACTTAGATATCGTATGATGTAGTTTTTGGGTTAAGATATGCCCAACCTACACAATGATCTACTTACTCGAATAATAAATTTAAAATACTTATATTTTAACCATTAATTTTAGAAAAATCTAATAATTTAAATTAACGAGTAATTTTAATACTTCCTTTCAATCTTAACCGTTCTGGTACTTCTTCAATGATCAATTGTATGGAAAAAAAAATTGGCACACCATTCCAAATAACCTTGCACAGAAACTATAATTCATACAATTTAACTCCAAATGAAATAAAATTTTCATTTCATTTTGCCATCAAATTACACATTTTCATACTTTGGGTTTTGTATTATTTGATTAATTAAGAGCTGGTTTCAATCAATTGACGATTATATAGAATAATTTGAACCATAGAGTTTAGACTTTAGAGTACACCCATGTTGTAGGCAATCCCATCATTCTCCATCTACCAATAAGAATGTGGAACAGTAATAGAGATCCTCTACATGTGCACTTTATGTGAATTAATTTAGGGTCTTATATTCTTTTATATTATTTAAATTAATATCTATATATTCATAGTATAAAGATTTATACATAATTAATGTGTCACTTACTCTTCATTTGGATTGTTTTTTTAAGAGTTAATAATAATTGAAAATAAATGACAGATAATACCGGTTAATTAATATATACATTTTTTTTCCAACTTAAATTGTGTTGCCACATCATTTGTACATCACTTCAAACATGTCCTATGAGTGGGCTAAAGGGAAAACATGTTCTAGGCAGATAATAATATTTTAATATAAAAAAAATGTATAAACTGATAGTTTAAAAGGTTTATACATTATTAATATATCATCTATAATTCATTTTTAATTATCATTGAATCTTTAAAAATATAATATAAATAAAAAAGGTAGATAATAAACTTAATATGTATAAATATTAATCTTTTCAATATCACAAAAGGTAAGTTGCAAACATTTACCAAAACATTAGTAATTTCTTTATAGAAATATTGTTAACATTTTAGTGGATTCAAGGGACAAACATGACTCACTAATGTTCATATAATATTTGTTTAGTGTTTAAAAAGGTAACACCAAACTTCAAAACCTCTACAAGTTCCTTAGTTGAAGTAAACCAAATACAACTTCTTTTAAATTATAGAGAGATTAAAACGCTTCCATAAAAACAATATGGCTAAAACTCTCAACTTTGTTTATGTCTTGGTCTTCCTTTTCACCATTTTTATTTTAACCACAGGTAAGTTACCCATTTTCTCCTCCTTTACTTTTTATTTCCTTACCTTTATATATTTAGAAGTGATCCATTTACCCCAAAAGTAAGTTTTAAAATTTTTACTATATATCTTAGTCATCAATTCTAGGGAAATCTAATAGTTTAGATCTACTCACTAATTTAAACCATTGAATTTCCCTAGAATTGATGGCTAAGTGTATCTTCTCCCTTACATATCTATATATATATTCTCTTTTAATAACACTCCTTAATTTTTTTGTTACATTACAGGGATTGAAAAGTGTGTCACTAACACACAATGTATGAGTCAATGCCTAGAAGATTTTCATTTTTACTATGAGTGCTACCAAGGTTTCTGTTTCTGTTGGTAATTGGTAAGTTGAAGAATAATTTTATATTACTTTATACTTATAAAAGAATAATTTTATATTATTTTATCTATACTGAAGGGAAAACACAAATTAACTATACATGTTGTAATTTGTTTCATTCTCACCATATACATTCCCAAATTACCTCCATTTCTTCTTTCTCTTCCTCTCTAAACACAAAGTAAGTTATAAACCTATTTTCCTCGAAAAGGTTCATCATCTTCAATCTTGTTCCCTTTTCTCATTTTTAGTTAATACCCCATCTCTATGTACAATTGTGCTGAATTTGATATGCAATGATGATATCAATGAGAAAGATAAACAAGATTGATGGTCGTGAACATTTTGTGAGGGTAATAAGTTTTGTTACTTATTCTGTTCATAGAAAGAACACAATAGGTTTTGTTAGTTATTGTGTTCACAAAAAGAAATAGAAAGATAAGATAATAATAGGTTTTAAAAAAATGTTCTAATCTTAGCCATTAATTTTAAATTAATGGTTAAAAATTATTTCTCTCACTCTCACATAAGTTAATCATTCTCACTAATACATCCCTACACTTAAAAGGCATAAATATTATACCTAAAATTAATTTATAAATGACCAATTTATTTATCCATTTATTTTATAAATGATTGGTCAAAAGTATGGAAAAGATTTAGTATAATCAAATATCCACCAGAATGAGAAGATTATTAATGAGTGGAAATAAATTTGCCTAATGTGATTATATACTTAAACTTGACAAACATAGATAATAGGATGATTATTTTTCTATATGCTATTGGGTTTGAATATTTTAACGTGAACATATGAACTTTAAGGGAGACGTCGAGAAATACATCACTAAAAATTGTATATCTAATTAGAGAATAAAATATCCTCTCATATCAGAAGATAAATTACCACCTCTGGCCAGTAAAAGAATGACATGTGTATTGTTTTGTTTAGTTTTAGAAATATTTTTATAGAAAATGATTAAATAGTACACATGTCACGATTTTAGTGGCTAAAGGTGATAACTTATCTCCTTATACCCGAATATACATTATTCCCATCTAATTAATATAGAATGAGTTATGAACTTGTGGCCACTCAAATGTTACAATATGAATATTGCTTAAAAAATCACTATCTTATGAGCATATAATACATTGATGGACAACTACATTTAATTGCTAGATTACCATACTTTTAAATTCAAAATGAATTGACAATATGATTATTAAACATTATATATAGGATTAATATAACTAAATAAAAATACTAACCTTGACTAAAGCCTTAAAAAGTTAAGAACATACAACCAATTAATAATATACATTTAAGTATCATTCATTAATATTCATACGAAATATCACAGTAAGCATTTCTTAGGTTATTTAAGAGTTAATATTCATACACAATCATTACGTCATCCCTCATTCATTTGTATTTATTTTTTGAAGAGTCAATGCTGATTAAAAATAAATAGTTAATGATGAAATGAATAAGTATATACATTCTTTTATTTTCTTTTTATACAACTTTTATGTTCATGTAATATTTTTTTCCCATACAAGTGTAAGCTACTTATAATATATTAAATTTGGGTATTACTAAACTAATGAAGTTGAGGAATGCAGAGGGAATGAGCTTCTGATTTGAGGCAACACTGCAAGAAATGAAGTTGAGTTCCAATTTGTGAAAAACCTTTAATAAAGTTTCCACATAAGGAGTAAATGAGTGTGAGCATGTGATGATGAACACAACATTTACAATATAATATTATATGTATTAGATATATCAGGTTTGTACTATGACAATTATGAGAAAACATATTTATATTTTCTTTAATTATTGTATAATTTTATTAATTTTGAAAGGAGAAACACTTTGAACATAAAACATTAATAAAAAATATATGTTAAAAGTTTTATATATTATCAATTCATTATCCACCATTTGTTCTCAATCATCATTGAATTTAAAAAATAATAATACAAATGAGTGCTAGATAACGTAGTGATTGTGCATAAATTTTTACACCCGACATGCAAAGATATTACAAAAAGGATGAACTTTGTCACCAAACATTAATTTTTCTTCTCCAAAATAACCAATCACATAACATATTAAGATGGGAACGGGACCGAGCGGACACAGGTAGTGCATACCCGTGCACATACCCACACTATTTGCGGGTACTCGTGTGGATAGCGGCTACCCGCGTGTACCCAACAAATTTTTAATTTTAATTATATTTTTATATATTTTACGATAAGTAATATATAAAAATAATTATTGTTTGAATAATATAATATGTATATGATAATTTTATTATTATAATCTCATCACTAAATTTTATTATAAAATAATATTAAAATTGACAAATATAATGTTAAAATAATAATAATTAAATATAAAATATTTAATTAAAATATATACGCAAGTACCCGCTGATACTCATTCTCACCCATGAGCTTTTTTTACGGGTACTCATTGTAGGTATTTTGACTGGTACCCACGGATCGAGTTTTTTTGCCATCCCTAGAACATATACTAAAATACAACGTCCCCATATCAATATAAACGTCTCCATCGAGTTTCTAAACTCTCCAAGAACTTGAGGATTACCTAATCACAAAATCAAATTGAAGGTGGTAACACCAATTATGATATTGAGAAATCTAGATCAATCTGAAGGCTTATGTAATGGAACAATAATGATTATAAATAGACTAGCAACCCATGTCATCAAAGCAAAGGTAATGACATGCAAAAAAAATGTTGGGAAGATCTTCTACATTCCACGAATGAGTTTATCTCCATCTGATTCACCATGGACTTTCAAATTAATAAGGAAACAATTTCTGTTAACTTTTTCATATGTTGTGACAATTAATACAACACAAGGACAATTACTAGCAAGCGTTAGATTGTATTACTGCAATCAGTTTTCAGCCATCATTAACTATATGTTTTTTTTCAAGAGTTCAATCAACAGAATGACTTAAACTATTAATACATGACAATGAAAGAAAAACAATCAACATTACAACAAATTTTGTATTCAAAGAAGTTTTCCAAAAGTTATAAACAAGTAACACTATAACTATAACGCCCCGAAAATTACTTCAATAATCTTGCTCGAAAATGGGTAAATTTTTTTTTTTTTGAATAAAGGAGCCATAAAAATTTATTTCCTTATCTTCGTTTCATTTTCGGAACATCACTTAAGTAACATACAATGCGGAAAATCACAACCATTACTTAATGGTAACTAGAAAAACTCAATATAACTTTGAATCATACTTCATTAGAAAATGTTGGTACAGGTACAAGGCGGAATCCTAATCGTCGCCCAAATAAAAACTACTACAAAATAAATTCCCTACACAGGTACACTAATCAAAAGTACCAGGGCCTGTGTAGGTATAATAGATTCCCTCAATCCTCCATGCCCCCTCCTGGGACATCGAAAAGTGGTAACTCTGAATCCCGGTCGAACGATCCATCTGAACAAACGCGGATAGAAGACAAAAAGAAAGAAGAGGGGGAGTAAAACATCTAATGAAATACTTATCATTGACGTCGTGGAATTACACAGAATAATACACCAAGACAACACATGAGTACATATATATCATGTGATTATACAAGCACATAAAAACAATGAATGAAATATAAAACTCGAGGATTTAGAAACAATATCGAAGAATATCATGTATGCAATGCGATGCATGAGTCCACCATCCTTACTCCTTTATCCTCCCAATAACTATTCGGAAATAACCGAGAGTACAGGTCCCATAACAAGCCGATTTGAACGCACCAAAATATTCCTCGCAAGGATATATGATCGATCTGTTCCAAAGAACTGTCCATTTCAGGACGGTGTCGTATCAAACACTTTATGGGCATCCCTCTCATCGATCCTGATTGCAAAGAGGGGTTGTCAGAGATCATCTAGTTTGCGCTGTGAGAACTGTCCGATCCAACAGAATACCTCATCCAGGAATACAAGGGACTCGTCTCACCTAGACTCACCCTCAAGACTTTGCTGACGAATCACCGCCATCGCCGTCCCTCTCAACATCTCGGGGCTCGTTCGTCTCCCGTAAATTTCCTCTCCACTACTTCATTATTCATAATGAGTATGCACACTAACCGAGGTTAGCCAATTAAATCTTTTAATCATTCTTTTAAATGATCGGCCCAACCTAAGACATCTCCCAAAGGAATGCTTCTAGTGGGTCCCAATCTTAACACATATAACAAAAAGAGAGAATAATTTCGGCACCACTACGAACCATCGCTGAATTATCCTGGACGGCTCCTCTAGCCAAGCCTCTTACGGTCAAATAATCTCGCTGCGTGGGCATAATATCACACCCTCGGCCTCGCCTTTAACAAAACAATTCCTTACTTTTATTACTTTCAAGAATTTCATATAGTTGTTTACCTTTACAAATTCTTGATGGCAAACATGCCATTGGGCTCTCGTATATGAGAGTTATCATTCCGACGACTTAAAAAGAAGTCATGTCTGTATGGAGCCCGCTCGCTCAAGCGAGAGCTGTCTTACTCAAGCGAGAAAACAATCAGTTCTCTTGGTGCCTATTTTAGCTCAAGCGAGAGCTGTCTCGCCTCGAGCTAAAACACTCGTTTTCTCTACACACTTCTCGCTCAATCGAGAGTTGTCTCGGTCAAGCGAGAAGAACCTAAATATCATTTTAATTACTTTTCTCAAGGAAAATATTTCTCATTTATATCAAATGTTTTTAAACCTTGAATTTCAAAATTATCACATACATATCATTCCCATAATAATCATTCAAACATTATAATTCAAGAGTAAACATGATATTTGCATATATAAACATAACATAAATCGGTATAAGAAATATTGCTGTACTTAATCCAAACAAACATGCAATTGATTCTTAATACCCAGGGCAACTCCAAACTTGTGAGGGAGTTTGGAGGTCCTGATGCATATTCGGACACCACTGTGTCGCGATGTTTTCTCCCTCACCTGAGTGTGTCGGGTCGTTAGGTTCTCTGTTTGTAGGTGAGCTTACTTGATCCGTTCTCCTCTCGAAATCTTTATTATGCCAAAATAACGTTAATTAGTTAAATGACGATAATTATTATACTTACGAAATAACTTTTTACGCGAAGATAAAACTTCTGATTTAAAATGAATTTAATTGCTTTCGTCCATCCAATTCAAGGTTGAATATCCTTGAATCATCATTTGTCATCGAAAGTCTTACAATCAAATAATACTTTTTAAAGTAAAATTTTCAATAAAACTTATACCGAAATTATGTCGTAATCCGTGGATATACACCAGGCTAGTTCCCAGGAAAGAGAGGTGGGTCATAAAGACACCCTTAAATACCAAGTCTTTCCTTAGACAGAACCTTTCTAGACATGTATTCCCACTTCATTTATGTCGTAATCCGTGGATATACATCAGGCTAGTTCCCAGGAAAGAGAGGTGGGTCATAAAGACACCCTTAAATACCAAGTCTTTCCTTAGACAGAACCTTTCTATACATGTATTCCCACTTCATTTATGTCGAAATCCGTGGGTATACATCAGGCTAGTTCCCAGGAAAGAGAGGTGGGTCATAAAGACACCCTTAAATACCAAGTCTTTCCTTAGACAGAACCTTTCTAGACATGTATTCCCACTTCATTTATGTCGAAATCCGTGGGTATACATCAGGCTAGTTCCCAGGAAAGAGAGGTGGGTCATAAAGACACCCTTAAATACTAAGTCTTTCCTTAGACATAACCTTTCTAGACATGTATTCCCACTTCATTGTATTTTTCCGATAATTCATAAATCTTATTTTTTGTAAGTAAAACATTTTTACTAAAACTAACCTTTTTACTTTTTTAAGTAAATCTTACCATTTTAAAGTAAGTTCACTTAACTAAGATTCAACATTGTTAAATCATTTTACCATCTAAGACTTCATAACACTTTAAGTTTATAAAGTCAAGACTTTTAGGTAACTCTCATTATTTCAAGTATACTACTAAAACAAATTTTCATGAACATCTTAACACCTCCTAATTTTTTAGGAAAAAACCTCAAGGGTTAGTAAGTGTTATTTTCATAGTCATGAAAAAGAATGGCTCTTAATTTAATATTTTACATTTAAACATCTTTTAGTTATTCTTACCACTTTAAAGTAAGTCAACTAAAATAAATACAACAATTTCTATGAACATCTTAACACCTCCTAATATTTTAGGAAAAACCTCAAGGGTTAGTAAGTGTTATTTTCATGGTCATGAAAATAAATCATAATGTAAGACTTTCTACTACTTTAATATCTAAAACTTCATAACACTTTAATTTTATGAAGTCAAGACTTTAATAAATCATCTTTTATCCCAAATCATTATTTTAACTTGGCAATCAAAGAGTAAAATATGTAAATCACTTTTAAAACATAATACTATCTAAAAAATGAAATATTTTCAACAACTCATCAACATCATAAACTTTTTCCTAAACACATTAAAGGTTCCTTTGATGTTAAAATCATCACCTTTAAACATATTCAAATACTAACAATAATTTCTAATATTTCCAAATAAATAACTCATCTAACCTTGTCCAAAGATATAGTTTTTCCATCTAAGAACAAGGAAGAAATTTCAAGATTTACAAAAGTCAAAAACTACATAAAGGTTCATATGATTTTATTATCATCCCCTTTAGTTATGCTTTCATAAAATACTTAAAGAACAAATATAAACTCTACTTTATGAACAAAATAATAAAATCTCATAACTTTCTATGAAGTATGAGAAGAAGATGAAGAAGATAAAATAAAAGACTACCTTAGTTTGTATAAGGAATTTAGTGTAAAAATGAGAGGATGGGGTGAGGTATTTATAGGAGAGCCTCACCCTCATCAAATCAGAAAATTTAATGCAAAGTAAGTAGCTTTAGACTAGCATAGGTGATGTGTCTAATGGTGGTGGAGTGAGAGGATTTGTTGAGTGTTTTAGGGGTTTTTGGAAGCTTTTGCATTACTTGTGTAACAAGTAAGTGGCTCATGCAATGATGACTTCCAACTTTATTGATATGATGTAATTTTCCAATAAATGTCGTGTCCGAACATCTTCGGATAATTTCGTCCGAAAATATACAATCTCCCGATTTTGGTTTACGGTTAGAACTTCGAAACACAGAATTTGGAGTGAAAATATTTAGAAATGCGTTCTGAATGAACTTGATGTCTATCTTGACTCGAAATAATATTTCGAAGCCAATGGTGCAATCGGAATTCGATTCCGAGTTACGGAACTCAAAAACACGTTATTGGGCCGAATTCGGGCTATTTGGGCCCGACGACAATTCAAAAATATTTTGTCACAGAAAATTACGAAAATTTACCATAAAATAGGAAATCACAAAACAAGACTAATATTCAACTATGGCTTAGCCTAAATCCACACTGATTAATTTCTACAATTAATCGTTGATAAAATAAATAATTAATAAAAACTCATAAAAATTTATAATTCCAAATCAGAAAATTCGTAGTGTTACAATAACACCTATTGTAAAATGCAAATCCTATTCATTTTATTCCATTTCATTTAAACATCATATTTGTAAATAATTATGTTTACAAATAGTTACACCTTATTGTAAATAATTATATTTCATTTCATTATTTTCATACCAAAATGATTAAATTTTCATATGATTTGTAATTGCAAGTTTGATTCATGAAGATAAAATCAAATAATATATGTCATTTTGGTCTTGGTATAGTTTAGGTGTAATAATTGTATATTACGTTTCAAATATTACAAATTTATCAACAAAATGAATTACTAAAATATGAAATAAGTTAGAAGAATGGAGTGGGTAGCCATAGCCCCTCCATCTCCCTATTCTTCTTCTCTGAATCAAGAACATGAATTACGTTTCTAAAATCTTTATCATTTTTCATTGTTTTCAATCTTTTTAGGTTTTCTCAATTCTGAAAGAAATTGATTGAGTTAGGGCAAACATGGATGGTAACAAGGATGAAGCACTAAAGTGTCTTCGCATCGCAGAGGAAGCAATCGCAATCGGTAACAAAGATCGTGCTCTCAAATTCATCAACATCGCACAACGTCTCAATCACAATTTGCCACTTGATTCCTTACTCAGCCAGTGTCAGCGCCTCGATTCTCAATCTGCCACAAGCCGCGCCAGTGCTAGCAGCGGCGCGAAGAATAAGGCGATGGTGAACGAGGGTTTGAACGGTAAGAGAAATTATACTGAAGAAAATGTTCAATTGGTTAGGGAAATTAAGGGGAATTCGGATTATTATGCAATTCTAGGTGTTGAGAAAAGTTGTTCTGTTGAAGAGATTAGAAAAGCTTATAGGAAAATCTCATTGAAAGTTCATCCTGATAAGAATAAAGCCCCGGGTTCTGAAGACGCGTTTAAGAAAGTCTCTAAGGCTTTTAAGTGTTTGAGTGATGATAGTTCTAGAAGGCAGTATGATCAAACAGGACTAGTTGATGAGTTTGAGTATAATCAACAGAATTACACCAATGTTAGGCGCCGGAGGCGCAGAGCTACCACTGCTCATGATTTTTTCGAGGATGAGTTTGACCCGGACGAGATATTTAGGACATTCTTTGGACAATCTAATGCGTTCGACAGAGCTCGCGTTTATAGGACACGGGCAGCAACATGTAATCATAATAATAGGCAAGAATCTCAGGGTGGATCAGGACTTAATATAATGCTGCTTATTCAGCTCTTGCCATTCTTGCTCATTTTGTTGCTTGTTTACTTGCCCTTTTCGGAACCAAACTATTCCTTGCACAAGAATTATGCATACCAGATACCAAAGACGACTGAGGAGTATGGGGTCCAGTTTTTCGTTAAATCTCAAGGTTTTGATGCTAACTATCCACCTGGAAGTCCTGCTCGCGCAAGAATTGATGACAGTGTCATAAAGGATTATAGGAATATGCTTCATCGTTTTTGTAAAATAGAGATGCAAAGGCGTACTTGGAATAGGAACCTGCCTGCTCCTCATTGTGAAAAGCTAAAGAACTTTGGAGTTGCCTCTGACTGAAGGTAACTCTTGTCTATTCTTTTTATTCCGTGGATGGAGACATATCTTATCTTCCTAACAATTTTCTGGTATTCGAATTGATATACTTTGGAGTTGCCTCTGTCTGCTTTGTACTACAACCTTTCTCTCATGTTTAATTACTGCTTCGTTAAATTAATTTGCTATATGATGGAAGCTTTCTGAGGATAAGGTAATATATTGCCTCTGGGCTTCAGGTTCCAGACATGTAGCCATATTTTCACTCTTTTCTGAAGATGTGGTGGACATTTACTTGTTTATTAAACTATTCTCCTACTAAACACATAAAGCTCTAATTACGTTTTGCCGGTTACCTCTACGACTGAATTACATTTGACAATCTTGATTTTGTTAAGGGGCATTGTTTAAATGTGTATTCAGATTCACATATATGATATATGTCTGCAACCATGTATTCTTCATCCAGGTCTAGTTTGTTTATTAAAAAATTAGATACATGATTAATGTTATGCTACTCTAGTTTGCTTTCTGTTAGATTGTTAGGACTGGTATGCTATGTTTGGATAGAGAAGGTTGTGGGAAGGGTTAATCTTTCCATTTTAAGTAGGCATTCTCCTTATTTGATATTTTCTCAAAATGAGAGATTATCTCATGTAACCTTCCAGTCAGTAATCTCTTATAAGTTTTTATGAATATTTTATAATTCTCTCAAATAATATTATGGTTTTAGAGAAGTCATTGATGAGCAGTTCAGGATCTCGTGTATTCCTTTCAACACTTTAGTACTTTTTCTCAATTCTTTTTCTGTTCATTACTTGTATTTGTATTATGTTGTTTCCCTCATATGTTCCCTCCCTTGGCATGCTTTAATTTAATTTGTTCACATGCATGGGTGTACCCCTGTACCTAAAGTGATTAAGATCTTTTTTTAGCTGGAGGCTGCCTTGTATAAATTGCTGAGCTTTTTCGTGCACATTATATTTTTCAGGTTCTCTAGTATATCTGTAGGAGTAGCTCTTGTTACTGGCTGTATGCCAACTGAGTAGCTTTCAATCAAGTGCCATGCCTGTCTTGCTCTTGGAAGTCTTTGGTATATATGCTTCAACTTTCTTATTGAAGGGGTATTTGGACGAGATTATACTTTATCTATTATGTTGTGCACGATTATCAGTGACTGACACAAAAAATGACAATAGTTACAAATAAATCGTAAGTATAAGCAGTGAGGCCCTTGAAAACAAGCCCAAACTGAGTTCGATAAAATGTTTTAGGGTGACAACTTATATAAAGTAGAGATTAGACTTCTATAAGTTGAGGTTAAGTATAAAGTGAGAAAAGTGAAGACATCTTTGATCAGTTAAAGTGCTTCAAGATCTCAACCCTACGAAAAATTTATGGTGGATACACCTTTTTTCCCCTCAGCTTACACTCTATTTCATTTGAGGAACTTTTTTCATAAAGTAGATTAGAAGGTTGCATATTAGGTAATAAGAACAGTTTCTTTGTAATAATGCTATTGCTTCGTCCAAGCATCTGAATTTGGATCAATGCCAAATAAGACCATCTCAAGTAATACCCACTCTTCCCTACTTCAGTTCTCAACTATCCCCTATGTGTCTTCATCCTTCTATTTTCTCTATGTTTTAGTTCTAATTTCCTCTTCAGTTCCAGTGGGATGTTGGCATTAAAAATGATAAAGATGGATATTTATTCAACCACGCTAATTTTGTTTTGGCAAAATATAATTAAGTTGAAGCTTTGTTCTGTGAGTCTTATGATGCGGTCGTGACAGAGAGTACATGACCTTAGTCATGGATACGTAATCAATGTCACATATGTACACAAATTATACAGAATTATAGAATCATAATACGTGGCCAAGGTCACAATGTCACATATTATAATTCTCTTATGTTTATTACACATTCATGACAAATTCATGTATATGTTATTGGTCACATATGCATTAAAATAAAAATTGAAGTTAGTGACCTTAGCTACATTGAGGGTGTATTAGTTGGGTTAGTGACAGGTGGTTTCTAACTTTCTATCACTAGTTGACTAAGGGTGGTTGCTGACTGTGGTAGCTATGGGTTTTGACATAAATTTGTAATGTTGGTTCCGTTGGGTTGAAGATGAAGTGTTTAATGGCAAGAGTAGTTTGAGTTTTTAATAATTAAAATGGGGTAAGTTTTATTGGATGGGGTTAAAATGAACTCCATTACTTTATTTTCTCTTCTCCTTCTAGCCTTTCATTAATTGTGAGTTTTGTATATAGGCTTGCATGTGGATGATGCTTACACAGTGTTAAAAACATTGGATTTGTCTAACCATTTTTTGGGGGATAGTTTGGCCGGATGCTTATGGGTTGGCACAGCATCTTGTGTAGATCTTTTAATTGAGGAATATTCAATTTGTCTCTTCACGTTGTTTTGACATACAAGCACAACCAATATGTGCTAATAACTAGAGAAAAATAACAAGTTAAATACACTCTTGTCTCTTTATATTTAAAAGCAAATAGCAAACCCTACTGTCAGTAAGTCCGCGCTCTAAAAAAATGGTTCAACAACAAAAAGTTTGTAAATTGTCGGCAGAGTAAAAAAAAAACTTGTTAAGATGTTTGCACCAGCGATTAGGAGTAAAAAACTTGTTAAGAGGTGGCAAACATGTATAAAGGAAGAGAGTTGTCGTATCCACATGAATAATCAAATTATAATTCTAAGTTGGTTTCGGTTTTCAATGTTGTTGGTTTGATTGTGAAATTATAATGATAAAATGTGTTGAAATTTAAATGTGGGATTGACTCACTATTCATTTCAGTAATATGGGTAAATAAAAATTAAATAAAACAAATATAATTCTCCACAGTATTAGATTTCAAAATCACTAAAAGCTAATATTTTAGTATATTTAGCAACTCATGAAATAAAGCAATGAACCTTATTGACAAGATCGATAATTATGACTCATACACATATCTATTTCTAGCAATCATATTAACATTGAGTTTAATGCACACTTCAATTGTGTTAGTCGCTAATGTTTTGATCTATATTAACATTTTATTAAGATAACTTTATGTCTAACAACTACGATGATAAAACTAAACAATATGAATCATCAAGCATGACTCTATATTTAGCAACACATACTATCAAGTTTGATAACTTTTCAATATTAACATGAATCTATGTCTAGCAATCATATGAACATAGGTACTATTGTGACAATTAAGCATACAAACTATGTCTAGTGTTATGCAAAAACCATGAATTATATGCATTAGACTATTAAACCATAATTTCTCCATTGAGTTCATTTCCTAAAACAAACTAAATAATTCATCAACCATATAGTAAACATTACGCATACAAAAGTAATCCATAAAAATCAAGTCATTGCATTCATAAACGAATTCCAAAATATATAGATGAATAAATAAAACAATCTCAGTTAGAAAGTAATATAACTAAGCATTTTCATACATAGCATGATACAAGAGAAAATCAGAACTTGTAGTTTACAGAAAAGGATGGGTTTCTCCATGAATATACAAAGATTTCAATATTCATACTTCCTAGCTTTTACATCATGTTTCTAACTTCATAAACTAAACATAAGAAGATTAGAAACCATCCTAAAAGGTGACTCAAACTCGATTCCTAACTCCCTAGTCTTAGGGATATCCTTTTTGTTTTTCTGCGTTTTTGTCCTTTAGTGATCCAACCATTTGCCTGACTTCTTCTGCACTTAACATGTCTTCACACTTAGTGCAGGTCAGCCAATTCGGTCTATTTGGCCTTTTTTCAGTCTTGAAACATCATGAAAACTTGAAAAGTATGATTAGTACAATTTATTATCAAAATTTCAATTATGATTACATAAGTAAATATTTAAGAATAAAAAATGTTAAATTATCCTTATGAATTAAAGTGATTTTCCTTTAGTTTCTTTTCAAACCAGATTAGGGAAGCTAATATTATTTTTTCGGAACAAATTAAGTAAGCTTGTTAAATGTGGGCTCCAAAGATCTTTCTATATGCAGTTCTCCAAAAATTTGTTATCAAATTAGTTATTGGTCATATGATAATAGTTATATATATTTATCTTTTAATGTTGATAATTTAAATAAGGGGAAGAGATCTAGTTGCTATAAGAGTAAGTTAAAAAAATTTACTTCACATCTTAGTCATACATTGTAGGACTATCTAATGGTTTGAATTAGTGAATGAATCTAAATATTACATTTTTCTAGAATGAATGACTAAGATTTAGATTAGTTTTTTTTAACTTACTCTTGGAGTGAGTACATCTATTCCCTTAAATAAGATCTAATGATATATTAACTATTCTTATTTCTCATATAAATATATATTCTTACCTAAGTCATTTTCTATAATTACTGAGTATTATTATAGTCCTATTTTAAAATAATATATTGATAGTGTAAATATTGTTTACATTAATCCTATTTTATAATTAATGGAGTAGGAGGACTAGGTTGTCTTAAAATGAGAAGGGGATGTTGGAAAATTGACAATGATAATGATAACTGATGAAGTGGTCCAGTTTGATGATGAAATTGGTTCTGACAGGTCAAACATAATATCTGTAGTGTCACAAGTACACAGTTGTCAAAGAATCAAGCCTTGTCACTCCAATACTCACAACTTCTAAATTCACATACCAATACCAATACCAATACCATGTCTCTCAATGTCAATGTAACCACAGCAACAACATGAGAATATGTCCCATGTCAAAGGATTTAGCACTTTCCAAACAAATAATTAAGACAATTAGAAACTGTAAAAAAGGGCCCATTTAATGAATGAAATTTGGTGGAAAAAATATATTACTTGTTAGAATATAATTAGTTTGAGACATAAGAACATGAATTTTGGGAAATATCTGATCATTGTCCCCATTTAAGGTATCATTATTCTTTCAATCACATCCATTTAGATCGTGGTCTTTGACAATAAGTGTGAAAACTTGGAATCTTGTGAATGAGTGAAACTTTATACTATACATGAATATTAAACATTTTTTCTAAGTAATAGGATTTCCACAAATAACTCACCTTCATGAACAACGTTATCCTCTCTGATATTTGTTGCCCACCCACTCAAAGCAAACATGTGGTTACAAATTATTTTGATTCATTCATGTTTTAATTTATCCAACTACAAAGGAATGACACTTTGTTTTCTTCAAAATTAATAAAGGAATGGGTATACTAAACATGACGTAATAACAAACAATTATAATTATCTAACCACAATTGTAATTTAAAATAATAAGGGTAAGACATCCTATCTGGGATACTAAGATTACCCTTCTAGCACTAGTAGCACAATTTTGTAGAGTAATTTTAGATGCATGTAAATGTGATTTGGATATTTATATATTTTTTCAAGTCTTTTAGCGCAACATGTACATATATCGGTTACCTCAGATTATGTCTTATGCATTGCTACATGCTAATGAAGACATATTATATGTTGTTCTTGCTTATTTTTCGTTGGCACGAAACAACGAATGAGATAGGTTTTGGGACCTAACATGTGTGACTAAATGATCTTAGTGAGAACAAATATCATACCCAAAAAGAAAACTTTGGTTTCCTCTACATAATAATTGGCATGCATTAAATTTTATCTCTTCCATGTTGTCAAATCCACAATACATAAATGATATAGCAGAAGCTAATATTCATTTTCTAAATTAAGTGAACTTATGAACATTTAGCCATATATGTGTAAGGTAGACAAATGAAACGTAAAGTGAAAGAAAAAGCCATAGTGATAAGATACACGTGAAGTTGAGCACTATAACAATGTTCAAGGTCTTCAACTTTTTCCCTCTAAGGATAAAACCAATGACCCTCTTTCTTGTTTGAAAGCAACATTAGAAGATTAAAAGGGTCATTGAAATTTGGAATCTTGCTACAAGAGTCACGGGAAGGAACTGTACTATATCTTCAGTCATATAGAAATTTTGCATATATCCACTTTCACATATTCTACACAAAAAAGTACTTAATTTCTCAGATTTGGTCTTTATATCCTTCATTGATATAATCTCAGTGAGTGTTATGAGATGTTAGAACTCAAATATATGTGGGTGTTAATTTCAATCAATAGATACATAGTTGACACATTAGAAAATGAGAAAACAAGGAGTACTCTAAAACTAAGATGTACCTCAAAGTTAAGGATTCAAAAGCAAGATTTCTTTGAATTTTCTGAGCAATCAGTGCTATCAAATCTTTATTGGGGTATTGACAGCATTGAAGCTGCAATCCAAGCACAAGAGCCAGAAGAAAAATCCTTTAGGCTAATGAATTCAGAACAAATGCTTCAGGTTCCAGCCATGCTTGATGAGGAAGAGGTCACGGCTACGGTTTCGAATCGATATTTGGTATGCTGCTCATATTTTTATCTCTCTGTGGTTAGGAATCTCCAGGGAGATGAATGGCAGGCAGCACTTCATTTCCTTCAAGCAGTATTGGTCTCTCCGATACTTGTTCGGACAGAATTTGCATCACAACTTTGTGATAGTCTTTTTCGCAATGGTAGTAGAAGTTTGGAACATGTTTCTGCTATAACTTCTGAGGATGATATCATTGAATCTGTTAGGGAGATGGCAAGGAGATACAAGGAATGTTTGCTGTATTATAAGGTCATGCTTTATGGAGAGACCCCATGGCCGCGCGGCTCAAAACAATCAGCTAATGCCATGTAAGATTATTTCTTATTGTTCAATAGAACTGAACATTAAAACCATGTTAAAATCGCAGCCAAGTGCACGACGCTCCCACTTAGTGAGTTCGGGGGAGGGTAGATGTATGCAGCCTTACCCCGCAAGCAGAGAGACTGTTTCTAGGGTAGAAATTATAGCCTCAAAAATCAAAATGCAATGTTCACTTATATGTGTCAAGAAGTTTCCACTGCTTGAATACCTTAAACTTTTAGAGAGCTATAGTCTTAGGGAATTAGTATATAACAGTTACCCCTAAGGCATCTTTAACAATACTTCTGCAAGACAATACTAAGGTTTGAAGAGGAAAAGAAGATAATTTAAATGGTTAAATATGTTGATATATGTTTAATTTGTCATAATCCATAGTTGGTTTTCTAATAGTTCATGGAAAAATCCCAACAAGATGAACATATAGATAATACTGCATTTTCTCAAAATAAGTTACTATTATGGACAGGGATGCATCAAATACTAGCTGTGAATCTACTACTACTTCAGTTCAACATGAATCAAGATTGCAACCTAGTAATATGGTAAGCCTTGTTCTGATTTATTTTACCAGCATAAACAAGTTATTCATTACAACATGTGCAACCTTAACAGAATATAATAGGCCAACTTTCACAGTGTATAATAGGCCACTTAGCATGTTTAGATGCAAGAACAATTTCAGTTGCCCCCTCCCCCTTTTTATTTCCACCAAAATTTGTGATATGTATACAATGTAGTATGAGAAGGTTCATCCACTTGACCCTGAAGATATGATGCATAAAATGGAACAAGAGTCAAAACGATTCATGGATGCAGCTAAATATGAAGATCACAAGGAATCCCTCAGAAAAGAGCATCAAAGAATTTCAAGCATCAAATGCTTCAAGAATACATTGAAAGAAGCAGAGTCTACAACACCAGCATCAATAGATTCATTTAGAAACGAAATGGACCCGGTAAGTTTTCGAAGGATTTCTTGTTTACATAGCACCTGAAAATATTTGTTTGCTTTACAAAATTTGATGCTATAAGCAAGACAAGTATATAGGATTCCGCAACTGAATGCTAATTCCGATTTTCATGCTCAGGAAAATATTGATGACATAGAATTTCATGAAAGAACCAGAATAACAAAAGCAGATGATCTAGTCCAAGAAACATACCACTGGTTTGGCCCACTAACAATCTTAACACCTCACATTTTGTGTCTTTCTCTCCAAGGCAACTAAACACTATAGTTTATAATTGTCTTCTGGAATTTAATGTTACTGACCTTCACAGGAATCTGAATCAATGCATTGGTTTGCCTCAAACTCCTCAATATACAATGCAAGAACAGATCGATGACAGAAAAATGGTTAATTTCGATTCTAGCAGATTCACCAAGTCCATTGAAGATGTCACTTTATCTATCTCAAATTACATAGCTAAAACAAGAAATCCCTACTTAAATTACCATGCAGAAGAGTTAATCGAGGAAGCACCACAGTCAATAAAATTTCATCTCTTTGATCCATCTGCTTGCAAACATAGGCCCAGCCAGAAAAATTATAAAGAAAGTTCTTATATGAAATTGCCAAGACCATCATCTATCCTAGGAAACTTCAATGAAATTTCTTCACACTCCGGAAGATATTCCGTGCATGAGTTTTCAGAACTTACTGAAAAGGAAATTTCAGAACTACATTATTCAAAGGCATTTGTAAAATGTGGTGAAGAATACACTGTAGACATTGCATCCATTTATGAGAGTTTGACTAGTTCTTCAGGCAATGCTTATGATTCCTTAAAGGATATGCTTTTGGATGAACTGCTAATAGTTATCTCTACTTCCAAAGAGGAAAGAGAAATAAGGGCGTCGGTATCTACTTTGACAACAATAATTTCAAGGAACAAGTCAGTCATAGAAGACATCAAGAAGAAAGGTTTAAGGTTGTGTGATCTTGCAAGTGCTCTAAAACAAAATGTCCATGAGGCAGCAATTCTCATCTATTTAATAAATCCATCTCCTATAGATATAAAAACATTGGAACTTCTGCCAGTACTAGTCGAAATTGTATGCACTTCACGTAATCACAAGAGCGAGCAAGAGTCGCTTCTTATGACACCTCATGCAGCATCCTTGATGATTATTGAAGAACTAGTAACTTCATTTGACTATGCAACAAATAACATGCATTTGGCTGCAATCAGTTCCCCTCAGGTTCTCAATGGACTTCTAGAAGTTGCCAGAAATGATAATCTTGAACACTTTTTCTCTTTGACTACCATCCTTATAAAATGCATGCAGTTTGACGCGCAGTGCAGAAAGTATGTGTCACAATTCACTCCTCTTGCTCCCTTTATCCACCTTCTGCAGACAGAAAATACCCGTGCCAAATGCATGGCACTCGAATTTTTTCATGAAATCCTTTGCATACCGCGGTACAACTACGTAACCATTCACTAATTTGCATTTTGTTTGAATATAATGGAGTACAACTTGTAGCATAACAAGTACATTTAACACTTTGTTCATATATTTATCTACAGTCCTTGTTCAAAGAGAGCTATCTGTCACTAATTTTCTATTTTTTGTTTGTAGATCATCAGCTATTAGTCTATTGCAGCGTATACAGCAAGAAGGAAGCAACAATATTATGCAAACACTAATGCTTTGTGCTCATCAATTACAACCTGATTACCAGCTTTTAGCAGCAAACATATTGCTTCAGTTAGACACATTGGTAATCTTTTAAATTTGGAAAAATATAAGTTTACACAGGTCATGAAACTCGTATAACGGAATGAAATATAGATCGATAGTCAGTCTTTAAAAACATTCCATTCCTTTGTTAACTGGCTTTACATGAAGGTATTCGAAGTTTATATGATAAATGTGTTTTTTCGGCATAAAGTCACAGAAAAATATCTTGTCCTTTCTATTGAAATGAATTAAAGTTTAGTAAACATTTTTCTAGAAAACCTTAGACATGGATATATATAATTGGCCAATTAATTCAGACAATATAATATGTGAGATTTGAGGACTTATAAGTTAATAAAGAAAAATAAAATATTGTGCAGAACTCACCTCATAAAAGCTTGTTCAGAGAAGAAGCAGTGCAGATACTTCTGATTGCTTTGGCATCTGAAGAAAGCTCAGAGCAGATATTATCTGCATCCATTCTATCAAATCTTGCCGGAACATATGCTTGGTCCGGGGAACCGTACACAGCCGCATGGTTGCTAAGAAAGACAGGTTTAACATCTCCTTATCACCAAAATATAATCAGAAACTTCAACTGGTTGGACCAGAGCTTACAAGTAAGCTGCCAATTTTTTTATATGTGAGCAAGTTCAAATTATATGTATGATCCGAAAACTACGGAGACAGATAAATTTCATAACATGCAGGATACTGGCATAGATTTATGGTGCAGTAAAATTGCAAAATGTATCTTAAGTGTTGGAGATTATGTCTACCATACATTAGAGAAGGGACTAAGAAGCAAGACAAAAAAGGTTTCTAGAGACTGCCTTGTAGCAATTTCATGGCTTGGATGTCAAATATCAAAAAGTCCAGATAGCCTAAGATATTCTGCATCTGAGATTATACTAAGTGGCATTGAGCAATTTCTGCATCCTGGGAAGGATTTGGAAGAAAGACTTCTAGGATGTCTGTGTATTTATAATTATGCTACTGGTAAAGGTAATGTCCTCAGTCCTTACCTTAGTTTATTTCAGGTAAAAAGATGTTATGCACTATTAACAAACACAGACAGTTTTAAACAAAAACAGAAATTTTGTTGCTGCTCCATGTGTTGGTTATCTCTTCTCTATAAATATGAAATCATTGCTTTGTCTTTCTCATCAAATGACACTCAACTTATACAACACTTGATAGAGTGGACACAGCAAAATCACTTATTCTTTAAACAACTTTTTTTTTTTATAATGATGAGAAGTTCATGAACATTAATGGTCCATTTACTCTACTAAATCAGACATCTTTTTTTATGTAGGAAAGCAAAAACTGATTCATTTCTCAGAAGGAGTAAAGCAATCACTAAGGCGCCTTTCAAATGTAACTTGGATGGCTGACGAATTACACCGAGTAGCTGATTTCTTGCTGCCAAACATATCCGTGAGTACTCATACGTTTACCAATTGCAACACTGGCATCAATATTAGTAATTAAGAACTTACATAAAATCCCCTTAATTAGCATAATTGATGCTCCAATATTGTATACAAAAGAGCTTTGTTTCATTTCATGAATGTTATGACAGTTTTCATATGGGATGTTATGATGGCCTTAAGACTTCTTTGATGCCAAAAGTATGTATGCAGCCGGCTAAGACCATCTTGACGGTGGATTTTTCATGATCAACTCCATTTTAACTGGAAATAATAAAGGCATTTTTAAGCTAGTAAAGGAACAATGTAATAGTGCACATAGTAAGGAAAAATAAGGATAAAAAAGGACTACATAAAAGTAAATGACTTGTTATATTGCTCTGAGGAGTTTAAATTCTATTGATCTTTTTGCCTATTTATCAAGTCCAATTTTAATTACACTAACTATTTTTTCCATCATCAAAATCATTATGATGGTAAGAGCAGCGTATTTCTTGCGTTCACACACAAATCCTCGAGGCCGGTTGCAGCTTCAACATAGCAGTTTGCTCCCTCATATACTACAAGGGATTGCTATGTAGTGGATATTCAGATGGATCAATCAAGGTAATAACACACGAAGTCGAGGAGTTGTTGATTTTTTATATCTATAGACTACATGCTAGATCATGTAGCCACTTGCACTAACTAGAATGTTAGATTTTGAGGTATAATGTTCTGTATGGAAAAGTAAAACCACATTTTTGTTGGTGACTTAAAAAGGTATGGGATATTAGGGGTTACTCAGCCAGTCTTGTATGGGACATTAAGAAGCACAACAAATCTGTGACATGCTTTTCACTTTCCGAACTATCAGATAGCCTTTTAAGCGGGTCTGCTGATAAAACCATAAGGGTAAGATTAAACTTCTTTCACTGTCACCACTTTCTATTCTCTACCAAGATTTCTAATAGCAAAAATAATCTGGTTATCTTACAATAACATGCATCAAATAGGTCTGGAAAATGATCAAGAGAAAGCTGGAATGCGTTGAAGTGATAGCCTTGAAGGAACCGATTTATCGATTGCATGCACATGACAAAACAATTTTTGCAATCACTGAAAGCCAGGGAATAAGGGTGATGCTTCAAAAAACTTGTCATGATTTATAACATGTAGCACTGAAACTTCAAAGCAAAATCACACACTTATGCAGGCCAATTACTTGAAGTAAATAAATTTATATTCACTTGCAGCTAGTTAACGAATCAAGAGTAGTCAGAGATATTTTCAAAGGTAAACATGCAAAGTGCATTGCAGGGGCTCAGGGAAAGTTATACATTGGCTGCACAGATTCAAGCATAAAGGTCAGTATATTTTGAATCTGATATACAATCTAATACCAGTAAAACACAAGGCATGATGTGATGCTTAACTTTAGGAGTATTCATCAACATACAACCGGGAAGTAGAAATCAAACCACCTTCAAGGTGTTGGAGGAAGCAAAGTAAGCCCATCCGTTCAGTAGTTGCATATCGAGATTGGCTCTATTGTGCAAGTAAGAAGGTTGAAGGCACAACAACCAAGGTGAGAATTATAACTTTGAGCTTAAAAAGCCATGCTTTGTCAATTAACCTGATATGGATGAATGATATAGGAATGGAAAAAAACTGGGAAATCCAAATTTTCAATTCTTTTGGACAAAGGAGATAAAGTGGTGGATATGGAAGTGGTAGAAGACTTCATATACCTAATATCCAACTCATCAGCAAACAACATTCAGGTAGTTAAACTTATTTCATGAGAAATTATAAATTTAAGAGCCAGGGCATATATAGTAAACACTAATTTGATCATGCAACCATAATCAAGAACAAGAGTTATTTAATAATTATATGACCAGCATACCACTGGGTAGGTAGGTGACATTAGACTTACTTCCCAACATGCCCCCTCCACATAAGCCTGCCATGTTAAGGTTCTATCTCAAAACCAATTGACAATGAGAAGAGTAGCCCAACAGGTATTTAAACCATTCCCGAGACAATGAGGTAGACGATGTGGGACTTACTTCCCAACAGTTCTGACCTTTAATCTTTGTCAATCAAATAAACTCTATTGATCCAGATTCATTGTCCTGGCCTTCTGAGATCACAAAAATGATATGATAGGTTGTCACTGACATAGAAAAATGGAATATGTATCAAATTTTGAATGACAATTTACATTGTGTAAAATCTTAACATATATCAAAGTTAACCAAAAAAACAAAGATTAATTGTTTAACTTGAAACCAACTTACCAAACCAGATTTGGCTGAGAGGGGGACTAAAAAAATTGGGAAGAGTATCAGCAGGAAGCAAGATAACAAGCCTTCTAGCCGCCAATGATATCATTCTTTGTGGTACTGAAACAGGACTAATCAAGGTATGGCCAATTCATCTAATCCCTTTTTGTATAATCTCCCTTCATATATTTTTGCAAGATATGACATTGACCTCCGCATAATTCTTCAACTTCATAACCAACAGGGCTGGATCCCTTTGTAAGAAGTGCTTCAATCTACTGTATATATATATATATGTTCAAGTTCAGTGTTTTGGATAAGTATTACAGCAAAGGTTGCTTGTTCTGCAAGCTTAGTCATGTTGTGATGCCATTGCCAAACCAAATGCTTCAAAATTGCAATAAATTCAAGTGGCATAGTAAAATGTACAAATTTTTATCAGGGATTAGTATACAGTAAGTATATAAATTTGCCTTTAGGGTGAAAAAATATGTGAATAGCTGGATTGTGTTTTTGTATAGTAAGTAAAGGTTATTGTACTAAGTACCAAATGGTTATTCCTTTAAGCTGGGTATGATTTGCATATATACAGTGAGAATGTAAGATATTATTTATTTATTTGTCTATTATGAAGGAGTAAGTTATATACTGTGGAAAAAGTAAGGCAGAGCAATTGAATTATAAAGAAAATATAAAGAGAAAAAAAACACATGTATAAGCCAATTTGACCCGACATTATCGTAAACATTGAGTTGTAATACTTACATCGGCTCAATCTCATAACTTCTATTTATGTTTTTATAGAAAAAAAGTATGATCCATGTCTTTCACCGGAATATGAGTCCTATATTATATATATGGTTGAAAGTAGTAATATTAAGACAAGGCAAAGAGCATATTATAACGTATGAAAAAAATAACATGTTAGAGATAACACCGCCAAGGAAATAATGTTGTTGCTGTTTCTGATCCGTGAATCTGTGATCAGGTTATTGATGAATGAGGGAGACATATTGGTGGAAGTTTTGGTGGCTTTCCCAACAAACCACACTTCTTATAAATAAGAGTCTCTCTGCACCTATGCAAAAGTTATCCCTAATTTTAGGGGTGAGCAGGACCTGACCCTACCCGCTCATCCGATATGGCTCGATCATGATCGGGTCTGAATAGGGTCGAGTCTTGGGTCGAGTTCGAGTTCAAAAATTAGATCTAGACAATATTTAGGGCTGGGTAGGACCAAGCATGACTTGTCCCGACCCGTCCCATGATCACTCACTCTTGATGTTTGTATGTGTCTCTATTCAAATATGTATAGAGTAATGAAACTTTTTTAGTCGAAAATATAGTTGATTATATAATTTTTTCATCGTATATACATGTTTAATAATATATATATATATATATTATTTTATATGTCAAATTACATATTCACAATAATAAATAAAATTTAGAGTATTTTATCCAAAATCATTACACATTATATTTAATCGGGTCTAGGTCCGAGTCCGATTTTAAAGGCTGACCCTGTGAATATTTAGGGTCGGGTTAACTCCGGATCTATGGCCGAGTCCGAGTTCATGACCCGACCAATATTTATGGCTGGTAAGGACAAGCCTTAACCCGTCCCAACCCGGCCCACAGTCACCCTAACTAATTTATATATGCACATTATTAGTTGACCATTAAATGAAATATACATATCACATATCATTTAACGAAACAATGTGATTTAATACCATTTCCTAACTTAATATAAAACATGTTTCAATAATATATTTGGTGTTCTTATTTCTCCTCAACCAAAATTAGAATAGTATAGTGCAATTCTTATTTGTCCTTAACCAAGCAACCTCAAAAATAATGTTTGTTACTATAAAAAATCACCTTTGTTGTCTAAAAAAATAAAATAAAATAAGAATTGTGTTATTTGAAGTAGATGATAGTTTAGCATTTTACTCATTTCTTTTAATTTTTTGTTAACATGTTACATCAAATGACAAAAATATCTAACATACAGGTATCCGTTAAAATATCTGAATGGATATCCATAAAAATAACTCATAAGTGAGAACGAGTATCATGATTCCCTCTATGTGGCAACTCACGTATCTATTTTAATTTAATTATTATTATTTTAATATTATATTTGTTTATTTTATTATTATTTTATAATAAAATTTAGTTATTAGACTATAATCATAAAATTATATTATATCGTTTAAGTAATAATTATTTTTATATATTAATTATCGTAAAATATATAAAAATATAATTAAAATTGAATCATCCACCATGTATATTATAATATTATTTTTATTGCCTTCTACACAATTCACCATCAACATTTGTTTTAAGATTATAATAAAAGTGTATACATTTTTAAAAATTCATTCATTTTCAGTAAGTTATTCACCATTCATTTATATTAAATATGAATGATAAATATTGAAATCTTAATATAGAAAACTCATATATATTTTTAAAAATATTAAATGGAGTTAATTACTCTAACCTCTCATGAGTTTTAGTAAAATTACATAAACTATACCTTTTCTTTTGTCCTTACACAAACCACTTATCTCTCTTACACAAACCACATTTACTTTTATACATATACGTCTTTTTATTGTTTTTATTTCCTTTACACAATATATTAACAATTCTAATGAAATGTTTATATAACCCTTATTCTATTTTGTAATGAACCAAAAAATAATGAAGATGCATTGACTCTTATATTATTTGGAATTGTCTACACAATATATAATATTCTAATGATCCGTGTAAGATGGAGCGATAGTTTGTGCAAAGACAAAAAGTGATAAGTATTGTGTAATTTCACTAAAACTCAGAGGCATCAGTGTAATTAACTATATTAAATGAAATCATGATTTGAACCCTCACCGTATTAAACAACCCATAGTTTGAATTTTAGCAGACCTGTTGGCTTTTCGTATAGACTATATTATCCTCACTTATTTTCCATAATTCCAAAGTTATCCTCACTTATTTTCCATAATTCCAAAGTTATCCTCAGTATTTCTCACCATCACTCCCACAAAACCCCAACCTTCTCTTTTTCTCTCCCCGCGAGTCTCAATCTCCAGACCACCGCCGCCGCACAGAAAACCACCACCAACAACCGCCACTCTTGTCGGTAAGTTCCCACCAAGAATCAAAACCGTCATTTTTGTCTCAACCACTCCCTGTAACCTTTCTCCCTTCATCTACTTCTCAATTTTTTCTCTTTTCTCTCCCATCCCTCAATAAACATCACACACGTTTATTTCCGAAATCATCGATTTATTTTACATCAAGTTACTTGAATATTTGCATTTACCAGATTCATTCAGAAACCTGATGTTTTTTTGTTCATAGATACCTCTCCCTTTATCTTCAATTTCAAATATCGACTCTTCTGTGAAACCCTAACCCTAATTGTGTGAGATTGCAGGTCCCATAATGGCGACTGAGCAGCTGGAACCAGTAGAGCCACAATCACTGAAGAAGCTAAGTTTCAAGTCCTTGAAGCGTGCCCTTGATCTTTTCTCTCCCGTTCGTGACCAATTCCCTCCCCCAGATGCCGAAAGGTAACCCGAAACCGTTTTACTTTGTCAAAATCATTGCTTTTTATGTTATTACTTCACCAAAATCTCATACACCAATGCTAATGTATGTTGTGTTTTTATTTATTTTATTATGCAGCAAGAAAATACGCATTAACCACAAGGTTAGTTAATTTTTGGTTGTCTCTTGAACAAAACTGAATGAATTTTCGATTAACTTGAGCAGTTTGATTTTTTTAATAAAAAATGCTGGATAATGAACTGAGTCAGTTGTGCTATGTGTCTTCGAATGGAAATTAGGTAAGTGTGGAGTATGGTGGAATCAAAAGCACCACTAATCAACCACCGAGTCAAGTTAACTCTGCCACACAAAATCGCAGTCAACAACCGGGGCCTTCTAATGTGCTTGCTCTTCCAGGTATGATATTAGCCATAGTTATCATCTTGGCATGATGAAACATTTATGAATGAAGTTCCGGCTAATTATGATTTCTCAGCATGTTTTTGTTATACGTGGTTAACATATAGCTTTTTGTTACATTGCTATTATCTTTATTATGTCAGTGAGTGTAATGATATTGCCTTTGTTTGTTTGATTTTGTAGGACAGTATGTTTTGACTCTTGTTTAGAAATTTTACTATATGTGTGTGGGTAAAATGTATAGCCATCCACTTGCCTTAAGTCTCAGGACAACTCCTTCCTTTGTGGGAAGAGAAGTAGATAACATGATCACCGGTTTGATTAATTGATTTTAAAATTGATGTCCTTGTTTATTGTAGCACGTGACTTCACTTTTTGTCAAAATTAATGTTAACCTTAAATTCAAAGAATGTCAACTCGTGAACCTTGATGCATGTGGGTTTACTTAACTCTTGAATCTTGTTCATAGAGAACGCAAGACATGGTCTCATAAGATTTTCCTATTGCCATATGACTACACCAAGAGTTAACATTGAGCTCCTACTTGTTTACATTCGTCTTGAATCTGCTTACTGAGCATATCCAAGTACTAGTGCCATAATTCATGCTTTTTGTGGATAATATTGTCTTTGTGAGAGACTTGAAAGAGGAATTAAATGGAAAGCTAGAAATGTGGAGACATGCTTTAGAAGCACTTGAATTTCGTATAAGACGAAGTATATGGAGTGTAAATTTAACAAGAGGCAGACAAACCCTACTGTAGAGCAGTAGAGGTATAGATTGGGGATGATATCGTACCATATGTCACTATATTTAGGTATATTGGGTCAATCATATTAGACGGTGAGGAAATTGATGAAGACGTGAATCATAGGAATATGATAAGTGGGTTGGATGAAATAGCAGAATGCTTCAAGTGTCATATGTGATAAAAATGTACTACTCAAGCTTAAGGGGATGTTTTACAGCGTGACTATAAGACATGCTATGTTATATGATACTGAATGTTGGACGTTAAAATGTCAGGAAGATAATAGACTCCATGTAGGCATGTAGCAGAGATGAGAATGTTGAGTTGGATGAGTGAACACACTAGACAATATATGATTAGAAATGAATGCATTAGGAGAAAGTTGGAGCAGTCCTTATTGTAGAAAATATGGTAAAATTGTGCCTTAAGTGGTTTGAACATTTGTGGAGGAGACTTGTAGAAGCCCCAATAAGGACAGTAGATTAAATAGAGGTTAGTCCAATTCTTGGTGGAAGAGAGAGGGCAAAAAAACTGTAGGGAAACAATTAAGAACGACCTAGTGATCAATGTTTTGACTATGAACATGGTTTATGATAGAGCATTATGACGTCGTTTGTTCTATATAGCCTATCTTACCTAGTGAAATAAAGGCTTGGTTGTTGTTTGTACATTATTATTGATGTAATATGATATGCACACATTTGGCACTTGGTATGGGACAATGTGGCCGCTTTGCATATTATATCATTCCTTGTTGTGTTATTATAGGTTTGTTGGCCCTAAGGAAGAACTCTGCCCTGTCCTAACATGTTTTCTACTTACCTTTCGACTTTTAGAAGGCTATCTATTTTCATCAATTCCATGCAATTAGTGTTCAATAGTTAAGATTATCAGGTTGTATACGCTCAAGACGTTGTCGTTCATATTGTTTATTATTATTACTTGACAGGTCCAGGAGATTCTAAGGATCCCCACAAAGGAGGACCCCAGAATGCTTTGGTTGTTGGTCCAACAATGCCATCGACCGCTCCGTAAGCATATTTTCATTTTTTCTTTGATCTTGTGCATCTATATGTAGCCAATATATTCAACTCATGAATCACCTGTTTGTCTCATGCTTATTTGAAGCTATTCTCTTCATAGTTCTTTAATTATTGAAAATCTTTTATTCTTGGACATATTATTTTATGTAACAGACTAACAGCTGAGATTGGAATGATATATAGTCCTTGCAAAAGTTTAATATTGAATCATGTGGTATTTGGTATTCTAAAATGTTCTTTGATGAACCTATTTAGTTTTGAACATAATAAGTAACTGTTTATTATCTAAACAAGATAGAAAATTGCAGAAGTTGATAGAGGTTTGCTAAGAAGGTGTGGCATTTTTTTCTTCAAAAGAAGAAATATCTGAGTTGTGACGCAATGCCTTAGGATTAGGGCATATGCCATATTCTGTTCCAGTTGTCCTTTCTTGTCATATATTTTTTTTCCTAGTGGGTTAGGGCTTGGTTGTTGTTGTCGTATGTTATAAGAGTTTTTAGTACAATTTCGTGAAATGACTAGCATTAATATTCCGTGTCTTCATTAAAACATGACTTTTGTTATACAAAGCTTTCAAAAAGCTGTTATTGAAGACTATTGAATCTTATGCTTATTCTACTTTTCAGGCACGATCTTGGTTTTTCGAGCAAAAACATAATAGTTGCTTCTGGCTCTGATTCATCTGAAAGGTTCTGTCTTTCCCTATCCCTTCTACAGTTAAAGAGATTCTAATACGATTTCCAATTTGTAGCAGTGAATATATGTTTCAAACCCCGTTGTTTAGTCCATATCTGTGGACATTTGTAGGAATGATTTAATTACAATATACGGTTAGTGTGAAACACTGAAGTTTTTTACGCTATCAACCCTGTTGTTTGACTGTTACGATAATTACATTAAAAGTCACATGTGATGTATGATTGGTTGAAATTGTAAAAAGTTTTACAATGATAGTGCATCAAAATTAAACTCTTTTAGCTACAACACATGATTGACATTTTTCTGACACAACCTGTTTACTAAACTTTTATAGTTTCTATATTACAGGAATCTATCTACATCTGCTATAATGGAAAGAATGCCAAGTAAATGGCCACGTCCTGTATGGCATGCGCCATGGAGGAACTACAGGGTGACAACCTGACCCTTCTTGAATTACATTTTATGTTTGTTATTTTCATTATCAGATCCTGTGAACCAAAACAAATGTAATTAGGCATGCTTGGTGCACTAACTAGTTTTTAGGCCCAAGGGCACCTCTATTCAGTTCAATTTTGAAATCTCTTTGAAGCTTATGTTGAAGCCCATTTTCTGATCTACCTGATCAACTCTTGTAGATAAAAAATATTTTTGGTTTATACGGTTTATAGTCATGGATATGCCCTTTGGACTTGCACTCTTTCCAATGAAGTAGATTTTGAGATTTTGGCACATGTAGAGATGCCAAAACTCTTTGGCAGTGCTCTGTTTTTCCTATCCTTTGATGTATTTAGTTAGAGAGCAACATTAGAATTTTCAATGGTTCATTTTAGTGAATTGATTTTGTCTGGGATTCGGTGACTTTTTGGGCTTCCCTTTGGTGCTTTGCACTGCTTTTTAGTGGTGTTTCTTTGGTAGACACGTAGAAGGATTGACGTGCTTTGTTGCATGGCCTTAGTGATTAGTTTTATTAGGACTTTCCTTTTATATTCATGAGGATGTCTTATCCTCTCTCTGTAAAGTTCTACCATCTCATCATCTAATATATTCTCTCTTTTATAAAAAATATCTTTGGAAAATTGAATGCAATTTCTCAAGTGTTTGTGGTTCTATTCAACTTACTAAATTTCTATTTTAAAGCTTGGTTTTGTGACATAATATCTACAATATTTGGTTTTTGTGTTACTAATGTCTTGATTATTTCGTTCCAATCATGTCTGATGTACATAAGATTTCAAGGGATATTTTTAATTGTGTAATGCTTATTATAATTTTAACCAAGTGATTTTAACCTTGATTTATTTTCTGTAGGTAATCAGTGGTCACTTAGGATGGGTGAGATCTATTGCAGTTGATCACAGCAATACATGGTTTTGCACTGGTTCTGCAGATCGAACTATCAAGGTAGTTTGATCTTGAATTGCATGTTATGGTTGCTTGTTAAGACCTAGTAGAAAGCAATAACCATGAAGATAACATGGAAACTAACTTAGCGTACCATGTTGGATTTTTCATTACTGTGGCTTACTTTTTTCTTTATAGTTTTATCTAAAAGAACTCTTCTCCGTCGCTATTTTCCAGATTCAATGCTCCAGTGCTTCGTATTTTTCAAATTTGAGATAATTATTATATTTATAGGGTATTTGGTGTCTCTGCAAGATTACTTTGATTACTCCTGTGAGGAGGTTTCCCTTTTCCTCAAGTTATCTTTAAGCAAGATGCCAATTATTTATTTAGTACTCCTATTTCATAGTATATTGGTTCTTTGAGGTTTTTGCATATGGATTAAGGAATTTGTTAAATACCCTCAATTTTCGGACAATATAACTATATTTAATTAAATTACCCTTACTAATGCCTAGGTTTTCTGAAGTGGCAAATTAAATGAAACAAAACTATCTCTTAAACGATAAATAATGAGTGTCAGACTATTATTATCATATGCTTTCTATTAACTGAAGAGACAAGTTTGGAAATAGTTTATGCAGTAATAGTTTCTGTCCTATTAAAACCCTTTTTAACCAGTTGTTCATTTGGGCAGATATGGGACTTGGCAAGTGGAACGCTAAAGCTCACACTAACTGGCCACATCGAACAAGTAAGAGGTAAGAGACCAAGGTAATTGTTAGAACATTCGAAGAGTATCTGACACTATCTTTTTCACACCTTAGAATATTTTAGAGCGTCTTAGATGATCTCTTACTATTTTAATTCCTATTTATGATCTGTTTCCGTATTTGATTAGGATTAGGATTAGGATTCTGCATTTAGTATAAATAGGACTATCGGGGTTGTATTTAGTAATTACTTCAATACATCATACTAGATTAATATCAGTCTCACATTATTCTCCGTTTCTATTTTCCCTTTTCCTCCCTCCCTTATCTCAGACTAAAACCTTTCAATTCAACAATAACTATTAGTAGTGGCAGGAAGGGTGAACCATGTCAATAATGGTAGTTTACTTTGTTTACAGGCCTTGCTGTTAGCAGCAAACACACATATATGTTTTCTGCTGGTGACGACAAACAAGTTAAATGCTGGGATCTTGAACAGAATAAGGTCAAATACTGATTTCAGTATTTGTTTTATCGGTTGAAAATTTCAGAAATTACTCAAACTGTATCGACATTTGGTTACTAAAACATGATATTGTTGTTAGGTTATTAGGTCATATCATGGTCATCTGAGTGGTGTTTATTGCTTGGCTCTTCATCCCACTATTGATGTTTTACTGACTGGAGGACGTGATTCTGTTTGCCGGGTATTGATTCTATTAATATAGTTAACCTTATTATGTTTATGGTCTATTTAGCTGGATAAATGCTTTCTGCTAAACAATTCTCAATATTTTTTAAATTTGTTATTAAGAAAGAAGAAAGGTGATAACATGCTTTGCTGGCACTAAATTTTCAGGTATGGGATATACGTAGTAAGATGCAAATTCATGCTCTTTCTGGTCATGATAATACTGTGTGCTCTGTGTTTACACGGCCAACGGTATGCAGATTCTTCTATTGTTGTATATTATTTTATCTTGGTATTCTGAATGGCGCTATAAAATTCTATGGTCTACATGTGTATGTAGTTTAGTCCTCTTAAATACCAACATCGATAAGATGGGCATGCAGATAGTTAGGCTGGCTTAATTCCAAGTTATTTGACATGATAAAGGGGAACATACATAGTCTTCAGTTTTGAACCATCAAACACGTCGTAGCATTGTTTTATTTTTTCAGCCTTTTTTTCCTCTTCTTCTCAGAGACTATTCTTATTATGTTTACAGGATCCCCAAGTTGTTACTGGTTCTCATGACAGTACCATCAAGATGTGGGACCTTAGATATGGTAATTTATGGTTTTATTTTTCCTATCGTTGTCATGTTTGTCTATATTTTTGCTGTTATCATATCCACTTGCTTTGTTCCTGTGTGACTTTTGTATTGACATGGCGTATGATTCATACTTGCAGGTAAAACAATGTTAACCCTTACAAACCATAAGAAATCTGTTCGAGCATTGGCTCCACATCCTAAAGAGTATGTCTCACAATCAGTTGATTATTACTTGTGGAATGATGGCTGATTATTTGTTCTTTTTTTGGATATGTTATTCTTTTTTGTCTAATCACCCTCCTTTCCTCATTGTATTATCCTTTTTGTTGGGTTCAGGCAAGCTTTTGCATCTGCATCCGCTGATAATATTAAGAAGTTCAACCTTCCAAAAGGAGAATTTTGCCATAATATGCTGTGAGTTCATATGCTTATTATTATTATTATTATCAAACTTATGTAATTAGGAGGTTCGTTAATGAAAAGTTGGATTCTTTACTGTGGGATAAAACACAGAAGCAAGAACGATTTGTTTCCTAGTTGTCTAGAAGTATTATAAATTTGATATTCAAGTTCGAATCATATTGCACTGAAGATAAGGTTGTCATTATTGTTGTTCTACGTGCAGTTCTCAACAGAAAACTATCATCAATGCAATGGCAGTGAACGAGGACGGTGTGATGGTTACCGGAGGTACATACAGATCTAGAAAACATAAAATTCATTTGAAAAATGGAATAAAATTAAATTACTCTGATTCTTGTTAACTTTTGGGTTCAGGTGACAATGGGAGTATGTGGTTTTGGGATTGGAAGAGTGGTCACAATTTCCAGCAATCCCAAACAATTGTACAACCTGGTATGTGGGATTAGTTTGGTGTTAGTTAGTTATCAGCTTTACAATATTAACAACAGTTTCCTCTTTCAGGTTCACTGGACAGTGAAGCTGGTATTTATGCATTAACCTATGATGCTACTGGGACTAGGCTTATAACCTGTGAAGCTGACAAGACTATCAAAATGTGGAAAGAAGATGAAACTGCTACTCCACAATCATTCCCTCTTAATTTCAGGCCTCCTAAAGATATCCGCAGATTCTAGTTCTTTTTTTCTTCTACCAAACAATACACAACTACTTCATTGTTTTACCTTTTATTAATTGTTTTCTCTTAAACAACATTATCTCCAGACTTTAGACTTTTGGTATAAGACAAAACTCAATCAAAAGAGCTACTTTTGTTATTATATTCTACTAAGAAATTTAAGTAGATAAACCTTTTACTTCATTTTTACATTACTTCTAAGAATGATATGTCCACTTTTGGATATAAGGATAACAAAACTCTTAAATCAAATTACTAGTTTATATTTAGTTAAAAACACAGAACTTTCATAAATTTTGTCTTTTGCTAGTGTTGTTTGCATGAAGCATAGCAACATTGGTTACATTTGCTAAGAGGCATTAATTGCAAAGACTTGTTAAAAGGAATTAAAAGGAATTAGGATCATCTACATTAATAGAGAGACACATGCATGTTTTTATCTTTGTTTTTAATGTCTAAAAAGTTTGATTTTATTATAATCAAAGGAATATATATTTCATTGAAAGTTGTATTTCCTTTTAGTTTTTGAAGCACCTGTCTCTTCATTAATAGCAAAAGTGTGATTTTATTATAATCAAATGAACATGTGTCATTAAATGTTGCATTTCTTTTTAGTTTTTGAAGCACTTATCTCTTATTGAGATATCCTATTAAAACTTAAAAGGCATTAAGTATGCAATGGTTGAATTATTCCTTCATGGAATGAAATTAACTAGTAATTATTCTTGACATCTAAAAGTTAACATAGTATCCCCTTCTTTTGTGTGTGTGATGCATTGCATGGAGTGCGAAAACATACAAATAGTTATTATGCTATAATAAAAAAAATAGATTTCAACATTTGGGATATAAATTATAGAACTCTTATTCTATGTTAGAAATACTGTAATAGAACTCTGATAACTTCATATTTTTAAAATATAACCTTGAAGTGCTAGTTATTTATAATATGGTTAAACTTGGAACCACATTAAAATAATTGACTTATATGTTACATAACTTAATCGGTGGTATAATGTTTATGAGTTAAAGCTCTAACATGATTGATATGATAACTTATATGATATTAATGACAAAAAATGTAATTTCATTGTAATCAAAGGGATGCGTGTCAGTGAAGATTGAATTTCTCTTTGGTTTTGAATCACTTGCATCTCCATTAATGGAAAATATCGTAACTCGATATTAATAATGTTGTAGAAAATTAAATGGGAAACCTTCAAATTAAGCAGAAAGAGAGGAAAATGAAGCACTTGGTTAAGGGAAGGTTTGAACGAGTATTGAGGCATTATACATGCATTACAACACATTTCACAAAGCACCCTCTCACTCAACCCATGCATTCTTAGTTTTCTTCACTCACAAGTTACTTACATTCACCTTTTTCTCATTCATTCCACAACAACATCAATCACTTTCATTTGTTTCCAAAACATAAACATAAACATAATCATGACCACTTCTTCTGACTCCTCCGAACTCATTCATAGACAAACCCGAAAACATATTCAACATGAACAACCTCATTATTCTTTTCCTTCTCCTCCAAAACAAACAACAAACAAAATCATCACAAACTTTCCCTTCCTCCTTATTGGTATCACCATTTCCTCACTCTTCTTCTACACCTTCCCTCTAACCAAACCATACCCAACAACACACTCCCCCAAGTCGTCGTTATCATCATCATCATTATCATCATTATCTTCTCTCCCGACTCGTCGAATCCTTCTAGAAGAACCTACGACGAACACAGGCGTAATGACACGTGTACCGGGTGGTGTACGAGGGAAAAGGAAGAGGATAGTGGTAACTGGTGGAGCTGGTTTTGTAGGGAGCCATTTGGTGGATAGATTGATTGAGAGAGGTGACAATGTGATTGTTGTTGATAATATGTTTACTGGAAGAAAAGATAACTTGTTGCATCATATGGATAATCCAAACTTTGAACTCATAAGACATGATGTTGTTGAACCTATTCTCTTAGAGGTTGATCAGATTTACCATCTTGCTTGTCCTGCTTCTCCTGTTTATTACAAGTACAACCCTGTCAAGACCATTATATCCTTTTTAAATCACATTATATATATAGGTCTAAAAACTGTTAGAACAATAAATTTAGACTTTACAACCAATCATGAATGGTTAGGATTAAAATTTAGTTATTAGTCACATGATTACTTAAAATAAGATCTAAAGATCCAATCAGGACCTTATAAAAAGTCATGTACATGTATAAGATTCAATGGTTCATATTAAGTGTTATTATTTCTCACCATAACACATTATACATTACACCCTTTATCCGACCTTATCGAGTAAGTTCATATACCTTACGCAGCCGTAACTTGGTGGTTCATCCCAGGGTTCCATACCTGAATATTTTTCAGTGAAAATAACATCAATTTTTTATAGTTCCTTTGAAGATCAAAGATCGAAGTCAAAAAGGAATGTCATACAATTATGTTTAACTTGAAAAAGATCGAAGATCTATTTTCTCACTTTTTCACTTATTTTTGTACTTTGAGTATAGTGTAATGAATTTGCACTTCCTTCTAGAAATTTCAAATTTCACACAGTTTTCTTTACAATCAAATTTATCTAATGGTGTGGCAATTAGTATGCATGGCTATATAAAATTGATAAATTATTGGTATACATATATATATATATATATGTGTGTGTATGTGAATTAGTTTGAATTGTAGTCCTTGATTCTGATCTTCTGTTTGGAGTGGCACAAGACCAATGTTATGGGCACACTCAACATGTTGGGACTAGCAAAGAGAGTTGGTGCACGTTTTCTGCTTACCAGCACAAGTGAGGTGTATGGTGATCCTCTTCAACACCCTCAAGCTGAGACATATTGGGGCCATGTTAACCCAATTGGTAAATATAACCCTTATCTTATATCCATGTAAGTGTATCGAATTCATCGTTATTACCATATACCACGTACCGAGTTCGTCATAAAAGAAGTAAAAAGTGACGAACAACGAATCCAAGTGAATCACGTATCCATACTTGTATTACGTACTATGTAACTATGACTTATCTCACCTTTGAGATCATTGCTTAAACTTACATATTGGCACTCCATGTTGTTGGTGTAGGTGTAAGAAGCTGTTATGATGAGGGGAAACGTACTGCAGAGACCTTGGCCATGGACTATCACAGAGGTGCTGGTATTGAGGTTTGTTCACATTTCATCAAATAGGTGCTTGGATCTTAAGGAATGCTGTATTTTAGATTTGATAAAATTAAGATCATGATCTTGGTTTAATGTTTTAGGCAGGAATAGTGTTAGCTTATCAAATTGGTATATGTTCTCCATAACTTGTATTTCCAATTGCAACAAGTAGCAGTAGTCTTTGTAATATACGTTTTCGGGTTAGAGTATACATTTTAACCAAGTAATATTGTTCTCGTGATTGTGATTGGGGTCGCAGTTGCATTTTGGCCACTACAGGCTGATGTGTGCCAATTATGACCAACACGGTTCACAATCACGAGTTGATGCCATTGTGTCAGCTACTACGACTCAACGAGATGTTAAACTACATCATTTGATGTGATCAACAATTTAAAACATTGGTGATAAGTGGATAGTTAAATGTTTATCTCTTGCTGCAGAATTTAATCAATAGAGTGTGCAATTTCTGTATAGGTGAGGATTGCTCGTATCTTCAACACATATGGACCAAGAATGTGCCTTGACGATGGCCGTGTAGTTAGCAACTTTGTTGCTCAGGTTAATCTCCCCTACTCTGTCTTCTCAATTGTGCTCTTTTTTTATTTGCTTTTGTTGCTTCACCAGTTACTACACTATACTATAGATGGCGAGCTTGACGCAACGGTAAGGTTGTTACTTAGTAACCATAAAGTCATAGGTTCAAATATTAGAAACAGCCTCTCCGCTTGCGGATATAGAGCTAGTACATCTACCCTCCCTAGACTCCACTAAGTGGGAGCCTCGTACCTAGGCTGCCTTTTTTTTACCAGTTACTACAATATGCTTTCATTTGCTTAACACATTATGATATAGCATTATAGCATCGTTTTCTCTATATAGTCGATCCGACCTAGTTGGATTAAGGCTTGATTGTCATTTGTTTAACCACAATTTAACAAAAATACACAGGCATTGAGGAAGGAACCATTGACTGTTTATGGGGATGGGAAACAAACAAGAAGCTTTCAATATGTTTCAGACCTGGTAATTATGTTGTTCTTAGAATGAACAAGCAAGTAAATTTACATTCACATAGCACACTTGAACTAAGGTTAGAAAAATATCTAGAACAAGTATATTTGTGTACCTAACAGGTAGAAGGCCTAATGAGGTTGATGGAAGGTGAGCATATTGGTCCTTTTAATCTTGGCAACCCTGGTGAATTCACAATGCTTGAACTTGCTCAGGTAAATACAACAGACCTTTTATATTTCTACTTGAAAATTTTAGCATATGTTGATAATTTTTAAGATCAAAAGTGAAAAGGAGTAATAAATTTGAGCACCTTTTGATGCAGGTGGTACAAGAGACTATAGACCCAAATGCAAAGATTGAGTACAGGCCTAACACAGAGGATGATCCACATAAGAGGAAGCCTGACATTTCGAAAGCTAAGGAGCTTCTCGGCTGGCAGCCAACTGTGTCCCTCCGCGAGGGACTTCCTCGAATGGTCGCTGACTTCAGGCAAAGGTTATTGGGTGAGTCAAAGGGCACTGTTTCTGCAGCATAGAATAAAAGTGAGGATGGAAAGAAAATTAAAAGCAGAAGTAGTAAAAATAAAGATATACAGAATAACAAAACTTGCCTTCATCAGCTTTTTTTGATAATATTTAGATACCTATGCATCAGTCAACGAATAGGATTTATATACACAGTTTTGGCAGCAAAATAAGAAGCACCAATGCCAAGGAAAGATTATTTCAGATGAGATACAATTTTTCATTGTAATTGTATAATGTATTATACTATATTGCAACAATGTATTAGATAAGTTTTATGCTCTCAAGTTTCTTTTTTCTATTTTCTTTGTGTTAAACAGAAGTTCATTACTCTGCACTAAGAACCACACCTTCCTTTCTCACAGATAGCATAAACCTGTTAGTTTTCAGTGTTGTAGGAATGAAACATTCTGCTATATTATTGATGAATATTCCTAGCCATAGAAGACTTATATTCATTTTATTTTTTCTAGTTATCATTTGATTTGTCTTTTTATCCATTGAATTTTGCATCTGATTATGAGGTATTCATGCCATTTGATAATAAAGCATCAGTGGATACAATCATTTTTCCTCTTTTCAAGTTAAAGATCACAGTAGTTAACTGATAAGGAAGGGATAAAGATGTTGGAGCTTGAAAGTCAAAAACAACATAACACAAAATGTGTATAACAAAACAATACAAATCTACAATGACCATCAAACATCAGTTTATTCTCACAATATCAGGTACTTCTAAAGGGTAAGAGTGTATTGTATCACTCCATGCACTTGCAGTGTCTGGCTTCACATCACATAAACATTTCCACACTGCACTGTTACACTTGAATCCACTTCCAAAGGCAAGTTGCCACACCCTATCCCCATATTTCATTCTCCCTTTTGATTCTATGTAGCAAAGCTCATACCAAATTGAAGAAGTTGAGGTATTCCCAAACCTGTAGAGAGTCATGGTTGCTGGTTCCATGTCCTCTTTCTTAAGCCCCAAGTTCTTTTCAATGGCTTTTATAATAGCTTTCCCCCCTGGATGTATGCAGAAATGCTCAAAAGCATGATTGAAATTTGGAGTATAGATTCTTGTTCTTGTCGTCCATAGCTTGCGACGAATAATGGAAAATACATGCAGGAATTTCTCTCTAAATGGCAAAACCAAAGGTCCTAGTGAAGCTATATTTTTCTTCAGTACATCACCAGCCACAATGACTATGTTCTTTGATATTGATACACCTTCATTGCCCTCTGGATCCACATCCTGGTATACACAACCCTGAGATTGATCATCTCGCGCAGTGGTTGTTCTAACGATATGTTGTAGCTTATACTTTGCCTTATGCTTATCTTGGACCCTGCTAGACATCAATATAGCTGCTCCACCCATTCTGAATAGGCAATTAGATAGCAGCATGGATGGAACTTTACCATTGTACCAATTATGAGTCAAAGTCTCAGTGCTTACAATTAGAGCCAGCGAGTTCCGGTGAACTCTCAACAAGTCTTTAGCGAGACTCACCGATATGATTCCAGCACTACATCCCATACCAGAAAGGTGGAAGCTCATGATATTGCTCCTCATTCTGAACTTGTTAACCACCATGTCACTAAGACATGGTGTAGGACAGAACACACAACTGTTGGTAATAAGTATGTCAATGGCTTTCGGGTCGATGTTGTTTTTCTCAAACAGGCATGTAATTGCTGAATACATTGCTGTTTCAGCCTCCTCAATGGCAGAAGCAAAAGCTTTTGTTCTAGGTATCTGAGCAAGAGATTGAGGAAGGGCTGTTTCCTCACTGAATCCAGACTTTGCTATGATCTTGCATTGGAAAGCAACAGCATCTGGATCCATATGGTCCAAAAGACTATGCTCTTCAAACATGGCTATAGGTAACCTATAAGACCTGGGTGGACAACAACAGCTAAAGTCTATCAAATAAATTGGAACTTTTCTTCTGCTTGCAAAGTATAGGATTACTATACTTGCAACCAATACCACTGCAAAACATTGTGAATGTAGGATAATAAGCTCAATGATAGTGTTGGAATGTTGTATCAGCAATGTGAAATACAAGCTGTAAGGTTTCATTTTGTCAAGTTAAGTTTTTGCTAGCATTTCTTGGCATATAAGGTTCATGTTTTATGTCATGAATAATATATGGACTGAGATAAAGGAGATAGTCATGATGGTTAGTTTGGCATGAATAGAGAAACAGAAATCAGTTGGAAAAGAAAAAGGGACAAAATGTGGATGGAGCTAACCATTCTTTTAGTGTTGGCCTCAAATAATGGCATTCTTGTGCATCTGTGCCTGGTAACACGATATTTTATTTTGTATGATGAAACATCATCTTTGCTAGCTTGCCACATATAATATTCATTTACTCTTCCATTTTCACCCATGTCATTATGTTAAAAAGGATTTGTCTTTGTAAATTGAAAAAAAAGTTAATTCTTAGGGAACTAGCAATAATCTTTATATCAGTATTGATATCTTTTTTATTACAATATCAATATTGATATATTTTTTTTAAATAAAAATGTGGCATCTCATACATGTATAAGCTATTGGTACCAAACCCGTATTGATGTTTTTTTTGTAAGCAAAAATATTAAAAGGTCACAAGGGGTGTCAATCCATGTAACATAGCTTACAGGTAGATCATGTGTCAGAGTCTCTTCCATTCTCATTTCTCTCTGAAGTCTACATCCTCCTTTACAACCCTAGTCCTTAAACTAGGTCAAGCTCCTAGATTCTGCAATTTCAGCTTATTGAATTAGCTACTAGGAAAACCCTATCGGATGATTATATAATTAACCCAGAAGTAAGAATCTATTTATTATAAAAAAGGAAGTAACAATCTCTGGAATATGGCTAGTGACATGTATTTCTATTAGTATGGGCTATAGCTTAATTTGTAGTTTAAGATTTAGTTTGGAATTAGAATTAGAAGTTGGTGACTTGGGTAGTACTTTTTCCAACCTTTACCAAGCAAAGTGAAAGTAAAAGTCAAAATTCTTTCATCTAAACTCAATTTTTTATCCTCTTCCATCTTTTCACCTCCTCAAACAAACACACTGGCCTTATCCCCATTTGAACTGAATCTCTTGTCTCAGACAAATCACAAATGCAGTAATCTAAAGATGAATTGCATACACATCAGCAAACTTGCTTTCATGTGACTTTCACATAATCATAACAAAGGCAGAACATGAATCCTATCCAGTATAATCAGTGCCCTCCAATCTCAAAAATTTGCCCAACTTTTTATAGGATACAACTTGATACCATGATAGGATAAGAACTCTCGATTTCAGTGTTTGGCAAAAAAATTATGTATCCATAGGAACTTTTGAGAGAAACTGTCAATTTAACTTTGGATAGCTAAAAAAATGCTTGCTTGATATCCTCAGGTTTGACATCTGAATTATGTAACAGGCTCTGCCCCAGGTCACAGCCATAGCAATGGCGTGACCGCATGATCAAGACTAGTGGCATGTAGTCAAATGCTAAAGACCGAAGTGGATAGGATTTTGGTATCTGGTCATCTAACTAAAAAATTATGTTAGCTGCTCATACTTAAATGCACAAGGACTTGGCATTCATCTCTTCACGCAATCCTGATTCTGACAGTTTCTTCTCAATCATCTAACTGATGTGTATTAACTAAGGGCCAACGAACAATGGTACCAATAAGTAGCTTTCATAGCTACCAGTAGTCTCCACAAGAGCAAAATCCACCTTCAAATTGGTGAAAACGGATGCGGTCCCTCACAATTATCTCTCTCTGTAATATTCTTGATAAAATTTTCATCCAATTATGACAGTCTTGACAGATACGAAGGTTTTTGAAAATCCTAATTTTTGTTCCCGGACTGCTTTTCAGGACTCCATAAGCCAAGGCCAATTTCTCACTATGAAAAGACAAATTTTCCTCCTTTTCCTCTTCAGAAACATCCATCAAAACCAGATCCGTTAAGGGTGTGAAGCCCTCCAACTTAGCTCTCTGAATCAAACCTTCCAGCACTCTGTAAATTGCTTTCATTTCAGCATGTGACTGATCAGCTGCCTTGAATTGGTGAATGCTGTCCCCCAATTCAATCCAACTCTTACCACGTTTCTTATGAACTCCTCCCTTTTTCATCATCTGTCGCACTCTCTCAGCACTACTCCAGTTATTTAAAGAGCAGTACATATTTGACAGTAAAACAAAATCTCCACTCTCTACACGGGATATCTTTGCAATGGCAATTTCACCAAGTTCTTTCTTTCTATGGGTTCTACAAGCACTCAGAAGTGCTCTCCAGATAACAACATCAGGCTCCATCGGCATAGCCTTAATCATGGCATAGGCATCCTCCAAGAACCCTGATCGTCCCAAGAGATCAACCATGGTTCCATAATGCTCAAGTTGTGGCTGAATCAAGAAACGGTTATGCATCATATCAAAGTACTTGCGACCTTCTTCAACCAATCCAGCATGGCTACAAGCTGCCAGAATCCCAATAAAAGTAACATAATCGGGCAAAACATTATCCAGTTCCATCCTTGAAAACACGACAGTTGCATCCAAAGCAAGTCCGTGACTCGCTAACCCATTAATCATTGCATTCCAAACAGACACATGATCACGTTTAACATCTTCGAAAACTTGTTTCGAAACGTCAATTCTACCACACTTAGCATACATATCAATCAACGCAGCACTCAATATATAATTCAGTTCAATCCTTTTCTCAACCATCAAAGCATGCACCCACTTGGCATTTCTAAGAGCCCCGAGTCTAGCGCACCCAGTAATTACAGATGCAAACGTAAACCCATCAGGCTCAACCTTGGCATTAAGCATCCCCTTGAAAATTCTCAATGCATCAAGAAAGCGAGAATTTTTCACATACCCTCCAATCAGGGTATTCCATGTGACAACATCTCTAACAGACATTTTACCAAACAGCTTCTTAGCAATATCACATTCCCCAACTTTCACCAAGTTTTCAATTATTATATTCATTTTGAATAAAACTGAAACATGGGAAGTAATGTAACAAAGAACTTGATGGGAAATATGAAATTTTCGACATGTAGCATATGTTGAAATGAGAGATGCCACAAGTGATGGGTATGCAGCATAACCAAGTACAATAATCCGTGCATGTGTTTTACCTACGGTTTTGAAATCCATAGAAACTTTACAGCGTTGAAGAACCCGGTGGAGTACCCTATGGTCTGAAACGTGAATCAAATCATGACAAATTCTGAAGTAAAAAAAAGGAACTTTTTAGTGTGAAATGATGAAAGCATGTAATGTACCGGTGAATGAAGAATAGTAGGAGGGAGATGATGACAACGAATGGATGAAGAAATTAGGGTTCCTCAATGAATCAGACAAAAATGGAAGATTGTAAGCTGAATATCTTGACCTCTGTACCTTCATCATTATTCTCTCCATCACTATTACACTATTAGAATTAAATTGAATCAAAGTGTATAAATTTTTTACATTTTTTCTCCTTCTAAAACTAATATCCACTATTTGTTTTAAAAGAATAAAATTAATCATGTAAATATATTCAACAAAACACATAATATAATAGTATGAAGCTAACTGAATTGAGATAATGGAGTTGTGATTCTAGATGCAAATAAAGAACTTTCATCACAGTTACAATAATCCCAACTTCAATAATTAATAAGTTATATCATAAGGCCTCATGCAATACCATCATAAAATAGTCAAATATTGAGCATAATTTGCATCCAATTTTTTAAGTGGGAATAAAATAGCTAAGGTCATAACACTCAAAGGGAAGAGATCAAGAGTAAGTGGAAAAAATCTACTCCACATTATAAGTATTCATTCTTGGAAAATTCATTGATTTGATCACTCCCCACATTATAGTCATGAAAGCTTGCAGGTTAATGTGTTACATAGAAACATTGGAAGAATGGGCTACATAGAAACTTCGTAAAGGCCTAGGTTTCAAGAATGATGAAAAACATCTCATTATGCTACTACACAAAAAATCAAGGACAATTGCCTTATGTAAGTTTTCCTTATTGATTACTCTTAATTCATCAATGTTTCTTATTTATGTATTTTCCTCTTGTGGGTTGAGATCAATGTGTGTTTTAAAAATAAAGCTAGCATTCAGAAAATTTGATCTTTTATTTTACCAGTTTTCATAGGGTTTATGTTTGAATTTAAGCATGCTTTGAAGGTTGTCTTTATTTTATATTCCACTATACTTTACTCATCACCACCTAAGTTTTTTTACTGATTATTATTTACTCATGAATTTGTTTCTTATTTACTATTTTACATACATGTTTTTATTAAGTTTTTTTTTTTGCTTTTGAAAATTATTTTGGGTTTGTCTTGGTTTTTTACGTATGTTAACGTTTTTGAAATAAGGTTCGAATTCTCGAGAGTTTTCTATTTTACATACATGTTTTCATTATTTTTATTTTTGTTTTTGAAAATGGTTTTGGACCTGTCTTGGTTTTTTTTAAATATGTTAGTGTTGTTTAATAAAGTTATAATTTTCGAGAGTTTTCTATTTTATATACAAGTTTTCATTACGTTTTATTTTTGCTTTTGAAATTGATTTAGGTTTTCCTTGATTTTTTTTAAATATGTTAGTGACTTCTTAAATAAAGTTAGAATTTTAGAGAGTTTGTTATTTTATATACACGTTTTCATTACATTTTATTTTTGCTTTGAAAAATGATTTTGGACTTTTTTTAAAATAAAGTTAGAATTCTTGAGATTTTTTTATTTTACGTATATATTTACATTACGTTTTTTTTCTTTTGAAAATTATTTTGGGTTTGTCTTGGTATTTTTAAATATGTTAGTCTTTTTTAAAAAAAAATAGAATTTGCGACAGTTTTCTATTTTACATACATGTTTTCATTATGTTTTATTTATCTTTTTTTGAATATGCTTTTGGGTTTGTCTTGTTTTTTTTTAATGTGTTAGTGTTTTTTTAAATAAAGTTAGAATTTTCGAGAGTTTGCTATTTCACATACACATTTTCATTATGTTTTAATTTTCCTTTAGAAAACGATTTTGAGGTTGCTTTGGTTTTTTTAAATATGTTAATGTTTTATAAATAAAGTTAGAATTCTCGAGAGTTTGCTATTTTAAGTACATATTTTCATTACGTTTTAATTTTCCTTTAGAAAACGATTTTTCGGTTTTTTGGTTTTTCTTTAAATATGTTAGTGTTTTTTAAATAAAGTTAGAATTCTCGAGAGTTTTCTATTTAAAATACACGTTTTCGTTATGTTTTATTTTTACTTTTGAAAATGATATTGAGTTTATCTTAGTTTTTTAAATATGTTAGTAATTTTTTAATAAAGTTGAAATTTTCGAGAGTTTTCTATTTTACGAACACATTTACGTTAACTTTTTTTTGTTTTTAAAATTATTTTGGGTTTGTCATGCTTTTTTCTATTAAACGTGTTAGTGCTTTTTAAAATAAATTCTCGAGAGTTTTCTATTTTACATACATGCTTTCATTAAGTTTTATTTTTGCTTCTAAAAATGATATTGGATTTTTCTTGATTTATTAAATACGTTAGTGTTTTTTAAATATGTTAGTGTTATTTAAATAAAGGTAGAATTTTTAATGTTAGTTAGAATTCTCGGGAGTTTGCTATTTTATATATCATTTTCATTATATTTTATTTTTGCTTAAGAAAATAATTTTGGGTTTTTCTTCATTTTCTAAAATAAAGTTAGAATTCTCGAGAGTTTCCTATTTTGTATATATGTTTTCATTATGTTCTATTTTTTCTTTTGAAAAACGTTTTGGGTTTGTCCTGGATTAAAGTTAGAATTCTCGAGAGTTTTTTATTTTACGTACACAATTATATTATGTTTTTTCTTTTGAAAATTAATTTGAGTTTGTCTTGGTTTTTTAAACATGTTAGTGACTTTTTTAAAATAGATAGAATTCTAGAGATTTTTCTATTTTACCTACATATTTTCTTTATGTTTTATTTTTGTTCCTGAAAATGGTTTTTGGTTTGTCTTGATTTTTTTAAAAATATGTTAGTGTTTTTTAAATAAAATTAGAATTATCAAGTGTTTTCTATTTTACTGTTTTCATTATGTTTTATTTTTTATTTTGAAAATGATTTTGAGTTTGTCTTGTTATTTTTAAATATGTTAATGATTTTTTAAATAAAGTTATAATTCTCGAGTGTTTGATATTTTATACACATGTTTTTATTATGTTTTAATTTTCCTCTAGAAAATAATTCTGTTATTTTCTTGGTTTTTTAAATATGTTAGTATTTTTTTTAAATTTAGAATTCTCAAGAGTTTTCTATTTTAAATACATATTTTTATTATGTTTTATTTTTAATTTTAAATATCCTTTTGGTTTGTCTTGGTTTTTTAAATATGTTACCGTTTTTTAAATATATTAGTGTTATCTATACTTCTATATCTATACTACTAATAAAGGCAAAACACAAAATAACAACACCATGGTATAATTTGTGTTTTGCCTTATTTGCCCTCATTAAATTATAAATTTTACAAAAAAATCATATATAACACCTTATAGCACATTTACATGTATATTCCTTATAACAACTTACCACTTGGACATTATTATATAGGAAATACATAGTTTTAATATATTCCTAAAATTTGAATTTAAGAACATTACTTAATTAAAAATAAGGACCATAAATATAAAATCATTCCTTGAATTTAAGAACATTACTTATTTTCTAATGTAATGTTAGAACATATATTATATTTACAATTCCCCAAAAGAAATAGGAGAGGTGACATATTTTAATGGAAGAGAATGTAAATAAATATATTTATTGTTTAACTTAAAAAATAAATGATGAATATAAAAAGTATATAAAGATACCCCTAATTTATGTACCATAAATGTAGCAGTGTAAATATAACAGTAGTGTAATTATATGTAGCAATAAATATAAGAATGTGAGCAATGTAAATATATATAAACATATGTGAGCAATGTAAATATATATAAACATATGTGAGCAACGTAATTATACGCATGAGAAGAAGATGAAGTACTATTTTTGTTTAAGTTTTTAAGTAAGAGAAATAATAAGTATAAAAAAATTGATTGAGTTTAGAGTAGTAAATATAAGTGTATACTTTTTCAACTACATTAAAGAGTTTTAATTTCAACTACATTTGAAACTATCAACTCACTGTTATCTATACATCTATATCTATATCTATACTACTTATAAAGGGAAAACTTGAATTAACTTCTCAGGTTTAATATTCTTGTAAATAATATTTCTGTAAACTGTCATATTAGTAACTGATGCAGTTTTTACCTATTTAATACTAGCCTAAAGATACTACTTAAGTTGAATTAACTTCTCATGGTTTAATATTCCTGTAAATTATATTTTTGTAAAATGTCATATTAGTAACTGATGCAGTTTTTACCTATTTAATACTAGCCTAAAGGGCCATATAGTGAATGATTTAGTTTTTATATGTTCAGCGGATAACATGTAATATTTAATGAATTATGAAAACATGCAATATTTAAACTGTCATATCACATATTGCAGTTGTTGTTTTTCCCGAACGTGGGAACATGCATTTTTCAGTTTTCTCCATGAATAACTGAATTATCAACATGAGCTTATAAAAGTATAACTTATTCTGCACAAATGATACATACAATTTTTCATCTCCATTTTATTATACATCATCCCCCTTATAATAATCTACAGTGTTCACACAGTTTGCATATTATCAACAAAATAAGCAAAAGGAGGCAAAGATATTCATCTACGCTTGAGTACATTAGACTCAGATATCAATAATAAGCAAAAATAGGCAACCATTTTCCTCCTCATTTTTTCAAAGTAACATTTGATGGATATATTTAAATTTCTTATACTATGTTACAAAATATACAGAAGTGTATAAATTCAGCAACAAAAGGAGAAAATATAAAACTCATTCCAGAAATCACCGCATAGTATCAAGGTAAGTCATACTTTTTCATATTTTTCCATGTTACATTATTAATGTTACAAAAGTTATTATACAAAATAAAAATGGGCAATTGAATCAACAAAATTGCTGAACTAAATTTACAGAAGTGCATTCAACATCAAAAGAAGAAACTATAACACATTCCAGTCTAGAAATCACTGCATAATATCAAGGTAAGTTACTCTTTATCTGTATGGCCATATTGTTGAGGCCTAAGTGACTTTTTATGTGTATACCAATATTGGCAAATGTATCAACACATCAACAATTACACAGAAAAAATACATCATTAGTCAATCAAATATAATAAAAAAATAGAACATAGAATATAGAACACAATAAAAAATAGAACATATAACAGAGAACACAATATTTTGTAGTTGAACATAAAATAAAACATAGAATACAAAATCAAGAATCAATATAGAACTATTATGGTTTGCCTAGATTTTTTTAATGTTAGTTATAATTCTCGAGAGATTGCTTTTTTATATACACATTTTCATTACGTTTTATTTTTGCTTTAGAAAATAATTTTTGGGCTTTTCTTAGTTTTCTAAAATAAAGTTAGAATTCTCGAGAGTTTTCAATTTTGTATACATGTTTTCATTACATTTTATTTTTTCTTTTGAAAATTATTTTGGATTTGTCCTTTTATTTTAAGTACACATTTAAATTACATTTTTTTGCTTTTGAAAATTATTTTGGTTTTGTCTTCGCTTTTAAATATGATAGTGTTTTTTTTTTAAAAGTTAGAATTCTCTAGAATTTTCTATTTTACATGCATGTTTTCCTTACATTTTATTTTGTCTTTTGAAAATGATTTTTGGTTTGCGTTGATTTTTTAAATATAGTTAGAATTCTCGAGAGTTTTCTATTTTATGTACACGTTTTCACTACGTTTTCACTACGTTTTAATTTTATTTTAGAAAATGATTTTGGGGTTTCTTGGTTTTTTTAACTATGCAAGTTTTTTTTAAGCAAAACTATAAATCTAGAGAATTTTCAATTTTAAATACAAATGTTCCTTATATTTTATTTTTACATTTGAAAATGATTTTGAGTTTGTCTTAGTTTTTTTTTTAATATGTTAGTGTTTTTTAATATAGTTAGAATTTTCGAGAGTTTTCTATTTTATCAACACATTTACATTAACTTTTTTTGGTTTTGCAATTTTTTTTTGGGTTTATCTTGCTTTTTTTAAACATATTAGAGTTTTTTAAAATAAAATTATAATTCTCGAGAGTTTTCTATTTTAAATGGATGCTTTTATTATGTTTTATTTTTGATTTTAAAAATGATTTTGGATTTGTTTTGGTTTATTAAATATGTTAGTGTTTTTTAAACATATTAATTTTATTTAAAAAATGTAGAGTTTTCTATTTTACAGACAAGTGTTTTTTATTTTATTTTTACGTACACATTTATATTATGTTTTTTTTGCATTTGAAAATTATTTTGGGTTTGTCTTGTTTTTTATAAATATGCTAGTGTCTTTTTTAAAATAGATAGAATTTTTCTATTTTACATACATATTTTCTTTATGTTTTATTTTTGTTCCTGAAAATGGTTTTGGGTTTGTCTTGATTGTTTTAAAAATATGTTTGTGTTTTTTAAATAAAGTTAGAATTATCAAGTGTTTTCTATTTTACATACATATTTTGATTACGTTTTATTTTTTATTTTCAAAATGATTTTGGGTTTGTCTTGTTATTTTTTAATATGTTAGTTATTTTTTAAATAAAGTTAGAATTCTCGAAAGTAAGCTATTTTATATACAAGTTTTCATTATGTTTTAATTTTCATTTAGAAAATGATTTTGGGGTTTTCTTGGTTTTTTTAAATATATAAGTGTTTTTTTTAAGTAAAGTTAGAATTCTATAGAGTTTTCAAATTTAAATAAAAATATTCATTATGTTTTATTTTTACATTTGAAAATGGTTTCGGGTTTGTCTTGGGTTTTTAAATATGTTAGTGTCTTTTTAATATAGTTAGAATTTTTGAGAGTTTTCCGTTTTACAAACACATTTACATTTAAATATGTTAACATTATTTTGGGTTTATCTTGCTTCTTTTATTAAACATGTTAGTGTTTTTTAAAATAAAGTTATAATTCTCGAGAGTTTTCTATTTTACAACCATGCTTTCATTATGTTTTATTTTTGCTTTTAAAATTAAATTTGGATTTGTCTTGATTTATTTAATATGTTAGTGTTTTTTAAAATAAAGTTATAATTCTCGAGAGTTTTCTATTTTACATACATGCTTTCATTATGTTTTATTTTTGCTTTTAAAATTAAATTTGGATTTGTCTTGATTTATTTAATATGTTAGTGTTTTTTAAACATATTAGTGTTATTTAAAAAAAGCTAGAAGTTTCGTGATTTTTCTATTTTCCATACTAGTGTTTATTACGTTTTATTTTTGCTTTTGAAAATGATTTATGGTTTGCCTAGATTTTTTTTAATGTTAGTTATAATTCTCGAGAGATTGCTTTTTTATATACACGTTTTCATTATGTTTTATTTTTGCTTTAAAAAATAAATTTTGGGCTTTTCTTAGTTTTCTAATATAAAGTTAGAATTCTCGAGAGTTTTCTATTTTGTATACATGTTTTCATTACATTTTATTTTTTCTTTTGAAAATTGTTTTGGGTTTGTCTTGTTAATTTTATATATGTTAGTGATTTTTTAAATAAAGTTAGAATTCTCGAGATTTTACTATTTTATATACAAGTTTTCATTTCCTTTAGAGAATGATTTTGTTGTTTTCTTGGTTCTTTAAATATGTTAGTATTTTTTTTTATAAAAAGTTAGAATTCAATTTTCTATTTGAAATATACATTTTCATTATGTTTTATTTTTACTTTTGAAAATTGTTTTGGGTTTGTCTTGGTTTTTAAATATGTTACCGTTTTTTAAATATGTTAGTGTTATTTAAATAAAGGTAGAATTTTCGAGAGTTTTTTATTTTATTTACAAGTTTTTATTACGTTTTATTTTACTTTTGAAAATGATTTTGGGTTTGCCTTAATTTTTAAAAAATATGTCCTTGACTTTTTAAATAAAGTTAGAATTCTCGAGAGTTTGCTACTTTATATACATGTTTTCATTACGTTTTATTTTTGCATTTGAAAATAATTTTAGGATTTTCTTAGCTTTCTAAAATAATGTTAGAATTATCGAGAGTTTTCTATTTCACATTCATTTTTTCATTTTGTTTTATTTTTTCTTTTGAAAAAGGTTGTGTTTTTCTTGGTATTTTAATAAATATGTTAGTGTTTTTTAAATAAAGTTATAATTTTCGAGTGTTTTTTATTTTAAGTACACATTTATATTACATTTTTTTGCTTTTGAAAATTATTTTGGTTTTGTCTTTGTTTTTTAAATATGATAGTGTTTTTTGTCTTTTGTAGGCAATTTAATTAGTGAATCGTTTATCTACTTTACCAATATGGTATTAAAAAGAGTGCTACTTGGGACTGAAAACACCTTTATCAAAATTTGTGTAAGAATGACAACACGGCGGATTGAAGTTGAAGTTGTACTTACCTAATCCCAAAATTCAGAACTCGAACTCAAACTCAATAGGGTTGAAAAAAAAGCTACCATCCTCAAATCTGTCGTTTTTAAAATATGCAAGCTGCCACTAGATTCATCCATCTACCGTTTTTTTCTTCCTTTTTTTCCTCACCGTTAACGACACATCTCTATAGCATGAATAACTAAAAAATTTATGATGACTTTCACTTTGCTTTGATCTTCTTTTTTTCATTTTCCCTATTACTAATGATGATAACAGAGTAATAGTGTTTGGTGCACCTATATGCACACTTGTGCAGCAGAGAAGACATACATATATATCTGTATAATCGGGGTGGGGTAGTAAGTGTACCAAACCCGAAAATTGATTTCGGATAAAACCCAAACCTAAAAATTGATTTCGTATAAAACCTGAACCTAAAACTGGACCTAGTTACAATGAATTTTCCCCATAAATTTGGGTTGGATTTGGACGGGTATTCATGGATTCGACTTTCATTAATGCGAATCATGATTATATTCATATCAAACTTTGAATTAGTGGGAACTTTTGTGCTCTTTAAACACCATTTATCACGCTCAAGAGAAACTTTTTGCTTCCTTTGGGATAGAAGCTACTCTTACAACGGCACTCCAAATATGGGCTTATATAGTATAAGTTGAAATAAGGAAGTGCACTATCCATAGTGCACGGTCACCTAGTATAGTTTTAGGATGATAGATATATGTAATCTTTGTATTTGTAAACTATGAGATTGAATCTTAAATTTGAACTTATCACTTCTATGTCACACGTTAAATAACTTTATCATTGTACCGAGACTCACCCTTATAATATAAATAGAAATGATATAAAAAACGAAACAAAAATTAAGAATATTGTTACCACACGCATATGCAAATTCCAATTGGGTAGGGTTGAATGATGAGACATAGCACTTTATTGTAGTATAAATTGTCTTGATCCATAGCTAAAACAACTTGTGATTAACCATGAGCTTGAAATATCTCCTTGTAACATTTCTCCTAATTGGTGCAATGGCAATTCCCCAAGCCAAAGCACAACTTGGGCTTCTCAATGGCCTCATAGGATCTTTTAATATTCAAGGAATTGTAACATGCACTTCCAAGGACAATATGGGTATCAATGGTGCTCAAACCTCTGTTTTTTCAAGTAAGGCCTAAATTTATTACCATTCATTTTGCAAAGTTGTGACTTCAAAATCATTTTACTACTAGATTAGTAGTGGTTTTTAAGGTGTAACATTTTTTAATTAAAATTAGAATCTTATAGATACATAAATTATTTAAGAAAGCTGAAATGTTATTTGATTATTGAGATGCTCTATAATTACTAGGACATAAATTCTAGCTAAAAGAACAACAATGAATTTTGAAATACATGACCAATAGCCTCCACATTATGGATAAGACTTTTGTCCACAATTGAACCATACAAATGATACAATTTATTTATAGATGCCTGCTTTATAACATTAAACTCTGATTTTCTCATGGTTAGAATTTCCTACTTTTTTACACTTCAAATAAAAAAAATCCTAATCTTTTGTCAGCAATTCCAAGATGCTATATATAAGATGATTCTGAATATACATGTACTCTTTAGTCTTTCTGAAATAATGTGAAAGAGACAATGCTACAAATACACATGCAAGAAATACTTAAGGCTATATTTGAAGAGATGCTAACCATTCTCATTAAGGTAATAGATAAGCAACCAAAAAATATAGTTTTAATGTTAAAAGTTGTATTTTTAATACTTAATATCTTAAGTATTTTAAGTTTGATTATTAAGTATTTTAAGTTTGATTAAGAGTAATGTTATATTCTTCTACTAAATCTTCCTATTAATTCTCTTACCCATAAAAAAGTTACATATGTCACAAAGTGATAATTTATTTATTAGTGATTGGTTTACAAGTAACATATGTCACTTTCTTGTGGGTTCGGATATATCATTTTTCTTGATTTATTGCCCAATTTTAGTTTCAATATGAAATGAGAAAAAAATGTATGTACCGATAGTATAAGAGTTTTTACACTGCCACTGCATCATCTAACATTCATATTTACTTATCATTAACTCTAACATAAAAGTACTAAAACGAAAGATAGATGATATATTGACTGTGTATAAATCTTTATATTGATAAATAATATATAAAAAACAACACAAAAGTTCAAAGAAGACTGGTTATCCTTAAGTGTTTCAAAATTGATGTTGCACACAATGTATGTGACAATTTGGTGTTACCAATTGCATTGCTGAACAATGTCTCAGATGCTGAAGTGCAACTAGTGTGTGATGGAAAAGTGTTTTCTGATGCAACAACCAATGGTGCTGGAATGTTTTCAATTATGGTGGATTCCCTACTATTTAATTTGTCTTCTATGCTCAATGGTTGCAACTTAGTAGTTACTACACCACTCTCCAAATGCAATTCCAACCTTCCTTCTGTTGGGAACTTGATTTCAACACTGCATTTTGGTGGAACCACTCTTGTTGGAACACAAACTGTTGCAAACATTACTCCATCAGGATTTCAGTTTGTACCTTAAATCATCACATAAGGACTACAAAGCTATGACAAAAACTATATATATTGTTATTAAATAAAAGTCATCAAGAACTGTGTTAGTGACCCATGTTCCTTGTTTATGTTTTTATAGTTTATTATATATGCATGCTAGTATTAAGTTTCTTTTACACAAATATATCATTTATTATTCATGTCTGTTACTTTCACACATGAATGATGAATGATGTACCAATGATGTAAAAATTATTATGGTATCACTAAGTAATTCCATCCTCCTATCCCTCATTTTCATATATGTTTTCTCTAAGAATGAATACATTTCATAAGCATATATAGTAAGGCTCAAACACATCAGTATAAAAAATATTTTCTTCCATGTAAAAGTAAAAACTTCAAACAATATAAAGGTTACATTTAATGATATTTTTGCCACTTTCTAGGAAATGTTCAAAAATAAAAGTAATTAAAAAACAAGATAAAAAGCTGGAAAAATATTCAGTCATAAAAAAGTACTAATACATTAAATTAACTACAGAAATCATTCACCAAGCAGTAGTGGTTTAGTGGTGTTATAATACATTGCCATAATACATAGCTGTGAAGATATTTGTGCTAAATGTGATAGATGGGTCTGTCCAAATGTCTTATTTATAGACAAAATGAGCACATCTGAGCTCTTCATTTTTTTCAGTGAGTTGTGGACTATCTATTTGGATTATCATATAAACAAACATTGTCTCACAATTACAATTATTTTTTTATTGGAACTTTTAAAATGTGAGTTGTGGAGTGGACTTGTTTAATTTGTGTTTCTTATCATGTTTACTTTAAATTTCAGTGAGTGGTGGTGCTCAATCTATCTATTATATCTTCAATTATTAAGTGGAAAATACTAGTATAAATCTCCCATTTCAGAACCTTTGCACTAAAATCTTTTTAGCACTATTGAAAGCTATGTTTCAACTTCCAAATCACTGCTTAAAAAATCTTCCAAATTACTAAGTATAAGTCATGGGTTATATTCTTCTTATTAAGTATGATGTGTCTTTAGAAGTTTGATGTATAAATTTTTAGATTGGGATGCAACCTAACTCTGTATTATTCATATTAATCTCGCAAATTAGTTCGCTAATTTGTGAGTCGTTAGATTCTATTACCTTCAATCTCAACCTTAAAATTTTGACCGAGTAACTGTTATGTTTAGAAGTTGATATGACAAAAACGACTTCAACATAGTTTAAATATCTGTATGGCCCAAACCGACTTCTATATTATTATGTTTAGAAGTAGGTATGACCCAAATCGACTTCTGTATTTTTATGTTTAAAAGTCGGTATGGTAGGAAATGACTTCTAGATTATGTTTAGAAGTCGGTATAGCAGGAAACAACTTATGAGTTTTTATGTTTAGAAGTCAGTATGACCTAAACTGACTTCTAGTCAGTATGACCTAAACTGACTTCTACACTGAAGTCAACATGACTCACCAACCTCAGACTGATTAGAAGTACTTCTAAACTAAATTTGTTAACCTCATTACCGACTTCCAAAAAGTCAATGAAACGGTAGCCGGTAAACAAAAATTTTCATCTAACAGTTATAAATCAATTCGCTTCCAAGCAAATTAAGTAGTATTTCACAAATTGGCAAAAACCTTTTCATTATTATAAATAAATAATGAAGTAATGGAGCAGCTAAGGAAAGAGTGTAACGTTCTTCTGCTAAGTCCACTCCCCAAAACTATTGTAGACAAACCATTAGCTTTTCTATACAGCTATGCAATTGGATTACTCAACAAAAAAATGTATAAAATATTACTAGGACTGCAAAGTAGGTGCAAAAGTGAACCTACAACAATAAATGCTACAAATACAAAACACTGTCTCAAGATCATGTTTGATGAATGCATTCTAGGGGACCACCTAAACTCCTTCTCCAACCATGTTCCTCTCTTTGACTATTGACTATTGAGAAACCTTTGTCAATAAACAATGAAAAATTATTCATCAACTAGATAAAAGAAATTAATAAAACTATAACAATCACAAGTCATGGCTTAGTATGTTGCCTCTAATTTACATAAGATGCTCATAACATGGCCAATAACGATTCAATGGATCTTCCACTTTGTGTCTAGCTCACTCAAACATGTGTATCCATGTGAATATTGATTTTACATAGAATACAAATTGCATATATCTTTCCAATACCATCTTCACACATAAAATATAAGGGATGCCTCGAATCCTATATAATAGGATCTGAAAATGGTAGATGTATGCAGTCTTGCCAAGGTGTACAGTCACCATAGATTGAAAGAATAAAAATTACATATATCTTTGCAATAGCATCATAATAACTTGAACTGAATTACAAGATGGAAGAAACTACAAATAACATTTTTAAGTTAAAAAAACACACATGTTGACATAGTGAATATGTTTGGTACTTCTCCAATTTCCCTCTGTCCAAAACACTGCATACAGTGCAATAAATGGTTCCAAGAAGAAAGTACTCCATAGCTGATGATTATAATAACACACCCACCTGAATAAAAAGTAAACAAACACCCAAAAAAGAAATGAAGAAGAAAAAATTGGGAGAAGAAAATTAGAAGCTAAGTTATTACATTACACTAATGAAGTAGTGATATTAAGACCCAACCATAAGATAAACAGAAAAATAAATAACTAACATCATACTAATGTGTATAAACCAAATTAAAACCTCCAAATGTTCTTTTCATTTCAACTGTTAACAGTGAGCAATGAAGGAATAGCTGATAAATTTGGTGTAACATTCTTATCAGAAGCATCTTTCTTGTTATTATCCTTTGAAGATGATGATGTTTTGGTTCCAAAAGCTCTCATAGGACTAGCAAATGCCCAACCCCAACTCTTACTATTTCCTCTTCCATGTGCTGATTCTCCATTACTATTATTATTACTACTATTATTCATAGCATCATCAGCAGAAGATGAAACCCAATAAGTGGAAGATGATGATGAATTAGAAGAAGATGAAGTCATCATGAAACCACTGAATAAACCACCACACATAACCCTTTCCTTCATGTAATGGTGGTGACGGTTCACAACACTACCTACCTTGTTTATACCTTCACGTTGAGACTCCACTCTTCTAAGAGTACAATCTCCTAAACCTGTAGAGATTTTATCAAAGAAATCACCAGAGAACCTTCTACTACCACACCCAACAGATCTAGATCTTGAAACTTTTCTCTCAAAAGAAGCAGCAGCAACGGAATCACCATCTTCTTCTTCTTCTTCTTCAACAACCATGTTACTCTTTCTTCCCATAGAAGAAGCACCATAGCTGCACTTTTCCCTTGAGGTGCATGATGCTGCATTAACAGCTGAAATCCTTGGACCACCATTGCTGTTTTCTCTTAAGCTCTTAGCATCAAACTTCTTAGATGAAGATGATTTTGAAGAGAGATATAGAAAAGACCAAAACCAGTTTCTTTTTTTGGGACTAAAGTTAAAATCTTCAATAACTATGTCATCATCATCTAAAAATTTCCCTCTCCTTCTTAGTATAGCAGTAGACTTGCTTCTCTTGAAAATGATATCAGAAGTAGCAGAAGCAGAAGCAGAAGAGGATGAGGAGTTGGCCAGGGTGAAAGGTTTGTTGTTCTTGTTCTTCTTTGCTAAAAGAAAAGCAAGGCGTGAACGCATGTAATGCTCATGATGAATATGATTAGTAGTATTAATACCATTCTTTTTAACAGAAGTAGGAGCAAGTGTTGATGTTGTTCTAGTAGTGATAATGGAAGCTGAGACTGAAGGGTTAGTAGAAGAATAAGCACTGTTGGATCTTAAAGAATCAGAAGAAGAAGGAGAAGAAGAAGAAGAAGGGTGAATAGGGAGAGAAGAAGAAGATGAAACAAGCATGCCAAGTTTTTCTTGAAGGCAAAAAGCACAGATCCCACCTGAGTTGTTATGGTTATTGTTTCTATAAGGATGGTTAATGCATTGCATTCCATCACTCATAATATCATCTTCACCAACCCTTCTTCCTCCTTCTTTGTTTCTTTCCATGTGGATCATCTTCACTTTCTCTTATGTGGGGTTGTTCTTCTTGTTAATGGTTGATGGTAGTGTAAAGTAAGCAGATAGATTTTCCTTTATGCTAGATTATTATGTACTTTTATACTTGAATGCTTTTAGCATAGGGAACATATATAGCTTTATCTTTTCCCCAAGATATATATATATATATATATATAGAGAGAGAGAGAGAGTGTGTAATTGATGAGTTGGGTGAAAAGGAGAGAAGAAAGAAAGAAGAAAGTGGTATTGAAGTAAGGGTAGAGATGATGGTGTTAGGGGTAGTGTAACAGTGGAGACTCCCCAGGATCACGTGGAATACTGACTAACAAAATTATAAATATATTTAAAGTACTAAGTTTTTTTTTCTTTTTATCGGTGTAACGAGAGAGGAGTAGTGCGACAAATATTTAAACGATTTTCGGAATAATAAGGTAGACAATGTGAAACATACTTTTCAATATGTCATCTCTACATAAGTCCGTCGGACCAGACAAATATTTACCTTTGACCCACAACTAAATAGTATATTTTGTCTCATAACAACAAGAAATAAGTTTGGTCCCGACTCTTATACAATGTTAAATTTTCATCTCAAAACGAATTAACAATGAGAGGAGTAGCTCAACCAATATTTAAATCATTCCCGAAAGAATAAGATAGAGATGTGAGACTTACTTCTCTCTCAACAAATGTCCTTTATAAATCTTTCATTTTTTTGAATTAATCTAATAATTTATTGAGTTCTTAACAAATGGGTATAAAGTAATACCTTTGTTATTATGTAAATAACAGATTTCTTTCTTCCATATGATTATACCAACCCAATAATCAGTAGATAGAAATTCTGCAAATTAAGATTGGTGTACTGGGTAGAAATAAATAAATTGTAATGATAATCAGAAATATAAACTCTACCAACCAAAAAATATTTGGAGAGTAGAATCTTCAACATATTTATCTAGTTATGCCTAAATAATCTCTATTATTCCAATACTCATTTGGTTGTATTTTCCTTTAGAGAGGACAATGAAAATTTTACAATCTTTATATACATTCCTTTCTTTATCAACAACTAAAATATTGATGCTACTTTATACATTTTTGAATAGATGAATAGGGCTAAAGCCCAAGACTTGATGAAATCACACATCTTGATTCATAGGTCCAATTCACTAACCACTTTCATTTTCTTCTTCCATTAATCTACTTTGGGAAGAGGATTGCTAGAGTTTATAGTTGCAAGAATCTGATTCCACTATCATAGCTCTCACCCCATGGTAGTTAAAGTGATAGAGATTTTAAATTTTCCATAATCAAGATGGGTAACATAAAACCTCCTCTTATCGGGAATGAGGGATAGATGGGAGTCAATTCAAGAAATGTCAACTAAATTAAATCATTATTCAAAGTTGTTTATGTGCCATACTTCATTTTTCTTGGAAAATTTGAACTTATCTGAGTATGTTTATAAATAAATTTGGTTTTATAATACAAAAAATATGCTTAGGTAGTTATTTACAACCATAATTACATGTTATGTTGTACTAATACATTTCTAAAAAAAATTATGTTTTCATGTTTATAGTCAATCAAACTCCAATAAGTAATATAAAAATGTTATTTTATATTTTATATATTTTCTTTTCAATAAAGTGTTACTGGATTGAATTTGAATATCAAATGATCTCCATTATATTGTACAAATTTGTGAAAGAGAACCCTATCTACAGCAAAGGTTTCAATGAAAATCATGGGTAACATCCACAGAATCCAAAGGAATCGTGGGTAATATCACGGCACCCAAATATTATAAGATTATACCAATTCTATAAAAAAAACAAGTTAAACTATATCAACCTTATAAATTTTCCTATCAATTTATTATAGGTGACATAAGGAAATGATATAAATTAGATTATTTAATTGTAGTAAATGAGACAATCATATAACTCTACTACCCTAAGAAAATATTTTCACACAAAAATCACTCTTTATTTAAGTATCAAATCCATAAATTTATGAAGAACTACAAAACACCTTAATATTTCAGATTCTTATATCAATACAACTAGACAGTAGACTCACACTAGTTAACCATAAAACATGAAAAAGCTATGACTATAGAAGAGGATGTTTTGTTAATCAAACTTTTGATATTTTAGTTAACATTGCGGCAGTTAATACGAATTTGACCACTTTGCCCAGTTAAAATGCTAAGGTTTCCCATTTTGAGCATGGCAGCACCAAAATCAGCATAGAAAGTTGAAGTGCTGGTGCTGTAGGTAGTTACTTGTGAGTCTGTAGATCCACCACTAAAGAGTTGTTGATCAGAATGTAGAAGCCCTTTCTTATTTACAAGATTCTTGAAATAAGCATTGTCAAATAACACATTTGTTGTTACATCAAGTGAAGTTAGGTTGCTGTCACCACCACTGCTTGGACAATTTGACTTCACTGATGTTGCAAAATCTGAATCAATGTTTGTTTCATTGTAAATTCTTCCCCTGAACAACTGGCATCTAGCTTGCCCTATTGTGTGTGCTCCTATAAATGCAAATTTCAGGGAAAAAGTCTTAATTATAAGGGTACTTAAAAAATTAATTACTAAATTAATCAGATAGCAGTATAAGTGAATGAGTATATAGGAGAGTTTCTTTCAATTTACCTATATCTTGTATTGGAATAAAGATCCTCTCCGGTATTAGAGATGTGAGTTCTTATGTTAGGATTTAAGTACATGAGAAAAGTCAATTTCAAAAGACTAGTCTACTAGGTGGGAGAGCCTCATGGCTTAAGTATCACATTGACTTTGTTATTTTACTCAATGTGAGACTCCTAACATTGCCGACCCCTTTAAGGGCCGACGTCCACAACGACTTTCACTCTATCAACACTGACCCAATGATAGTGATTTCTTTTTTTGGAGGCTTCACTCACCTATCGGTATTCGATAATATTAGGTGGGACAACCTTATGGTTTAAGTACCTAACGTTGCTTTTGTTTTGTAGCACTTATATCTTTATTGCCGTAGATGATCCTTATTATTAGTTGCTTATCAACCTATTACATGTCTTCATTTAGTCCTATTTTGTATATGGGTTATGAGTACCCTTTGTAACCTCTTAATTCAATTTTGCTTCTAAAGAAAACAAATTAAAAATTACCTGTTAGGGCTACCATCTCTTGGGTGGTAAACCCCTTACTTGAAAAATCAGATATAAGGTCAGTGAGATCCATTAGAGGGGATGGAATATCATTAGTGGCAGCATCTTTACTTGCAGTGGTTGAATCTCTTCTGCCTAACCCAACACTCCAAGATTGACCACCCAACTGAGATTATTAAAAAATGACTTAGGATGTCAATTAGTAAAGGCTCCATATATTAATAATATTCATCAAAATCACTTTTTTCAAAATTCAACTTAATTTAAAATTGATTAAGTCATCAATTGAGCCATTTTACTACTAGTCCATTGGACCCGCATAAATGAAAATCAGACTCAAAACTCAACTTAGAATCTAAGACATCTAATCTTTATACAACTGCTCAAAATTTCATAAAGCTACTAATTAGTTGAAGTCATTGAATCCAATATATATATATAATTGTTGTTTACTTTTCAAGCTTTCTATGTAATCATTATATTCAATTATTCATTAAGGTATTAAACTTACTGCCACAACTGAATCACGAGCAACAACAGCAAGAATATCGGCACAAGAAACAATTCCAGGACAAGCAGTTTCCAACTTAGTTTTGATGTCATCAATTACATCAAAACCTCTCAGAGAATTCACATTTGCAGCTGCTGATTTCTCTCCTGTAAAGGTTGAAGTATCATCTAATAGAACTGATGCATCACATCCCTACAAGTTTCATCCTTAACAATCAATAAAGATACAATTTTCACCATGCATGCTTCCAAAATGTGTAATGTTCAGAAATGCATGCTAGCTAGCTTCAATTTCATGACTAAATCGAAGATTTGTACGTAGATTGTCTTAAGTTGAAGTTGGTTTTCTAGTAACCACAAAGGCACCATGCATGGTTAGGGAGGGTTTTTCTAAATGTATAATCCTATGTAAGTGTATGCATGCATGCATGCAATTATATTATGCATGATTTAGAGAATGAAGGAGATGATGAAACAAGAGGAAAGAAAGAACATGCATTAACAAAGCAATCATGGAAATGAAGACGGAGCAATGAAGCGCCCATTCGATATTCTTTGGAAACTGCACTGGCCACAGCAGATTTTATGGTAGAGAGTGCATTGGGGCATGTTGTTGCATAGAAATTTGAAGACAACTGAGAAGAAGCTAATATAGAAAACATGTAAAACAAAAACGAGAAGCAAAATATGTAATAATGTAAGTGGAAAGTCATCATTTACACAACAATATTAATCACTTAGAAGTGTTTATGTACCAAGCTAGGCTTGTGCTTTTGCACTTTGTGGTTCTATGCTCATAGAGCTTAATTTATAGTGAGGCACGTGGGGTCCACTTTGAACCTTATGCAGCATTTGTGTCTGGTTATGATCCACTATGATAAAAATAAACAGAAAAGGAAACAGAAGTGCATGCACATTGCACATGCATTCTTGGGTTATACCCAAATTCATAATTTAAATAGGTATTGGTTGATATAGTTTGTTAGAAATTGTATTGAGATATTGAAGGTGTGGGAAAATAAAAGTACATTCTTTATTGACACAACCAAGTAGCATCAGTATAATTTTTATTTGGGTACTTTTGAATAGAGTATAAGAATTCTCCAAGTATTACAAAAAAAAAAGAAAAAATAATATGATAATACATCTTTATTCTTTTATATATAATGGAGTAACACTTTTCGCATTGAAAATATAAGGAGAAACAACCTCAAGAGAATCCTTCTTATATTCTGAATATGGTTTAGTTATTATTAGTTGTTACAACTATAGCTTAAATTTTACCCCCATAATTTTATTTTTTATAAAACAAAATAAAATACCTATTTTTATAAATATATAAATAAAAATAAAAATTCACCACCCGTCCCTAATTTCCCTACCTCCCTTTGTCATAAGATTTTTATTTAAAGCAAGAATTAATGTATTTAATAATAAAGGAGCTTGAGAACTAAATAAACCCTCTCAAGTGGGCTTAAATTATAAACAAAAGGCTGCATATTTACAAGAGTTTCGTGAGTTTGAAATCTTCTTGTATTCATTGTATCTAGGTTTGAAATCTGAAGAGGAGGAAGATATGAACTATAGTATACATAGGGTATAATATAACAGTTGTACAAATAAAACTAAAATATACAAATATTAAGACCAAACGAGTATAATCATAATCAATTAATAATGTTTAATGATACAAATATAAGTTCGTCAATTTTAGATGAAAATGTGTTTCATTCAACCGTGAAGTTTATTTTGTTTAAACTTCTTTCACTCTTTTCCCCCTCTAGATTTCTTCTTTTCCTCTTTTTTATTCTCATTGGTGCTAGCTAAATGCATAGGTTTTGTAACAAAAAATAACCTAAATTCATAGGTTTTGTTTGGAATGTGAACATTCGATAAAAGGAATCAAATTAGTCAACAAAATTATATCCTTAACTTTGACCCCAAGTTTTGCCAATCTGCCAAACTTCATAACATCCCTAGTGTTTCAACTCTGACTTCTAAAGTGCTACACCACAAAATGATGATAGTATATATTAATAATCAATGATAATAGTAATACTAAAAAGTAAACGTTACATACAGAAAAGGGTCTACAAGGTTCATATTAAATCTGGTTAATTTAATTTGCTAGAGAAATTAGCTGATGTCATCATCTCTCGTACCGGAGGGTTCAGTACAGACTGAGATAGTAACATATGACATTGTAAAAAATTGAACAGTGTAGATTTTAAACTATTTTCAATTAAAAAAAATTAATCTTCAAAATATTATGAGTCTCACATTCTAATACTGGACTGTCCAGTACTTGAGAGGATCCCAACACACAAAAATTGCAGTCAATTCCATAAGTTAGCATCATATGCATATAGGGAATTTTCCTGATTCACTAGCATATATTCAATGTCACAATTCACAAGTGAGGTCCACCACTTATTCTATGTGTTGAGTTGATAATGATAAAATATTGATTTAATTTATAGTTTTCAATATTCATGAATTTTTAAGGAGGTTGTCAGAATGGAAAATAAGATGCATATAACAACTACCTACTTACTCTTGCACAACATTGGTGGTGGAGATTGAACTAAAGTGAGGATCCAAAATAAAACCTTTACTTTTGAATAAATATATTAAACATAAAGTGTTGCATGTTAAAAGAGGTGGGGAGTGACTCATCCTTCTTCCTCAACAAAAATCATACATATCCACTATTATATCGTTTCTTTCTTTTGATTAGCAATGAAAATCACTTATTTTGTTAAAAAAAAGTAACTTTCATTAAAAAAATATAAGTTATTAAAAGATTTTCATTCCTTCTCTCTATAAGTTTGTCTCACCTTCTAAGCTCATTAAGATAACTTTTTTTATTGCTCTCCTTTACAATTCAAGTAGATATATAAAAATGGGTCACTCTTGAGTAGAATTCTTCTGTACCACTAATTGATATCATTCCTCTATACCACCTATTACAAATTATCATAGATAACATCCTCGATTCATCTCATTATAATCTGTTCTTGACAATCAACAAAGTGTTGGTCTAGTGATGTAATATCTCATTAGATTTACAAAATGACTAAAAGGTAAAAGATTTAGTTTCTTAACAAAAAGGCAAGAAGATAGACGTGAAAGTAAAGAAAAACTTAATTAAGTTTTTTAATTCAATATTTTTCCTTAAAAAATGATCAAAATTTGTTCATCTTGCCTTTTTATGATACATTATTCGTGTTGAATTTTATAATTAACCTATCTACCATATAACATAAAGAGTAAATGGTCAAGTGTTTGATCAACATTCAATAAATATAATGAGTGACTTTTCCTAACTATCATATAAAAAAGCAAATTGCCCAATCTTACAAGATACAAATATTCATCACAAAGGCAAAGTTCTTCAAATTTTATCTCATTTCCCTATACTTAACCCATCATCATTAATAGAATTTCGACAAATATGTATCAAATAGATATTAAATTACTTTTTAAATTAGCAGGTATTACACATAGTAATATTTGATTGATTGGGAATAGAGGGTTAGAATTATTTTGACATAGATGATTTCGGTTCAACTTGTTGACCCATTGAAAAGATGAAACAATGACCAAAGAGAAACTCATCAATTTTTTTTATTAGGACAGTTGAGAGCAGTTTCTGGATGATTTTTTACTGTGTAATTTCCTTCCAGTTTTGAATAGCTTGGGACACTACTTGTTCAACTAGTTGTGCATCCAAATGATGAGTATATTGATTGTTCTCCTATCACATTCACAAATAATTAATTGTGTCAGTGGCTTCACCCAAAGTTGTGATAGTAAAAGCACAAAAATAAGAGGGAGTGTTTTCCAGATATATATACATAATTTCCAGCACTGTTGTTATATGTATACATAATGCTATACTTTTGAGACACTTTTCAATTTATAAGGCAAAGTATCAATGCTTTTTCATAGTTAAAGTGTAGTAATATTGTAGTATAAAAAAGAACAGTTTTGGATAATTTTGTGCCATCATTACTTTAATTCCAAGTGCTTCTAAACAGAAGTTGCCCTCACAAGAAACCCTAGCTTGGAGCACATCAAGACCTAATTCTTCAAAGGCTTCTAATATGAACACAAGTAACCCCTCACAACTCCTTTCACTCAGCACCTTTATCATAAAACCCTCTTCTTGTGGTTCAACTTTAAGCTGCAAAATCATTAAGAACAAGAAGAGAAGTAATTACACAAAATCTGCCCAAGGGAGAATAGTGAAACTAAAAGCTGCAGAATCCTTTCTAGTGGATTATATAGAGAGTAATCATGTCAATATCATTTTTCACATTCACTTTATAATCATTAATAAAAAACTTATATGAATGAGTGAGATGAACATTTTCCTTATTTATATGAATGGGTGATTTAGTTACTGATCATGTTCCTCTACCGTAGGCATTGAATCATAGGCAATTGTTTTTTGAGATATTGTTGCAGATGCTATTTGGTTCATTTGTTGCAGATTTTGCTTTAGGCCTTGTATATACTTCGAAGCATCCAACAACACTGAGGTTTTTCGGTGCTGCATAAACACAAAATATAAATCTTGCATTAAAGGGATGATGATGAAATATACCTAATAAGATAGAAAGAGAAAAGAAATTAAAGAAATTATAAGGAATCCTAAGGTGGTCTGATGGTTAAGATAAAATATTTTAGGAATGGAATGAAGGAGGTTGTGGGTTCGAGTCGTGAGTTCGAGTCTCGCCCACAATAAATAAGGTAGTTGGATGGAGTGAGAAGGGGCGGACATAAGGAGGGGCTGAGAGTTCGAGTCTCGCCCACAACAACATTTGTCGATAAAAAAGAACAGTACCGTTAAGGGGTTGGGATATCCCTTATACTTCATAAAAAAATTAAATAGAATTCAGCTATATATGCAGAAATTGAATGAGGGAAAGTTAGGGAAATAGAGAAGAAATAAATTTTCTGAGGAATCACTAATCACCGAATGAGAGTGTGTAATTGAACGAAGAAGTTGGAGGTTTTTGTACATGTGTGTTCTCTTGTTAACCTTGGAAACCATCCTCTCTTTGTCACCCACTCTTCTTGTCTCTCAAGATAACTATATATAGAAGAAGTGTAACCAAATTTTGATGGTTTATAAAGAAGATAAGGACACATAATATTCTTGTTGATCACATGTGATGTAGTTTTGGAATTTCCATATGTAGGTAATGTTTTAACTTTAAGGCTAATAATCTAGTTTTTTTTTATTGTTTGTGTTATATTTATTGGTATCAATAGATAGTTGGTTTAGTGGTGTAAGACGTGCAAGATCTTCAGGTGTCGTACTAGTCGAAAGCTCAAATGTTTCATTCCCACATGTGACACTTATTGAAAGAGATAATCATGTATCCAAAATGAATTAATTCCTTATCCATAGGGGACTCACTACTAACCAACTTTGTGCCATACAAACTAATTAAGACATAATTTCACACTCCATATATTCAAGGGATAAAATAAATTATTGGCTTGTGTCTTATAATAAATGAATAGATTCTTGGGAGAAATTTAATTATTTAAAAAAAAAGTGTTAAGTTATAGGAAAACCACAATTGGTAGGTCATTTAGTTAGTCCAACTACCTATTACTATGCCTTCTTCTAGAATTTTCTTAAATTATTATTCATTCAGTGCAAATAATTATTTTCACAACATAAATTAGTGTTGTTTTTTATACACACAAGAGATCAAATTCCAAATTTCATACTTAAAAGAATTTAACTATCTATGAGTTATGCTAGATCTTGTTTGGAATACTTGTGGATGTTGTTGTTTGGACACCACTATTAATATATTCGCTACAGTGCATCTTTTTTATTGCAAAAATGCAAATGGAAGATACGTAATTGGAATATATGTTTTTCTTGTTTTTATTATCTAAAGCAATGTACCAACCATGTGATAAAAATGATGCGTAAACAATTTGAGTTTAATGTTGATATAACCTTAGTGTAATTTCTTTTTACTGTCATTTGATTATACATCATTACATATATGATTTTTAAGGTAAGCGAATAATTTTAAAAAAAATATTAGGTTAATCAAATCATAGGTTCATGAAGAAAATATAGAGTTTACTACAATGAAGGAAGTTGGTTCACATAATTATTAAGATTAATATTGAGACTCATTTGTTTTCTCCTTTTTCTCTTTCGAAGCATTTTAATTTTGTAAAATAAAATGGACACAATTAGCAGTTTTGTTTCTGCATTTAATATTTCAAAAGGATCGAAGCAAAGAGATCTATTAAATTCTTTGTTTTAATTGTAGCTGAGGGTTTGAATGGTATTATGCTTAATGCTTTTGCTATTTTTTTATGGGTAAAAATTAATATTATTAAAGATGTACCAAGGTACAAAGAAAAAATACAAGGATAATACAAGGTTGGGAAGATATAGTTATATAAGCTCAAGTAGATTAAGGAAAGAGGGCACAATCAATACAATTTCATAACACAATCACAGGGGTGGTAACCCAATTAAAATAAGACATTGTGAATTTGTTCAATTTTTCATCAATCCAAAGTTAATGACTTCACATTTGATGATTCTACAATTTAATAAGCGGATATTTGAACTGGGTTGATTGTAAAATCATTCCTTATTAACTAAATAGACCACACTGTTGCTAACTATCTTAAAAACATGTTAGTAAGTAAGTCTCACATCGACTACCTCATTGTCCCGGGAATGATTTAAATACCCGTTGGGTTACTCCTCTAATTGTCAATTGGTTTTGACATGAAACTTTAACATGATATCAGAGCTAGAGTCTAACTTATTTCCAGTTGTTATGGGCCAAAAAATGTCATTTAGTTATGAGTTAAAGGTAACTCTTCGCCTGGTCCGGCAACAGGCTTATGTGGAGGGGTACGTTGGGAAGTAAGTCTCATATCGCCTACATCATTGTCTCGGGAATGATTTAAATACTCATTGAGTTACTCCTTTCATTACCAATTAGTTTTAAGATCAAATCATAACATAATTTAACATCATTCTTTATTAACTAAATAGACCACATTGTTCCTAACCATCTTAAAAATCCTCCAAATCTTTCGCCACTTTCTATGAATTGATATACTCATGTGAGTAGTAAGATAGTAAAATGTTAAAGTTCTGCCAATTGTAAAGTTAATTTTTTAAAGGGTTTAAGGTTGGGGATGAAGAGTTGAAATTCTGACCTTTTTTTACTACCAAGTGTAGGCTTACATGATTTGAATTGATAATATTATTATAGGCCAGATCCTAAACCTAGATTTGATTCACATTTTTTTGCAAGAATTGTGGCAAAAAAACCAGTCCATACATTATTTTGAACTACCATGGTTACCATGATGATGCATTAATAATATAAACAAAAATATTTACATGGTTAATCCACAAATTTTTATTTCTTAAATTATACATTCACCTTGATTTACTAGAAAACTGAAATAAAAATATATGCTATTATGACATACTCCTGAAAATATGATAAATAAATAAATACTTATTAAATTTACGGAGTATTTATTTATCTTATTAATTAATGAACATGGTTTATGATAGATCATTATGACATTGCTCAATTTATATAGTCGATCTCATCTAGTGAGATAAAGACTTAGTTGATATTTATCTTGTGTTATTAAAAAAATGGTTTTTTATACTCCTAAGTGTATTCTCCCACCCTATGGGTAAGGAACTAATTTCTTTCGGGATGTGTGACAGCTCTTCCCAACAAGAATCGCTTACATGAATCGAATTTTTGACATTTTGGTTATCATGTGGATCTAACATGACCTTACACCATTAAACCAACGTTTTGTTCCTAAAAAAATACAGGTCTTTAGCTAACATGCACCAACATGTGATACCTCTTCAATCAGATGCAACCAAAGCGAATAGCAGTTTGAATAGTTAGGATCAAATATGCCCCACAGTTGGGAATATATTCTGCTGAATTAAATAGCAAGGATATGATTATTAATTAAGCTCTTACATGATTGTACTTGAAAACATGTTGACATTTTGGCTCGTAGCATGAAGAAGACATCATAATCTAGTTGACTCTCACGTGAACTGTGAAAATGTTATTTCCATACATAAAGTCTGAACTTTTTGATATAATTAGGACATTATAGATAAATAGATTTAAATTATAAGAATATTTTAAGGAACCTATTTTTAAAATAAGGTAATATTGTCAAAAGTACACGATCTAAGGTGGTGCTTGCATATGTTAGGATATGAGAATAAAAATGTAAGAGAATATTTGTGTTTGGTATACTCTACAAACAAAAGAAAATAAGACAAAAAGACTAAAAAAATAGCATTATGGTTCCACAGGAAATGGTGCAACTAAAAAGATGTGATGTCTTCAACACTTGATTCATCTTATTCTATTATCACTATAATAAATAGAAAACCTTCAATTGATATTTTAAAAAGCACTTTCTAAAATTTGAGAATTCCACAAAGTAAAATCTCATATTAGTCCTCCAAATTTACAATGACTACCAAGCCAGTAATTTTAAAAAAAAATCATTATAACCATTAAAAGTGTAAAATTGGTGTAAATTTTAGTATGGGCAACAAAATAAGTTCTCATAAGTACCAACTTGGTATAGCCATTATAAATTTATGCATCTAATGTTTGGGTCTGACAGCAAGATAATATTGGCCTGCAAAGTAAGCATACATGCTTCTCCATAGAAACATAAACCATATCCTAAATCATGTCAGACACAATAAAAACATGCTGTGAATTAAAAAATTTAACTTCATTATAATTGATATGAGACAGAATTTAAAACATAGTTTGAGACAACGTATCATAACAATTTAAAGAATCTTTTAAGATAGACGGCCAAGAATCTTTGTAAATAAGGTGAATAATATTTAAGTAAGGAGAGAATTTATGTAGGTTTTGCAAATAAGAACCAACTACACAACATTTTTTTCTTCACATGTAACTTCACGTACGGCTATGGCAATTGTTTTCTAAATGGCTGAAATTTGATATTGTTCTTCCACGTGATACAAAGAGACATTTAAACATGCACATGAGATTGTTAAACAACAAAAAAGAGTAGGAAATAAATGATGTAACTTTTAACTTTATTTAGGTAAGAATTCAAGATATATGGAAAAGGGTGAAGGTGAAATCATGTCTTATTCTGGATGATAAGTCAAACCTTGTGAAAGCATAATTTCTTACATTATCTACAAATATGTTATTCTCTTGGGTGGGTAGTGTCTTATTGTAATCTTTCTTATACACACTAAGGATAGAAATAAATTATACTCAAATATTTGATGAGATTGTGACACGTCTTAAAAAAAAATCTTTAACACTCAAAGGAAAATGATATATCCTCCTACTAATGCTTCTACCCACAAGAAAGTGACTTATGTCACTTGTAAACCAATTACTAATAAATAAAGTATCACTTTGTGACATATGTTACTTTTTTGTGGATATGAGGATCAGTAGGAGGATATAACATTACTCTAAATTTAAACTTTTTTTAATTAAAAAATTACCAATCTTTCATATTTTAGGATTGGACTCTTGAGATAAGGTAAATTCATAAACCAATATAGTGCCTAATAGAAATGATTGAGGAAGGACTTACCACATGGTTGAAGTTAGGGGTGAGCACGACCCGGCCCTACCCGCTCATCCGGTATGGCCCGATCATGACCAGGTCTAAATAGGGTCGGGTCTTATCGGGTTTAAGGTCGGGTTTGGGTTTAAAAATCAGACCCAATCAATATTTAGGTCCGGGTAGGGACCAAACATGACCCGTCCCGACCCGTCTCGACCCGTCTCATTGTCACTCACTCATGATGTTTGTATATGTCTATGTTCAAATGTATACAGAGTAATGATACTTTTTTGGTCGAAAATATCATTGATTCTCTAATTTTTTCATCATATATACATGTTTAATAATATATATACATATATTATTTTATATGTCAAATTACATATTCACAATAATAAATAATGTTTAAAAGACTTTATGTAAAATGAGTATACATTATATTTAATCGGGTTTAGGGTCGGGTTCGGGTTTAAAGGCTGACCCTGTTAATATTTAGGGTCGGGTTAACTACGAGTCTAAGGCCTAGTCCGAGTTCAGAAAAATGGTCCGACCAACATTTAGGGTCGGGTAAGGACAAGCCTTAACTCGTCCCAACCCGGCCTACGCTCACCAATAAAAGTTTACTTATATAAATTTGAAATAAAATTTAATACTAAAGTAGAATTACTAGAATAAATTTGATATATCAAGGTAACATACTAAATACTAAATAATGTATCTCCTCAGATATAACTTATCTCCTTCAGTCAGTAAAAGAATGACATGCATATTGATTTGTTTAGTTTTAGATATATTTTTGTAGAAAATGATTAAATGATACACATGTCACGATTTTAGTAGTTGAAGGAAATAACTTATATCCTTATACCAGGAGATTCATTATTCTCATATACATATCACCATAAATTAGATTTTTTTAACAAAATACAGAAATATTAAAAAATTGTCATGCATAAAATAATCATCAATTATTTGATAGCAAGCTAGAACTTTGATCAATTTCATTTTGTCCCGTTAGATATTTACTTGATTTTCATCAATCTTCCATGATACATTTTCATGTGTATAGAAAACGGGTTGAGATCCTCTCCAATACTGGATTATGAGGTGAGAAGAGAGTTTGAATTTTCATCCATTGAACTAGATGCACCTAATTTTTTGTGATATAATGCCCATGTAGATATGTCATCTGATGCTTGATAAGTTTTAGCAAAGTGATAAAAGACATGGTTTATGTTTAATCACCCTTGTACCTTTGTCCGTAAGAGAGGCGTATGGGTATCAAAAGAAACTAAAAAAATAGAGCGAGAGAGAAAATAAAAAGAATTGAGGGGAAAATAACTCAGAATGAAATGAGAGAAAGAATAAGAAAAAGAAAACGAGAGTGAAAAAGAGAATGAAAGATAGGAACAAAAAAAGAGTATGGAATTTTGTAACTTCATTGTTATTTCCTATTCTTTTGATTATTTGATTTTAAAGGAATTAGAGTATGTGTTTCTTGGACAAAGATCACATGTCCTACTCCTGTCACATTCCCTGTCCCGGGCCAATCACAATACTTATTTTTATTATTTTTTACTTCTAAATTTTATATTTTATTTATATGCCAGCATTGTGATTGGTCCGAGACATAGTTTGGGACGATGATAGGAACAGCTGATCTGTGTCCTGTGTTTCCTAATGAAATACCACAATTAGATCAATGAGAACAAGGGAATTGAGTCCTACGGTTTATCATATAATATCCACATTGGGAGTTATAATAATTGTTTGGTTAAAAATACACTTAAAATCATAAATATATCGGGCTGATTCATATATTTAAAATTGAAAATGTGCATGACCAATTTAAAAAACTTATGCCATTGATCAAACTTTGGTGGAAGAAACATATATTTTCTGAAGGTGGGAAAAATAAAAAAAATGAGAAAACAAGTGAATTGTTGTACAAGAGAATTGTGTTTGACCCTAAAGGATGAGTTTGATTTGATTTATGTAAGAATAAAGTCATTTACAATGATATGCAAGTTTCAAACAAGTGCTAGCCAACTTGGCTTGAGAGAGGTAAGTATAGAGTATTCCTCTTGTTGTATTAGGATTACTTCAAGTTTCCCATGTTTTGTAGGTATTAGAGATTTTGATTTGAGGACAAATTCTCCCAAAAAGGATGGGATGATTTCCTAGGAATACTACTATTTGGGCTCAAGCCAAGACATTGAAGACTAAGTTAGTAATTTGGGTAGACCAACTTGAAAAAATAGTGTAAGGGAATTTATTCACACTTAGCCATGGGACACCATTTTTAAGCTTTATTTTTAAGTTAACTCGTGTTGGAACTTGGAATAAGGTAGAGGCTTCACTACACCTAAAAGCCCAACTTCTAGCTTAGTTTGAGCTTGTTTTATAGCTGAACTTAGGCCTAGCTTAGTTTGTGAATGAACGTGGACTTGAGACTCATCTCCATTACTAAAGAGAGAAGTTGTGAAAGATCAAAAGTAAAACAACATATATTAATATTTGTGTATTTTTTATCTAAAGTAAGATTACATTTTTAATTTTAAAAGTCAAAGGAAATAATCATTTTCCTTTCCATTACTAGAGAAGAATATGTGTGGGTGTTAAATAAGCTTTAGACATTATGATGCAAAGTTAATAAACATTGAGATGATGTTGAGTTTCCACTGGTTTTATCTACATTACAAATTAAGATAGTGGACTGAATGGAATGATTTTAGTGTGTAAAGGGCTATTGTACTCTCCGCGTATGACTTATAGCTTTCATTTGGTAGGGAAGAAGTTGAGTGGAGAGAAAAAAATGAGTGAGAGATTGAAGAGAAAGAGAGGATTTCTCTTTTTTTGGGTGTGAAGAGGGAAAGAGAGGAGAGAAGAAAAAAGGTGTGAGCCCCACCACAATTTCTTTCTCTTCTACTTTGGAGAGAAAGTGGAGGGAGGAAGATGATTTTATATAAAATGACTAATATACCCTTTCTATTTTTTCTCTATAATTATTAAATTTAAACACTATTAACATGCATAAAGTAACTCTTTTAAATATAAAAATGTTAATAAAAAACAATTAAAAATATAATAAAATATATCTAATAAAATTTACAATTTAAAATTGTAACCTTTATTTTTAATTAATAATAAAACATTTTCCTCATTGTTTTATGGGTGATAATTCACTTACTCCAAGAGTAAGTTTTTTAACATCTTAGTCATTAATTCTAGAGAAATCCAATGGTTTAGATCTATCCATTAATTTAAACCATTGGATTTCCCTAGAATTGATGGCTAAGATGTAGAGTGGAGTCAATGGTTCCCTCCTATTGTTTTATTTATTTAGAGGTATTCTTGTCTTTTGAAGTAAAACATCACATTTCTTTTACCAATTTCTATCCAACCAAACATTACAAAAATCTATTCTATTTCTCTTCTTTCTCTTTCTCCCCATATTATTTCTCGTATATTTCTCTTTTCTTATTTTCTTTTTGCAACCAAATGAACCAATAAAGTTTTCATTATCCCATATAGGCCAACCGTTTAGGTATCCACTCATTAAGTCCATATCCATTATTGGTTTTAGAAGTCCTGTGAGTTGTTAGAAATTAAATCACTTGTTTTGTAACCCAAAATATATAGCCGATATAATTGTATTAAATATGTGATGTTCACCTTAATTAAAAATTATGAATGTCTAAGATATAGAACTCATACACTGCTACATTTTTCTCTCTAAGGTATATGAGATCAAATGATATTACTATGTTTTATAAAAAAAACCAAGGGAGAAAGATGTATCCACTGTCATTATATCATCAATCATTTATTTTCAATTATCATTAACTCTTATGCAATAACTGTATATAAATCTCTACCCTGTAACTACATGAATATTACACTCAAATCCAAATCCCTTATGAGAAAATTTTGAACATATAAAAAGAATCAAGGCTGGTAAAATACAGGGTTGACACAAGTTCTACAATTAATAATCAAGACAAAGTATGGATAAATTTATATCCTCCTAAACAATTCTCCTAAAAATCCTGCCAATTACTAAGCATAGAATTTTTTTAATGTTTTTTTCATTCCAAAGCATTGAACACTTACTTTATGCAGTATTAGGAGGATTTATTTGGAGAATATACAAATACCATTGCTCCTAAAGTTTATAATCTCTGTCAAACACTTAGGACATGATCTTGCTCAGCTCGTGAGAGTACTCACAAGCTCTTAATTTCTTCACAGCACCAATTCCTGTGTACCAAAATGGCAAAGCTAATTGCTAACCTTTCACTATGCTCTTAATTCAGTTAATTGCATGTTCCTTACCCTTTTCTTACTCTCATATATCATGCCAAAAAGGTTAGGTTTTTTGATGAGTAACCAGCCTCAGTTATTCTAAGTCCTATTGTTTCAAGAATCTTGTAAATGTCTGAAGAATGCTCATGCTCTCTGTCCCCTGCAACAAAGCGATGAACTCTACCCTGCACTTCAATCAAACTCCAACCTGCAACTTTATTGGTGATCTTCTCTGTCATTAATCTCCTAATTCTAACTACATCTTCCCACTTTCTTGCTTTTGCATAGATTCCAGCTAATTGTACATAATGTCCATCATGTGTTGGATCCAACTGAATCAACTTATTTCCAATTTTTTCTCCCATTTCCACAAATCCATGAATCTTACAAGCATCGAGTAGTGTTGCCCACAATACCGGATCTGGTTGAATCACCATTGTTTCAATCAATTCAACGGCTTCATCTATTAAACTAGCACGAGCCAGAAGATCAACCATGCATCCATAGTGCTCCATCTCTGGTTGAATGCCATAATCATCAACCATTAACTTAAAGTAATGCCTACCATCACTAACCAAACCAGCCCTACTACAAGCATTTAGGACTCCAACGAAAGTAATATTCACAGGACAAAAACCTTCATTTATGAACTTGTGAAATAGTGCAAGCGCTTCATCCGCATAATCATGTGAAGCTAGCCCACAAATCATGACATTCCATGTCCATATATCCCTCCTCGACATGCTATCAAACAAGACTCTAGATTCTTCAATGCAACCACATTTCGCATACATGTCAACGAGAGCTGTTCCTATGGGAGTAGTTACAGGGATCCTCAATGACTTGATGGTGGAATGTATGAACTTTCCAAAACCAACCAAACCCAATTGAGCCGAAGCCGAAAGCACTGTAACCAATGTAGCCTCGTTAGGTCTTATTCCTCTCTCCCTCATCTCTCTAAAACATTCCAACCCATCTTTCAAGATTCCATTTTGCACATACCCCATCACCATGGTGCTCCAAGAGATAACATCTCTCTCAGGCATTTCATCAAACACTTTCTCCGCAACACGAACCTCCCCATTTCTAACCAAACCCGCTAACATGGAGTTCCACGTGACCACATCCCTGCAAAGGGTATCTTCCTCAAACACCCTTTTGGAAGATTCGAACCTCGAAAATGCAAAATACATATGAATCAACGCGTTTCTAACGAAAACTTGGCGTTCAAAACCAAACTTGATGACGTGAGCATGAAGTTGCAGTCCTTGGTTCAAAGCCTTAGTATCGTAACCTTTGCTGCACGCGTGCAAGACGAAGTTGAAGGTGTGTTGGTTGGGGTTCAAGAAACGACGTCGCATGGAGGAGTAGAATTGAACGCAGTGAGAAGCATAAGAGTTATGATGTTTGGTGTGACAGCGAATGATGGAGTTGAATGTGAAAACAGTGGGGAAGGGAATGGAATGGAAGATAGAGAGGGAATAAGAGAGAGAAACGAATGAGGAAGAGAGAGAAATGAAAGAGAGAATGTGTGACATGAAATGGGAGTGGCCGGAGAGGCCTGATACGACGGCGCGTGCATGAGTTTGCTTGATTTGGGGAAGTGAGCGAGGTTGGTGTGAGAGGAAAAGATGATAGTGTTGGAGGGGTTTGGTTTTATGGAAATACATAAGCCTATTTTTTGTGTCTATTTCTTTGTATGATTCATAATTAATTGGCAATTAAATCTCAGGTTCTCTATACTCCTCAAATCTATTTCTCCATCTTGAATTGTTTTTATTTGTTGGTTTTGAATTGCAGATAGGGTTTGGTGTTTTATTTAATAAAAAGACGAGATGTCGTACTTGTATGCAGATAACCTATTCAATGAGTTCTTTATTCATACTAACCGATGTGAGATGAGACTTGAACACTTAACAATTCTACTTAACAATTCTGATTTCAACACTATGTATGAGCTTTATGACCCTTCCACAGTTATGTTCTTTTGAAGGGACGAGGTCTGGTGATTGCTCCTAAAGATTACTCCACCAAGTACCGTTACTAAGCTTTTCAACCAAAGGTGCTGCTGCTTTCATTCTTGTAAGCCATATAATGTGAATCTTAGATCTATAATACCTTTGGATCTGTAAAATAAAAGATGATATTTCACCAACTACTACTTGATTTGTGACATAATTTATGATAAAACATTATGATATTATACGATCCATGCATTCGACTATTTGTAGTGAAACTAAGGTTTGATTGTTATTGTTGACTACGTAATAGCAAATAATATTTCATCTTAGTTATAGATATGTGATTCATCTTTTACATTACTGGAATTTCTTGCAAAATAAGTTTAAGCCTATTGATGTATTTAATCTGTTATTCAGAGAAAAGTGGAGTACATCTTAGCTTTGATGTTAAATTTCCTTATAGAATATTTTGGTTGTGGTGGATTTCAAGTAATAATTCATTCTAATGAATGAAATGTGACAGATTTTGAAATGGCTATTGACCTTAGACATTAAGCAATTTCTTTCTTTCTTTTTAATTTATTAGATGGAGAACAAGCTATTGAAACTTGAAAGACATTCTTTTGCGGTAAACTCTCATTGTTAATTTATTTTTAGAAATTAACAAATAAACAAAGATTGTAATACTGTTTCTCTATGAGTTTTAGTGAAATTATACATATCATTCATCCAATTTTACCCTTACAAAAAAACATCTGCTTTTTGTACATACATTACACAGATTACCCCTGCATATGAAATAAGTGTGATTTTTTAAATAAAGAATGATGATAAGTGTAATGAAGTTAAACAAAATATGATATATTGTGGAAACAAGTCCAAATAGTATACGAGACAACACATTTTTATTATTTTTTGTTCGTTATAATATCGTATAAGATTGATTTAAATAACATCTCATTATAATTATTGATGCATTTTATAATGAAAATAATAATAATGAAGTATTGACTCATATACTATTTTGACTTGTTTCCACAATATATCATATTTTGTTTAACTTCATTACACTTATAATTCATTTTTATGTAAAAAAATCTCACTTATTTCACATGCATAGGTAGTCTGTGCAATGCATATATACAAAATCAAGAGTTTTTTTGTAGGGGTAAAAAATGGAGAGGTAATCTGTGTAATTTCATTAAAACTTAGAGGGTGCGAGTGTAATTAATTATTTTTATATTAGTGGTTATTTCTTGTTTATTTTCTTTTTAATCTTTCAAATAAAGCTTCTTGTATCACAAAAGAAACTTCTAATTTTATTTTTGAGGCCAAATTTAATTTCTGTTCGGTGGTTAAAATGTAGAAAATGTAAGCATTAGTGGTAATGTTATTTATCTTGTAAATTGGTACAATGGTAAACCTTTTGACCCTGGTGTTTTAGAACGTTATTTAATTTGTGACTTAGATTTTGTATAATCATTGTTAGGGATAGAAATGGGTCTGAGTAGTGCATTACCCGGGTCCACTTTGTTGCTTCATTTTTTGACCCAGACCCATCCCAGACCTATGCTAATATATGTTGGGTATACTACCCACTGTTCATCGGGTACCCAACGGATCCATGGGTACCCATAAATTCAAAAATATTAAAAATAATTGCAAGTAATTTATGCACTTATGTATTTGTTTCCTATGATCTTATATGTTATCTAGACAATCAACAAGAGAAAAAATTATAAAACTTAATTTAAAATTTTAAACACAAATTCATTTAGTAAGAACTATTCAATTACCATAACATTACACAACAACTATGAATTAACGACATAATATCGTTACTTAACAATATAATAATAACATTGAATTTTAACAACATAACAACCACATTTATGAATTAATATGATATTATAATTATAGATTAATATGATATTACAATATAGATTAACATGATATTACAATTATGTTGGTTGCTATACCAACATATATGACAATTATGTTGATATATATATATATATATATATATATGGATTAAGGAAGAAATAGTGGGTCCGGGTACCCACGGGTCTAAAACATAGACTCAGACCTGACCTGTTGCAGGTATTATTTGTGGGTATCCATAGATCCGGTACCCATTTCCATCCCTAATCATGTAGACCACGTCATCATTGAGATAAACCTGCTTATTTCAAAGGAAATATGGAAAAAATAATTGCATTAAATAAAGACATAGGTACCAAAATAAAAATCATTTTCTAATTCTTATGCTAATTTAAAAAAATGATATTACTGATGTTAAGCTACTTAGTTCAATGAAATTCATTTGAAATAATGTAAGACAAAATAGTTTGTACCTAATGTAAAAGTTTTATATTCTGAGTTTATGATCAATTTTCCAGGGTTAATGATTATATGTATACCTGTCAAAACGGGCTACCCGGACGGGTTCGGGCTAGCCCGCTTTTGATTCGGGCTAAAATGGGCCGGGCTAAAAAGCCCGGTTATATTTTATGTTGCTAAAAATGAGGCCCAAACCCGCCCAAAGCGGGCTGCAGGCTGCGGCGGGCCGGCCCGGATTATTTTATTATTTACACCAATGCAAAAAAATGATGTTTTTAATATGTTGTAATCGATTACGAGTATATTGTAATCGATTACAACACATTAAAAGCATCAGTTTTGCTGTTTTTTTAACAGTGTAATCGATTACCAGAATTGTGTAATCGATTACACTGTTTAAAAAACAGCAAAACTGATGCTTTTAATGTGTTGTAATCGATTACAAATATATTGTAATCGATTACGAGTATATTGTAATCGATTACATCATGTAAAATGCACAGGTCTGATTTGTTTATCAGCATGTAATCGATTACCAGGAATGTGTAATCGATTACACTGTTTAAAAAACAGCAAAAACTAATGCTTTTCATATGTTGTAATCGATTACGAGTATATCGTAATCGATTACATCATGTAGAAAATGAGTAGACAATGGCCCGAACCCGAATGGGTAAGCCAGGCCCGAGCCCGAATTTATTGTGGCCTGGCCTGGCCGGGCTAAAAAGCCCGGTTTAACTAAAATACTCAAACTTTAGTACCCAAACCCTATACTTTTTCGGGCCTTGGCGGGCCGGCCCGCTATACCCGACCCATTTTGACAGGTCTAATTATATGCATGACTGATAATATAATAGATTGTTGGTACACAAATAGTAGACTTATAAGTTATAACATTATAATTGTAAAATATGTCTAGTTAGAGTGATTTCATCCATATAATCTCACAAAAGTTGTTCTTCAGTAAGGAAACTTATGGAAGGAAAATATATATTTTTATTTTTCTATAAGCCTCTTCACTTGAATATGGAATATTGTGAACATAATTTGGGGTTTAACAAACAAAAAAGTGGATTATGACAACTGAAAATCATTGGGGTTTTGTATGAAATCATTTTCATTCGGCTTGAAGGCTACCTTAAACCATACAAATGAATGATAGATAATATATGTATAAATCTTTAGACTAAGAATACATGTGTTACACTCATATGTTATTTATACTCTCCTGGTTTAATGGAATTTTTTTTAACAATTTCATATTAGCATGAAAGTAAAAAATGTAAAGCCATGGTGGGTGTTGAAGAGAAACAAATCACAGATCCAAATTCCCACAAAAATAGCATCTCATAAGTACCAAAGGCATTTGTTTCTATTGCCATTACACTCCATTTCCTCTTCCACCACAACTCTTCTTTGTTCCAACATTCTCTAGCCTACTCCAATTTTTGCATTAGTGTCCCTTCTTTTGTATAATTGCTAATCAATAAGGTACGTTTACATTGCTTTGTCAATTTCGTATAATCGCAAATGTTGCGACCACAATTATGGTTAAGATATGATTTAAACGAGTCCAAAAATATTTGATATATTTATGTTGATAACGATCATAGACCTAGATTTAGAACCTTGACATTAACATTATCAAATCCATAAGATCATCATATCTAAAATGTGAAATATCATATGAATAAAATCCCATTGAGGGAATAGTAATATAGTATTGTCCATCACTTTGTAATGAATTACATTTGCTTATTATTATTAATATAATTTGATGATAATTGTTGTATGAGGAGTTTGGTTTTTGTGACTTGATGATTACTAGGATGACTGGAATAACATTACTATTAGATCTATGGAGGAAGAACCAAAGCTTTAGCAAAGGCTTTTACTCAGCACAGAACTATCAATCTTCTTGGTTTTTATCTACATCAGCCACCATTGCCTCATTTGCTGCAGGGACCACTTTTGCCTCAAGGGACTCCTTTGGGTATGACCTTTTTTTACCTTCTTTTCGAACTATTATCCTCTCCATTAATAGAAATACAAGTGCATATTTTTCTTTCGTTTTCAATGGTAAAAATGTAATTTCAATATAACTAAATGAATAGATGTGTTATTGAAAATTGCATTTTCTTTTGTTTTTTGATGGCTCAGATTCTAAATCATTTTATTCAACACAATTTTATCTTTTGGGGTTAAATTTGATAGGAAATTTTGTTGATGAATTTAATCTAGGTGTATAAACTTATAAAATTCTGGATACTCCAAACACATAAAAAATAAAGATCTTCACCTAAAATTTTGGGCTGTAATTAGATTTAGCTAAAGTTTATGATAAAAAAAGTATCAAGTAGCATTAAAATACAACAAAACATACTGTCAATAACATATTAATCCAAAATAACAATAATTAATAATAAATATGCAAAAGAAAGATTACATATTGATTTAAAATGTGGTTATTAGTCCTTTTAAATAAATAGTTTGCATCAATTTTGCTAGTTTTACTTGTTTGGTTGATATTGACATTCTAACTTCATAAATTCAGTTTCAGGACACAAATTGCCTATTGTGATGCTGGAGCAGCAATTTCTGAAGATTACATTTCTAATACAAGAAGTACACCTGAGAGATATTTTTACCATGATTCTCTAAAATATAGTACAAAGAACTACAACATTGAACTTAAACCTTTATTATCTGCCTTTGAATTGAAGGCATTTACAATGATTACCTTAAGGTCATTCTTAATGTTCTATTTGCCACTTTTGGACCCTCATGCAAGTATAGAACAAGATGATGATGATGACTTTCTAAGAGATAATCAAGATGATCTTCATGGTCGTTTAGTTGTTTCCTTCAAAAAGTCAGTGCTACAAATCATTCGTGAGGTGAGCTTTATTTTATTCATTCTTATTATTGGTGCACAAAATGTCATGAAATACAATATGTGCCATAATGTGCAACAATCATTAGCATTCAATAATTTGTGATTTGGTGTTAGAACGACCCAGTTTTGGAGTAGAGATCTTCTTCGGTATTAGAGAGTTCAATAAATACTTATACATGACTAGTGATTTAAATTGCGGACCGCATTAACTGATCGACCGTAATATTGTGATTGCGGTAACTGCCACAATCGTATGATATACTGTAATTGTGGTGTGATTCTGAATCACAACGATGCGGCTGCATTGGGTCGCAACGTAACCGCATTGAACCACATCAGGCCGCATCGGACCACATCAGGCCGCATCAGATTCAAAAATATTTTTTTAATTACAAAATAAATTCAAATCGCAATGACCACAATCCGCATCGCAACGGACGCAATGATCACAATCACAATAACCGTAACCGTTATTTAAAAGGGAGATTATTAGATGCCTCATACAAAAATTCAAAAGATTGTCAAGTAACAAGATGAAATACACGAGCCCATGCACATGCACGTGTGTTTCCGAGTTTCTATTTTTGGAACTCTCTATAGTGTGGATGTGGAACGAAGCATAACAAGGAATCTAGTTCATTTCATTCATTTTGAATTTATCAACGACAACTTTGGTTAATTTTCTGCACATTATTTATTATTACTTCCGGTGCTATAGGGAATTTTTTAGTCAAGATCCATTAATCATGATATTGATTCTTCAGTTTTTCTACACATCATTTTCTATTACTGGTTTCTTAATTTTACTTCACTATTTCTTTATCAAAAACAATGTTTGGAAATTAGTTGATTTGTTTTGGTTTATTACAGGTTACTATCGTGACAACTAGACGCATTTTAGAAAGAATTGCTGTCCACCATGTTTCACGAAGAATGGCATGGAAATTACTTAAAGGTGTCTTTTTTGTCTCCCACAAAATGTTTTTAAATGCAGATTTTTTTTGGATTATAAGATAATCAAGAATAAGCATAGCAATCAAAGCAAATAATTCATGGATAACGAATATGAATATTTGGCTAGGATAAGTGTTTTTATTTATTGTTGTGGCAAAAGACCCATATGATGATAGTAAGGTGACAATCAATGATTTAAATTGCGGACTGCATCACCTGATGTGGCTGCGATATTACGGTTGCGATGACTACTGCAACCGCATCACACTGCAATTGTGGTGTGACTCCGAATCACAAAGATATTCGCATCAGGTAGCACCCCATATTCAAAAATATTGTTTTAATCACAAAATAATTCATACCGCAACAGTCGCAATTCGCACCACAACGACGGCAATAATCGCAATCATAGTAACTACAACCGTTACTGCAATCGCAACCACAACTCCAATTTAAAACACCGGTAACGGTACATGGTCTAACGTGTGGTGATACATGGCCTGACCGAGTCATGATGCTTGGCTATGTACTGGGGCGTGGACTGACCCACGACCGTGTACGAGGCTTCTCTAGCACGCAGAATTACACAAAGTATCCTCCGCAATATAATTTTTTATAGAAAATAACAACACACATTGAGTTTGGTGTGTTGTAAAGAAGTTGTGGTAGATAGTTATATATATTATATAAACCCTAATGATGTAACCTAAATACAAATATCCTTATTCTCTAATATATATAGTGTAACGTTGTAGCTACTCAATGCTTTCGGGGAAGCATGTCACAATTGGTCGAACCTCATTGACGAATTCGTTATGTTTTATCTCTCTTCTCTCTACTCTTTTTAGTATCTGATTGTTCGCTTGTTCGAAACATTTACAATTAATCTTGTATCTATTATGTTTATGTGATTTCTTGAACAGATGCTCCTAAATCAGCTGCTCGCAAGGCTGTAAGGAAAATGCCTACCTTAGTCTACTTCTTCTCTGTTAGCAGAACAACTTTCAGAGGTCAAAGCAATCATTTAAATGTTACTTTTTTAGTTATAATGATGAATGAGTTGTTAATAAATTCAATTATATATCTTGAGCTGATATATGTGTACAGGGTACATGCTTGGAGTTGCAGCATCATGGCTTGTCCAAGTAGGCATCAAATTATGTCAATTCTTCACTTCCAATTCAAAGAAAAGAGATGACAATATTGACAATGCTGAGAGAGCCAGACTTCTTAGACAAAAGATTTTTGTGGCTACTGTGAAGTGTAATGCATCTCTAATTTTTGCTTCTATTGGGGCAGGGATTGGTGCTACCCTTTTCAGCCCTTCACTTGGTCAGTGGATTGGTAAGATCATGAACAATGCATGCAAACATTCTCACATTCTCCTTAATTACTTAAATTGCTATAGTTAAATTATGGATAAAGATATATTATCCTAGTTCTATCTCGCATCGATGATAGTAAAGTAAAAACAATAATAATAATAGTAATGAAAGTTTAAATTTTTTAATCAACATATATGTTTTCGTTGCCACGAAATAGAGACAGGATTTGAGACAATAAATATTTAAGTCTAAATTATTAGCAAAGCTTTTTTCCTTACTAATTTTGAATTGCATGTTTTTCAGGGTGTATTTGTGGTGATTTGGCTGGTCCTGCTTTTGTAGCAGTATGTGCAGACCAAGTATTCCATTTGAACTTCTAGTGCTGTTTATCTCTTCTCTCAAACCCTATTCCATAATTCAAATAAGATTGTTGCATTATAGACTAATAGTATTTACATGCCATTTCTGATTTAGAATGCACCCTTACATTCATGAAATGGGACATTGTTAATTTTTCAACAAATACTCCAAATAATACACTCATTGGGTTATTATATCTATCTATCTAATTTTTATGCAAAAACAAAAAATTAAGTGAAGGATGTGTTGTGCTTACATGTTTTTTTCTTAGCTCAAGTTTACTGAAATTGAATCATTACATACCTCTTACAATAGATGCGCATTTTTTGTTATTTACAAGGTTTCCATTCTTAAGACATGTATGTAGTAGGGGTGGCAAATGGATGGAATTGGATAAAAATGGATGGATGAAAAGTCATCCATATTTAAATCCATTTAAATCATATTTTAAGTTATCCAATTCATCCATGACTCAATTTTCATGGATTTGGATGGATGAATATTCAATCCAATCCATGACTTCATATTTTTACAATATGTTTTCTTTTATAAAAAAAAATTAATTTTTTTTTTAAAACACGTTTAAAAATGTGAGTATTTGAAGTTTTTATCCAATACTTAAAAGAATAATAAATTTAAAAAATTAACTTTAAATATTTTAATGGTAAATCATGTGGTTAAACTTAAAATTTCGGTGTTAAAATCTTCAAGTGGGCTTCAAGGTAGTGTTATTAGAAAAATTTGACGTATATCATAAAATTCATATATTCTTTTTTCTATTTCTCTCACTCTTCATGTTTTTTTGTTGGTTACAAACATAAATTATATTTATCAAAGTTAAATTACATGATTGATAGATAGTTGAAATATCCAATTGAATGAAGTATAAGAGAAATAGAATTGGCAAAAAATGTTAAACACTAAATGCAATTTTATGTGAAGACTAAGTAAAAAAAGATTTTATACCCAAATCAAGATGACCAATAAACTTCTAGCAAGCACAAATCCACAAAATTAAATCACATTCTCATCAATATTTGAGACTAAAATAACATAAATTTACAATGTTGCATTAACATAAGTTTTAAGGTTAAAAATAACTAGTAACACAATTATTGTGATGATGGAGCCTCATATACAATAATCAGCAAATAATTTATCATCCCAACACGAGCATCCACAATACAATACAACAAATAATATTTTAATGTATATATAAAGAAACAAAAGATATATCAATCAATCTTGAAGGAACATCAAAATTAAAATAAACTATTGGAAAACAAAACCTTCAATGGAGATGAGAATATATGAAGATATTGGAAAAAAATCCTCCATAGATGAAGAAAGCAAGCTTTTGTTGAGGGAATATTTTTGTTAGAAAGGGTAATTCAACTTTTGAATGAATTATTTTGTTAAAAAGGAGTTTGCACATTGTTTTGAGAAAAAAAATGTTTTTACTTTTACCTTTTTTGGATGGATTGGGTATCCATCCAAATAAATATATCCATGAATATCGATTCGATATAATGGATGGATTTGAATCCATCCATTATCAACACTATCCATTGGATTATATCCATTTAAATTCATTAGTTCTAATAGATGGATTTGGATGGATTTAACTTGGATGAATTTTGGATCGATCGTGGATTGTGGATAATTTTGTCACCCCTGTATGTACATTCTATCACAATTTTTTCAAACTTAAGTTTCATTATTTTAAATTTTAGTAGTCTTAAAACCAAAATAGTTTAACAAAAATTATATATACTATATTTATATTTTTTGGTACTATTTATGGTATATCCTCTCACCTATAGATAATGAGCTAATCTTTTTTGGTTGTTTAGATTCTCTCCCAACAAATGTTGCTCATAGAAATCGAACATTTGACTTTTTTATATTTCTTAGATCTAGTGGGACATTACATAATTAAACCAATACCTTATTAGTTTTACACAGAAAATATGTTGGATATATCAAATAAAATAATTCAAAAAATATTTTTATAACTAATATTTGTGATGATGCTATATATGTCATTTGAAATATTTAATCTTTTTTCATTCTACTCATTTTCTTTAAATTTATTTTAATTTAAAGAACTAAAAAAATTATGAAAATAAAGTATCTTCTTTCCTTTCATCATTCATTACATCTACTTTCCTTTCATGAATGAAACAAATAATGAGAGAGTGAATGTTATCCCTAATTTGTGAACTACTACTTAGTTCGCTTGGAAGCGAAATACTTTATAATAAGTGTTTCTTGTACATTACACAAACTATCACATATAAGTGTAATTTAAAAAAAGTTGTAATAATTGTAATTATGTTAAATAAAATATTGTATATTGTATAGACAAATCCAAATAGAATAAGAGTCAGTGTCTCTTTTGTTATTTTTTTGTTCATTACAAAATATATTAATAATTCTAAGAAGACGTTGAAATAACGTAACTCTTATATTTTTTTTGTTACGAACCAAAAATAATGAAGATACGTTGACCCTTATATTATTTGGACTTGTCTATACAATATACAATATTTTATTTAACTTAATTATACCTACATCACGTTTTTTGTTTAAAAAAATACAATCATATCTAATGCAAATGTAGTTAATATAATGTAGATCCAAAGTTAGAGGTGATTTATATAATGGCAAAACAAGGAGGAATGATTATTTGGGGTGATTTGTGTAATGACTGAAGAGAAATTTGTATAATTTCACTAAAATTAAGGGGTGGTAATATAATTTACTCTATTTTATATTTTAATTATTTTTTACCGTCCCATGTGCTAGAGTACGATAATTAATAATATAACTATTAAATGTAAGTAAGTTAAATGCTTACTTGTAAAAACATAAATGCTCCAAGAGTCCAAGTTCATATACATAAATTTATCTGCATTTAAATAGCTTCCCATTTCAATTCCATTCCAGGTTCCAACTTCATCCATAGAACAAAACGAACACAAGAAAGAACAAATTAAAAGAAACATATTTTAGTTTATGTGACTATGTGTGTCAGCCGCCATCATTCAAACATACTAGCTTTGACTATTAAATATAAAATAATTAACATGAATTGATGAAAGAGTTTAATATAAAAAACTCTTACTATATCTATATCTATGCATATAATAAACTTTCTCTAGATGAAATATACAAGGTGGCAAGTGTTCTATGGTCAAACCAAACCATTCTTTACTCTATCTCTAATCTTCTCTTCAATTACCTTCCCATAAGTTTCCTCTAATATATCCTTGCTCCATACGTGAGCATCTTTTCCTCCTTCTTCTTCCTCTTATCTCTCTTTATCTCTCTTTATCCCAATGTTATGAAACCTGAACCAGACGTCAAGCCGAAAGAGTTTTTATATTAGGTTTAACCGGTTTAAACAGTTAAGTCATCCGGTCGGACTGAATGATTTTAAATATAATTAATAATTTTTATCTATAAATATATGATTATATATAAATGTAAAATTTTATATAATCAATAATTTTATATAACTATATTGAAGTAACATCTTTCTATCTTTTTTGGATTGAAATAAAACAAAATATTATAGTAACGTTCCATTTTTTTAAAATTTTAAGTGAATCGTCCGGTTTTTCCCCCGGGCTATTCCGGTTTAACTGGGTTTAGCATGGTCGAACTGGAATTTCTCCTGTTCAAAGTGATCCAACTACTCATTCGGTTAAGACTACAAAATGGAGCCGTTTTCAAGTCCGATCAGTGATCGAATCGGTCGGACCATTCGGTTCGGTTATCACAACACTGTTTTATACCCTTAAACCTTTCCATTTTTCCTATCTTTCTCTCTTATTGCTTCTTCTTCTTATGCTAGCTTAAACACATCTACCTCTACAATACTACAACCTCTAACCCTAAAGAACAACAACTTCACCTTCTCATATACTCATTCATGACAACCTCATTCTCTAATCTCTTTGCTTCTCCCTCCGAAAGGCCATCGAGGTTTTCGAGTGAAGCTGGGTTGAGTGTGCCAAAATTCATGTCCATACCACCTTCTTCTCTCCCTCTATCTCCCCCACTTATTTCTCCTTCTTCTTACTTTGCTGAACTTCTCGACTCTCCTGTTCAACCTGAACTCTTGCAACGTAAGTCTCACATGGTTGGTTCCATTCTAACCTTGTTTTCATTGTTTTTTCTACTTGTTCACTCTCCATGAAAAACCTTGATCAAAGGCAAAGTGGAACATAATTTTTATAGTTTTATTAAATTATTTAACCTAATAAGGATAATGTTGTGTATAGTTTTTTCCTTAACATCATTGTTTCATTCATTTACTTAATCTAATGGTTAGTCCAATTAGGTTGAGAGTATCATGAAAAGACCATAGGCGAAACCAGTGATCGAGCATTTATTGTGGTGTGTTAGGTTCATCCACTGTTAATTATTGTGATTTAATAAGGATATTGACCTTATGCTTATGTTGACTTGACAATTACTGATTCTTCATTGGTTTTGGTTTAGATGCTAAACAAGAGAATTGCTATGAAGTTTGAAATTTTGGTGGTTTAATTTAAGATATTCTCTTTTTTATTTAAAAAATGTACGAAATTTGAACAACTAATTTGTATAACTAGCTGGATACCTATAGATTCTCATATAATATAAGATAGAGAAATTTTTGGAATCAGTTATTCAAATAATATTGCTGTTTTTCAATTATAAATTTTGCTGCATGTGATAACTTTATTTTATTATTGGATTAATGGGTATTTTTATTTTTGGCTTTTGTTATACTTTATATAGATTTTGTCATCAACGACAGGTGCAGTTGCTGCTCAAGGCTTCAATTGGAATAATATCAAAGAAAACGAATACTTGTCAAGTTTTTCATTCCCTACTCAGCCAAAGCCTCCCCTTCAATCTTCAAACATTACAAATCTAACTGTAGGTCACAAATTTTGATGCTCGGAATCCTCTTCTGGAAAGTCTAGTACTGTCTCCAGATTCTGACATGTGTTACCAAAAAAAATTTAAAGCTCCAAATTTTTTATTATTATTCTAGGTTCCAAGTTATTTTTATTTTCTCTGTCTCACATTACAATACTGGGGTCATGAACCATTCTCCTTATTCATTTATGCAAATTATGTGCTTCATTCTTAATGTTCAACTTTCTTGGACAGCAACAGGCATGGAGTTTTCAGGAATCAACTAAGCTAAAGAGTCAAGTGAAAACTGAATACTCTTCTTCTATGCATAGTTTCACCGCTGAGAATGCTAATATCCAAAGTAACAAGAACAATAATAGTAATTTCCAACCTCAGATCTTAAGTAGAAGGTCAGATGATGGGTACAATTGGAGAAAATATGGGGAAAAACAAGTGAAAGGGAGTGAAAATCCAAGAAGTTATTACAAATGCACAAACCCTAATTGCCCAACAAAGAAAAAGGTTGAGAGGGATTTAGATGGCCAAATTACTGAGATAGTTTACAAGGGCAATCATAACCATCCTAAGCCACAAGCTATTAAGAGTAACTCATCTTCTCTTGCTATTCCTCCTTCAAATCATGTATCATATGCAACATATGGCAGTGGACAAATGGATTTGGTGGCTACACCTGAGAACTCATCAGTATCAATGGGAGATGATGATTATGAGAATTGCTCTCAGAAGAGTAAACAAGGAGCTGATGAAGATGAACCTGATGCTAAAAGATGGAGAGTTTTTACATTTTTTAATGGGAAAATATATAGCTTTAAATCTTGACCTTTTTTTCTAGAGATCTTGCCAAAATAATTTAGCTTTGCTTTTAGGGCAAAGGTTGAGGAAGATTTTTTATTTAGGTGTGCTTGTAGTGCTTTTCTCCCATAAAATATAATAAATATAAATTGCACGTACATGTTATTTCATATTGGAGATCAAATAGCAAAAACATCCTAGGAATTGTACTTAAAAATTATCCTTAATTTTAACTTTTACTTAATTATCTAGGCATAATCCTCGAATCTTAGCAAATCTTTACAAGAACTTTGGCAAATAGTTCTGGCTATGTAGCATGTTCATTCCTTGGTTAATTAATATTTCAGGAGAATAGAAGGTGAAAAAGAGAGTATATCAGCACATGGAAGTAGAACAGTGAGAGAGCCCAGAGTTATAGTTCACACAACCAGTGACATTGATATTCTAGATGATGGGTATAGATGGAGGAAATATGGGCAGAAAGTAGTGAAGGGAAATACAAATCCAAGGTAAAAAGATGCCACTTTTTTTTTTGTTTAATTAACTTCTGAATTATTGTTCAACCTTTTTCTAACTTAGCTTGTTCTATTAAGAATAATAGTAGTTTGAGAATCTCATCACTCTCATGAGAGAAATAAGAAAAGTATTAAAATAGTTTATTCGGACACAACACCCATAATTTTGATATGCAATAAAATTTATGAAAACAATTACTACATGTTTTTTTTATCAACAACAATTACTACTTCTTACTAGTTGTTCAAACTTAGAATCACATTTTTCTGTAGAAATAGGAAGATACAAGTATAACTAATATTATTAATATTATATCAGTTATCATATTAATCAAAGTATTGATATAATGGTTTATTATTAAATCATATACCCATTAAGTTATACATACTATAATAAATATAATAAATTGATAATTTAAATATTATTATTTGAAAAATATAACTCAATTATTCTACTGATTCAATAAATAAGAATGTTAAAGTTTGAATCTCTATATGTTATTTGAATCTTTTTCATATGCAAATCTGTTTTGACCATACAATATGATTTAATCGATATGTTTTGGTTTTGAGTGATATTTTTTAATTTTGACTGATTCACCAATTTTGAAGTTGAATTATTTCACCATCACTACTTTAGTTTCTGTATCCATTTATGTACATTAGCATCAGTGGCTTTCTTCTAGGAGCTCTATGCTATGCTTGTACCAACTTTGTCTTAATTTGCTTGGTCAAATTTGGCAACTATGTGTATGGTCATGTACAAGAATGAACATTATTCCTAGATTGTGTTGTCTTACATTGTTTATAACTTTGTGACTCATAGGAGTTACTACAAGTGCACATACCTAGGATGTTCAGTGAGGAAGCATATAGAAAGGGCCCCACAAGATCTAAGTGCAGTGATCACAACCTATGAGGGAAAACACAACCATGATGTTCCTGCAGCACGTTGCAGTGGCAACCATTCAATCAAAAAATCACTGCCCAATGATACAACAAACAACACTACTCAATACACTAACAATTCCATCAACAATTCTATTCAAAATTTTAGACCACAAGAAGGGCAATCACACTTCAACCAAGGGATGCTTCAGAGTCCAGAAAGTTTTGGATTCTTTGGGTTTGAGAATCTAATGGAGTCTTACATGAATCAGCAATCTAACAATGTTTTTTCTTCCACAGCTAAGGAAGAGTCTAGAAATGACTCATTTCTTGATTCTTTGCTATGCTAAAGGGATGTTTTTTTCTTCTTCTTTTGGCATGATATTGGAAAAGATTAAATTTTTAGAAAAGGGTGGTGTGGGAAATTCATTTGAAAAATAAGATCAGGTTCATTCCATTTAGTGCATTTTTTAGTTTGTTTTATAGGGAGGGTGGAAAAAACCTACTCCACATCATGATCATTCATTCTTGAGAAATTCAATGGTTTGAATTGGTAAGTAACCATTAAATTTTCCATAATTGGATGGCTAAGATGCAGAGTAAATCATTTTCCACTTACTCACAAGAGATTTGAACCCAGGGCTTCTTAGCTAGCCACTGATGTGACTGGATAATGTGTTGAAGATAATAGTTTTACTAATTGGAGATGCAAATGTCACTAGTTTTGCATTTAACTAGGTTCCATTGATTTAAATTGCGGATCACATCACTGATGCGGTCGCAATATTGCGGTTGTGATAGTCATCGTAACAGCGTCACACCGTAATTGTAGTATGACTCTGAAACACAATGATGGGCCACATCGGACTACAACGGACCACATCAGGCCACATCGGATTCAAAAATATTGTTTTAATAATAGAATTCACACCACAAAAAAATTATAATATAATGTGGCATGCATTCTCTTGTAACTTTTTATCTAACAAAGTGACCAGTATATAATCCCATTTTTTTTATATACTAAAATGACCTAATAAAACATAAAATCGATTTTTTGATTAATCACTATTCCTGCCTAACCAATATAACCGGAAAACAATCAGCTAAATTGTGACTTTTGAACCATTAAACTTATAACTTGCTCCTCCCTACATTATCTCTTGGTTTATCATTTCTCTCTCAAACACATTCTTTGTAACTTTATTTGCATAGTTCATATCCTTAATCAAAATTTTGACCATCTTTTTGGTTAATTCATTAGCAGCATTAACATATCTTGAATATTCTAAAATGAATGGTGAAAAGTTAGATGATCTAAGTTCTACAGGAACCATTGCTGGTGAACAAATAGTTTGTCAATTTGTTGAAAAGCACTTAGGAAGGGGCTTGTGGTTTGGAGATAATCCTCTCCATCACACAACATCTGTCATAGCAATTGAGATTCTTATTGTATTTGTTTTTGGTAAAATTGTTCATTTCTTGTTGAGGCCTTGTCATCAAACTACCATTGTTGCACAAATTTTGGTAAATTTCTCTCTACAATCATTAATTAACACCTGCCATTTGCCATTTGTTGGTTTGTTAAATTGAGTTATAATTCTATAGAGACGAAACCCATTTAAGTAATGTTTGCGCTCGAAAGAGATTAATCTTTGATTGTCAGAGAACACACAAAAAATGCCTAGTAACTAATATAATTAATTAAGGATTGACTATTGTAGCTCCTATAACCTAAGCAAGATAAACCCTTTTTGTATGGATTTCATGTGATGATTTTGATTCTTTGTTTTTCCTTCTTATCAGGCTGGAATCATAATGGGTCCTTCATTTCTTGGTAAAATTAACCCAAAATTTGAAGGGTTGTTTCCAGCAGCAAGCAGAGTTACACTTCAAACATTTGCAGAATTTGGAATGGTAGTTCACTTCTTTAAGTTAGGGGTTCAGGTTGATTCAAAAATGCTGCTTAGGATTAGAAAAGAGGCATTGATAATAGGCATAGGAGGCCACATGTCTGCTATAGCAGTTGGCACTATAGTTTTCAGTATTGTTGATACATTGTCTCCTATGGGACCTCAAACACTTGGTTTTTACAGTGTTGTGATCAGTAGTGGCCTTACCTCATTTGCTGTGCTAAGTGGCTTTCTCAATGAGATGAAGATTCTTAATTCGGAGATCGGACGCTTAGCTCTATCGACAGCTATGGTTAGTGATTGTTCTATGTGGATAATGTATTTTGTTGTCATCAATGGTGTTAGAGCCATGAAACAATCATCATATCTACCTATTCTTGAATTGGTTACGTCTCTTTGTTATTTCGCTGTGTTATTCTTCTTTCTAAGGCCATTGGTTATATGGATCTCCAACCGAAAACCGAAGGGCAAACCGATGACAGAAGGCCATTTTGTGTCAATTATGTTGATACTACTCTTTGTTGCGATTTCTGCACAAGCTGCAGGGCAACCTGCTTTCATGGCTACTTTTATGTTTGGTTGCATCTTACCAGATGGTCCCCCTTTGGGTTCTATTCTTACCGAAAGGCTCGATATTATTGGTTCGACTTTGCTTGTTCCAGCTTACTGCACAATTAGCGGGCTAAACACAGGTAGTGTTCCGTCGATAGTTGGAACGAAGTCTGCGAGCATGGAGGTTATCATACTTGCAGGGTATATAGGCAAGTTTTTAGGCACCATTATACCATCAATTCACTTTGACATTCAATTCTTGGATTCTGTTGCACTGTCTCTAATCATGTGTTGCAAAGGGATTTTAGATCTCATTCTATACAACTTACTATTGAACTATCAGGTACTTACATTTCATTTACTAGGTCCATATCATAGTAGTTCTGCCAACAAGTTCTTGAAGAAAAAAATAGTAACATAAATGTTTGCGATTTCGTATTTTTACTAATTCGACATGTTTGTAATGTATTGTGCTAATTTGCATCTATTTAATGTGTATCATCAGGCAACAGATGAATTGACTTTCACCCTTCAGGTATATACTATGGTGGGTGTAACTGGATTTGCAACTCTAATGGTCCATCACATATATGATCCTTCAAGGAGGTACAGGTCCTATATTAGAAGATCAATTAGGGATACTGAGCAGGGCATCGATCTCAGAGTACTCGTCTGCATTCATAATGAAGAAAATGTATACCCAATCATCAACCTTCTGCAAGTCTCAAACCCCACAAAAGCTACACCACTCTCACTCTTTGTTCTACATCTCATGGAGCTTTCAGGCAGGGCAACCTGCGTCCTTACCAAAAACAAGATCTGTAACCAATCATCAGATAAGGGGGCGTCCTCCGAACCCATAATCAATGTCTTCGATCGATTTCAGAAGCATAACAAAGGGTGTGTCGCATTGCAGCTCTTTACTGCAATTGCACCTTATGTTAGTATGCATGATGACATATGCTACATGGCAATGGATACAAAATCAAACATTGTGATTCTGCCATTCCATAAGCTATGGGCCATCGACGAAAACGCATACGTTTTAAATACTTCAATTAGGACACTAAACCAAAATGTCCTAAAGAAAGCTCCTTGTTCTGTTGGAGTTCTAATTGACAGAAGTCAAATGGGTGGCAAATTGTTAGTTATCCAAGATAAATCATTCTGTGAAGTTGCAATGATCTTCGTAGGCGGCGCTGATGACCAAGAGGCACTATCTTATAGCATGCGCATAGCGCAACATCCAAATGTAAGACTTACAGTGTTTTGGATAAGGGCTGAAATTCATACAAAACAATATAATTTGAAGAACCCTTACATTGACTTGATGGAGCATTTAAGATATAGTAATAAGCATAAAGGTCAAGTTACCTTCAAGGAGGAGTTTGTGGAAGATGGTGCAGGAACAACACAAGTTATCCGAACACTCGAAGGAAAATTTAATCTGGTCATAGTTGGTAGACATCATGTGGCAGACTCACCATGTACACTAGGCTTAACAGAATGGTGTGAGCTACCTGAGCTTGGGCCAGTAGGGAACCTCTTAGCTACATCAGATTTTACATTTTCAGTTTTAGTGGTGCAACAACAACACTTTAACCGAGGGTTCCGGTATAATAGGTGAACCTATCTCTACAAGATTTATGTGTAGGTATATGTAAACTTCTTTGTAAAAAAAATGCATGTAGTTAGTTTAATTAAAGGGTGCATTTTCATGATTTTGCAGGCCTTAGCAATGAATTCTTTGCAGATATGGACCATATGGTATTTACTCTAGTTCTTATAACCCCCAATGATGTATTGAGCATAATAACATGCAAGCACATTGATTTTAGTTAAACTTTAGGCCTAGAAAACATGCCACTTGATCTAAATATAAGTCAAATTTATTCAACAAAATTTGAACATGCATATAGGGCCAAGCTCATGGTGCATTGCTATAAAGGTATCTCTCCATATGCTATAATGCACAATGATGTGTGCTACTCAGCACTTGAAAGAGAAATACAATCTTACTTTTTAGTAAAAGTGGATAATTTTAGAGTCAAATAACCAACTTTTGTCTTCAAACAACTAAGGGTCTATTTACAAGTTGATTTTTAGAATAACAGAAACTTAAGGTTTGATGGACATTTTACGAGTGTAGTTCATGGCTCCCAAGTCTTTCATTTCCCTCTCTTTTGAAGACCAACTCGCAAACAGACCTTAAGGAATAATGTTGTTTAGAAAGTTCCCTGATCAATTGGGGTAATGTGGCCATCAGAGGAAATTTGTGTGCTCTTGTATGAAGTAATCAATATATAAGGTGACTTTGTTATTTTTTGGGGTAAACAATATCCATAAGCACTTACAAGATGCATGTCACAACAAACCTAATTTACTTTGCTTTGAAGACAAGGTTTCCAGCAGAACCATGCCGACGGTGTACGCATGTAAGAAAAAATTGTACTGCACCAAAGCACGGATACCGATACGTCAATACTCATATACTTGAAAATGCACGATACAATATGTTTTCACGTTTAGGATGCACATATAAATATCACATAAAATTCATATAACATAATAAACATATAATTATTAGAGTAAATTATATTCACACCCCCTGAGTTTTAATGAAATTACACAAACCACTCCTCCATTTTTTGTCCTTACACTAACCATTCCTTCCTCCTACACAAACCACCCCTAAATTTATACATACATTACACTGACTACCTCTGCATGTTATAAAAGTGTAATATTTTAAAGAAAAAACGTGTGATAAATGTAATTAAGTTAAACAAAATATTGTGTATTGTGTAACACTTCAAATAGTACAAAAGCGAGTGTTTCTTTATTATTTTTGTGTCATTAAAAAATACATTAATAATTTCAAATAAATGTTTAAATAACTCTTATATTATTTTATAACGAGTCAAATAATGAAGATGTATTGACTCTTATATTATTTGAATTTGTCTACACAATATACAATATTTTGTTTAATTAATTGCACACATAATATATTTTTTGTTTAAAATATTACACGTTTATATCATGCAGGGGTAGTCAGTGTAACATATGTAAAAAATTAGGAGTGGTTCGTGTAAGGACAAAAAAGTGAGGGGTGGTTTGTGTAATTTCACTGTGAGTTAATTTACTCTAATTATTATTATGAATTCCAAATAAAGAAATCATTAAATATAAAATATAAAATAAAATTCATACGCATATGTATTTTCTATTCATTTTTTATATAATACATAAATTTTGTCTTTTTTTTGTCGCTACAAGTTCACTTGGTACATGGATATTATGTTATTGTCTTGTATTTAATTCATTGTGTTATATTTTTCTCTCTTGAACGGATATAACATGGTAGTTTGAGTGTCTATGAAGTATTGAAAAATATTTTAAGAGTATATGAAAATTATCGGATTTATAAATACTATCAGATATATACTAGATATATTGTATTTCCTCCTATTTATAGTTTTTGTGAGATTAATGTAGTCGTATGAAAAAGAGATTGATCATAATCCTGATGAAATTATTTTATATAATAATTTTTTCAATGTGATGATATTTTTTCCTTAAAATTCTAAATGCTATATATACCAAAAAGGCTCAACGTGGGAGTGTTATTCAATTTCAATATTTCCAATGGTCTTATATAGTCTCATTTTATCACTCTTGGCTTATTTTGCCGATATGCTTGTTAGATTAATTTTAATTTGTCCTACATTTATACAGAAGTTACTCATTTGAATGAAAGTGTTTTTTTGGTGGTTCACAATTGGTAGATCAAATTAATGGGGATGTGTTGTTTTCTCCAATAACTATTCATAAATTCTTTTATAAATAGAACACTTATATATTGGAAAAGTCATGTCATTATTTATTATCTTGTGGGTAGAGACACAAAGTGAGAATTAGAGAAGCATGGGTGGTTGAGTAAGGAAAATGCAGAGAATTAAGGAAACTAAGTTCTTAATCATCAATGAACTCATAAAGGAAAGACAGAGAGGTGAAAACCAAGGCAACCATAAAGTGCATGAGAAAGGGAAACCAAAATGGAACGGCTATTCCTTAATCTCTTCCTTTTATGACATGTGAATATCATAATGTCAAAGTCCTAATTAAAATATTCTTATGAAACATTAAACACTCATAAATTTTTTAAATTTTCATGAGAATAGAATAATGGATGTATGAGAAATATTTCTTGATCTCTCATGTGTTATAAAAATAGTTATTTTATTGCAAATATCAACGATAGAAGGCACCTAAAAATGATGTCATTAATTAAACAGTCGTGCTTTTATGTGGTTTTGATGAAGGGATTAGTATGTGAATCACATGGATGTGCAACAAAGATAACACCCATGAGTTGGTGGAAGATGTTGGTGCTAGAATACAAATGTTCAACCAAGGAATATATAAAACCTCTTGCCAATCATGTGGTGTGACAAGCCAAATAATGAGAAAGAAATGGATTGAATTGAATGAGTTTAACGCGTTACACAGATAAAAGCGAATTATCCTTTATATACTACATATACTAGAAACATAAAACATAAACTATTAGTCATATAATCGATTAACTCGGTTGATTAATCGATTATCACACACAATTCAATTTTATATAACTGACCAACTAACTAGTTAATCGATTAACTATACCGTTAATCGATTAGCAAATACAATATTACAACTAACAAACTGAAAGTAACTAATAAGATATTCAATTAACCATATTATTAATCGATTATCGATCACATACATAATCTCAACTATTTTAACATAAGACTTCGAAGGACTCTCACTTTTGTCAATGTCATATTGCAAGACCTATCAAAAGTTCTATGTTCGTGAATAATAAAATAACAAGCTAAAATAAACTAAAAAAATACCTAAATCTGAAACAAATTATAAGTCACTCTTACATTGCCCTGCCATATAACATAACATTGGGATATGCTTCTCATATTTAGTTAATAAAGAGGTATAAACTCAGAAAAAATAAGTAAAATAACATAACATTCTCAAGTTGTTTTACTTATTTATATTGTTTTTATTTTAATATTTTTTAGTCTTTATTTACGAGGTATTACAAATTAAAAATTTATATTAACTTCATACAATTTTTTGCTTGTAATTTTCTCTATTAAAAACTAATTTTTCTATCTTATCAAAACAAAACAAATTAACTTATATTTAGTTTTTAGTTAAAATAATCAAACATAAACCATTTATAATCTTACCAACTAAAAACATAATATGTAACAAATTGAATTAAATCACATAAACTTGCAATTATAATTGACAAAGTGACACATAAGCTAGATTAATACTTGATGATCATAACTTGGAGTCAAAGAACTTGAAAAGAATACATTACCCTATATTTTCTAGTTACTATTCCTGCCAAAGCAATATTACCGGAAAACAATCAACTAAATTGTCACTTTTCAACCATTAAGTTTCTAACTTGTTCCTCCCTACATTATCCTCTTGGTTTATCATTTCTCTCTCAAACAAACACATTCTTTGTAATTTATATGCATTGTTCATATCCTTAATAACATTTTTGACCATCTTTTTTGTTATTTCATTCAAAGCAATAACATATCTTAAATACTATTAAATGGATAATGATAAGTTAGATGATCTTAGTTCTACAGGATCCATTGCCAATGAATCTGTAGTTTGTCAATATATTGAAAATCAAAAAAATAAAGGTATCTGGCTTGGAGATAGTCCCTTTCATCACACAAAATCTGTCATAGCATTTGAGATTATTATTGTATATGTTGTTGGCAGACTTGTTCATTTCATGTTGAGGCCCTTTCATCAAACTACAGTCATTGCACAAATTATGGTAAGTTTCTTTCTTTAGCTACCATTTGTTCTTTGGTTAGATTGAGTGCTAATTTGTTATTAATTTGGAACCAAAATATTCTAAGTATAGCAAGATAGAATAATTCTTTATAAATCTTGTATACCCAAGTTGGGATGTACAATTATACTGGGTGGCTCGTGTGTAAGGCTCTCACCCGATGAAGTATAGGTGGGGTGGATATATGTCCCCACAAGTGGTGAGATATTTCCAAAATTTAAACTTGTAACCTCGAAGTCACATCACAACCTTATCATTATATCAAAACAATAAATATTGTCTTGTACTGCTCAACAAACTTAGAGAGAAGAGCTATATGGGGAGAAACATGAATCAAGATGCTCTGTCCCCAAATATTTATGTCTCTCTATCCCAAATCAATCAAATATTACCAAATAACATAAAAAAATTAATTTTTGTTTTTATCAATTTTCTTTTTAAGTATGTATCAATCTTTTAGTGAGCAGGACGCAATGAAACATATAATATGGACAGGTGATCTCCCTTCGAGAAACATAAGTACCAGTGTTTTAAATTGCGGTAACTGTTGTGGCTACAGCCGTTGCAGTCATTGCGGCCGTTGTGGTGTGAATTATTTTGTTATTAAAACAAATTTTTGAACCCGATGCGGTCCAAATGCAGTCCAATACGGTTGTGTTTATGATTCGGAGTCACATCACAATTGTGGTGTGATGCGGTTGCGGCGGTCCCCACAACCGCAATATTATGGTCACATCAGGTGATGTGGTCAACAATTTAAATCATTGTTAAGTATTAAAGACAAAAATGATCATGGGAAGACATTCTAGGATAACTGTTTGGGATAATTGGACCTTGATATAGAACAAAAACTTCTTTGACAAAATGGAACTTATCTCATGATATATATTAATTTTCCATTTTTTGTTTTCCTCATTAGGCTGGTATCATAATGGGTCCTTCATTTCTTGGTAAAATTAACCCACACTTTGAGGCACTGTTTCCAGCACCAAGTAGAATGACACTTAGAACATTTGCAGAATTTGGAATGATAATTCACTTCTTTAGGTTAGGTGTGGAGATAAATCCAAAACAACTCTTCAAGATTGGAAAAGAAGCATTCATAATAGGTCTAACAAGCCATTTATCTGCTATAATAGTTAGCACTATAGTATTCAGTTTTGTTAGTACATGGACCCGTTTAGGACCAGAAGGAGGTGCTTTTTACAGTATTGTTATCACTAGTGGTTTGACCTCATTTGTTGTGGTAAGTGGATTCCTCAGTGAGATGAACATTCTCAATTCAGAGATTGGACGTTTAGCTCTATCTTCTGCTATGGTTAGTGATGCATGTATGTGGATAATGTATTTCCTTTTCATCAATGGTGGTCAAGCAATAAAACAAAAATCATTTGTGCCTATTGTTCAATTGGTTTTCTCTCTGAGTTATTTATCAATCTTATTCATCTTGCTAAGGCCACTGGTTATATGGATCTCCAACCGTAATCCCAAGGGAAAACCAATGACAGAAGGTTATTTTGTGTCACTTATGTTTATACTCCTTTTTGTTGGACTTTCTGCACAAATTGTTGGGCAACCTGCTTTCTTTGCTACTTTTATATTTGGTGTGATCTTACCGGACGGTCCGCCGTTAGGTTCTGTTCTTACCGAAAAGCTCGATATTATTGGTTCTACTTTGCTTGTTCCAGCTTACATTACAATTAGTGGTCTAAACACAGGGAGTGTTCCTATATTAGCAGGATCAAGATCTGCAGGCATAGAGATTACTATACTTGCAGGGTATATAGGCAAGTTTGTAGGCACCATTATACCATCTATTCACTTTGAGATTCAATTATGGGATTCTATTACATTGGCTCTAATCATGAGTTGCAGAGGCATTTTAGATCTCATCGTATATTACTTACTCTATAATGCTAAGGTACTTCAAACTTTTCATTTATATGATCAATATCAGTGTAGTTCTGCTAAATTTTCCAATTTAATGATTTATCATGTTCTTGTTAAAACAAAAGTCATATAAAAATTTGGACAATGGTATGAAATTCAAGATAGCAAGTTTTTGTTGATAACCAAAATGCATGCCACCATACAAGATTATGCAGATGACAACTTAAAAAAAAATTACATGACAAAGACCACTTGAAAATGGTGCATCAATGTGCACCGAAAAGAACAACTTTTAAAATCCCTTGTTTTGAACACATTTTAATGAAAACTTGTTTTTATTTCTTAACCAATGCTCTTAGACACTAGTTAGGAAGATCAAAAAAATTTATGTTATTTGTTATATTTAACTATTTGGGCATGCATGTTAATTGTATATTGTTCTAATCCACACTTATTTAATGTGTATCATCAGGCAACTGATGAACTGATTTTCAGCCTTCAGATATATACTATGGTGCTTATAACTGGGTTTACAAATATGTTGGTTTATCACATATATGATCCTTCAAGGAGGTACAAATCCTATATCAGAAGATCAATTACGGACTCTCAACATGACACTAATCTCAAAGTACTTGCATGTGTCCATAATGAAGAAAATGTATATCCAATCATCAACCTTCTTCAAATCTCAAACCCTACAAAAGCTACACCTCTCTCTGTCTTTGTTTTACATCTCATGGAGCTTTCAGGCAGAGCAACCTCAATACTTACCAAAAATGACATCGCTAACCCATCATCCGATGATGAGACGAATTATTCTCAACCTATAAGCAATGTCTTTGATCAATTTGAGCAGCATAACAAAGGGTGTCTAACCTTGCAATTCTTTACTGCAATTACACCGTATTCTAGCATGCATGATGACATATGCTACATGGCAATGGACACCAAATCAAACATTATAATTGTGCCATTCCATATGCAATGGACCATCGACGGAAAAGCGCACATTTTCAACGCTTCATTGAGGATACTAAACCAGAATGTTCTAAAGAATGCTCCTTGTTCTGTTGGAGTTCTTATTGACAGATGCCAAACCAGTGGCAAATTGTTAGTTATCCACGATACCTCACACTATGAAGTTGCAATGATCTTCTTAGGTGGTGCTGATGATCAAGAGGGACTAGCTTATAGTTTGCGAATCGCGCAGCATCCAAATGTAAAACTTACAGTGTTTTGGGTAAGGGCTGAAATGCATATGAAACAGTATGATATGAAGAACCAATACAATGACTTGATGAAGCATATAAGGTATAGTAATAAGCATAATGAGCAGGTGAAATTCAAGGATGAGATTGTGGAAGATGGATTAGGAACAACACAATTTATAAGAACAATGGAGGGATATTTTAATTTGGTCATAGTTGGTAGAAATCATTTGGAAGATTCACCATGTATACTAGGCTTGACAGAATGGTGTGAGTTACCTGAGCTTGGGCCATTAGGGAACCTTTTAGCCTCAACAGATTTTACATTTTCAGTTTTGGTGGTGCAACAACAGCAATTTAATACTGGGTTCAAGTGTGTTAGGTGAACCTCAACAAGATATGTGTATATATATACTGATGTAACTGTGGATTTGTTTTCAATATTCTGTAGAAGATCTTTAGTTCATTTCTTCTGATCCTTCCTCAATGATTTTGTGTTTAATGGTAACATAAGATAATGGTTTGATAGGAAAAAACTTCAGTTGAAACTTAAAAAAATGAAAAGTTAGAGTTTGTTTGCGAATTGGTTTTTGAAATGAAAGAGAATGCTTGGGGGCTACGAAATATACTTATGAAATTGACTCTCAAGCTTTCTATTTCCCTTCACCCCTCCAATACTCGAATTCTTAATTTTTTGGTCTTTCTGAAAATCTTTACATCACTATACCAATATCTTTTTGGTATTAATTTGTATGCACCTTATCTATGTCCCTTTTTTTGTAAGTCCGTGGGCTTTATTTTTCGGTTAATACTAACTAATGCTCTTATTGGGGGTGCCAAATAATATAATTATCTTAGGTTATTTTTAGGTTAGTATTTAGTCTCATAAGTTTTTTGATACAAATAAGTCCCATAAGTTTTTAACATTAATAAATAACTCTTTTCTATTAAATTTCCTTTAAAAATGATGTGTGGCATGATTTTTTTTACCATGTCTACTTTCTCCTCATGTGATTATTATCCATGGAATCATCTCCCTAAATTTTCTAACTCACATCTTCTTTGCTTCTATTAACTCCAAAAAATTGGGTGTCTCCCTCATCTTTATTTGAATCCATGTCTAGCTCTGACCTATAATTGTAACATCAGAGTTACAGGTTCTGTATAGGGATGGCAATGGGCATGGGCAGGCACAGGTAGTGTATATCCGTGCCCATACACACAATTTACGGGTACTCGTGCGGGTAGCGGGTACCCAACGTGTTTCTCATTCTAATTATATTTTTATATATTTTACAATAATTATTCTATACAAATAATTTTTACTTAAATAATATGACATATATATGATGATTTTATGATTATAGTCTTGTTCCAAATTTTATTATGAAGTAATAATAAAATAAACAAATATAATGTTAAATTAATAATAACTAAATATAAAATATTTAATTAAAATATATGCGCGAGTACCCGCGGGTGGGTATCATGATACCCGTTTCCACCCATAAGCTATATTTGCGGGTACACATTGCGAGTATTTTTACGGATATCTACGAGTCCGAGTATTTTTGTCATCCCTAGTTCTGCAACTCTCACACAAGCTTGAATATTTTGTGCAAAAGTTACATTCTTTGCTGCGACAGTATAAAAAAAATTGACTTTTGTGATCATTGTGCTTTTGGTATTCACATGACAAAAGTTACTTTGGATTATATACATTTGGATATTTAGTGAACATCACCTATTCCTTATGTCATTAGTTAAAAATTGCCGCGCCCTAAAGGAGATGAACTCTCACTAATTATGAAATATTTTAAGAGTAATGATATATTCTCCTATTAAATCCGCTTATTAATCCTCCTACTCACACAAATGTGACATGTGTCACAAAGTGATACTTTATTTATTATTGATTGGTGTACAAGTGACATATGTCACATTTATGTAGGTAGGAGGATTAGTAGGAGGATTTAGTAGGATGATATATCATTTTCCATATTTTAATATTCTAAATTATTTGGTTATTTATTTATTGGGGAAAATATTTATTTATTTTATTTTTGTGTTGACAATGTTATATTTGGCTCTTACGTATTCTCATGAGTAACAGAGAATCAAGACAACGTAGTTCTAGGTCGGAAAATATTTATAGATAGGAGTGTGTTTTAATTATTTTTTAGGAGCAGAAGTGGCATTGTATGATCGTCCAAATGATGAAGTGATGAAAAGAAGTGAACTCAGGTGGAAACAGACTAGGTCAGGTCAGGTCTTGACTTAAACAAGTCTCGTCTGATTAGGGTTGGCAACGGGGTCGAGCGGACACGGTTAGTGCATACCTGTGTCCACACCCACACTATTTGCAGGTATAGCAGGTACCCAACGAATTTTCAATTTTAATTATATTTTTTACATATTTTCCAATAATTAATATAAACAAATAATTACTAATTAAATAATATGATATGTATATGATAATTTTATGATTATAATTTTATCACTAAATTTTATTATGAAATAATAATCAAATAGACAAATATAATGTTAAATTAATAATAATTAATTATAAAATATTTAATTAAAATATATACGTGGGTACCCGCGTGGCGGGTATCATGATATCAGTTCTCACTCATGAACTATTTTTACGGGAAACTATTGCAGGTATTTTGATGGATACTTACGGGTCCGGGTATTTTTAACATCTGTAGGCCTGATTAAAAATATTGTCGCCTAAGTTTGACCTATTTGTCTACTTAATTTTTTCCAGACCTATCATCTTTAAAGGTCTAACACATATTAGCATATTTAAAAGCATCTTTAAAGGTCTAACACATATTAGCATATTTAAAAGTCTCTAATAATCTTACATTTAAATATATCAATAAAATATATCTTTAAATTGACTAATAAATCTACCTTTAAATAGGTTAATAGGTCATTTTTAATTGACAAATCTAACCTAAATTCGAATGTCAAATGCCTATAAGATTTATATATTTTGATTTATTTAACATAAATATATAATAAAATTATATAGGTTAAACTCTTAATTTTAATGGTTTTAAGAAATCTTCAGGTGAACTATTTATGTTAAATAAGCTTTTTGAGAAGCCTAAGTCTAGTCTGTTTATTAGAAATGTCTATTGTGTCTAACCTAGTTTGTCATAGGTTAGGTACTAGAGTCTTGTACGACGGTCTAATTTGTTTTCACCCTTATTCATAATCACCCCTCCATTTTTTACACCTACAAAAAACTTGTAATACATACATAAGTCTGTCAGACTAATGAAAGGTTATCTTTGACACATAACTAAAGACATAAGCCCATGAGAATCAGAAAGAATATGAGTTTTGACTCTGATATCATGCTAATGTTCTATTTCAAAAGTAATTGACAATGATAGGAATAAACCAACAAATATTTAAATCATTCTCAAAACAATAAGGTAGAAGATATTGACACATTTGAATTCATAAATTGCTAATCAAGAAAAGTTGATTTGAGAAACTTACTTAACAATTCTCCTTCAAATGGATCAAACAAAACCAATGGTTCTGAATCCTAAACTCATTGACCATGAATTCACACCTTCTCCTCACTTTCCTCATAAAATATGCATGGTGAAGGGTGATTGAAGCAACAAATTTTAAACTATGATTTCAGATTTGAACTAAAAAGTCGACAAATCTAACTTGTATTTTACATAAACCGTAAAATAAAATCATCAAATCAAATTCACAGAAATTGAAACCAAAGAAAGAGCAATAAACCTAACCGTTATTCGCAGCAGCAATGTCCCCTGAGAAGCACTCTGTAACCATCGCAACTTTCCAAAACTTCCTTACGCGCCTCCACCGCCACGCGAAGCGCCGCCCTTGGACAGAACTCGCCGACCGGAGCGCCATCTCCGTGCCGAAATCGCTCGCCGAAGCCTACTCCAGAATCCGCAAGAACACGTCCTACTTCCGTGTCAACTACGTCATCGTGGTGGCGGTTGTACTCGCCGCTTCCCTCCTCAGTCGTCCCTTGACGCTCCTCCTCCTTGGTTCCATCGCCGGCGCGTGGCTCTTCCTCTACATTCTCCGGAAGCCGGAGCAGCAGCTCGTGATCTTCGGCCGCGTGTTCACCGACTGCGAAGCTCTAGTCGGGCTAAGCTTCGCCACCGTCTCGGTGGCTCTTTGGACGAATGTAGTGTCGGTGGTTATCTCCGCCGTGACAGTGGGCGTGGCAGTGGTATGTTGTCACGGAGCGCTACGGGTTCCGGAGGATCGGTTCCTCGAACAACAAGAACAGCGTTCATGGGCTTCTGGGCTTTTCCCTGAAAGTGGGCCTGTATCTTCGGTTGGAGTCCACATAGGCCCATTAGCGGTGTAGCATAGTATGTTTGAATAGAGATCATATGTCCCTATTCCTGTCCTAATTTCATGTACCAGTCCAATAAAAAGTGATAATTCATCAAAAAAATAAAAATTCTAAAATTGGAAAGTACTATTTTTATATTACTTGAATAAAACTGATTGATTAGATATATGATAACATATTTATTTTGGGACAGCTAAACTCGTGTTTTTTTGGATTTTTTTTTTCATGTGCACATTCTTATCTTTTGTTATGATATAATAGACCAATAGAGTTGGAAGTTGAGAGTAAGAATGAGGAGGGAAAATTTACATATATGGTATAAGTAGATTTTTTATTTACCGGTTTGGTGTAACTTTTAGAATATTTACGAAATTTGGTAGTTTTCGTAGAAATCGTTGACTCAATCCATGTTTTATTTTATTTTTCTCTTTCAAGGATTCGTGTACACTAACACATGACATAGTGCACTTTTTGTTTTAAATAACTGACTTATGAGCATGTAAACATCTTATAAAAGTATATGAAGTCATTATGCACTAATACTACATCTCCTCCCTCTAACATCAGGTATTTATCTTCTCTTTCCCCACTCATCAAACTCAGTCATTTCCAATGTTCTTCGGTACAAATGGTTGATTCTAAAGTGAGAAACATAATCATCAAGGTTCTGCAAGATAACATACTTTGCTGAGGTAAAGAAGCAAACTTATTACTCCTCAATTTTTCTTCATCACATTCACATCTCCTGCATATATTTAAATTTGTTATAATGAGTTACATTGTGTGAACAAAATGTACAGAAGTGCATAAATTCAACATAACAATGGGAAAATATAAAAAAAATTCCAGAAATCAGTGCATAATATCAAGATAAGTCACTCTTTATTTGTATGTCAATATTGTTGATGCTAAAGTGACTGTTTATTTATTCTATTACTGCTAATAAAGGCAAAACACAAAATAACTACTACCATGGTGTAATTTGTGTTTTGTCTTATTTGCCCCTATGAAATTATAAATTTTAATGTAAAATATGTGTAAACTACCTAATCACTCATTAAATCTAGTTTTATATATTGTACACAAAACATAAAAATAATATATGTTTTACAGAAAACATAAAAAAAAAAAAAACTAAATCAATGATCAAAACATAACTTAATTTAATGTTCATAAAGTACTGCTTAATCAATTATCTTAATTTAATGTGTATGTGCTTATGATTAAAAAATAAAGTACAACAGAATGAGTAATCATTAACTCATATGATTAATGTTCATAAAGTACTGCTTATGTCTACGTCGTTATTGATAAAGTCATATTCAAACATATAAAACTGAATATACGCTAGTGCACTGTTGCAGTTAACATATAATACTCGTTAACCTGCAGTATTGCAGTTACCATAGTGCACCGTTGCAGTTTTCCCTTTTTCTTGGAACATGACCTATTCATATTGCAGTTTTTTTTTTTGAACATGACATAGTGCACTTTTTGTTTTAAATAACTGACTTATGAGCATGTAAACAGCTTATAAAAGTATATGAAGTCATTATGCACCAATACTACATCTCCTCCCTCTAACATCAGGTATTTATCTTCTCTTTCCCCACTCATCAAACTCAGCCATTTCCAATGTTCTTCGGTACAAAGGGTTGATTCTAAAGTGAGAAACATAATAATCAAGGTACTGCAAGATAACATACTTTGCTGAGGTAAAGAAGCAAACTTATTACTCCTCAAATTTTCTTAATCACATTCACATCTCCTGCATATATTTAAATTTGTTATAATGAGTTACATTGTGTGAACAAAATGTGCAGAAGTGCATAAATTCAACATAACAATTGGAAAATATAAAAAAAATCTAGAAATCAGTGCATAATATCAAGGTAAGTCACTCTTTATTTGTATGTCAATATTGTTGATGCTAAAGTGACTGTTTATTTATTCTATTATTCTATTACTACTAATAAAGGCAAAACACAAGATAACTACCACCATGGTGTAATTTGTGTTTTGCCTTATTTGCCCCCTTTAAATTATAAATTTTAATGTAAAATATGTGTAAACTACTTAATCACTCATTAAATGTAGTTTTATATATTGTACACAAAACATAAAAATAATATATATTGTACAAAAAACTTAAAAATAAAAAAAAACTAAATCAATGATCAATACATAACTTAATTTAATGTTGATAAAGTACTGCTTAATCTTAATTTAATTATGATTAAAAAATAAAGTACAACAGAATGAGTAATCATTAACTCATATGATTAATATTCATAAAGTACTGCTTATGTCTACCTGATTATTGATAAAGTCATATTCAAACATATAAAACTGAATATAATACCCTAGTGCACTGTTGCAGTTAACATATAATACTTATTAACCTCCACTATTGCAGTTACCATAGTGCACCGTTGCAGTTTTCCCTTTTTTTTGGAACATGGCCTATTCATATTGCAATTTTTTTTGAACATGACATAGTGCACTTTTTGTTTTAAACAACTGACTTATGAGCATGTAAACAACTTATAAAAGTATATGAAGTCATTATGCACCAATACTACATCTCCTCCCTCTAACATCAGGTATTTATCTTCTATTTCCCCCATCATCAAACTCAGCCATTTCCAATGTTCTTCGGTACAAAGGGTTGATTCTAATGTGAGAAACATAATCATCAAGGTACTGCAAGATAACATACTTTGCTGAGGTAAAGAAGCAAACTAATTACTCCTCAATTTTTCTTCATCACATTCACATCTCCTGCATATATTTAAATTTGTTATAATGAGTTACATTGTGTGAACAAAATGTACAGAAGTGCATAAATTCAACATAACAATGGGAAAATATAAAAAAAATCCAAAAATCAGTGCATAATATCAAGGTAAGTCACTCTTTATTTGTATGTCAATATTGTTGATGCTAAAGTGACGGTTTATTTATTCTATTACTACTAATAAAGGCAAAACACAAAATAACTACCACCATGGTGTAATTTGTGTTTTGCCTTATTTGCCCCCATGAAATTATAAATTTTAATGTAAAATATGTGTAAACTACCTAATCACTCATTAAATGTATTTTTATATGTTGTACCCAAAACATAAAAATAATATATGTTGTACAGAAAACATAAAAATAAAAAAAACTAAATCAATGATCAAAACATAACTTAATTTAATGTTCATAAAGTACTGCTTAATCAACTATCTTAATTTAATGTGTATGTGCTTATGATTAAAAAATAAAGTACAACAGAATGAGTAATCATTAACTCATATGATTAATGTTCATAAAGTACTGCTTATGTCTACGTGATTATTGATAAAGTCATATTCAAACATATAAAACTGAATATAATACCCTACGTGATTGACTCATATGATTAATGTTCCGACGCTCAGAAGGTGACTTATGCCTCATATGTCCTGGTTAAGGATGTCGAGAACTGGTGGGAGTATGCTCGGAGGCAAATGGAATCGGAAGGGCAATCCATCACATGGGAAGCCTTCAAAGGAAAGTTCCTCCAAAAATACTTTCTAGCCGACTTGAAGAGAAAGAAAAAGATGGAGTTCCTACGGTTAGAGCAAGGGGATCTATCGGTGGGAGAGTAAGCAGGCCAAGTTTGAGGAATTGGCCCGATATTGTCCATATTATGAGCTGGAGGTGGATGAAAGGTCTAAATGTGCTAAGTTCGAGTCGGGCCTGAGACCCAAGTTGCGGATGATGTTTGGATATCAAGAGATCTCTGATTTTCCTACCTTAGTCAACAAGTGTAGGATGTACGAAGACGATATGAAAGCAGATGAAGTGGCGGTTCACAAGCTCAATCCTCCGAAATTTTTTTGACCTCAACTGCCACTATGAGCAAGGGAAAGGAAAAGGGAGGGCGTTTCAAGAGGAACGTAAGCCCTACTCTCCACCTATGGGGAATCAGAGGTATGGTTCTCAGGGGTCAAGGACAAACGCCAACGCTGGAGGGTCACCTTGGAGATCTCCACCTTTGTGCAACAAATGTGGTAGGCATCACTTTGGGGGTGTATGCCCCGGATCCGGGAATGGGTGTTTCAATTGCAAGGAGTCGGGACATGTAAGGAAGTTCTGCCCCAAGCTGAACCAACGTGCGAGTGACCTGAATGTGGAGCGGCCTAGAAACACTGGCAGGGTGTTTACCATGACTGGTGTCGAGGCAATCGACGTTGAAGGTATGATCAAGGGAAATTGTATGGTGACAGGTATTCCACTTTTAGTGTTGTTCGATTCGGGAGCAACACACTCTTTTATATCTATTGATTGTGTAGAACGACAGGAGTTGTCGACTAAGTTGTTTCCCTTTGACTTAGTTGTGTCCACCCCTACTAGTGCATCTGTGGTGGTGTCAACTTGTACATCCCAGTGTCCGATAGAAGTCAATGGCAGGATGTTTACCGTAGATTTAATCTGTCTACCCCTGACTCAATTAGATATAATTCTGGGAATGGATTGGTTGTCGGCCAATCGAGTGATGCTCAATTGTGCCGATAAGACTGTAGTGTTCGGGGATCAGTATGAGTCTTATGATAAGTCTAGCTCTTTGGAACCAGTGTCAGCTAAGAGAGTTTGTACTTCCATTAAAGAAGGGGGAACAATGTTTATGTTACTGGCATCAATGGAAGGTAACGAGAAACCCAGAGTCAAGGACATACCGATAGTATGTGACTTCCCCGAAGTGTTTCCTGGAGATATTCCGGATTTACCTCCAGCGAGAGAAGTTGAATTCTCTATCGATCTAATACCAGGGACGGGACCCATTTCTATAGCCCCTTATAGAATGACACCTTTAGAGTTAGTTGAGCTGAAAAAGCAGATTGAAGAATTGTTGGCGAAAAAGTTCATTCGTCCTAGTGTTTCTCCGTGGGGTGCACCGACCTTGTTGGTCAAGAAGAAAGATGGGAGTATGAGGTTATGCACCGACTACAGACAATTGAACAAGGTCACCGTTAAAAATAAGTATCCTTTGCCGAGGATTGATGACTTGATGGACCAGTTAAGAGGAGCTGTGGTATTTTCTAAAATTGATCTTCGATTTGGTTACCACCAACTCAGAGTGAAATCTGAGGATATTCCTAAGACGACCTTCAGAACTAGGTATGGGCATTTTGAATACTTGGTGATGCCCTTTGGAGTGACCAATGCACCGGCAATATTTACCGACTATATGAATCGGATTTTTCACTCATACTTGGATTCCTTCGTAGTGGTATTTATTGATGACATTTTGGTTTACTCCAAGAGCCGAGAAGAACATACAGGACACCTAAAGATTGTCCTTGGGGTTTTAAAGAGTAATCAATTGTATGAAAGCTATCCAAATGCGACTTTTGGCTGGAGTTTGTGAATTTTCTTGGGCATGTGATATCTCGAGAAGGAGTGGCAGTAGATCCCTCTAAAGTCGAAGCTGTTATGGAATGGGTAGTGCGCAAGTCGGTTACGGAGATCAGGAGATTTATGGGATTGGCAGGTTATTACCGGAAGTTTATAGAAGGGTTTTCAAAGTTAGCGTTACCGCTAACAAAGTTAACCTGAAAAGGAGAACCATATGTATGGACAACTCAATGCTGGAGGTTGACTACGACACATGTGTTGGTTCTTCCGTGTAATGATCGTGACTTCAGTGTGTACTGTGATGCTTCCAAGCAGGGTTTAGGTTGTGTCTTGATGCAGGAAGGAAAAGTTGTTGCCTACGCTTCGCGACAGTTGAGGTCACATGAACAGAATTACCCTACTCATGACTTGGAGTTAGCGGCAGTGGTATTTGCACTGAAGATTTGGAGACATCATCTTTATGGTGTGAGGTTTGAAGTGTTCAGTGATCATAAGAGTCTGAAATACCTTTTCGACCAGAAGGAATTGAATATGAGACAAAGAAGATGGATGGAGTTCTTGAAGGACTACGATTTTAACTTACAATATCACCCTGGGAAAGCCAATGTGGTGGGTGATGCTTTGAGTCGGAAATCATTACATGTTTCCTCCCTGATGATCCGCGAGGAGAAATTAATTGAGGAGTTCCGAGATATGAATTTAGCCGTTCAATTGAAACCTCAAAGTGAAATTTTGGGAATGCTCAAGGTGACTAACGAGTTGTTTGACCTGATTAGGAAGTTACAAATTGACGATCTTGAGTTGGGAGCCAAGCGCGACCTAATGACTCGTGGGAAGGAGACAGATTTTGAATCCGATTCCAGTGGGATGTTGAGATATAAAGGAAGGGTGTGTGTGCCTCAGGACGCGGAATTGAGAAGGAGTATTTTGGAGGAGTCGCACAAGAGTAAAATGAATTTTCACCCGGGAACTATGGAGATGTACCAAGATCTGAAAAGGCTGTTTTGGTGGTCTGGGTTAAAAAGAGATGTAGTTGTGTATGTCTCGAGTTGTCTCGTCTGCCAGAATGCCAAGATTGAACATCAATGGCCAGCGGGAGAGTTACAATATCTAGAAATTCCGGTATGGAAGTGTGATAGTATTTCAATGGACTTTGTGTCGGGCTTTCCTAGAACTCAGAAGGGGTATGACTCAATATGGGTAATAGTGGATCGGCTAACTAAGTTCGCTCACTTCTTACCGATGAATATGAGGTATTCTATGGAACGACTGGCAGAATTGTATATTCGGGAGGTAGTTCGGCTACATGGTATACCCGAAAGTATTGTATCAGATAGAAATCCTCGTTTCACTTCGAAATTTTGGACTAGTTTGCAATCCGCTTTGGGGACTAAGTTGAAAATGAGCTCCGCCTATCATCCACAAACGGACGGGCAATCAGAAAGGACCATACAATCGTTGGAAGACCTTCTGAGAGCCTGTGTGCTAGAACAACCGGGGAGTTGGGATGACATGTTACCTCTGATCGAATTCACATACAACAACAGTTTCCATTCAAGTATAAGGATGGCACCCTATGAGGCCTTGTATGGGAGGAAGTGCAGAACTCCGATGAGTTGGTTTGAGACGGGAGAAAACTTGGTATTGGGACCCGAACTGGTTCGGGAGACAACTGAAAAGATAAAGAGGGTGAGGGAGAACATGAAGGTAGCACAAAGTCGGCAAAAGAGTTATTATGACCAGAGGCGGAAATCGCTCGAGTTCAATGAAGGGGATCATGTATTCATGAGAGTAGTCCCGACTACTGGAATAGGGAGGGTGTTGAAGTCCCATAAGCTTACCCCAAGGTTCATTGAACCGTATCAAATATTGGAGCGAATTGGACCGGTCGCCTATCGGATTGCTCTACCCCCTTTGTTGTCAAATCTCCACAACGTATTTCACGTGTCTCAACTGAGGAAATATGTTGGAGATCCATCTCATGTAGTTGAATCGGATCAAATAGAGCTTAAGGATAATCTGACTTTTAGAACTTTGCCTATGAGGATCATGGACAGGAGTATTAAGAAATTAAGGGGAAAGGAAATTCCCTTGGTGAAAGTATTATGGAGCCAAGTCGATGAAGGGGATGCAACTTGGGAGGTAGAACGTGACATGGTGGAAGACTACCTGCATTTGTTCGAATAAAGGTATGTTTGATTTTCGGGAACGAAAATTCCTCTAAGAGGGGGAGGATTGTAACCCCCTAAAAGTTTGATAATTGGAACATGGTGAAACTCAGTCAGTCTGTGAGCTACTGACTGATTCTCGCTTGGGCGAGAGCACCAGTTGGATAAAACATGGTTTAATTGTGATGTTTCATGTATTAATAAGAAATATGTTTCATTATTTTATGTTGGATGAATAATGTAATTTCTACATTATATGTATCACTTTTATATTTATGTTTATGTAGACTACAAATTTTAAGAGAACATGAATTACATCATTATATAAATAATTTATATATATATATTATATATACTTCTAACTTCCACATAAACTGTAAATTATTGCATATAAACTATACTTTTTTGATCAACTATTGCATATAAACTATAAATTACAAACGATAGGAAAGTGGGTTGATAGGCACGACAATGCCTATCAACACGCTAGTATAAATAATAAACAAAAACCTTAAACATAAATTTATATACATAATATAAAAAAATAAAGTTTGTTTGCAAAAAAAAGCAAAAAACATGGACAGAGTCCACTAAGGCAGTGAAAACGTGGACTTGGTCCACTAATAATGAAAGAGAGAGGAAAACGTGGATTGAGGACACGAAAAATGAGAGAGAAAGTGTATTGTACACGAATCCATGAAAGAGAAAAGAAAAAATAAAATAAAACATGGATTGAGTCAACGATTTCTGCAAAAATTACATTAGTTCCGTAAATATTCTAAACGTTACACCAAACTGATAAATAAAAAGTCCACTTATACCCTATATGTAAATTTTCCCAATAAGGAGAACACCCTTCATGTTAAACTACACTCATGTGCTGCATTTTCTATTATTATCATGTTTAATTTGTAAACCTTATATTCATTAATTCCCACACAAAAATATGAAGTTGATACAATATTATTGTATTATCCATTATTTATATTTAATCAATTATTAACTCTTCAAAAATGTAATAAAAATAAATGGTTAATAATATATGACACATATAAATATTTAGTAACATCATCAAGACAAAATCTATGCAACCACAAATCTCAAATTATCTCCCACTCATACACTAACAACATTAAGGACACTCCTTAGTCATGCTTAAGGGTGGAAACAAGTCAGGTTAGGCCAGACTTTGCCTTAAACAGGCCGAGCCTATATAGCATGTAGGAGTTTGGGTCTGGCCTGTTAGCGTGTTTAAAAAAATCAAAGCCTAAGTCTGGCCTGTTTAAAAGTCCGGGTTGGCCTGTTAGCTTGTTTAAAAGCCTATTAAATTAAGAAACTCAACACATTATATACAAAGTAGGAAAAATTATTATAACATCCAAATTGCTGAATTGATAAATAACATCCAAATAATATCTAAAAAAATATTAAATTGCTAAATAACATCCAAATAAAATCTAAACAATATTAAAATTGTTGTAGGTCTAAATGTTATACATCTAAAAATTATCACACCAAAATCAAAACAAGTTTCAGTCATAAGTCCATGAAGTCTAAGAACTCAAATTGCTATATAATAACACTAAAAATAAATATTTACATGGGTTGGGTTATGTACTTAAGTCCAAGTCTCAACAACTAAATTTTCAATTATTAAATAGTATAACCTTTAAGTTCTAGTAGTTTTACATAATTTATTTATTTATTATTTTTGTACATATTATAGAAAATAATTTATAAATATATAATAAAATTATATAGGCCGACCTGTTAGACTTAATAGGCTTTTTAAAAGGTTTGAGCCTAACCTATTTATGTTAAATAGGCTATTAGAGAAGCATATGTCTAACCTGTTTACGAAAAAGGCTTGGCCTGACCTGACCTGTGATAGGCTAGGTATTAGGCCCTTGATAGGCGGCCTAGCCTGTTTCCACTCTTAGCCACGTCCAACTAGTCCAGCTATGATTTCCACTCACCTTCCCACTTGGCATCTCTTGTTACATCTTTTTTGCATCACTATCGAGTTTGTCAACCAAGATTTTCATAAATGAGCACAATTAAGTAAGTTAATTTCTTTATCAAATACTTTAAATTAAAAATAAGTTATTATAAAAAATACAGTAAGTCCCTCATATTTTTGAACTTATCAAAATGGTCCCCAAAATTTTTAAATGGTGGTCAAATTAGTCATTTTTAGCATGTTTTATAACACCATATAGAGACTAATTTGACCTTAAAATGACTAATTTGATAAACATTTAAAAAAATTAGGAACCATTTTGGATTTTTCAATTTTTGAGATATTAGAGTGGTGCATTCAAAAAAATATTAGAGAAGTGAGTTGAATTAAGTCTTTCTTGGATTACCTAAGCATGATTCCTTAAGGATTGATGTGAGTCAAGTTCAATGTGAATTATTAATGTCGTTATTCTTAGTTATGGCTAGTGTTTCAGTGTTTGGATCACTATCAATGCGTCTATCATCTTAATCATTGTGATTATTAATGTTGTTATTCTTAGAGAAATCAGTATTTTGAATTGTGTAACCCCCTAAAAGTTTGATAATTGGAACACAAAAACAAAGTATTAATTCAACGAGTAGCATTTAGACAATCAAGATTTTTGGAGTTTTTTAGAGCACCAATTAAAATCACCAAGTAACTATACAATCCAATCAAACATTTCTACCACAAACGGGTGTGGTAGAAGAATATTCGCCAATTCATAGTCTCCACTAGGTGTACAAGACCATAGGCCCACTCAAATCACATGCTTGGTTACCAATGATCATGGAAAGTTTACATACATTCAGTCCGATAACATAAGTGTTATATGAATAGTCAAACTACCATGGAATGCATACATCTCGCACCCAAGTTTACATCATGTCTATGAACACCTGGTCATAATTGCATCCCAAAGCTTCTAACAACATCATAATTATCAAAGATATAGTTGCTAAAATTTTGGATTCTCCAACATGATTCTAAATTAATGTTTAGCCACATGCTACACTTCACCCAAAATGATTTTTAAAAATAGATTAGATACGATTCATGGCAATCATTTCGTGAAAGCAAGATTTACATAATCATTTCAACCTAATTCAAAACCCTTTTTATCATGCGACACCGAAAGTCCAAATCACAAATTTTCAAAAGTTAGTTAGTTCTGGAGTTACATTTCATCCAGGACATGAGAGTCCCCACAATACACTCACAGAAACATGCTTACACCATAACACTACAATCACGTATAACAATTACTGACGCACATGAAATAGAAACAAGTTTTGAAAGCACAATATCAAAGTAGTTAATTTGAGTTCATTACCACTATATCGTGCATTGCAAATATTCAATTACAAACGGTCAATCATCACAGACCAAAAGTTTCATGCATAAAAGATAATCCACTACCTCTTCGGGTAGGCAATTCAACAATGATCCACTACCGCTCCGGGTAGGCAACTCAACAATGATCCATTACCGTTCCGGGTAGGCAACTCAACAATGATCCACTACCGCTCCAGATAGGCAACTCAACAATGATCCACTACCACTCCGGGTAGGCAACTCAACAGTGAAACAAGGTTATTAACCATTTCGAAATTCATTTTCTTTGCTGCATAACTTGAGCCAAAGTCGCTACACCACTTAAGGTTAGCTAAAACAGGTTCCCTTTTCTTTGGAGAACGTGCTACATTGCTTGAGCCAAAGCTTGCTACATTGCTTGAGCCAAAGCTTTCTACATTACTTGAGCCAAAGTTTGCTACAATGCTTGAGTCAAAGCTTGCTACATTACTTGAGCCAAAGTTTGCTACATTGCTTGAGCCAAAGCTTGCTACATTACTTGAGCCAAAGTTTGCTACATTGCTTGAGCCAAAGCTTGCTACATTACTTGAGCCAAAGTCGCTAACCAATCATGGTCGACTAAAAAAAAGTATTTTCCTTTCTTTGATTTCACCATTTCTTAACTTTTGAAAACATGCTACATAACTTGAGCCAAAGTTTGCTACATCACTTGAGCCAAAGTTTGCTACATTGCTTGAGCCAAAGTTTGCTACATTACTTGAGCCAAAGTTTGCTACATTGCTTGAGCCAAAGCTTGCTACATTACTTGAGCCAAAGTTTGCTACATTGCTTGAGCCAAAGCTTGCTACATTACTTGAGCCAAAGTTTGCTACATTGCTTGAGCCAAAGCTTGCTACATTACTTGAGCCAAAGTTGCTAACCAATCATGGTCGGCTAAAAACGAGTTTTATTTCCGTTGGCACCCCATCAAATACATTTTTCCGAGTTTTATTTCCATTGGCACTCCACCAATACATTTCCCGAGTTTTATTTCCATTGGCATTCCACCAATACATTTCCCGAGTTTTATTTTCATTGGCACTCCACCAATACATTTTCCGAGTTTTATTTCCATTGGCACTCCACCAATACATTTCCCGAGTTTTATTTCCATTGGCACTCCACCAATACATTTTCCGAGTTTTATTTCCATTGGCACTCCACCAATACATTTCCTGAGTTTTATCTCCATTGGCACTCCACCAATACATTTCCCGAGTTTTATTTCCATTGGCACTCCACTAATACATTTCCCGAGTTTTATTTCCATTGGCACTCCACCAATACCTTTCCCGAGTTATATTTATGTCACCATAAATCATTTCCCGTGAATCCCCGCCATCATTAGTATAAACACACCCATATATGTTTATACGAAATACGTGATTCACGGCTTAATCATTGCACAATCAAAAAAATACACGCATTTTCTATCACAATGCATAAGTTAAAGACTTATCCTTACATTACCTTAATCTTGTGTTATTAGAATCATATAAACAGTTAAGTCAACATCCCATAAAGTCTATTTAATCATTCATTTTCAGTTATCTTAATCTTAGTGAGAAAATAAAGTTCACATCAAAAGGTTGACCAAAATTCAAACAAGAGGTCCATCACTAGGAACTCTCAACATATGAATCTCACACCAAGAAATCTAACAGGAAATCACAATTACAAACTTGCCATAAACTATTTCAATGAGATGTTCACAACCAGAAATTTTCATCAAGAGTTTTCAGCAATATTCCCCAACAAGGGTCTCACACAATAATTTCAACAAAGTTTTACAACAAGAAATCTTCTACAAAATTCACAACAAGGAAACCAGCACTTCATCGATAACTCACAACAAAACATCCTACGATAAATTCACCACCAAACACTTATCGCAGGAAATTTAACAATCATTTCTCACATCAACAGTTACCACATAGTCAAGTAGTTAACTCACAAATTTCACAAAGAAGCACGTAAGGTCATACCCTAGGCTGCAGAGTTGACATATGCTCTGATACCATATGTGAGGACCCGATTTTCATAACCCGAAAATTCTCTTTTAAAATCCTTATTCGTGAAAGTGAAGTGATTAGTTTTGAAAGACTTTACTCGAACAGTTTGGAAACTTGAGTGAATACGTTTATAAATTTACAAGGCGAAAACATTCCAAACACCTTTCATTTCAAAAGCATGTCATTACACTTCCGTTCAAATACATCCTTTATACAATTACACTTTCTCAAAAGTACCTTGAATATAAACATTAGATCCACTTTATTATACACTTACAAGAAAGTTGTTTATACATGAATTCACTTTAACATGTTCTTCATATTACAAATATTTATCATATAACATATCAATTACATATTATCCACTACTCTATCATGTACTCTTCTCCGCAAGCGTTCAATGCGCTACCTCCACAACCTGAACCCAAATATACAACACATACAAGGAAAGACAGAGAGAGTAAGAACCAACTACGGAGACCGTGTAAGGACCCAAATTCTACCCTTGAAATTTTTTCTCATTTTAATTCAATTCCATGTAATCACTTATAACTCACATTACCAATTTAATATCTTTACTTCAAAATCTTATTTCCCTCCTCACACTCAATCCATGAATCAATAACGACTTACATGATCATTTTACTTAGAAGTCCTATGTATCATTCCTTGAGCTAATCTTTTAACCTATTATTTTATCATACAATTAATATTGCAGAAAAACATAATTCATTCATATCAATCTCTATGAGTACTAAGACCTCAAAGGTTCTGATCCTCCAAAATAACATTACGCATGGTTACAAATATCCAATTAATGGTTAACCATGATTACAATCATTTAAATCCGCAAGTAGTCATTTAGAATACAAAAACATAAATAGTGAATCCAAAGTCTAAAGCTCCTAAAGCTCCGGACCTAGCATACTCCATTCATCTATTTACCTGCAATGGGATTATCAATGACAAAAGTACAAAACACACAAAGGAGTAAGTCGTTAATTCAATAAACGTCATTATAAGATAATCCACATTAGAAAAAGGGTTAGTAAACCATTTTCGAAATTCATTTTGTCTTACTGCATAACTTGAGCCAAAGTCGCTACACCCCTTAGGGTTAACTAAAAGCGATTTCTCATCTCTTTTACCAAGAAAACATGCCGCATAAACTCAGGCCGAAGTGTTGCTACATAAACTCGAGCCGAAGTCGCTACACCCCTTAGGGTTAGCTAAAAACAATTTCTCATCTCTTTTATAAGAAAACATGCCACATAAACTCGGGTCGAAGTGTTGCTACATAAACTCGAGCCGAAGTGTTGCTACGTAAACTCGAGCCGAAGTGTTGCTACATAAACTCGAGCCAAAGTGTTGCTACATAAACTCGAGCCGAAGTGTTGCTACGTAAACTCGATCCGAAGTGTTGCTACATAAACTCGAGCCGAAGTGTTGCTACGTAAACTCGAGTCGAAGTGTTGCTACATAAACTCGAGCCGAAGTGTTGCTACGTAAACTCGAGCCGAAGTGTTGCTACGTAAACTCGAGCCAAAGTGTTGTTACGTAAACTCGAGCCGAAGTGTTGCTACAGAAAACTCAAGCCAAAGTCGCTAACCATTTATGGTCGGCTAAAAATATATTCTTTTCATTGAATTCACCATCAATCATTTCCCGTAAATCCACGCCATCTTTAGGATAAACAAACCCATATATGTTTATACTAACTACGTGATTCACAATACAATTATTGCATGACCAGAAAACACACACATTTTCCATCTTCCGTAAATCTACGCCTACTTTAGTATAAACACACTCATATATGTTTATAGTAAATGCGTAATTTACAACTTAATATTTGCTTAACCAGAAAATACACATTTTCTATTTCAAATGCAAAATTAAAGACTTATCCTTACCTCGGTGAGTGTTGGGGGTCGATTTTTGAATAACTTTACTAGTTCCCTCCACAATTTCCTCCAACCTTAGGATCTCTTCTCATTCCCACCAATAACAACAATGTCAGTCATTTATTCACAATAATACATAACGACTCATATTTCATCATCAAACATACAAGGGATTCACATATTTTCAAGATCCCCAAAAATACTTCAATATAAGTTTTCAAACATCTAAGCATACACGTTCATCTCATATATCAACATCAAAGCATTTCATCTCTTTCCCTTTATACCCATATTCTCATTTTGGGGGTTTTTGGGGTTTTCAAGAATAACCCACATAACTTTTTCATTCATCAAATACCAACTCTAAACCAAGAGTTTACAAGAGAAAAAATAACATAAAACGAACCATAACTCTAAAGGGTGAGTTTCCAAGGTTTCTCATGTTTTGAAAATAGATCCAACATACCCAAAACAAGTTAAGAGAGGAAGAAGAAGAGTTAGAAGCAAGAGGTTTACCTCTTCTCAAGCTCTAAGATGAGTCCTAAGGCTCCTTGCTCTTGAAAAGCTATCTTCTCTCTCTTCTCTTCAAAGTTCTAACCCTAAAATGTGTTTGGGGTTTCTGTTTCAAAGAGCAGTCGTCGGGTTCTCGCTCAAGCGAGCCCATTCTCGCTCAGGCGAGAAAATCCCGCCTATTTTAAAAACTAAGCTCTGACCCTCTCGCTCAAGCAAGGGATTCTCACTCAAGCGAGAATCTCACAGTCCCAACAGGCTTCCCCTCGCTCAAGCGAGGAATTCTCGCTCAGGCGAGAATCTCACAGTGTCCACAGCCCCCAAAATGCCATTTCTCGCCCAGGCGAGGCAACTCTCGCTCAGGCGAGAATCCTGTAGTATATCCAAGGATTTCACACTCCCAGGTGATCCTTTCTCACTCAGGCGATAATCTCTCGCTCAGGCGAGACTTCTAGGACTGATACTATAATTTTAAAGACTAAAATTTAGGGTGTTACAGACTGTAGCGTAGATTTACATGGAGTAATAACATTAAAGTATTAAAACCACACACATCTAACATCAATTGTGATAAGCATATATCAATCAACACATATTATCCATATTCACCATATAGTACACATACATCCCATACTATATGTGTTCTATAGTGTACATACTTATTTATCACATATTATCCATATTCACCCTATAGTACATATACATCCCATACTATATATGTGTTATAGTGTGCATATTTTATTCCTCCAAATATACTCATTTATCATCATTCATATTCACCCTATACGATATATATCCCATAATATATATCCTATGACATGCATATGATTTTCATTCCGAGTATATACTTTTCACATCCTTCAGATTCCGTGGTAATTTACCCTTGATCTCATTTAACAATTATGCACCGTACAAATAATCTCCATACCATATCGGGCAGGTCGAGTAATCTCCATACCACATCGGGCAGGTCGAGTTTCCACATTACACTCACATCCATGTCATACACAATCAACACAAGGCATCTCATTATTTTATCACCATAAATAACATACAACACATTCATTGTCACAAACATACCTTTATCCATTTTAACACATTCACAGCTCATCACACATTCATTGTTACAACACACCCATACATGTTTATAACAATCAACCACTCACAACTACTCATTTTAATAAACATACTCATACCCATTTTAACACATTCACAATTCATCACACATTCATTGTTACAACACACCTATACATTTTTATAACAATCAGCCACTCACAACATACTCATTATCACACAACATAATCATTTCTACTTTTTTCCATTAAACAACACATCTCACAATCCTTGTTACAAACACACCCATGTATGTTCATAACAAATCAAACATCCATAACACACCATTATCATAAACAAACTACACACAACATATTCTTTATCATATAACACATTAACGTTAGAACCATCTTTCATGATCGTGTATTACCATAAATGATCATATGGCGTTTTAATTAAATAAATGGTTTTCCCACACATATATCTCCACTTTTATGGCTAATACAACCTCATGTAAAATAAAGACTCTTACATGGACCACAGACACTCAAATGAGTTTCTATCCGTTAATATGCTCCGATTCTTAAGGGAAATCGGAGATGATGACTCTAATGAAATACTCTAAGACCACAATGGTCTTCTCCCTCACCTTAGGTTACGTAAGCTTTGTTGCTCCGCAAAAGAGCCACATCTTCCTTCATCTCCTCCAACCTCCATTGTTGCTTTTTCACCTCCAAGTTTTTCCAAATGTGTCACCATGAAGTAAGAGGAAGGTTTTGATGAGTTTTGAGGCTTAGTGGAGGGGAAAATGGTCCATTTGGGTGGAGCCACCGTTGGGAGAGAAAGGGGAAGAAAGAAAATGAAGATTAGGGTTTCTAGATCCCCTTTTCACTTTTATAGCTCTGACGCTCTCGCCCAGGCGAGAACTGCTCGCTTGGGCGAGAATTTCGCGACTTTTTCAAGTTTCATACTGGAATGCTCTCGCTCGGGCAAGGTTCCTATACTTCTCAAACTTAAAACGTTGAGTCCCTCACTTAGGCGAGACCCTCTCGTCCAAGAGAGAATGGTCAAGCATACACCTCAACACCCTAATTTTTCCAATCAATCTGAAAACAAAAATTGAGGTGTTACAAGTTACACCCTTGGTAAGCACTATACCAAGTCACTCACCCTTTCTCTTCACACCCTTGTGAAAGAAAGTAAACTTTGCAAAAGTGAAGAATGTACAATTTGTCTTGGATTGCCTTTATATGACATTTTCTAGAACTTGCAATCCAATAACAACTCGTATACTTGAGATAATAATGCTCTTTTAACTTTGAAAATGTTTGGAACGCACTTTGAAGAAACTCAGAAATACATAGAAAGTTTGAGAGTATGTTGCTTTAAAAAGTGCAGAAAATTCAGAAAAGTATAAGAGCTTTGTGTGATTTTCTTATGAGAGTTGTTGTGTGTTGTGAGAGTGTTTCAATGCCTTTATATAGGCTTCCAATCAACCATAATACCCTTAGGCATGAGTAGGTTTCGTTTGGAATGAAAAGCAATCAGTTTGAAGTGAAACTCCTTCACTTGAAATCTGAAAAACTGATGCAACAGTTCTCAGTAATCGATTACTGTAAATGGGTAATCGATTACCCAACAATCATGTTAACAGCTTTTTGAAAATTCACACAGTGTAATCGATTACTGGATTTGAGTAATCGATTACTCAACAACACTGTTTGAGAGCTTTGTGAATTTTCCTTAGTGTAATCGATTACACTACTTTGAGTAATCGATTACCCTGTTTTCTAAAAATGGTAATCTGTTACTCCAATGTCTGTAATGGATTACTCATAGCTGTTAGAGATTTGAAAACTCTTTTCTCACTCATGTAACTTGTTACTCAAGTATGGTAACCCGTTACATGTTTTTTTAAAATTATTTTTATTCACTCTTAGTTTTTCTTGATTTTTTTAAAACACTTTTGGGCATTATTAGCTAAGTAAATAAAGGAGTTTTAAGGATAGAAGTATCTAAAGACTTAGACTTTATTCTTGAAGCTTTGTCTTCGATAGTCTTTGTCGGTCTTTTTCCTTTCTTCTTTTTGTGATATTGGTGTCTTCATCAAAACTGTGTCAAGGCCAGGAGCAAGATCTTCTTCACATTTTATAATGACTTCGAATATTGTACACAACTTATCAACGATTATCTATATATTTCATTTTATTTTATCAAATTATTACACATTATTGCTAATATATATCTTTAATAAGATTGATAATTACGTGGTTTCAAATATATGTCAAAATCAATCTGTCTCACATGAATGTACGAGTAATATGTGTGTTCTTAACCATACGGCAAAAAAATATGGTTAAGAACAACCTCCCACACAGGATAAAGACACCTCACTTTGTACAACCTCCCACGTAAGATAAAAATACACTCATACTTATTATCCATTACCCAAATATTATTTAATAAGATATAATAATAATAACATTTAATATATATACTATATATAAGAAAAAAGTTTCATCAATATTCATTTTCACATGTGTCACAACCACATTCATTTTTTCCATCCAAAATTCATAGGTTAACATAATAACAAAGAGAAAATAGTAATTACTAAAAGGAATACTCTATATTTGACACTTGGATTTTTCAACGGCAACTTTGTCATTATATAATAACTTTTTTAATATAATTGTAAAGTAAATTGTATGATATATTTCTATATGTATACATTTAATATTGTTTGAGATACTTTAGTCATTTCCTCTATACTCCATTCGTCTAATTTACGAGTAACATATATGTTTTTAACTATTACAATATACGAGTCACGTGTTTGTTCTTAACAATACAAATGCACATGTAACATGTGTATTTTTAACCATGTGAATGTAAAAGTAACATGTGTATTTTTAAACATGTGAATGTATGAGTAACATGTGTTATTAATCATATAGCAATAAATACCGCCTCATGCATATACACGGGTAACTTGTTAGTTTAAATAAAATTTGAAGTTATCTAATCCATCCATATCCAAACTTAATGAATAGATTCCAATCCATCTATGATTTCATTTTCATGGATTTGGAGTAAGGATGGCCCTAGACCCGCCCCGTTTTTTCATTTTGGAACCCAGACCCAGGCAAATACTTGTCGGGTCTGCTACCCGCAGGTTCATGGGTATCTAGCGGATCTATGGGTACCCAAAAATTCACATAATATTTAAAAAATTGTAAAAAAGTTTTAAATTGTAAGAGCATAATTTAATACAATTTTTTTTTTACTAAGAGCATAATTTAAAATAAGACAATAACACATCAAATGTCTAAGATCCCTCCATCAATAACACATGGAACACTTTGTTCCTACAAAATAAAAACATACAATTTAAAGATATAACAATTATCTTTATAGATAAGAACATCAATAAATTTACTATCATTATCGATATCTTCTAGTATAGTGTTTGTAATAAAATTGAAGTCCTCTCTTGATTTGGAAGATCCTGAAAACATAAGAATAAGTGTATCAAAATATAGTTTTATAATTTATGGATAATTAAATTAATAAATTACATTACCTCTAACATCAGTCCATAGCCAACCTTGAAGGCACATTAATGCCTCCAATGTATGTGGGCGTAATATACTACAATGGGGAGTAAGGAATCGACCACTAGTACTGAATGCACCGAAACAACAATAGAGATAGGAATTGCAAGCAAATCCTTAGCAATCATTTGCAAGATAGGATATTTTGCTCCATTTGTCTTCCACCAATTTAGGATGTCAAATTCACATTCTGTTCTAGGCAATATTGATTCCTCTAAGTAGCGGTCTAACTCTGACTTGCAATTTGATGAGTTGTAATTTTCAATAACATATTTATCAAAATTCGCATCATCATCTATTATAGAGTTAGGGTTAGAAATTAGAAATTAAGGAAATTAAGATTTAGGGAGAAAGAGTAGCTGTTAGGGTTAAAAATTAGAAAATAAAGAAATTGAGTTATATATATATATACACACACGAGGAGAATAAAGAAAATAAGGAAATTAGGATTTAGGGAGGAAGAGTAGCTGTTAGGGTTAGAAATTAGAAAATAAGGAAATTAGGTTATGTTTATATATAAATTAGGTACCACATTACCCATACCCACCCCATTCAATAGAGGGTCTGAAATATACTCAGTCCCAGATACCCACGAGTCCAATATAAAATTTTTAAAATCACCTTTTAAAAAAACACTTTTAAAATTATTTAAAAAACACTTTTAAAAAATCATTTTAAAAGCATTTTTTTTAACTGTTTAGAAAAATTGCAATATTCTACGAGCATGTGCGTTTAAGGTTCTACGTGTAAAGTTTGTTAACAAATACTTATAGAATATAATATATATATATATATATATACGGTCAATATAAAAATTTGTACAATCATTATATATTGGATTACTTTTTTGGAGAGGAGTAAATGACGATTAACTATAAATGGTTGATGATGCAGTGACAGTGTATAAAAATCGTATTGTGTCATTATTGCATACATTTTTTTATCATACTTATATATGTTATGTACTTGAAATAAACATTTAGAATTAACTATATTCACATGTCCTATAATTGATATCAATTTAATAAAAGATTAAAAGTGATAGTGAGAATCATGGATGAATTTGCTTGAAAGATACCCTTAGTATAGGTATTATGAAAGATTAAGAAAAGATTATGAAATATATAGAAGATTATGGAGGTTTGCTTGTTTCGCAAGCAATTGTAGAGTCATGCCTTGTTGGATTTGTTGGCGCTTCACGTTTGGCTCTTGACCGAGCCAGGTTGACCGTGTCGTCCTTGGCCTGTGGTCGAGCTAGGTTGGCCTGTATGACTGCCAACGTTTATTTCTGACCGTGCCAATTTGGCTATCGTGTAACGACCCGATTTTCTACCCTTGAAAATTTTTCATTTATTTTAATCCTTTCTTACATACAGTCGTCACCTTCATTGAAAACTCTCAAATATCACTCTTTGAAAATACCCTTTACCCTATTATATTATCATACACATTTATGTTGCGGAAAAACATAATTCATTTAGATAACATTTACCACCTACATCCAGTTACGGGTTTTCCAAGGTTATAACGTCCATAATTACATGTCACCATATTATCCTAATCAGATTACATTTATCCCAAAATGCTATCAAATCAACTACAACGTCGAATAGCAATAAAGACACTCAAATAAATAGACACAAAGACTTCCTATTTGAGCTTCATCCTCAAATCCTTCATTTACCTACAATGAGATTATCATAAACAACACGCAAAACAAAAGGGAGTAAGTCATTAGTTCAAACTAACATCACATGATAATCCACATTCAAATACAATCAAGCTTTGATGTAATTCATGAACACACATACGAAATTATAAACATTCAAATCATCTTCCTTTAATTTCCACTTTACTCATATTCATCCTATAGTATATATATCTCATAATATATATTCTATAGTATGCATATTACGTTCGTTCGAAACATCATCGGTCTCGTTCTTCATACCCACCCTATAACATATATATCCCATAATATATATCTCATAGCATGTATATTACTTTCTTTCTCAACATCTTCCTTTTTATCGCTCATATTCACCCTATAGAATATATATCCAATACTATATATCCTATAACATGCATACAACATTCATGTCATTTCTCGTCATTCATATTCACACTATAGAATATATATCCCATACTATATACCCTATAGCCTGCATATGACTTTCATGTGACATTCACGTTTCTCATCATTCATATTCACCCTATAGAATATATATCTCATACTATATATCCTATAGCATGCATATGACTTTCATTTTGACATTCAGTTCTTATCCTTCATATTCACCTTATAGAATATATATCTCATACTATATATCCTATAACATGCATATGACTTTCATTACTCCGAGTCATCTTTTCATTGGGCCTCCCCCAACAATGTTACTTTCAATTGAGTCATCTTTTCATTGGGCCTCCCCCAACAATGTTACTTTCGTCGGAGTCATCTTTTCATTGGGCCTCCCCCAACAATGTTACTTTCATCGGAGTCATCTTTTCATTGGGCCTCCCCCAACAATGTTACTTTCATCGAGTCATCTTTTCATTGGGCCTCCCCCAACAATGTTACTTTCATCGGAGTCATCTTTTCATTGGGCCTCCCCCAACAATGTTACTTTCATCGGAGTCATCTTTTCATTGGGCCTCCACCAACAATGTTACTTTCTTCGAGTCATCTTTTCATTGGGCCTCCCCCAACAATGTTACTTTCAATTGAGTCATCTTTTCATTGGGCCTCCCCCAACAATGTTACTTTCATCGAGTCATCTTTTCATTGGGCCTCCCCCAACAATGTTACTTTCATCGGAGTCATCTTTTCATTGGGCCTCCCCCAACAATGTTACTTTCATCGAGTCATCTTTTCATTGGGCCTCCCCCAACAATGTTACTTTCAATTGAGTCATCTTTTCATTGGGCCTCCCCCAACAATGTTACTTTCATCGAGTCATCTTTTCATTGGGCCTCCCCCAACAATGTTACTTTCATCGGAGTCATCTTTTCATTGGGCCTCCCCCAACAATGTTACTTTCATCTAGTCATCTTTTCATTGGGCCTCCCCCAACAATGTTACTTTCATTTATAACAGAAAAGTCACGCATTTTCCAACAAAATGTATAAATTACAGACGTATCATTTTAAACCATTACCTCTTTCACATACCTCATTCATATCAGTAAGTATGATTTATAGCCACTTATCCCTTACCTTGGCGAGTGTTGGGGATCGGTTCCGAGTAACTTTAAAAGTCTCCTCCGCGATTTCCTCCAACCTTAGGATCTTTCCTCATTTCCACCAATAACAACAATGTTAGTCATTTATTCCAAATATCACATAAACAACTTACTTTGCATCATTTAATCATACAAAATATTCATCATTAATATTCAACCATCTAAAACATGCATAACATCTCATATTTCAATATTTCCAAAACTACTTCAATACAAGTTTCTAAATATCAAAGCATACATGTTCATCTCATATAACAACATCAAAGCACTACTCATTATCCACATCTAACATTTCATCTCTTTCTCTTTATACTCCTATTCTCATTTTGGGGGTTTTTCATGAATAACCCATAAAACTTTCCATTCATCAAATACCAACTCTAAACCATGAGTTTACAAGATAAAAACAACATAAAACGAACCATAACTCTAAAGAATGAGTTTCCATGGTTTCTCATGTTTTGAAAATAAATCCAACATACCCAAAACAAGTTAGAGAGGAAGAAAAAGAGTTAGTAACAAGAGGTTTACCTCTTCTCAAGCTCCAAGATGAGTCCTAAGGCTCCTTGCTCTTGAAAAGCTCTCATTTCTCTCTTCTCTTCGAAGTTCTAACCCAAAAATGTGTTTGGGTTTCTGTTTTAAAGAGGTGTCGTCGGGTTGTAATCGATTACCAACATGGTGTAATCGATTACAACGTGAAAAATGCGCATATCTGATGCTTTTAATACGATGTAATCGATTACCAGGAGTGTGTAATCGATTACCAGGAGTGTGTAATCGATTACCATAAGTGTGTAATCGATTACCATCATTGTGTAATCGATTACGAGAAGTGTGTAATCGATTACACTGTGTCAGATGCACATATCTGATGCTTTTAATACGATGTAATCGATTACCAGCAGTGTGTAATCGATTACCATCAGTGTCAACAGCCCAAAATTGCCATTTCTCGCCCAGGCGAGACAACTCTCGCTCAAGCGAGGCTTCCAGGACTGTTACTATAATTTTAAAGATTAAAATTTGGGGTGTTACATATCGTGATTGTATCATCTTGATTGTGTGGCTAAGCCGTAGCGCATCATTTTCACTAGTCCTGACCGAGCCAGTGAATGAATTTGTCTCAATCGGGATTTTGCTTTCTAACAGTGGATTTTGAGTCCTGGTTAATATCTTATTATGATTATATACAATTCTTATTAATAGGACCCCCACCCGCCTTTAAAATTGATATACAACAAATGAACTCTCAATTTTTCGATTTCTCAAATGATATGAGTAAGTAAACTATCAATGAGTATAAGGAAGATGGCTTTGATTTTTGTAATTTTCACATTTCAATAAGGTACTCTTAGGCAAACAATTATAGTGGCTCTCAATAATGATCGTTATATGTAGATGTGGCAAAATTATTTACAATCTATAAGTCATCCAAATCCAAAAGTGAAATCCATCTATTAGAGCTAATAGATTTAAGTGGATGAATTCCAATGAATAAATTTAGTAATGGATGAATTCCAATGGATAACTTTAGTAATTGATGAATTTGAATTCATTCATTATATCAAATGGATATTCATGAATATATCTATTTGGATGAATTAGATATTCATCTAAAAAATAAAGAATTTAAAAATAACGTTATTTGTTTTTCAATTTCATTTAATATTCAAGATAATTAAGTTCAAATAAATTCATCTATGATTTTCAGTGTAACTTTTAATATTTTATTAAATTGATATCAATTATAAAACATGTAAATATAGTTAATTTTAAAAGTTTATTTTAAGTACATAACAAATACAAGTATGATAAAAATAAAGTATGCACAATAGTGTATGAATTTAATATATTGTAACTATATCGCCTACCATTTATATTTAAATCTCATTGATTCTTTAGAAAAAATAATTCTCCTTAATAGTACATAAATATTATATTATATAACTATTTGTTAAAAACTTAACACGTAGAACCATACATGTCACATGTTTGTAAAATATTGCAAAAATAAATAAAAATTTTAAGAGTACAAAAAATCACTTTTAAAAACTGATTTTTAAAAGTGTTTTTTTTGGATTTAAAATGTGATTTTAAAAAAATGATCTATTGATATAATAGTTTTTAAAATAATGGTTTTCTTCAATAATATTTTCAGTTCCAATAAAAAATTCAAATGGGTTGGAATCCATCAATCCAAATCCAAGAAAATTGAGTCATGGATTGATTGGAATCCATCAATTAAATTTAAATATAGATGGATTGGATAATTTCAAATTTTATTTAAATGGATTTATATAAATTGATGAATGACTTTTCATCCATCCATTATCATCAAACCATCGATTTGCTACACTTACTTCTGAGGCAGCATCAGGGCTCTCAAAAGCAGGTACTATGTAAGATCAAGTGAAGCACGTAGACCAACTTGAACATGTTTGAAGGATAAGGTTCCCACCTTCACTCCCTAAAAAATAATTAAAATCTGAACTGTTAATTTTTTATGCCACATTTTAGTATGTCGATCTAGTAATGGACCCTCCAATACCAAAGGTGATCTCTGCTCATTGATCTACGGAGATTCACAATGGATGGTGGTTATACAGTGCGGTTAGAATACCACATGCTAATGGAGTTGAATGGTGCAATCACATCAACAAGTGGTGCAAGTCTAGCTATTTGGAAAATTAATATGCATGCAAAAATATTTTTACTAAATGTTATCTTTGCTATAGTGATCAATCCAGCAATAGCATCTTTTGTGTATTCTCCTATCCATTATTTACTACACAACTCTAAACCTGCATGCAAAATGTTTTACTTTATAGAAGCTCATTGTGAACAAGCATGTAAAGTTGATCTAGACTGGTCATGGAAACAAGAAAAAATGCATACAAGCACATAAAGGAAAGCACCATAAGCAAAGCGAAAAAGGAACAATCCTTGTAATAATAAAGGTAACGTTCTAAATAACACCTATAGGATATTGCAGCTTAGGAAATCTTTAACAAGGTTGACTAAATCAGCAGGAGAGAACATGAGTCAGAATATATGGTTTTCAGGCAGTAACAGGTGATGGCCATTAGATTTCAGGATGTGGTATTTTATGTTGAGGAGGGGTAGATGTCGAGTAAGGAACTTACTTTTCCATACAGCTTCTGAATATCGATACATTAACATCGATATACTAACACCTTATGACAGCACAAGATCAATGCTGGGCTCAAAATGCCACATGGTTCAGGCAACAAATTTCAAGCAACGGGTGTCATTGTGCACGTTTTGACATCGATAGGAACAAAAGCGCATACCGCATCTCACACATGTGTAATTGGCAGAAAAACCACAAACGGTACAGAAGTGGCGACGGGACGTTGAGCTGGGAGGTCCAACTGCTGCTTTCCAATAGGTAGGAACGTTTGCAGGCAACGACTCTAAGTTTGCCTGCATTTATAGGAACGAGGATTTCAAGAAAAACCCAAGGTAATAGTAAAAATCATAGATTATCACTTTTCATGATCTCTTCAGGGTTTAATCACCTCATGTAAGAGCTCAAGGAATGTTCTGGGAGCCTTCTTAGCTTCCAATGCTTTTGCCTGTCTTGTTTTCCTTTTGGTGCCCTTAGACTGCTTCTTTTGCATATACACTGCACAAAAGTAATGTCCAAAATGTAAACAGCAACATAAATGAGAATCAAAACAAACTCATGAAGCGCACGGACAGAATAGAATACAAAAGAATGTCCTGTTCAGTTCACTTCGATTCAAACTTTTTAGTTGAAACAAAATGTCAAACTTTTTAACCCTTATGTCATGTTTTGTTCAATTTATAAAATGCATTAAACATTTAATATAATTCATATGTTATGATCCGTCTCGTTCTAGCACATCTACCAAACGCAGACTACGATTAACACAACAAAATGCAACCTTTTGCATAGCATTTCAAATGATGTACACTGTTTACATACCATTCAATTGTTTACCAATAACTAATCTACTTCTCAATTTTCAGCAAATGGAATCAAAATTGAACAAAAGCAATTCAAAGGGACAAATAATTTAGTCAAAAAAAGAAACCTTGGTCTTCATCATCTAGAGAAACCTCATCATCATCATTATTAGCATCTGCAACCTCAAATCCAGCATTGTCATTCTCCAAAGCATCGAGGCGAGCAAGAGCTGCCTAAACAGAAAAATAAAACAAAAAATATAAACAGTGCAATGAAAATTGAAAATTTAACCACCAAATCTGCAGTTCAATCACTGAGAAGGCCACTGTGGTATTCAAATGACAATCACAGTTCCAGGATTAGTCTAGTTTAGCCGAGGATACCTATATATTAATTTTTCCTTTGAAAAACTTATCTCTAAGGCCTCTTTGTGTATTTTATGGTTTTCAAGCCTTGGCTTCCCTCAATTACACTCCAAAGACTAAATATATGATTGAAAATCCTGTATTTTACATATCCACACAATTGAGTCCTTGGGTATCGGAAATAGTGTAAAGTACTTCGAACCACTGCTATTTGACTCGAACCTATTCTAGACTCGAACCTATTCTAAAAAAGTAAGACATTTCGAATTGTTTGTTGATACCGACAACGTCAAGGAAAACCTCTGAAATCATTTCAATATTGAACCTTGGACATATCAAAATTTGGAATTGAACAAATGCGAGTCGGGTTTTGGAAGGGAATACCTAAATAGAAAAGGTAATAAAATAATGGGAATTGAGGAAGAGAGTAAAGATACCTGGGTACGGTTGTCAGAGCTAGAAAGTGCAGCAACCATTTTAGAGGCAACCTTTCGGGTTCGGCTAGACATACGGCGAAGTGGGTTGGAACCATCGTCCTCCATTTTTTTCAATGGGTCGGTAAAGATTACAAATTTATACAAAAATGGGTTCTTATGCAAAATACAGAGTAAGTAGCTATTAGCGGGTGGGTTCAGGTGAAGTGTTTTGGAGAGAAGATGATGATGACGACGATGGTTGTATGGTGAATGAAACCGAGTGAGATGAAAACGATGGCAGCGGTTATACGAAAATAGTGAACAACGGGTAACGGATGCGGTGGTTAGTGGCGGCGAATGGTTGTCGAAGAAGGGGTGGCTTGATTGCTCCGTCGTTAATCGAGGAAAGAAATTTTTGCAGAGAATGAAGCAGTCCAAGGGTTTGGGCCCTCCGGCCAATTTGATTTGCACCCGGCCCAAACTATTCACAACAACATTAATTTTTTTTTGGTGTTATACTGGTGATAGGAATCAAACCCTTAACATTTTGGTCATCCTAAAATCTACCAAGATCTTATATCATTAAACTAAAGCTCTAGTGATCAACATTAATTTGACAAAGCTACAATATTTTCCTCTAAATTATTACTTTTTATACAAACTTGTGTCATAAGTTTTAAGTGTTTAAAATAAATCCTTCAAATTCATTTGATGGACACATAATGTATAATACTTTGTTATATTTAATCTGAGGAGTTGAGTTAGAAATAAGTATAATTTTTCTTTTACTCTTACTTAAGCAAGCCACCACAAGGAGTATGGATCATCTCCATTAATGGAGAGACAAATAAAGTGTAAAACAATGCAAAATGAAAAATGAAAAGATAATTCAATACTTCTACTATACTTATAATGACTTTTTCATCCTTAAAAGTAAATGTAATAATATTACTTGTCTATCCATTAATGAAGAGGATTCATACTCGGTCATAACACTAACACCATTGCTATAACCATGTTAATGTCATTTTTGCCCGTAAAAATATACACTATTGAAGACAATTTTATTAGACATTCGTAGGGTGTTGTCAATCCAATTGAAATAAGACACTGTAGTCTTGCCTATCTTTCCAATAATTATTCCCTATATTTCCATTAATTAATAGTTATGTTTTTACATTCACCACCGATTCTACAGTCTATTGCGTAGGCGTCATGTTTGAATTGAAGATAGAATAATTTTACCTAACCATATTACTACTAACAATATAATGCTACAAATCTCCCAACACTTTTTTTTTCTGTTCATTGATATACTTATATGCACGGTAAAATGGCTTATTAGATCTTGTAGAAGTTTAATGTCAAAATCAAGCCAATTGCATAACAATTTACAAACTAAATGAATGAACCTACAAGTAGAGAAAATGTACTAATAATATTATGGGCCATCAATACAAAGACTACATAAGAGTCATCCTTCCATAGTGTTTTAGATTCCCATAAAATATTGAAGAGATTGTGGCCTTGGTCCTGTTCTGCATAAGTTTAAGAAGCTTGTTGACTTCAGTTAATATTGATTGGTTTTATCATGGGGCCAGTACTTAAGATTCAATTGTATTTCTCTGAGTGATATATTTTTTATATTATGTAATAGATTGTCGATTTGTTCATGCTCTCTAAGTAACTTATAAGTCCACTCCCTAGGTAACTTATAAGTGCATCCCTACACAAAACTCTGATTATATAGCTTACCATTCCTAATACGGTTTACAAATGTCCCTACCGAGTTAACTTTCCAAAATATAATATTTAACTAATCTCCGCTCTTATCTCAACACCATTCTAGAACCATTGTATTTTATTCATATCCAATGTTTACTCGTTTAATGACTATCATCTACGACTTCGGTCAAACAGACAGTGGCGAGAAGCATTGTCCTAATAAAGCCAAAAAAAGCGTTCTTACTCAACGTATTTGGCGTAATGTATGGTGAACTATTTTCTCAAAGATATTAAAGCCCCTCCCCCCTAAAGTTAGTATTTTCCTGCCCGTATTTAGAACTCTACATTAATATTATAGACTATCTCTCTTAAGTGTTAGATATGTGGCTCTGATATATATATATATATATATATATATATATATATATATATATATATATATATATATATATATATATATATATATATATATATATATATATATATATATATATATATATATATATATATATATATATATATAGCCTTACATTGCTTCCTCCATAAGCTTGTGAAACTTGTTTTCCAAGCTTGTCTGAGCTTGGTTGCCAAGATATCAAATCTTGCTTGGCAAGATTTTGAAGCCTTGCTCACCAAGTTTTAGCATATTGTTTTGCCTATAAAAGGCCATACATGGAGGGGTTCTAATCATCAACACACCGCAACACAAAAAACAACACAAATCCAATCACAAAATTCAGCTTTGAAACACAAGCATTAGTGCTTTGTTTTTTATTGTGTGAGTGATTTTGTGGTGAGAATTCTTGTTCCATTTGAGAGAGTATTTGTGAGATAAATATTGTCATTTGTCCTCATTACTATAAGAGGATTTGTTGTACTCTCCTTTTACATAGTGGAACTTTGCTCTTGAGCGCCCGTGGTTTTTTACCTCTTACATCGAGGGGATTTTTCCACGTTAAATATTGTGTGTTATTTTTTTGCTCCTTTATTTACTTCTCTTTTGTTCTCAATTGAGCCGATCTTGTACTTCCGCATTGCGCTCTATCCCTAACAAGTGGTATCAGAGCTATTACTCAATTGAGAATTTCAAAATGTCTAAATTTGACATTGAGAAGTTTGATGGCAAGATTAGCTTTTCTATTTGGCGAGTCCAAATGAGGGTCGTTCTTATCCAGAGCGGATTAAAGAAAGCTTTAGATGAGAAGTCAAAGAAACCAGCTTCCATGACTGATGACCAGTGGGACGAGTTGGACGAAAAGGCATTTTCAACAATCCAACTTTGTTTGTCCAAGGAGGTTCTTCGTGAAGTTGCAAATGAAGAAACCGCTGCGGCTTTATGGTTGAAATTAGAAACCTTATACATGACCAAAAGCCTCGCAAACAAGCTTCGTCTCAAAGAAAGGTTATATACCTTTCGTATTATACCTGTCAAAATGGGCCGGGTATAGCGGGCCGGCCCGCCAAGGCCCAAAAAGGTATAGGGTTTGGGTACTAAAGTTTGAGTATTTTAGTTAAACCGGGCTTTTTAGCCCGGCCCGGCCACAATAAATTCGGGCTCAGGCCGGGCTTACCCGTTCGGGTTCGGGCCATTGTCTACTCATTTTCTTCCCTCTCATTTGGCTTTTCTTACCTGTGCATTTTACATGATGTAATCGATTACAATATACTCGTAATCGATTACAACACATTAAAAACATCAGTTTTTTGTATTTTTTAAACAGTGTAATCGATTACACAATCCTAGTAATCGATTACATGCTGATAAACTAATCAGACCTGTACATTTTACATGATGTAATCGATTACAATATACTCGTAATCAATTACAACATATTAAAAGCATCAGTTTTTTGTGTTTTTTAAACAGTGTAATCGATTACACAATCCTGGTAATCGATTACATGCTGATAAACTAATCAGACCTGTGCATTTTACATGATGTAATCAATTATAATATACTCGTAATTGATTACAACATATTAAAAGCATCAGTTTTTTGTGTTTTTTAAACAGTGTAATCGATTACACAATCCTGGTAATCGATTACATGCTGATAAACTAATCAGACCTATGCATTTTACATTATGTAATCGATTACAATTACTCGTAATCGATTACAATTACTCGTAATCGATTACAACATATTAAAAGCATAAGTTTTTTTGCATTGGTATAAATAATAAAATAATTCGGGCCGGCTCGCCGCAGTCGGCAGCCCGCTTTGGGCGGGTTTGGGCCTCATTTTTAGCAACATAAAATATAACTGGGCTTTTTAGCCTGGCCCGTTTTAGCCCGAATCAAAAGCTGGCTAGCCCGAACCCGTCCGGGTAGCCCGTTTTGACACGTCTATTTCGTATGGTTGAAGGTACTCCTATTCAAACTCATCTTGATGATTTTAACTCTATCATTATGGATCTGCAAAATATTGATATCAATATTGAAGATGAAGACAAAACTGTTTTGTTGGTTGTCTCTTTACCTTCCACCTACAAACACTTCAAAGAAATCATGTTGTATGGAAATAATGATACCTTATCCTTTGAAGATTTTAAATCTAATTTTTTGTCCAAAGAAAAGTTTGATCTTGAAATTAATTCTGTGGACAAGGGTGAGGGCTTAAGTGTTCGAGGTAGAACTCAAGAAAATGGGAGTACCAGTTATAAAAAGTTCAAATCCAAATCCAGAGGCCGCAAATCCAACAAAACCTGTCGCTATTGCAAGAAAACAGGGCATGACATTCCTGATTGTTTCATCTTGAAAAAAAAAACAGGAAAAACAAGAGAGAGGAAAAACTCAACAATCCCCTGAAGCTGCTAATATTGAAGCCGACTCTGACGGTGATGTTCTTTTATCTGTTGTCTCTTCTAATAAGAGGAGTAAAATAGAATGGATTCTTGATTCTGGATGTACTTTTCATATGTGACCTTATAAGGACTTATTCACCACTTTTGAATGTGTTGACAGTGGTGTTGTTTTGATGGGAAATGATACCCAATGCAAGGTTGCAGGAATATGTACAGTTTAGATCAAGACACGTGATGGTGTTGTCAGAACTTTGACTGATGTCCGCTATATTCCAGATTTGAAGCGAAACTTAATTTCTCTTGGCACCCTAGAGTCTCTCGGGTGCAGATATTCAGCTGAAGGTGGAGTTCTAAAAGTATCAAAAGGTGCTCTAGTATTATTAAAAGCTAACCAAGTTGGTAGCTTATATGTCTTGCAAGTCTCTATTGTGACAGGTTCAGCAGCTGTATCTTCTTCAATGCCTGATAATGATGTCACACATGCGTCTGGGCCATATGAGTGAAAAAGACATGCACCTTCTGAGCAAGCAAGGTCATCTTGGTAAACATGGCATCGGTAAGTTAGAGTTTTGCAAACATTGTGTTTTTTGGAAACAGAAAAAGTTAGTTTCTTTACTGCAACTCACCGTACCAAAGGTATTCTTGATTATATTCATTCTGACCTTTGGGGGCCTTCTAAATTTCCTTCACATAGGGGACGCCTCTATATGATGACTATTATTGATGATTTTTCTCGCAAGGTTTGACTTTATTTTTTGCGGTATAAAAATGAAACTTTCTCCACTTTCAAAAAGTGGAAAACTCTTGTTGAAACCCAAACAGAGAAAAAGGTGAAAAAGCTCAGAACAGACAATGGGTTAGAGTTTTGTAATGGTGAATTTAATGAGTTCTGCACAAATCATGGTATTGCTAGACACAAAACCATTCCGAGAAATCCCCAGCAAAATGGTGTTGCAGAACGGATGAACATAACTCTACTTGAGAGAGCTCGTTGTATGTTCTCAAATGCTGGGTTATAGCATCGGCATGAACTTTGGGCTGAGGCAACATCTACTGCTTGTTACTTGGTCAACCGTTCTCCACATTCGGCACTTGACTTCAAAGTTCCAGAAGAAATTTGGTCAGGTAATCGTGTTGATTATTCTAATTTAAGAATATTTGGATGTCCTACTTATGCACATGTTAATGATGATAAATTAATTCTTAGTAGAGATGTGACTTTTAACGAGGATGCATTATTATCTTCTGGAAAACAATTTGTTGTGTCTTCTTCTACTAGTACAGGTAATATGCAGGGTACTAGCGAGAATGTGGAGTTTATAATAAAGCCTGCAGCTCCTAATGTTGATGTTTCATCTTCCTCTACAGATGAATCAAGCATTAATGATCATTATGTTGATTGTGATGACAGTACCACTTCTCCTATTCATCAACAAGAAGATGATTAATGTATTGCTCGAGACAAAGCTAGAAGACTAATTAAAAGGCCAGTTAGGTACACTGATGGTGATAATTTAATTGCTTATGCATTGTCAATGGCACAAGAGGTAAATGATGGCACTGAACCTGCCAACTATAAAGAAGCTGTTTCTTGTGCTAATTCTTCACACTGGCTGGTGGCTATGAATGAAATAATGGTGGAGAAGATTCACACATCGGAGAATTCAGCAGATATGCTTACCAAGCCACTTCCAAATACCAAGTTCCAACACTATCTGGACTTGGTTGGTCTCTACAGCTTTTGACCGCCTTTCGGGGCTTTATTTGGCGATGAGCAACTTACCGAATTCGAGTCAAGGTGGAGATTGTTAGATATGTGGCTCTCATGGATATATATATATATATATATATATATAGCCTTACATTGCTGCCTCCATAAGCTTGTGAAACTTGTTTTCCAAGCTTGTCTGAGCTTGGTTGCCAAGATATCAAATCTTGCTTGGCATACATGGAGGGGTTCTAATCATCAACTCACCGCAACACAAAAAACAACACAAATCCAATCACAAAATTCAGCTTTGAAACACAAGCATCATCACCATATTTTGAGTGCTTTGTTTTTTTATTGTGTGTGTGATTTTGTGGTGAGAATTCTTGTTCCATTTGAGAGAGTATTTGTGAGATAAATATTGTCTTTTGTCCTCATTACTATAAGAGGATTTGTTGTACTCTCCTTTTACATAGTGGAACTTTGCTCTTGAGCGCCTGTGGTTTTTTACCTCTTACATCGAGGAGGGTTTTCCACGTTAAATATTGTGCGTTATTTTCTTGCTCCTTTATTTATTTCTCTTTTGTTCTCAATTGAGCCGATCTTGTGCTTCCGCATTGCGCTCTATCCCTAACATTAAGCATTCTTCACTTTCCTAAAAGAGCTACGTCAAAAAGATGGATGTTTTTAACCCCTAATCTTCCCTTAGTTTTTTATTTCCATACATTTTCTCATTTGGCCTTATTTGCTTTTCTTTTGCTCTTAGATCCACTCCAAGGAAGCCCTTTGTAATTTTGGATAGGATGACAACAATGAATGAAGCTTTATAGAAAGGAAATAAGTACACAAGTACGACAAATAAGACATCATTAATCAATATGATACATTTTCCGAAGAAAAAATGATTACTTTTCCATGATCATAGTCTTCTTTCATTCTTTCAATAAGGGGTTTTCAGACTCCACATCTCCTATGATTCATACCCACCAGGATGCCTAAGACATGACTATGTTGTGATCCTCCTATACATTCAACCTAACGAGTTTGCTTTTATTGAAATTTACCACAAGGCTAGATGATAGCTTAAACAACCTGAGTACACTCTTCATTGTTAGAATTGCACATGAACAAATTGTAACAAGGATACACCAATGTCTTATAGTCCCACCTTTATGGTATGAATAAGTGTTTCACAAGAGCTTGTTTCATTAGTCCATTTAAACCTTCTACAACAATTAAGAAAAGGAAGGGAGATAAGGGATCTCCTTGACGTAGTCCTCTTTGAGAGGTAATTTTTTCGTTAGGATATTGTTGACAAGGATTGAGGTTTTGGAAGTGATGATGCATTACATTATCCAACGTCTTCATTTTTGAAAATAAAATCAAGAAAGATATAATATGATTAATAAAACTCTAAGAAACTTAGTCTACTTGCAAGTTCATTCAATTTTTAGTCTCATCTGAAAATCCGACTCCTCTATATTCTTGACTTTGTTTATGTTCTTGACTCGTCTATGTTTAAGAGTTATGGAATTTTAATAGATATCACATCTATGAAGCCCAGAACTACACATCTGAAGATGATATGGACCATGCAAACATCAAGTCTAATTTTAAATCTGTCCACTTGTTATTACCCCACAAAGAAATTGCAATTACTAGAGGTTTTTTATGGAGACTTTCCAAACCTACAAAGTAAATAAAATCACCCACACCAATAAATAAAGCTATTGTATTCCATCACTTTGCACTCTTCTCAAATTTTCCCAAACCCATATTTTGTTGTTTTATGCTACTACTTGCTTATGGTATGCATGATGTACCTAATTGTTGAGTATTGTTGTTCTTGTAATGCAATTACACGTTACTATTGATTATAGATGCTTATGTATATTATAAGTAAATGTTATAGTTTTGAACATATTGTGTCCTCTAACAGTCTATGTTATAAGTAAATGCTATAAGTAAATGTTACATATTGTTGTTACTTGCATTGAGTTACATATAAAATTATATATTAAATAGCAATGAGTTAAATTGTATACTTTCTATTCAATCGTTTACTATTTCATAGTGATTTTTATTATTGTGGATGGGTATGGAGCAAGTAAGCCCCAACACTTAAAGCTAGAGAAAGTGAAGATGAGGATGAGACGCATTGTTAGGATGGAATAGAAATTGAGATGTGAAATGGAAAGAGATATTTATTCTACAAGAGAGGGCATGTAAATATAATTTGCTCTCTTTTCTTGCATATCATGAACCAGTTCGAGTGAAATAGTTCGTGATTTATTCGTAGTTTGGAACAAAGTAAGACATGAATCATGTTGCCAAACTTGATGAACCAACTTGGTTCTTTTTTTTATCAGCAATGAATTTTATTAAAAGAAAACGAAAGAGTCGCAAGATAACAATGATAGCAAATGCTGCCACATAAAGAACATTGGCGCTTGAAGCTGTTGCAAGAGATGAAGCAAAATGAAGGTCTAAAACTAAAACTTAAAGAAGAATGATGAAAACCCTAAAACTAAAGCATTCTAAAACTTACCATTTACTAAAGTTGATAATTAAAAAGAACATATGTTTTGTGGAATCACATAATGGATTGGTTTACTACTATCAAGAAAAAATATTGGTTTGTTCTGTAAATTAGGTTGTTTAGCAATCTAATTCTAATCTGTTAAATATGCACTTGTATCTTAATTTATGTATCAAGAATATATAATAAAATACAATATAAAAATGGAAAAAAAATCTGTGTACCAACTAAATCATATGATGAACATACTGTACTAATTAATTATACTTTTGTATCATATATTTGATAAAGTAATGTACCATATACTAGTACCTCTACTTAAAAGTATCACATATTAAAAAACTATTTGCAATTCTTAACTTGATTTATTAAACAAATTTATTTAATCTGTGCTCTCAAAGTATACGTGCAACTTGTACAACTTTCTTTTTTTCTAAAAAGAAATGACAGCAATATAATGTATTTTTTTTCCTTTTATTTCCGTTTTAATTTTTTTTTCAAGTATGATGTACGTACACACCTAGAGTGAAAGATACATTTTTCATCAAAATCTAATTTTTTTTCTTCCATTTATCTATTTTCTTATTAAAATATACAAGACATTGATTGGAATTACAATATTATCCATTCTAACTAGTCTTCCTAAAATACTATATGTCAAATATTCACAATTAAACTAGATACTTGATATCAAGAAATGACTAAATAATATCTAAATACTAAGTTAATAAATTCCTAGCTCAAACTCATTACACAAAATGCATGAATCAACCTCAACTTTATGCTCTTAAGATTTGTTGTTGTATCACTAAAACAGAATGTGAACCAGGAAAATCTGGAGAGGAAACAAAGTCCCCTATGAGTCCTAACTCTTCATTTTCACTCCATTCTGATAAACCAGTAAGAAAAATAGGGTTTATCCCTTGTTTCCTTCCCACTAACCAAAGATCATAAGAACCATCATTGATAGCCCTAATTCCTGCTATTGTTTCTTCTCCATTCTTAACCACCAACTCTCTATATACCACATTAGTATTCCTCTCATTTTTAACCCAAAACCATGTCATAATTCCATCATCAAGCTTCTTCTCTACTTCATTGTTTGCTACACATGTGTGAGTGAAAAACCTAATCACTGTTAGAGACACTTCAGGGTTTGAAACCATTCTATCTGCATAAACAAGAGTCTCTCTAGCATCTGCACCTCCCAGAAACAACACAGCAAATTTGTGTCTAGTAGATTTGCGACGGGAACTTCCTATGTTGGTGGATTGAAGAAAACCATTGTCAACAAAAATTGCAATAGAGCAAGGTGCATGATCAAGGACTTGTAAATTTATAAGCCTGACTACATGGTTATGAACACCACCCTTATTGAAAGGTAATATGATTAAGGAAGCTTCGTGTTCAAGTGCTAGTAAACAAATATCTTGAAACATTGATTTCTTTGGGGACACAGAAGTGAAAAATTGGATCTTCACAAACTCTCTAAGATCACTAAAATTCTCAAGAGTTTTTATGGCATGTGACCATCGATAAATGCGAGGCACTTCTTGTTTGGAGTGGTCTATGATCAAAGGGTTAGCACGACCAACAAGTTCAATTACTCGAAGTGCAAAAACTGAAAGGGGTCCATCTAAGGTTGCATTTGAGATATCAAGTAGATTGATGAGACCAGTTATGCTTCGAGTGTCAAAAATGCATACCACCATTGTAAGATCTTTCTTTGGAGGGTTGTGTTGAATGTTTCTCCTTTGGCTCACTATGTATGGCCTTGTAGGATCATATAACATGGATATTAGAGGAGTCAAAATTGCACTAACTATTGTTGTTACAAGTACCAATAATGTGAAGCCCGGTATCTTCAAGATCTGTTTACATACACACAAATCAAACATATATAGTTGGGTTAGTTCTTTGAAATTGATATGAGTTAGATTGAGTAATGCTATATCATTCTACTGAATTTTCCTACTAATCCTCCTACCCACAAGAAAGTGACATATGTCACAAAGTGATACTTTAGTTATTAGTGATTGGTTTACAAGTAACATATGTCACTTTCTTGTGGGTAGAAGGATTAGTAGGAGAATTTAATAAGAGGATATATCATTTCCCTAGTTAGATTAAACTCTTTTCATTGGTGTTCTTCCCAATAAAAATATTACATACATAATAACTTACTGGTATTAATAAAAATATGGTCTGTGCGACAATAATTTCATATTTGATATTTTTATTAAAAAAATAGTACTTAAAAGAATTATATTAAACTTTTATTCATATATAAATCAGTAATAATATATTTTTATTTGTCTTGTACTACATTGATATGGATAAATGTATCTTTAATAAGGAAAAGGTATTTTGACATCAAAAGAATAATGATACCCACTAATTTTCTTTTTTTAACCTTGTGTTATGATGTGAACAAAGAGAATTAAAATATAAACAAGGTTGTTAGAGAATAAAATTATGGTGTACTGTTAATGTTAAAAATATTATAGAGTAAATAATATAACTCCATAGAACCAAATTGTAGAATATTGTAAAAGTAAAGAGAAGGAAATATAAGGTGTAACTTACCTTTTTGTCCATCATATGCACAAACAATATAAGCTCAATTTGGCCTCTCAAACTCATAATGAAGCTAAGGGTTAAGCCATCTCTAAATGGAATCCTCCAATAAAATGCAGCAAGCCATGTGGAAAAGAATTTAGTCAAGTAGCCAGTTAAAACCATGGTAAATAATGGTACCAAACTTGACCAATCAACATTACTCATGGCATATACATCAGTATAAGATCCTACCATAAGATATGAGAATGGTATAAGTAAGTCATTCATAATTGTCTCACTCTTTTGAATTATTGTTGCTCCTAAACGAGGCCCATCTGGAATTACTAACCCTAACCACAATGGTCCATTTGCAATTGATATGCCTAAAAAATCAGTTATAAATCCCATCACTAAAACCCCTAGAAGAATGGCAACTACAAAAGAATGATCAACTGAACCCCCTTCTGGAATGTTATCATCAATCCATACCATTACAGGTCTAATGCAAAACAAAATAATCATTACAATTACCACAAGAGAAATCATATACCACAATGCATTTTCAGGTCCTGCTTCTCCTTGTTTTCCAGCCTCAAATGCTACAACTGTAAACACACCAAATACATCTCCAATTATTGCCATAGCTAATGCCATTCTTCCTACATCTGAGTTTAGAAAGTTAAACTCTTTCAGAACATTATAGAGAACTGGAAATGCTGTAATTCCTAAGTAAGCTGCTATTATTCCTATTGAAGAATTTGTTGCCATTTCTTTTTCCATTGTTTTCCTCATCAATAGACCCACAACAAATACTGCTGTTGTGGGAATGCTGATGCCAACTAATGCTACATATAAGTGTACTTTTCCTGTTTTTCTTAAAAGGAAGGGATCCATCTTCACACCATAAATGAAAACATAGAACATGAATCCCATTACTCCAAGATTTCTTGATAGGTATTCGGCTCCACCATGTATTATATAATGTTTAAACCATGTACTGTGTTTCAGAACAGAAGGTCCAACAACGATGCCACCCTTCACAACAAGAAAATTGTAATATTAGATGAGAAAAGTAGTGTAGCACAATACATTATACAGCATAGTAATAGTGGTAGACATGTAAACAAAATGAAACATGATTCTATCTTTGTTGTATTATATAATAGAAATAGAACGAGTCATTAAATTATAAAATTAAACAGCTCGATTTCATGAAATGGAAGGTAATAAGAAAGGGCATATTAGAAATATGTTGGAATATAAGGGGACTTATCTGCTCTAAAATGAAAAACCTCCGAGTACCATAGAAGGGTGGAAACACTTAAAAGAATGTTTTTAAGCATTAATTGCACATTTGGGGTATAAGGGTTTTGTGGAGGGTGAGGACACACAACCAAAATCCCTTCACACGCTGTACACGAACACCTCCTCCATTGACTCACGTTGGGCTTGACCCTTCTAGAAATTTTTATTTTTTTGAGGACGTGTTAACTGTTGGGAAGTAAGTCCTACATCGCCTACCTCATTGTTTCGGGAATAGTTTAAATACTTGTTGGGCTACTCCTCCTATTGCCAATTGATTTTGAGATGGAACTTCTACGTTAATACACACTTGGTTTTATAGTGGGTGAGGATACACAACCAAAACCCTAGCTAGATACGTGTGTGCACCACCACCTCCTGTATCGGTCGACTCGATTTGGGTCGGGCTTGCCTTCCAGAAATATTTTGGGTGCGTTGACCAAGTCAACATTTGTTTGACACACATGTTGACCAAGTTAACATACATTGCTAGTGTATAAGGGATAAGGAGAGACCCAATGAATATGGTTGTTGCCTTCATCTTAACCATCATCAGATCAATATGGTTGTTTGAGATGAGTTTCTGGACCGTTGGATTGAAGTGGTCATTGCTGCTATCCACCTACAAATAAAGGTGTCCCACATTCATAAAAAGCACACAAGTTAAGACACACTTTCTCAACTTTTCTTCTCTCTGTTGAAGCATTTTTGACTCTCTTCTCCCTATTTTTTCCATGTTATGAGAATTGACACATGTGCCATATTGTGGAAAATTCAAGAATTTGCATTGATATCCATATTATGGGAAATTCGAGAATTAGCATGAATAGTCATATTGTATATAATTGCACAATTAGCAATAATAGCTATATTGTGGGTGTTTCGAGATCGATTCTCACAGTGAAGTGACAATACTAAATAGAGAACTAGGAATTTTATCATGGAAATGACATAATTGATAGTTTGCTTGCACATTTTGGAGGAGTGCCACGAAATGTCTTAAAAATAGCGTTTTGGTCGTGACTCAACCAATAATAAATCTTTGGTGCTATAATTAATTGTTGCAAGACATTTACAACAATTTTAAGACATTTCCTTCTACAATGGCATCCGCAAATAATATTGTTGGGTCAAGTAACTTTGACCTTAACAAATCATTTCAATTTGATTGAGCAAATTTCAAACATTTACAATGCAAAATTGAATTCTTTATGAGAAAAGTTACTCACATTCTAAATATTGATGTCTTAGTGGTGCCGAAAAAAGCTCTGAAAAAGGAAAATGTTAAACTAGCTATAGAAATATCTAGAATTAAAATGATTACTTATGAAAGAATTTTGTATTGAATATGTTGTTTGGTGATCTTTAAGATTAATACACTTCTTATAAGTCTTCCAAATTAATTTGGTAGACACTTGAGAAAAGTATGATATTGAGGAAGTTGAGACTAAAAAATATGATGTTAGTCGTTATCTCAGATATCAAGTGAGTGATGATAAACTAGTGAATCTCAATCCCATGAGATACAAAAATATTGCTCATAAAATCATATCTAAGGGTATGCCCCTAGATGAGAAATTTCAAGTAGCGGTCATTATAGACAAATCGTCTCATGGTTGGAAGGACTTCAAAAATCTTCTTAAACATAAGATCAAAGAATTCTCTTTCGAATATATGATCACTCGTCTCCATATATTGAAGAAAAGGCTCGTAGGCAGGATCAGAGAATGACTGTGGTCCAATATGGATTGGAACCCAAAAGGTCCAAAACCACCCGCTAAGAATGAATTTGGTGATATCTTTATTTGCTTAAAATGTGGTAAGTCAAGCCATATTGCATGCAAGTGCAAGAGTAAACCAATGAATGTTCCTCCAGAAGCCAACATGATTGGTGAGTCACTCGTGGCTTGTTATGATTGTGTGTCCCACCATGTTTGTTATGATCGTGTTATGTTCAAAACATACACGAAAGTTGATGATAAGAAAGTGTTGTTGGGTGATTTCCACATCACTGTTGTTGTTGGTACTGGTTATGTGAAGATGAAATTTACAAGTGGAAAGACATTGATTCTCAAAAATGTTATGCATACTCTAGAGATGAGGAATAATTTAGTTTCTAATTTTTTTCTTTAATAAGGTTGGTTTTACCTTAGACCATAGAGACAGACTTAATAAGGCTGGTTTGAAATATGATCTGATCTTAACCATGTATAATTGAATCATTGTATTGAAATATATATGAAACTCTCATTTGTTATTAATGAGGAGAGATTCATTGACTCTAAAAGTAAGTTTTTTAAACTTACTCCACATCTTATACATCAATTCTAGGGAAATCCAATGATTTGAATTAGTGAGTAGATCTAAACCATTGGATTTCCCTAGAAAGTTGAGATATTTGATTATTATTATTTACTATAATTTAGGGATTTTACATATATAAATTAGATAAACAAATCAATTAGATTGATTTGTGATATACTTTCATTATATGGCATTCCTTAATACTATATATGTGTATTTGTATTCTTTTACCAGTAAGTGAATAAGATATACATTTAAACACTTACTCCACATCTTAGAGAACAAATCTAGGAAAATCCAATGGTTTTAATTAGTGAGTAGATCTAAATCATTGGATTTCCCTAGAATTGATGGTTAAGATGTGGAGTAAGTAAATCCCCACTCGTTATCAATTACTTGAAATATGTTTTTATATATTCTGTTGATATATTAATATTTATTGGCCACTACATTCTGTTCAAGTTCAGCCACAACAGCAGCATCATTGCATGCATATGATCTTATTTTCATAAAAAATATTAACAAAAAGCATAACTCTTGCAAAAAAATTAAAATACAAGAGGAATAAATAATAACAATAAGAAGAAGAAGCTTACGATTATTTGAGAGACCACATTAGGTTGTTTTAGAGGCTTAAGAAGAAGACGAATAATGGCGGTAATCGTGATAACTAGAATGAAGTTGAACATTAGTAGTGAGTAATTGTAATGTGTAAGGTTGTCACCATGAATGATGCCAAGAGGATGAAAATCTTGTATTTTCTCACATATAAAGGGAATGGAAGTTTCAAAAGTACTATTGTTCATTGATTTTTCTAGCAAGACACGAGAAAAATGAAAATGCCACTTCCACGCATTGAGTTCTCTTTGAAAACGTTGTGTGGGAAAAACCCTTGTCATGCATGAAATTCTGTAAAAATCATACACAAGAAGAATCACATAGGAAGGGAAAGTGTGAGATCTAGAGAGAAAGATGGATGAAATATAACCGATAAAGAATAGTGGATATACGTCAAAGTGGGAGAATTAGTGTTTCACTTTTATTCTAATTAGTTAACAACTTTTTTCTTTACATTGTATGGTAAACATTCCAGTATACTCTTTTTTTTTTTTTTTTTTTTTATCGGCAAAAAAAAATTAGATAGAAAGGGTTGATACAAGAAAAGAGAAGAAAAAAGAAGAAATAAAATTACAAAGTAATATTAAGACACAAAATAGGCTTATAAAGTTGAGAACTCCATCCTTAATATGTTCTTAATCCAAAGTCAACATTCACCTTTGCAGTATCTAAGATGTGGTGAATAGAATGACGAGTGTTGTTGAAAATTACATCGTTCCGATGTCTCCAAATAGCCCACACTGTAACAAACCAGATGATGCTCCACACTTTCCAACCCTTTTTATCTGTAACCATGCCCAAATGATTGAAATAATGATGGATAGATATCTGAGGTAAAGCAACTGTGATGTTCAGCCAATTGTAGATCAATTGCCAAACATAATATGTAACTTTGTAAAAAGAGAAAAGATAAGTAGTAGATTTCAATTCAACATTACACAAAGAGCAAAGAAGCCCTCCACCATGATGAAAAGAAACTCCCGCCAACATTCCAGTATACTTATAAAAATAGAAACCTATAAAATTAATAAAAACTTTCATTGAAATCATAAATAAATAACTTCACTCAATTGTTTTTGAAATCATAAAAACCTATAAAAATAATCCGTACGCCTTTAACAATAGTTTGCACTCAATCCATTAATTCATTAGGTTATATCTATACTTCTATACTATATATAAAGTCAAAACATAAAATAACTACTACTATGGTGTAATTTTTATTTTCCTATTTTGCCCTTGCATTTTTTAATTTTTACAAAAAAAACCATATAATCATAAGTAACTATCATTAGCACATTAATCATTATCTCACCTTAAATTGAATTGAATTTCAATAAATACAATTTTTAACATAAAGTACTCTTAATACAAAATCTTTTTAATTGTATAAAATAAAATATATAAAAATTGAATACTTAATATAATAAAATAAAATTGCTGGTCGACGACCGACACATAATGTATGTCGACACGTAGTGTATATCGACACGCTAGTATGAATAACTTCGTTAAAAAATATCAAAGCTCTTCTCCTAAACAATACACATACTTGGACTTGGATTCATGATATAAGTGGGAAATACTCAAAAATGCATCCTAGACACTTGCACCATGTGGAAGGAACCCATGACTTTGTTTTCTTCAAAAGGCTTTGGGCTTGTAATGCTCTGAATAAGATTGATCAATATTAAAAAATACCAGTTTAATTATATCATCTCTTTCGAAACCAAGTTGTGAATAAAAAAAGTAACAATTTTTAAAACAATACCATAAAAATTTAAACATCATTTATATTCATAAATATATTATATTCATTATAATATATAACTTAATGGACATATGTTCAACCATTAAAATTTGATGGTTACTTTTTGCCACTACCAAGTATAGATGACAAAATTGGAAAAGTTTGTAGGCTCTCGCATGCAGACTACAAATTTTTGGAGGCATACAAAATTTATTCTTTAGCCCATTTAACCTTATCTATTTGTTTGTCATGTCGACGAGCATTTCTTTTCGCGAGTATGTGAGTGTGATGTAAGAAACAAAATTCAACTAAATTATAATGTGATATGATTTTATATCTTATTTGTTAATTTTTCATTGTAGAATTAGTTTTTTCTTGTATTGCATATCAATGCCTACGAGTTCAACTATATGTTCGTTAGCCTATTTTAAAATAAACGAGATATTCGATTTTGTATGTTACGACAATGTAAACATATCTACTGCTGTTTAAGATTTTGCAGACAATTGTAGCTATCTTTACTACCAAAGACATTTATAATAAGAAACTAATCACTTTTAAGTTGAGTAGGTGTATCTTGTCTCCGTAAATAAATGTCCCAATATAGAAATATTTCCTTATTTGTTTTTTTCCAACTATTACAAGAATGAACCCAGGTCAAAAGTAACACCACCAAATCCACAAAAACAAGAGCACTTCAATTCGCAACACCATATTGAATCGAAAGCCTAATGTCCTAGTTTACCTATCCCAAACTCAAAACAACCATCAATGGCCACCGAGCCCCGCCCCGTTCCACACCCACCGCCACTGACGGCAACGGAAGTTTCAACCACCCGCAACAGCCTCCGTTTCTGGCAGTTAATGGTAGCCGGTTCTGTTGCAGGCTCCGTCGAACACATGGCAATGTTCCCCATCGACACCGTGAAGACCCACATGCAAGCACGCTCATCATCGTGTCCCATCAAAACATCCTTAACCGTTCGCCAAGCCGTTGGATCCATTCTCAAATCCAACGGTCCATCTGCGCTGTATCGTGGCATCGGAGCAATGGGTCTCGGTGCGGGACCCGCACACGCCGTTTATTTCTCCTTCTACGAAACTTGCAAGAAGTTTCTCTCACGCGGGAACCCCAACAACGCTTCCGCACACGCGGTCTCTGGCGTGTGTGCCACAATCGCCAGTGATGCTGTTTTTACACCCATGGATATGGTGAAGCAGAGGCTGCAATTGAGTGGTGGTGGTGGTTACAATGGTGTTTGGGACTGTGTTAAGAGGGTGTTGAGGGAGGAAGGGTTTGGTGCGTTTTATGCGTCATATAGGACTACTGTTTTGATGAATGCTCCGTTTACTGCCGTGCATTTCGTATCTTATGAGGCCGCGAAACGAGCTTTGGTCGAGGTTTCGCCCGGGAGTGTTGATGATGGAAGGTTGATTGTTCATGCTACTGCTGGTGCTGCTGCTGGTGCTTTGGCTGCTTCGGTTACGACGCCACTTGATGTTGTTAAAACTCAATTGCAGTGTCAGGTATAGCTTTATTTTTAAGTAGATAGTCATTTTACTCATGACAAGTTGAAAATTGATATATTAGTCTCTGAAACTGTAATACAAAGGTTCAATTTGACTAAACAACAATTGACATGGTATATGACTGATACTTGCAATGCCATGGACCGGCATTATAGTTTCCTAGTTAGGGACCAATATGGTGGATGCTTATAATTTCATGGAGTTTTTTAAAATTTGGGTTTTCTTTAAGTGGAATTCTTAACAGTAGTTTATCTAGCTTACTGGATTTTGAATTGCTTAGCGCATGCCGTGAGGTTCTAACATGTGCATAATAATGCGTTGTGCTCTCTCTCCAGAATTTGTGCCCGATTGTGGAAAAAGGAGAACATAACATTGCGAAGTTGAAAATTTTATCCATAAACAAAAAATTAATAATTCGGATTTGAGAATGTGATTACAAACATCGAATATGATCTGTCCATGACTACTAGAGTAAGCATCTTATATCTGGAATGGGACTTTGATGTCGCTATCTTATCATCTTCCCTAAAAAGACTATATGAGGGGTTTTGACAGCTTAATTAGGGAATATTGTGTTAGAGATATTCACCTTTCCAGTGTGAGGCTAACGGGAGAATATCACACGACCCACACTTTGTGCATCAAATTGTGAGGCTTGGTCAAGAAACTAATATAATGAATTGTTTATTTCTTTGAACAAATCCCCACACTTCAGATTTGGTCCCAAGGCTATGCTAAGTGCAGGTGGAGTGTACTAGAGCTCATTTGATCCAGAGATACAGCAGGGACTTAGAGTTAGAACCATTTGAGCTAGGAAAAATATTTCTAGTGGATATCTACTTGCTTTGTATGTTTTAATATGTTCTCTTAATTCCAGCTATGTAACTATACATTCTTTTAGTTTCATTGTTTGGTTATGCTGGCTCCATGGGCAAGTTTGGTGTTGCTTTAAAGTGTCCGTGTGAAGTTATTTTCCCCGATATCTAGGCTATGGTTCCATTTCTTCTTAATGCTGACCTGTGAACAAGAGACTGAAGATTGGCAATGAGTGTGCATATCTAATTTGTTGGCTTCAGATTCCTAAATAATAGAATCTCAAGGGAACTCCCCCCACCTCTCTCACTGTTAATCAACAATGAAGTTGGGGTACTAGCTTATTAGATCGTTGGCGAAGTCTTGGAAAACTTTGTAAATAATATTTGAGATACTTCTTTCATTTGGTACTATCTCTGTCAGGTTAACCTACTTCAACAGATATCATTGAGAAAGAAATGTGTTTGTGAAGTTTATCAAAAATGATATAATGATACACTAATACTTAACAATATACCAATTTTAAGTAAGGGTTCTATTTTGAGGTGTAATGTGCGCTCACATGTGACTATGTGTGGATTGAGTTGAGGATAATATTATTAGAATTCTGCAGGCTAGACCTAACTCAACCCCGAAAGTTAGCTCATAGAATGAGGGGTGTCCAAACCTTAAAAGCACTATTTTGGAAATATTCCCATCCAATGTGGGGCTATCTTAAAATATGAATAATTTAATTTTTATGACTATTACCTTATATGATTCTCATTACAAGGATTAAGAGACATGAGATAAAATTACATATACACACCAGTTATAACAATTTGATTGTGCATGAACCTTCACTATATGAATAGTTTGTTACTCTCGGTAGCCCTAAGGACCAGCATAACAATTTTTAAGTCCTTGTGTTAAGCCTGGTAACTCTTGTTCTATCACCTTGTCTTTCCTTAGAGAGTTTATGTCGACATTGGTTTATGTTGCAGGGTGTCTCTGGATGTGATAGGTTTAAAAGTGGTTCAATTGGGGATGTTTTTAAAACAATAGTGAAAAAGGACGGATATAGAGGGCTCATTCGAGGATGGATTCCAAGGATGCTCTTCCATGCCCCCGCGGCTGCAATCTGCTGGTCCACATATGAAGCTGGGAAAACCTTCTTCCACGAATTTAATCAGAGTTAAGACAATGGCACCATATCGAAATTAGTGTCAAGGTTAGAGTATTCATTTTGCTGTTGTTGCATTACAATGGACTGTGTCTAATTTGATAGAGTGCTTCAAATTGAGGGGCACAACCCAGCAAATTTTTTCAAGCCCTGAATCCTGAACTCTACATGAGGCAGGCATGAGATTAACATGAGGATAGAATCTTTATTGTACACATTGGAGATTGGACTGTGTTAGTTTTGATATTCTATTTTTATTATTTTTATTTTTCTTTAGCTTTTTATTATTCAATGTCTGGTTTTCAAATCAAGATGATTGTATTGAGAATAGCTTTTACATGATTCCACATTACATTGTTCCTCCCTTTCTTCTTAGCCTCAGGAGCCATACATTTGATTGTATGACTATACCAATGAGCAAAAGCAAAATGACTGCATGAATATTTGCACCAGAAAAACTGAAATATAGCAACAGCTTCCACGCGAAAACTGGTTTTAATTATTTTAAGCCTCAGCCAATTATTTGATGAAAATATCGTGGAAAATAACTTGAAAAAATAATTTCACTGAATTATTATTGATACGACCGATTCAAAGCCATATGAGATTTACATCATCTTACTAATAGTTAAAACTTCACCTTTTCAAGTTATTGCTAGCCTTAATAATGCCAAGAAATATTTCATATTCTTGAAATTTAGGAGTTTCATTTTCAACCAACATTTGTTAGTATTTTATATCTCTGTTTTCATGTGCAATTCTTTTATGCTCTGACATGCCCAAGAGCTGGTTGCTAAGTTGATATTTTTTGATACTACCAAGGGTATCTTATCACCTCTTGGTTAAGGAACTAATCTCTTTCAGGGTGCATGACTATTTCTCGTGTCGCTCCCAGGAATCAAACCATTGAACTTTTGGTACTGATATTGTATTAATTTTGCTTAAATAATGACATTTTTAAATATGCAAATCAACATTTCCTTCATTTTTCAATAGGGCAAAAGTCATAATAATAGGCTATAAAACGAAAAGGAAAACTATATTTGGATGAATATCTTATACAGCATCTTTTCTCAAAGGCAGGAGTACTTCTATCAGTAAATCCTCATTTCCCAGTGGCTTATACTTCAGGCAAATCCCCCTCTGGTAATTTCAACATCCAGGACCTTGTTTTCTTCAGTATAATAATCAATTATGAAGATTAGCAAATCTTATAAACTTACAACCTCACCAACAACCACTGTAATATCGTCAATCTTTCCACCTGTTACAGTTTTTTAAAAAAAATGTTGAGTACAACCACATCAAGGCAAAAATAACTGATAGAAAATGTTATGCCACACCTGTAAGCTTCATTCCAAGAATCTTCTTCCATAATGGGGGTTCAAAACCCTGCAAAATTAATAACAAATATCAACAAACATATTGTTATTGCAAATATTTTAGCGTAATGTTTTATGCAAAATGACTTTCTGCAATTTTTGTGCTTCTTGCAAGAATTGTTTTATGTTTAGTGCAACTGTTAACAGAGTGTTTACCCAACAAGTTATTTTCCAAAACTAATCAAACAAACAGAAAAATATAAAGCAAAGCATAATTCTCCATAATCAAATTACTTTTTGTAAAACAATGAAGTCTGACAAAACTTCTTTCTTTCCTTACCCTGGACCTGGCCTCCAACGAATAGGGCGAATCGAAATTTGAATCCAATGCATGATTGCTTGCCAAGTTAGCTAATGCCTTTGCTAGCAACAAAATGAATTCCAGTTAGATTCATCCAACATTTCTGTGCCCTAATTTCCTCTAACTGAACAATCAAGAAGGAAGACAATACCAGCCTCGGCAACATTTCTGTGCCTAACGATAGTTGAAACAATTTCATGGTCGAAAACATTGTCAAAAAGCCCATCGGATCCCACAACAATTGTGTCTCCTTCTATCAACTCCACACTGCTTACCTGTTTTCCGGCATAGGTTAGTAAAAGAAAAGACAACAGAACAGAAGAACCACAGTTATCTCAAGTGGAAAATGAGACTATCCCCAATGGAAAGTTGTGTACAAATATCAGCCTATACTTCTGAGTGGCAAGGTAATTCATATCATGGCCATCATTCAAGCCCTAAGCCTTTGTTTGGTAGAAGAGAGTTAGGGAAGAGAGAAATGAAGGAGAGAGAAGTTAAAGAGAAAATAGATTTTTCTCTCCTTTGGTTGAGAGGAGAAAAAGAAGGGAGAGAGTAAAAAGTAAGTGGGTCCCACATAAATTCTTTCTCTCCATTTGTGAGAAGAAAGTGAGAGGAGAAGGAAGAGAGAGAATAAATCATACATTTCTCATGTTTTTCTTTCTTCTTTCTCTCCTACCAAACAATACAAAAATTCCCTCTATTTCTCACTTCTTTTTTTCTTCACATTATCTTTCACAAATCTTTCTCTCTACTCATTTTCTTCCGTTAAACCAAATAAAGCCTAAACCATGATATTTAACGACATAATTTATCAGAGCTAACCAAAATCAAACAAACTTAGAGCTAGAAGCAAAGCTAATTAACTTTCAGGAGTTCAACTGCATCCCAAAATTATTCTTCAAAGCATAATGCAGGAAAGGGTTAGAGAGAATTAGTGTATGTGTCAAGAATGAAGTTAGATAGAGGAGTGGAGAAAGAGAAGAAAGTAAATAATAGTAAAGATGATTGTTAAATGGTACCGCTGCATCAAGGTATGTTTGGCCCACCCTCTCAGAGCTCAGTTGGAATGGACAATCAAAGTAATGTTCTTGAGGGGAAGTGGAAAATATTACATTACCTGCAAAAGGCACATAATGAATTTTAAGTTCTTAACATTGGAGACGGATTCTGGTATTGTGAAGATAGAAAGGAAAAGAAAGCTGAAGAAGATAGACAGAGTAAATTGCATTAGACTTTTCCATAAATCCTGCATTAACCATATAAAGCATGGTATGTTACCATTACGGATAGCTCTCAATCCACAATCCCCGACATTAGCAATCTTCAGAATCCCATTCTTCTCCAGCATAGCAACAATGCTTCAAAGACACAAAAAAGATAATTTGTGTTTGAATTGTTTAAAATGCAAGTCAATCATGGAGCATATTTATCAAAATTGGCACAACAGATAAGAGGATAAAGTTACACAGTAGCTGAGCCTGTAGAGGAAGTAGCAGCATGTGCTTTCCTTATAAGAATCTGAGGATCATAATTCACCTGCAAAATCCATCAATGTGAACATGTTTGTCAGCTAACAGCAGTACTGTGTAGAAGCATTCTCATCCATGTATTTCTCAAAATAGAAAGAAACCGTAAAAAATCGTTAATGTTAACAAATGAAATCATATGGAAACCAAAATAATCATGAACTACCAACAATGATCAACAATAAAACTTTATAGGTTCCATCACCTCCTCATCTCCTACAAAATTGGAAGCATTGGCCATCAGTTCACGCGGGAACAATGAAGGATCAACGTCCTCTTCAGCCCAACTGTGAAACATCATACAAAAGCATGTTAAGAAAATTTATCATAAGTCAGAGGTCATACTTATGTCACATGTCATTGACAACAGTATCATATATTAGGTTAATAATTAATTATCAAATTTGGTGTTTTTATTTCCGATATATTCTATTTGTTCTGTTTAAAAGATTGAAAGTTCCCACTGTGAAAGAACCATATAAAAAGAAAGTTAAGTAGCATACCCAGAGACACCATCAGCAACAGCAACAACTCCCCCATTGTAGTTGCTCACAAAGAAAGCATCTTCCCCACCTTTATCAACCTTTAGAAAGACCAGGACTTGAGAAAGCGGTAGATACACAAAAATCAGAATAGTGGCATTGTGCTAGGAAGCATGAATACCACAAAGAACATGGCTATGATACCCACACGTATATGAAAATTAGACAAATGTAAAAAATTATAAGACAATACCAAATTATAATACAAGCTATAAAGTTAATAAAAAGTTAATTTAAAAGTACAAATTTTAAATTAAACTACATGAATAATACTTTAAAAATGTATCATAATAAAATGTTATCATTTATCAAATTAACATGGCATTTTGAACAATATCAATTGAGGTAGTACCGTTCATTGCTTGTACTATGTTCAATAACTAAAGTACCTTCTTCGGATGCGGAATGAGGTAAGTCCCAACAGAAAATGATACATCTGACCTACAACCTCAGCAACAGAAATCAAACCATGTTTAAGAAAAGCACCAAAACAACAAACATAAAGAACAAGAAAAATAAAGAGTAGCTCACTTAATAACAGGGTTAAGTTCAGAAGAAGGAGAAGAACAAGACACAGCCATCTTCTTCTTATTCTTCTTACTGGTTTCATCAAAAGTAAATAAAGATGAATATATAGAATGATTGAGTGGCTGTTGAGAGTGACAACAAGAAATTGTTGCAACCCTCAACATGGAAATTGCCATTTCTTCTACTTCAATTGAACACCGTCCCCCTCAACTTCACACATATGAATATTTATCATCTTTGTGAATGTGGCAATAACATTAATACATTAAATAACATAAATTCAGTAACATATTATCAAGCATCAAGCACCAGTGGTCTAGTGGTAGAATAGTACCCTGCCACGGTACAGACCCGGGTTCGATTCCCGGCTGGTGCAATTTAATTTTTATTAATAAATGCTTTTTTTAAATAGAAAATATTATTAAATTCATAATATAATGAATTTTGGTATTTAGTTCTGGTTTCTTCTTTTTTCTCGTTGTTCACTCTCAGCAATGAACGGTACTAACTCCATTGATATTGTTCAAGGTAAATAAACCTATTCGTGATTTTATTTTATCATTTTCAGAGGGAAAATATAGAAAGAAAAAAAAAAATCTGCTGTTTCTGTGAATTAAATCCGTATTTTATTTTCATTTGTACGTAGAAAATGGAAACGGAAGCGATTCGGACACAAATTCCGATGAGTCACAAGAATACTACCAGCCAATATCAGCCGTGGACGACGGCGACGGAAATTCCGACGGAGAGCACGGCGATGAGTTCAACCAGCTGCCAAACGGCTATTGCGTGCACGATGGAGCGGAGAACGGGATCTCGTACCTGGATCTAAACGACAGCGTTGAGCATAAGAGCGACGATGAAGAGGAAGGAGAAGATGAAGAAGAGAGGACGAGAGATGCATCGATTCGGAGGGCGTTCAGGGAGGATGAGAATCGGAGGAGTGCACCGCTGACGGTGGAGAACGCCACCAGGGTGATGGAAGCAATGCGCGGAGTGTCGTTTTGTGGAGTGGCTCCAGATTGGGTTGCTGAGTTTCCTGAGGATCGTTGGATTGATCAGCTTCACAGATTGAGACAATCACCAAACACTTAAAGCATTGCTCAGATAGTTAGATACTCATATTCATGCTTTGCCCCATTTAGTTCTGTTAGTTCATTTCAAGAATGTGTTTTCTGGCAAGAACTTTCACTTTATAAATAATTGTACTGTCTTTCTTTTCTTTCAAATTGAGGTTATGATTGCAGTTATATTGTGGAAAATGGGTTCACAATTGAGAAAATGGGATCACAGAACTAAGTCACACTTATGTATGAGTGGTATTCTTTCTAATTTTTATTGAACATGAATGGAGCTACATTTTTTTGTTACAATGGAAGGATAGATCTTAACTTCATGACATAAAAGTTGATCAGGAGGATAACATAAATAAGATTACAAAAACTGAAAAATGCTGACAGCAGTTACAAACAGTATTCTAATTCACTCTGTTAATTGGAGAATCAAATTTAAACTTCAAAATTGGCACTCAAATCTTACTCTATTGGTTGGTAAGTGTGAAGTTCATTCCGAACTCTCTTTATCATATCATTACAATTTCGATTTACTTGTTGTCCTCTCAATTTAGCAGTCTCTCTTTCTCTAGCTAAACAAAACGTTACAGATCAGTGTGGTGGTGTGATCAGTGGAAGCCACATAAGGAGCTAAGTCCCCTGCCTTCTCAAGCACCTATATTTTCAATATCAGCACTTTTGTCCACTCTCTTGACAATGCCAGCAATAACCTGAAAAGAATCCAAAAGATAAATTAAAAAATTAGCAGGTTTATAAAACTAGAGAACTGGATTTAGAATGCTAACAAGTAACCATCATTTTGCCCCCTATCAGAGCAACAGAATGTATCTATTTATCTATCTCGACTCAAAATTCGAGCAGGTTTTTGCCCATCCAGAAATGTTGGCTATGACACACTAGTTTTCACAGTCTGAGTTTTTTTACCTTTCCGGGTCCCAATTCATAACCTTTCTTCAGCCCCTTGGTTAGAAGGGTCTTCACTGTTGTTTCCCACTGGACAGGTGAAGTAACCTGCCAAATGTATTACAAGTGTAATTATTTCCATATCATGGTGGAGAGAAACAAGTATCAACAGCATACCTGACGAGCCAATATCTTCTTTATTGTGTCGGGATCTGCATGTGGCTGTGCATCCACATTGGATATGACCGGTATTTTTGGGGTAATGATTTCTGTTGCTGCCAATGCTGCTTCCAATCTTGAGACAGCTGGTTCCATAAAACTAGTATGAAATGCACCAGCAACAGCTAGGCGCATCTGTCAAATTGAGAAAAAGGCATTATTTCTTTGAAGGGAGTTGGCACTGGAAAGAGAAGACTGGGATTCTAAAGTTCATACAGTCATTCGAGCCTTGAAAGATTTCGCCTTGCTTTCCAGCACTTCTATTCCTTTTATGCCACCAGAAACTGCATAGTTTCCCTACCAAGAATAAAACACATTCCAAAGAAACTATTCATCATAAAGTTTAGATGTAGAAAGCTGAATTTTGCGAGGCTTGTTAAAAGACAGATAGACGAGAATCTTACAGGACATAGGTAATTGGCAATCTGAACCTTCTCAGCTTCAGGAACTTCCTGATTGACTGCATCACATAATTGTTGGACCGTCTCTGAGTCCAGTCCTATCACACTAGCCATGGCACTTTTGGCAGCATTGGAAGCATCCTGGATAAAGGACAAAAGTTATTCACAAGAAATACAAATTATAATCTGAAGAAGAGGGTTAAGTCAGCCAAGAGACTAAAACAACTGCCAGAGATTGCTTACCTGCATGGCTTCACCCCTCAGTTTGACCAACTTGAGTCCATCTTCAAAGCTTGGAAATGAAATTAAATACATGAGTCAATAGCATGTCAATTATGGAAAGGTTGAGCTTCAAACAATACAACTACAACGATATTTGTCTCACAAATTATATCTGTAAAATAACATAATATAGGTAATTCCCCATTCTATGTATGCTGAAAGTTGGCAATCTGGCAAATAATTGTTCTAATACACGGTACTTTCTCCACAGGGCATAGGCTACCAACAACAAAATTCATTTACAAAGTTAGCTGCAAAACTTAACATTTAAATATTCAGACTCAGAAAACCCATAGTTGGGTCACTAACACATCATCAACTTCGCTTCTCTAGTGCCACTTCCGGCTTCAATGTGGACGAAAAGAAAGGACATATGTCATACTTAATATTACTTCATTTCTGTCAAGATTTCTTGATATATGGTGGAACATATGAAAAAAATGAGGAGATGAAAGAGAAAACAATAGAAAAGCCATTGTAATACATAACAAATATTATTTGGCAATTCACCTGAAAGCCCGAGCAAATGCCAGAGCAGTATATTCTCCCAAACTTAAACCACATGTAACGTCAACAGAATCGATAATCTGCTGTCCCCCCTCACGCACACGAAGTAGCTCCACAGCAGCAAGACTTGTGACATAAATAGCAGGCTGAAAAAGTAGTACACCAGATGGTAAAAATTACATCTATGGCAATCTTTATAAACAACATGATCAAACAAGAGCATTCTTTTTAATAAAGCTGTTTACTCTTTTCTATTAGATCAATTAGTATGCATATATATAAGCCACTCTGCTATCCCAGAATAGCTATCAGTTTTAAATTATCTATATTTGATTAACACGCATGAATCATTGATTCACAAACAACATGTATTTTACAGCAAACTATTTTTATATACCTTCATGCAGCAAAGAAAACACAAAAGTGAAGTGTTACTTGATGACACGCTTCCATTTTAATTTTCTTCTGTTTCAAGTAATAGCAGTCCTTGGATTCTTACCTAACTGAAGATAGAGTATCATAAACAATATAGTGAATAATTATTTAGCTACATACATATAAATTCCAGCTTGTTTTGATTTAATTGACAACCAATATTGGAAGGCTTTATTTATAAATGATAAAATATTAATAAACCACTGAAGTTTTATTGACATTTTTACATGTCCTTTTGTGATGTATTAAGAGGATTCTTAGATCTTTCTCGGGAATTTACAATGTAGAAGGATGAGAGCCAATTGCAGTACAAGTGTGTCACGAACATAATGACAGAGAATAAAACCAAGACCAGATATCCAATTTTTACATCAAAACTAGGATAAATAATAGACTATATTGTTAATTTTAAACTACAAAAGTACAAAGATACTAAACAAAAGAAATAGAAAAAAAAATAAAATTAAAAAGCATACCTGGCTAATAATGGTTGAATCTAACTTTTCTTTTGGCCCATTGATGCATATATCAAGAAGATCAAACCTAAATGCACAGAACATATAACAGTAGTCACAACCAAAAAACATAAAATCTTAGTAAAATATATAAAATCTTCAGAAAAATTTAATAAATTAAAGTCATAACAACTACCCCAAAATATCATTCGCCTTCTTGTACAAAATCGCAGCAGCAGGCACATTTTGAGCTTCTTTTCCCATTCCAACTGTTTGTGCACCCTGCAACCAACCACATCAAAATTAGATTTTTGAGGAAATTACAATCGTCTCCCTTAAAGTTTAACTTAATTACACTCGGAACCCCTTTTGTTCAAAAACTACACTCACCTCCGGTCATAAACTAAACCTCAGGTACATAGAATGGTGTAATTTATATAACTAAAGGGTTTTCAGTATAATTAAGCTAAATCTAAGTGATGAAGTAGTAAGTTTCCCTAAATTTGAACTCCAATATATGCAACTGAGAAATTAGTTTACAGTTATTATGATTTTTTTTTAATTTTCGATGTTATTGTGAAAGGGAAATGCGATTTGTAATAAGTACCTGACCGGGGAAGAGAAAAGCATTGTAGGGATTGTAATCGGAGAAGAGAGCATCGTTGAGAGAAGCTTGAGATTCTGCGGAAACGCTCATGGAAATCCTAGAACGTTGGTTAATGAAGCGGAAGCTTCGAGAAGGTCCATTGGTGGAGAAGAATGAAGAATGGAGTTTTTGGAAAGAGATTGAAGGAAGAGTGAGAGAAGAAGGCATGGCTGAGAAAGAAGAAGGTGAACTGGAACAATGGGTGCGAGAAAGAAGGGAATGGTAAAGCATATATTCGTGAAGAACTAACTTGGATGGGAGAAAATACCTATTTAATTTTAAATTAAAATCGATAATGTAATATTAATATTAATGATACTGGAGTAGGGATGGCAAAAATACCTACACCCGTGGGTACCCGTCAAAATACCCGCAACGGGTACCCGCAAAAATAGCTCATGGGTGGGAATGGGTATCATGATACCTGCCCCGCGAGTACCCGCGTACATATTTTAATTAAATATTTTTTAATTAGTTATTATTAATTTAACATTATATTTGTTTATTTTATTATTACTTCGTAATAAAATTTAGTAATGAGATTATAATCATAAAATTATCATATACATGTCATATTATTTAAGTAAAAAATATTTTTATAGATTAATTATTGTAAAATATATAAAATATAATTAGAATGAAAAACTCGTTGGGTACCCGCAAATTGTGCGGGTACGGGCACGGGTATGCACTACTCGTGCCCGCCTGTGCCCGTTGCCATCCCTATTCAGGAGGAGGATGATACGAAGAAAACTTATTTCACATCTTATTTATCTGTCATAGTTATTAAAATTGTTTCGTGTTGGTCGGTTGAACAAGTTCCAATATCGGTATGATACAATAATTATATCAGTCATGCAATTATATCGGTAAAAATCGGGAAAATACTGGTCATATTGGTTAGTTTTCAATTGAACCGTACCGGCCATACCGGTCGATTTTTATTTAAAATTAAGTTTTAAATGAAAATAAAAATAATTATTGTTTTTTATTGATTTTTCAACATTAATGTTAATATATTATATATGTATATCTAACTTTATCGGTATGCGGTTTAATTAGTGAATCACCAGTTAAACTACTATACCACTGTATTAGTATTCCTTCCGGTTTGATAACCGATACGGTATTAATAACATATGTTATTGGAAAATCTAATTATGTAATTGAGTTTATTAAAATGTTGTCCCTCAATATCATCTCTTCTCCACATTCTCCTCCTTTTATAAGCAGTTCATTGCTTCTTCCTTCCAACTCTTCATGGAATTAGTTTATTGTTATCTTAGAGTTTTTCAAAATGTTTGCTTAAGACCTTCATTTTAAAAAGGACTCAAACCACCTTTATCTGAATCACTACTATCATCCTACAACACAATATATCTTCATCACTTTGCTCCTTTTTTTGTGTCTCACTTACACCAAGTGTATGTACTCTTTTTGTATTTTTTTTAATAATGTTCACTGTTGCCTTTTACTACTCTTATGATCTACCAAAGCTTTGACCTAAATCAATAAAAGACAAAAGTAGAATATTAGTGTCATTATATCCATTTGTTTTATAGTTATATATATTATTGTGTTGAGAGACACTATTATATATATTATTGTGTTGAGAGACACTATTATATTATCGTATATACAGTCTTAGCATAAATGTGAAAATACTTATATGAAAGTCACTATCCAAGTTGCATATTGTTGAGAAATAAAACTTGATATTTGAAGGGAAAATAACAATAAATAATTCACATATAGCTCATATTATAGCCTACATGAAATAATAGATGATAGTTTCAAAAGGCTTATTTTGTCATACATGAAATAATAGATGATAGTTTCAAAAGACTTATGAGTTCACTAGAGAGGCTTGATTTCCATTAAAGTACTATTCAATGCAAGAAGTCCAACATAAATCAATTCAACTAAGAGTCCTACAAACTTAAACTTGTGACACAACACTCTGAAATATATTCTTCAGAAAAGCTTTAACATTAGTTTCAGATGACCCACCTTTTGCAATTGCAAGCTGAGATACATGTTGAAGTTCTTTGGCTCTTTGTCTCATTTCTCTCCCTTCATCACTACCCAAATTCATGAATTTCCTAAGCAACACAACAATCTCATTTCTCATCACTAAAGTATCCAATTTATCTTCCTTTTTTACCCTCCACCCAACCTTCCAATCCTCAACAATCAGCTTACTATTTAGTGGTTGATCCATAACAAGTGGAAAGGTTAAAAAAGGAACTCCAGCAAAAATACCTTCCATAGTAGAATTCCAACCACAATGTGTCCAATATCCCCCCACAGAAGGATGTAACAATACCTTCAATTGGTCACACCAACTTAACACCATTCCCATTTCCCCACAAATCTTTTTCAATTCCGAGTTTTCCCCTCGTGTTGCCCACAGGAATCGAACACCGCTGCCGCGCAAGGCAGCAACTATTTCATCCATTTGAGCACTTGAAACCGAGAGAAAACTACCAAATGAGATATACAAAACAGAATCACAAGGTTGGTTATCTAGCCAATCTAAGTAACTGTGGTCAGAACCATTAGCAGCATTAATAGAACTAGCATTGTGTTCAAAACTAAAATAAGGTATGTTTGGACCAATAGTATAAATGGGCATTGATAACCTTGCTCTTAAGGCATCAATAACATGGTGTTCGAGCTCATAAATTGAAGGAAATAATAGGTACTGTGCTTTAAGCATCCCTTCACAACCTTTCATTGCCCAATGCAAAATTTCCTCACTGTTCTTATCAAGAAGATGATTATCTGCTAAACGAATCCAGGAAATTTCAGGAACATAATCTACAAGTTTTTCACCATTTTCTGCATAATTAAAGAGTAGGTGAGTGTTAATTTAGTCATTGAGTGAAGCTTATGACTAAGAGAAGATAGACACTTCAAATAAAAAACTATTTGCTTATAAAATATTAGTGAACTTTCAAAGTTAATAGAGTTTAGGATTAAATGTGAGATTAGTTTTTTTGTGTGCTTCTAATGGTATCCCTTATGAGGTTGTCCGTCTAAACAATTGTTGATCATAGAAATTGAATTCTTCATATTTTGATCATCATAAGGGATTAGTAGGGTTTTGTACCACTAGACCAACTATTCCTTATTGATAAATGTAATATTAGTGATGTAATTAGAAAAAAATCAATAAAACATATTACCTTTCCTTTAACCTTTCCTATTTTATTTCTCACTCTTTTCTCACTATCAATTCTTAAAGTGAATACAATATTTGTAAAATATTTATTATAGTTTTATAATTCCAATATAGTAAATATATTTTTATTATAACTTTTTTATACTTTTATATTTTCAATATAATATATATTCTTTAATTTAGTTTATCAAAGGACTTCTTTGTTTGTCCCTAGCGGTCTTTGGTTCTATTAAGGTATCTTGTTTTCACATATCCAAGTATCCAACCACTCAACAATTCCGCATTTTTTAATTTTTTTTTTTAATGATATATTCTCCTACTAAATCCTTATACTAATTTTTCTACCCACAAAAAAATAACATATGTCACAAAGTGATACTTTATTTATTAGTGATTGATTTACAAGTGACATATGTCACTTTTTTATGGTAGGAGGATTTAGTAGCATTACTTTTTTTTTTATGTACTCTAACCTAGAATCCTATAAGGTTGGAGTAATATGCTATAATAAGATCTTATGTCTCCCAATTCCATGTCTTAACTAACTTAAAATTGACACGGGATGAATTTAAACTTAAGTTTTTTAAAGTTATTCCACATCTTAATAATTCAATGGTTTAAATCTACTCACTAATTCAAATAATTGAATTTCCCTATAATTAATGACTAACATATGACTTAAATTTAAAAAAATTATTTTTAAAATAAGTGGATCCTCTCCGAAATAAAAAATTACATATTTATATTAATCGTTAAAATATAATTAGTTTATAACATATAACTGAGACAAACTTGAGTATGGGTAACCCTGATTCATATTCTAATGCTAACCAGACAACTTAAATTTTTATTTTAATAATTCTGTCAAAAGGGAACTTTTCTGTTTTTCATTATGGTACTATGATGGAATGTTCTCCAGAAAGGAATAATAGTTTTTGACAGCTAACAGCGTGATCTGACACGTACTGTACTGTGCATGCTTTATTGTGTACTGTGCATGCTTTATTGTTTTCTTATAACTTGTAATATTTCCGTGATGTTTTAATCACCTAAACACATATTTATATCTTGATTAATGTTTTAATAATTTTGAATTCGAAATCTTAAAAAACTTTAAAACATATTAATTCTGAAAACACTGCAAAGGAAATTGTTAAGCAGTAAACAATAGTCAACAAAGTACTAAACATGAGTAATAATTTCACAAAAAAAGAAACAAAGTGAAACAAAATAAAGAGATTATAGTTTTTTGCATTTTGAACCAGTATATGATCCTCACCTTCCCCTAACAGCTTTTGAGGACAGTGCTTGTATTCTTGGAAAATATGAAAACATTGCACCCAGAATTCAGAGGTTGATGTTGTCCAAAACGCCGCCACCGGAATATTCTTCCGGATACTGACACCGACTACCCAGAACAGAAAACCATCATAAATAATAATATTTGGCGGCGGTTCAAGCCGATCAAGAATCTCCTCAACTGGCGCTTCCATCTTTGTCATAACAGCTTCAACAACGCTTAAGAAGTTATCCGCTGAACGATTTAGTTCGGGGACAACGTTGGGGATAGAGCAGAAGCGTAGGTTATGTGGTTTTGGTTCAGAGGCAATGGAACGAAGCCACTCCTCTATGACAACGAAGGTGATGAAGATGTCGGAGTTGTTGGAAAGTAGAACTTTGCAAAGGTTGATCATGGGGTTGATGTGACCTAGAGAAGGGTACGGCACAACCAGGATGTGGTTGTTGGTGGTGGCAGCGACGGTGGGTGAAGTTGGAACCTGAACTTCCATGGAGAGGGAACTCATGCTGATATTGTGGCCTAGTCTGATAGGGTGCATTAGGTTGGAAAGAAAGAAGACGTGAAGAAGAGTTGGGTGAGAGTTAAACTTTATAGAGTTTGTAAAAGTGGTGGGACCCACCACTATAAAAGTGGTGGACCCACCGGTATAAAAGTGGTGGGACCCACCACTTTTAAGAGATTTTTTAAAATGATTAAAATACCCTTAGTCTTATTAAATGTTTATTATTATTTATAAGGGTAAAATTGTATTTTTAATACAAACATATTTTCTTTTCCTTCTAATTCTTTCATATCTCTTTTCTACCAAACAACTCTTACAATCATCCCATTTTCTCATTTTTTTTCTTTCTACTTATACTCTTTCTTTTTATATTCTCTCATCCTATTTTCTTATTTTCTTCTCTAAACCAAACAAAGGATTAGAATGAGATATGCTTATGTGATGGAAGAAAGATTTATTGTCACGTGTAGGAATTGACAAGGGAATGAATGAGGATCACCTGTCTTGAATGACGTCTCATTCCTTATCTCGGATTAATAACATATTATTATCATAAGAATAAAATGAAATTTTTAAAAACAAAACATAACATTCTTATTGACTCGAGACATAAATTGAGACACCATTTAAAACAAGTGATCTCTATCCGGAATACATACCTCTTCTCATACGTCCATTTGTCTTTACCTAAATCTGAAATCTAAAATTTAAATTGAAAATAACGTTATCTTTTGTGAAATAAATACAAAAAAAATGTCCTGTCAATTCCTTGTATAAGACAAAAGTTGCCCCCTCCTCACATGCTTAACTTATAAAACATGTGACAATAAATCTTTCTTTTATAAGCTAAAAAAAATAAATTATTATATGATTTTTGTGCTTCTACTTTTAACTTATTTTTTTAGAAAAAAAAATTGAGTTTATAAATTTCATTTAGTTGTCAAACATATTTAGTTTATATTTTCAACTTATTTTTCAAAAAATAAACATAAACTGAAATTTTTAAGCTATGTCAAACATGGCCTAATTGTATGTGTTAAATTTATATTTCTTAGGTTTTATATATGGGTTTTTTTAACCTGGGTAAATAGATTTTGTAGTTGGAGTAGGTTAGCATTATACACCAAGACTTTTGGACAAAATTAACCCTCTTATTTTAGTTGAGATAACTTTAGTAATAAGGGTATTTTCATAATTTGCACTTTACAAAAAAAAATTCATCCCTCATCCCTAACCCTATTTCCCCTCCCTCATTAACTCAATTCTCTCACAAGAGAAAATCCCCTCCCCCTCAAACCATAAACTGCTACGCCACCGCCACGCCAAAATAAATCAAACCTGCCACACTGAACGGTCAGACCTACCAAAACATTTGTGCTCCGCTGCCAAAACAAAACAAAATTTCCATAAATAACTTTCTTCCTTACGAGAGTCAATCTAACTATTTATACTTTCGGTGTTTATTAAGATTGAGAGTCATTTTTCATTTTTTATTAAGATTGAGTGATTTTTTTTTGTAAAGTGCAGATTATGAAAATACCCTTATTACTAAAGTCATCTCAACTAAAATAAGAGAGTTAATTTTGTCCAAAACCCTTTATATATATTTATGTTTAATTTTATAATTATATATTAATCAGTTTCGGGGTAATGTATCAACTATATCAAACCCAAAACTGAAAGTTGAACTCGATTAAAACTCAAACTTAATCACATCAGGTTTCCCTACTAAATTTGGGTCTAAATTTGGGTTAGAATCAAACAAGGTTAACTTTTGTTGTCATCCATACTCTCTGCAGAATGAAAATATGCTATAGTTTGGGATAGAATTTAAGAGTGGATTTAACACAACTAATCTTTATTCTTTTCACCGGAAAAAAACATTTTACATTTAACTACTATTGTTACTTTGTATTGTACTATTTATTAATTTTAGTTAAGAATTAAAATGATTAATAGTTCATTAGTATTTATTAAATTTAAATTTTATACTGTAAACCTCAAAATATATAATTATTAATTAAACACACGATAACTTTGTGTGGGAACATTATAAGTAACTGTATGTACAATATTTTTTTTGACAGCACCTTTTATATATTTAAAATATATACCCTACTTCATATATTTCATTTCTTTTAGTATTTTAGCTTATACGAATAATTTAAGAAATTATTAAGTGATATAAATATTTTCTAGATTTTTGGTATAACCAAATATATTATCTCACCCTTATGGGTAAAAAATAAACTCTTTCAGAGTGTATAATTGTCACTGTCAATAAATGTTATTCACAAAAATCAAACATTTCACATTTTGACTATTCAAGGATCCAGTATGATCTTTCACCACTAGACTAATGTTTTTTTTTTTTTTGGCAGATTTTATAAAATTTGACCATAATAACCCTTCAATCTATATTGGAAAATGCATGAAATGAAAATAGAAAATCATATATAAAAAGGTAAGTGATAAATAACGATATAAGTGGTAAATGTAATATATATTTGCGTCCAGTTTTTTTTTGTTGAAAAAAATGTAAAAAATTAAAACATGAAATATATTATTCCCCTATTTTTATAGTGAGCAAACATTATCGTATTATTATTCTTTAGCTATAATACTACAAATGCTAAAAATAAGAGAGAATGACAACCGGGTTGGCCCAGTACTTTATTACACAATGGATATCACTTATTCAACTTATTTCACATCTTAGCCATCAATTCTAGGAAAATTCAATGGTTTAGATTTATTCACTAATTTAAACTATTGGATTTCCCTACAACTGATGACTAATATGTGGAATAAATTTTAAACAAAATTTCTTCGAGTCAATGAATTTCTCCTCATACATAATTAGGTTCAACTTTTAGGACCTCTCCTATGTTAAAAGATGATTTGCACTTCCACTATATAGACATTTATTTTTGAACAAAGATGCAAATTCTTCTTTTTATACTTATAATATATAAAAAGTGTTATGTTACTATATTTAAGATATAAAAATGTTATATCCTTATATTACTTCTCTATTATTGGAATGGATCTTTAAGTCTTTATTTTTAGTTTGTATTTGTTCTCAACTTAGAGTAGGAATATAGGATCAAGTTACCTTATCCTAAACTTGTATTAAAAACGATAGTACACGGTGGTAAAGTAACAATAAAGGGGAAATATAACAAAAGAGTATTTAATAGTTGTGATATTATAATATAGATCAACGATCCTCTCTACTATAGAAAGATGAGATGTCTTATTTTTTATTTTGATTTCAATAAAAAATGTTATTTTATTGTAAATAAAAGGTTTAAAGTGTCTATTTTTCTTAGTTTTTTTAGTACTTGTGTCTCCACTACTAAAGATAATCCTTACTCTATAATATCTAGGTGTGTGACTATATTCCGTTTCTGTTTAATTCTAATTCTCATTTATAGAGTGCACCCAAACCGATAAGATTACTATTAGATAATTTATATTCGTATAATATATCTTGGTGATGATATATTTTATTCACTACTATAAATAGACATACCTAACAACCGACATAGTTAACTGAATGGCTAATAATAAAAAGTCTCTAACTAACTATTTGAATCACTTCTAACCGCTCTCATTGATTCAAACAATTACAAACATATCACATTCAAAGATCAGATTCAAAGTCTTTCAATTCTTTAAACCTTTCACTTTTCATTGACATAGTCATAATATCAATCAATTGCAACTTTGTTTTACAATGCTTTAGCTAAACCCTTCCCTTGTTTACTTAATCCTCGAGAAAATGGAACTTAGTGTCAATATACTTACTTCTTCCATAGCCTACTGGATTCGCGACCAATCTCTAGTTGATTTACTGTCCTCTAGCAATTCCAAAGTCTCACCAAAAGATACCTTCAATTCACCAAGCAATGAATAGTGTACCTAGCTATAAAGACTACATTCTTTGTGATCTCTAATCTTTATGCCCAGTTGTCTTACCTCAAAATTATCATTAATTAATAAATTAAATGTAAATAATGTACCTAGCTATAAAGACTATAAATGAATAGTGTATGTCCAACAACAAAAAATTACCCATTTAACTCTTTTGTTTAGATGAATCATTTTTTTTTGTTATTGATGAATCCTCTTTTAAACTTAATAAGCATTTATTGATTTAACATAGTAATCCAACTGTATCATTTATTAGGTTTTCTTTTTCTCCTAATCCAACTGTGTTATGGACTTAAGTTTCATTTTATCAGGGATTAAGTAAGCATGGAAAGGATCCTGTTAAAGCATTGTAAAACAAAGTTGCAAATGGTTGATGTTATAACTAAGTCATTAAAAAGTGAAAAGTTTAAAGAATATTATATTCGTAGAAAATGACATTTCTATAAATAAATATTTTATGTGATTGGGGATCATAAAGAATATAATCTTTTGTTCCTTCTAATTTGGTTTACTAGCTCTACATTGAAATTTAGTTTATGTGATTGAATTATGAATAGTAAGGGCAATTATTTATGAGAAGAAAAGTATGTTGTCTATTATGTGGAATGCATGTTAGTATGCCAAAACTTCAAAGTTTAGAAGGCAAGTGACATAGAAAGAAGAAGATGAATACATAAATTCTTTGATGGATGATTCGTTTTGCAGTTAAGATATCATGCATTAAGAATTTATTTCTAAAATTTCAACTTTTAAAAAATAGTAAAGATAGTAAACATTATATTAAATATGCTATTTTAATTTATTTAATTTATCTTACTAATTTTCGTGTTTTAATAGGTAATGAATATTCTGGAAAATTAAAAGAAAAGGATGTCTTATATAAAAAAGTTGCCAAGTTTGCTTATATATTTTCCCGATAAAATGACGTTGCTGAACAAACTTACTTTGAGAAAGAAAATTGATAGTGTATGTGTTTTATATATTATCATTGTATTATTTATCATTTATCTATAATTATTATTGACTCTTAAAAAGAGTAATACAAATGAATGATAGATAATATACTGATTATGTATAAATCTGTTTATCAATGCCTAACTTGCGAACTAGGAGTTAATTCACATCCATGTGGACTGATCAGGATTAAAAAATTTGATAATCGACTACCGTTTAAGCATATTTTAGAAGTCGTTAATCCAATATACGACTTCTATATAGAAGTCGTGATACCCTTAATAACTTCTAATCTTGGTGGCGTTTTACCCAAAAGTCGTGTAGTCCTTTCATGACTTCTAGGTGTGATTTTTTATTTTGTAGAAGTCGTTATGCCAATGTACGACTTCTATATAGAAGTCGTGACACTCTTTAACGACTTCTGGATGTAATTTTTTAATGTGTAGAAGTCGTGACACTCTTTAACGACTTCTGGATGTAATTTTTTAATGTGTAGAAGTCGTGATACCTTCCAATCTTTGGTAGCCGGTCACAAATTTAACGGATGAGATTAAGGATTATTTAATCCAATAGCTAATAATGCAATTGATATAGATGCAAACCAACTTATAGTTAGATAATTTGCAAACATGAGAGGTGAGAGAGAGCGAGAGAGAACTGGGGACGTCACACATAGGGGAGCAAGGACGGGAAGATGGAGTCAGGGGGCTGCTACTGTCCACCACAATGGCCTATCCCGCAACTCCACAACCTTCTTCTTCACCAATTTTCCCCAAGACCATGGCGCTAAGGAAATGTGGGAAATCTTCAACAAGTGGGGAAAAGTCATTGAGGTTGTCATCCCATCTAGAGTGGACAAATACGGAAAAAAGTTTGGTTTTGTTCGCTTCTGGAACGTCAACAACAGCAAACAGTTGGCGGCGAATCTTGATCAAATCTGGATAGGCTCTTATAAAATTTGGGCGAACCTTCCAAAATTTGTAAGACGGCGTGTGTCCGACCCCACCTTCTCCGGTGCGACTAATGTCAACCCTCGCCCCCGTCCAACACCACGGAAGACCGCAAATGTCGCAACCACACACTCTTCCCTTAGGGATGCACGCAATTTCGCTGATGTGGTTAAGTTTGGTCGTAAAAACATCCCAACGGACTTAACTGTCCAAAAACAGATTCATGAAGTGGACCTGGACTACAAAACCACTGACACTAACCCACAGTGGCTCCGCAATTCCTATGTCGGCACTGTCTCCAGCCATGTCGACCCTGAAGGCTTAAAGGATAAGTTGTTCATGGACGGGTTCTACTCTGTTCACGTCACTATACTCGGTGGTCGTACGGTCCTCCTTCGCAAAACGGAAGAAGGTGAGATGGATTCCATCCTTGAAGATGAGGCAGATTGGTTCAACTGCAGATTTGATGTCCTTCGTAAATGGGAACCTTCGGATGTACCCAAAGAGAGGTTTACCTGGGTTAGGTGTTACGGTGTCCCACTTCATGCTTGGGAAGAGGTCTTCCTCCAAAAACTAGCCTCCCTTCTTGGCCAATTCCTTGGTATCGACCACTTGACTCGGTCACATCAGCGGCTGAAATATGGTCGGATTCTCATTGTTATCCCTCTTCTTGCTACCGTCGATAAGTTATTTCGGGTGATGATTGATGGGAACGAATACTCTATCAAAATTGTTGAAGAACAGGTCTCCTTCTGGAATCAAGGGGATAAATCCTCTTCTTCATCAACCTCGTCCTCCTCCAATTCCGGCAGCTCATGGATGGATCGGGCTTTGGAAGAAAAGCTCTCTGACTGGAACGCTGCAGGGGACGATTCCGTCAATTCCGCGGGTCTGGATCTGGGTCACGCCGACCCGACGGGGCTGGAGTCGGGACACATGTTGTCAGATTCTGTTGACCCGCAAGTTTGGAGGTGTGCCACATGTTGCCCACTCAGTCTCCATCTCCACAACCCATCATTGATGGGGCTGTCGACGTTGGGTCCTTGGAAAAGCCAGGGTCAGAGTTAATTATTGATTCCTCTCCCAAGAGTTGCCAAGAATTGGAATTCCCACTTGTTTCAGAAGGTCCATATATTGGGCGGCTGGAAATTACTGCTCAAGATTTTGGGAAGTTGGAAATCAATTCTAAATTGAATTCTACCACAATCATTAATGTGACGTGTGCAGACTCTCCTTCTTTGGGAATTAATGATTTCCTGGGTAGCCAAAAAATTAATTCTCAATTAAATGAGCAAGATTTAATTGTGGTGAAAAATCCCAATTGTAATTTTGAAAATAACGCATCAATTATGGAGCCGACCTTGCCACATTTGAATTCTCTGAATCCACCCATTAATGTTGTTAATGTTGAGCCGGTTTCTCGCCATCCAATTGATGATGACATTAATTCCAATTCAATGGAGCGGCTTAATTCTCAAAAGGCAATATGTAACAATTTTCCCAGTGGGTCTCCTATTAATTCTCTACCTCTTGTTCACCCTTTATCCCATTCCCTCCCAAATTCCTCATCCTTGCGCGTCCCCCTCCCTTCAACCCCCAACACCCACAAACCCCCAACCTCTATAACAATCTCTCCAAACAAAAACTTAACCTTCACCGCAAATCCCTATCCAAAAAATTCATATGCCCAATCTTCTTCTCAATTAAAACTCACAGACCCTTCACCATCCTCAACATCTTCAAGTCCCAAATACTCAAAAAACCACCCAATATTAGATCATCCCTACTCCAGCCCCCCTTCCCTTTCTCCAAAAACCCATCAAGGCGGTGATTTCGATTTCTGGATCGACCTTTGCGGCCCAGCCAACCTACACCCACCAACATTTCCGAAGATGCTGCCTGTCACTTCTTCTTCTACTACTGTTACTCCGGTACCTCCGCTATATCTCGGAAACTCTTCTCCTATATCGCCTACTAAAGCTATCACTCATTCACATAATTCAGCGACAAAATCTGATGTTCGTAACACTCGGCTTCGTGATGCTGAGGCTGTTTGGCAATTTGGCAAGGTTCTTGGTGTTGTAGGTTCAACAAACCAATCTACCCACATCCAGAATCTTGCTCAAATGATAACAACTTCAACATAAAACGGGGAACCAAGAAGAAGCATTCTAAAATCAAGAGCAAAAAATCAAGAAAAGTGTCGGGGCAGATCATGGTTTCCTTATGAAGTTAGCCACTTTGAATGTGAGGGGTCTTGGTGGAGCGGTGAAAAAGAAAGCTGTGAGATCTTTGGTCCACAAGGAGAACTTAGATTTTATTTGTATACAGGAAACCAAGTTGGAACACATAGACTGCAATTTATGTTCCAATCTTTGGGACGGTTCGGACTTCGATTGGGTTTTTCAACCTTCAATTGGTAAGTCCGGTGGTATTCTGAGCATGTGGAGGAAAGACAAGTTTGTCCTTCAATACTCTGAAAGCGGACCTGGTTTTCTTGAGGTCTGTGGAAAATTCTGGAATTCTACTGAGAATTGTCATTTGGTGAATGTTTACTCACCAAGTGATATTCAAGACAAGCGGCGGTTCTGGCTCGATCTTGAACGAAGACAGATTAACTCTTCTGATAGTCTGTGGTGCTATGCAGGGGATTTCAACTCTATTAAATCAAGCGACGAGCGACAAGGCAGCGAATCTCATGGCAGACTCATGGAAATTAGTGAGTTTAATGGTTTTATTAATAACCTACACTTACTGGACCTACCCCTTGCGGGGCGGCGATTCACTTGGGTCAAAGGTGGTCACACTATGAGTCGGCTTGACAGATTCTTGTTTACTTCTGATTGGGCTTCTCTTTGGCCTTCTCTTTGGCAAAAAGGTATGCCAAGGCTTGTCTCTGATCACTGTGCTGTTATACTCTCTGACTGTCACCAAGATTGGGGTCCTAAGCCCTTTAGGGTTCTCAATGCTTGGTTCGAACACTCTACTTTCACTACTTTTGTTGAGAAGAGTTTGGCTGAGCTCCAGATTCTCGGTTTCTGTATGTATGCTTTAAAAGAGAAACTGAAGAACCTGAAATCAATTCTGAAAAAGTGGAATAAGGAACATTTCGGCATCATCGATGCTAAAATTGTTGAGTCTGCTAATGGAATTCATGAACTCGACCTAAAAGGTGAATCCTTTGGTCTATCTGATGATGAAGTCCTCAAGCGATCATCTCTCTGGGCTGATCTTTGGCAAGCTAGGTCTATGCAACACTCCCTACTTTGTCAAAAATCAAGAGCTAAATGGCTCAAGGAAGGGGATTCTAACTCCAAATTCTTCCACGGATACATTAATAGTCGACGGAGGTCTAATTCTATTCAGGGGTTGCGAATCAATGGTCTTTGGACCGATGATGTTTGGGGTGTCAGACTTGGTATCCAAAACCATTTTCAGCTTCTCTTCTCTGAACAGAATTATAACCGGCCCACTCTTTCTGATATTCCCTTCAACAAACTTAGTTCCAATGACAATGCTACTCTTATTTGTCCGTTTGACGATGAGGAAATTCGTCGCGCTATTTGGGATTGCGATAGTGGAAAGAGTCCCGGTCCTGATGGCTTCAATTTCAGATTCATTAAAACCTTTTGGCACATCATGAAGGATGATATCACAAACATGGTACGTGAATTCCATTCTTATGGCAAAATAACTAAAGGGGTTAATTCTTCTTTCATCTGTCTGATTCCGAAGAAGTCTAGTCCTCAGCATATGGGAGACTACCGTCCAATTTCTCTCATTGGTTGCATATACAAGATCATGGCCAAGTTGTTGGCTAATCGATTATGGAAAGTCTTGGATAAGGTTATTTCCCACAATCAATCTGCTTTCCTTAAAGGAAGACATATATTGGACGAAGTAGTTATTCTTAATGAAATCATCCATGATGCCAAGATCTCTGGAAAACAGTGTAGTATCTTCAAAATTTATTTTGAGAAAGCCTTTGACTCTGTCTCCTGGGGTTTCCTCGATCACATGATGGAAATGCTTGGATTTTGTCCAAAATGGAGAGGATGGATTATGGAATGCATGTCCACAGCTACTGCCTCTGTTCTTGTAAATGGCATCCCTACGGACGAGATTCATTTAAAACGTGGTCTTCGACAAGGTGATCCTTTATCTCCTTTCTTGTTTCTTATTGTGGCTGAAGGGCTCTCTGGACTTATGCGTCAGGCTTGCGCTCTCGGTTTCTTCAGCCCTTACAAAGTCGGCTCAGACAACGTTCAGGTTTCATTGCTTCAGTTTGCTGATGATTCTATCATAATCGGTGACTGCTCTGCTCAAAACTTCTGGACCATAAAAAGCATTCTGAAACTCTTCGAACTGTCTTTCGTCCTCAAAATCAACTTTAGCAAATGTTGCCTTTATGGGATGAATATCGACGATGCTCATACTCTGAGACTTGCGGGCTTTCTTCAGTGCAGATTCTCTTATGACTTCTTCTCTTATCTTGGTATCCCCGTCGGTGTTAACCATAATCGGAAAACATCTTGGAGTGCTCTCATCAACAGAATACAGCTCAAATTATCCTCTTGGAAATCGAAACACATTTCTTTTGGTGGTCGGGTAATTTTAGTTAATTCTGTATTATCTGCTCTACCTATTTATTTCTTGTCCTTCTACAAAGCCCCTTCCTCTGTGGTGCGTTTGATCCAACAAATCCAACGCAATTTCCTTTGGGGTGGGACTGATGGCTCTCGTAAGATTAATTGGGTGAAATGGGAGAATGTTTGTAAATCAAAGATCGATGGTGGCCTTGGGGTGAAGGATATTGGCTCTTTTAATATTGCTATGTTGGGTAAATGGAAATGGCGTCTGCTGAATGAGGGAGATAGTTTGTGGTGTCGAGTTTTGAAGTCAAAATATGGTCATGATTTCCATAAACATTCTGGGGTGACCTCTTCTTCCTCCTTACGTAAGAGGTCTGCTTGGGTAAGAGATTTAGCTTCTATTTCTTCTCGGGAGACGGACAACACAAATTGGTTTTGGGGAAACATCTTTCGGCGCATCGGAGATGGTCACTCTACTAGTTTTTGGCATGATATTTGGTTGGGTGATTCCAACTTATCTACCAGATACAAAGGCTATTCACCATTAGCCTTCTCCAAGATGGTAACATCAGTGATTTTGGGAGTTGGGATGGGGACAGATGGGCATGGAACTTCACTTGGAGGCGAATTTTTTTTACTTGGGAACTTGACTTATTTAACTCTTTCTTTGGTGAAATTAAACAGGTATCATTTCAACTCAACAAATCTGACTATTGGGAATGGAAGCTTGAAAAAACCAAAGAGTATTCTGTTCGTTCAGCCTATAGATATATTGCCAAATGAGAGACTACATCACCCCCTTCCAATCAACTTGCCCGCTTCTTCTGGAGATCTAAGGCTCCTCTCAAGGTAACCAGTTTCGCTTGGAGACTCTTTATGGATCGCATACCAACAAAGGATGCTCTTTCTCGGAGGGGTGTTCTTCCAACTGACGCTAATGATACTCTTTGCTCCTTCTGTCACGAAAACCCCGAATCATCTAACCATCTTTTCTCCTCTTGTTCTTTCTCATACTTGGTTTGGCAGCTTGTTTACAAATGGTTGGATATTAGTGTCGCTCTGCATCATAACACACACATACATTTTCTAAACCACATGGGATTGATAAAGGATAAGAAAAGCTGTAAATTCTGGAGTGTCGTGTGGTTAGCCACAGTTTGGGCTATATGGCTATCTCGGAATGATCTCATTTTCAATAACACTTCGATTACACCTCAACATATTCTGGAGTCGGCTAGGGTGAAATCATGGCTTTGGATCAAAGGACAAAGGGGGATGGACTCATCTACTCTCTGCTAATCCTTTAGTATGCCTAAATATCAGTTTGTAATTTCTTGTTTGTAATCTTTTTTTGCTTTTCTTCTCCTCACTTTGTACCTCCTCTTTTAATTAATAAAAATTTTCTTTGGCTGATCAAAAAAAAAAACTAACTTATAGTTCACAAATTAGTCATTACCAATCTTTACCATGCATAAATATTACATTATTAGTGATCAAATAAATATATTACAGTGAAATGTTAGTAAAGTTTAACTATGCTGAAAATGAATGCAAATGTGCCATTGTATTGTGGTTTATGAACTTCATATCCTTACCAATTTATGCATCAAAACATTTTCCACTGGGAACAATATAAAAAATATTTGAAGCAATTTCTTATGGTGAACAAATTGAGAAGTGATAATGGTTAGTGGAGACTAAACCACTCAATTTTTTTTTATTAACACAAGAGTTCATACATAAGGACTCTTGTTGAATATTGATAGTTACAATGACTAGACTGCAATGCAAGTTCACCCTTATTTTAAACCATAGGCACACACAGACACAGTACTTGAAATCAGAAAAATAAAAACAGAAATGGCATGAAAAACGAGTTAAAGTAATGGTGGAAGAATATTAACACCATTACCACTTGTGACAGTGCAATCAGTCCCATTTGAGAAATTTAAACATAACCCAAACTCTTCAAACTCTCCACTGCATCTTTGATAATTTGATCGATTGGAGTGAATTCAAGACCTAAATCAATCAGCTTTTTTGATGCATCCTTTGCTCTCAACAACCCAGGTTGTGTATCCTTTGGCAACCTATAGAAACAAAGTCAAGTAATGATACTAATGATAGTACAAACAATAATACTTAGATCATGTGGATGATTGAGATTATTATATCTCTGTTGGTAAATTAACTTTAGAATTTGGTCTAAATTCATGCATTTTAGACACTTTAAAGAAAGCCCTCCACATGAAGGGTGTGTGACTGTTCTAAAAATCTGGACCATTGAAATTTATTTTTTATGCATTACTTTCAACTGTAATGTAATGGAAATGAGCTAGACTCTCTCAAATAAACGCCTTCTAACAAGTCCTTTTTTCAAGGTGAAAAGCATTGCTTTATTCCAAATTAAATCAAGCAATGTTAAAGTATAAAATTAGTATCCTCTCCATTAATAGAGAGACAAATCCTTCAAAAACAAAAAATAAATATAACCTTCATTACATATGTATCCGTTTGAATATAATAAAATTATGATTTTGTTAGTAAAAACAAAGAGAAAACACATATTTATCTCTGTATTAATGAAAATGATCATAATTCTAAATTACATTGCTTCCTACTATTTTTTGGGTGAATTGTGGTTTATACTTTTTTGGGTAAATAGTGGTTTCTACTTTCTAATTGATTAACAAAAAACAACTAGCACTCAGTTTCGTGTCATTAATTTCTCTTTCACTAGTCTATTTGTTCAATTAAACTTTGTATTAACATAAGTATGGAAATATAATTAATTTTTTCCCTTCCAAATTGAACTCTTTAGCTTATATGCAATTGTGGAGAATACTCACGTAGCCACATTATATTCAGGGTATAACTCAGCAACCTTGGCCACAAAATCACCATAGTGACGAATTGCTTCAACACACAAGTGCCTTCCAGAAGCATTCTTTTTCTCATAGGCCAAAATATGTGCCAAGGCTATGTCTTTAAAGTGGGCTGTTCCCATAAAGAAATCTTCGTATGTCTCTTTGTCCCCTGTAACATGGTCCACAACAAAGGAGTTGTTGAGATACAAGTTTTTTCGCTTAGGATCTATTTGCGAGTTGGATTCTGGAGAAGGAGATAAGGAAATGAAATGCTTCAGAGCTATGAAATACACTTCTGATACCGACTTTGAAACATTCCATTTCTCTTCATTATGCTTCAAAATCCATCTAATATTACGCCCTAGGTGAATGTAGTGATTACCTTTGAGAACCTTAACAAGCACAGCCATGCTGGAATTTATTCTTGGTGGAATGAGAGGGCCCAAGGCTGTGCCTGGATTTATCATCACTACATCGAAACCTGTCTCCTTTGCAAAATCCCAACCTGCTTTCTCCGCAAGAGTCTTTGCAATGGGATAATATAACTGCCCCATCAACATAAAAGTTCAAAGAGAAAATTGTTAATCAAACTAAGATTTATGAGTTTTGTATAGAAAAAAAAATCTACATGAGTAATATTAGTATTTTACGTTTTTAAATATAATTAATACAAATAAATAATACTTTTATTGATTGTGTATAAATATTTATAAATATTATACTTTTATTTATATCGGTGGTGTATCATTGGATATTGTGTTAACCAACATTGATCCTTAAATTATTGATAATACATTCACCATTTTAAAAACTTTACCACAATCCATAAATATTCAAATCATTTTGGTGTCAATCAAATATATATAAGACTAAAATGAAAATGTTAAAGTTTGATATTGAGAATGTAATTACAAGTAACACTAGTTTGAAAACTCACCCCTTTGTCCGTACAATAATCAAGATCGGTCCAACAATCCTCACTCTTAATCTTATGAGGTGGCCAGTTAGGGCTTGGCATTATGGACGAGATTGATGATGTTGCCACCACACGCTCTACCCCTGCTTCCTTCGCCGCTTTCAGCACATTAACTGTCCCTTTTATGGCCGGTTCCAAAATCTCCTTCTACATTAATATATATATATATATATATATTCACTCACACATGGCCAATAAGTTTTCAACAAAACAATTATTAATAGTTTGTGGAGCTTTTTTCTCATTTTTTACATCTTATTAGAATGAAGATCATCTGTCCTAATATTTGATATCTTATTATGTACCAATCCAATAAAAAATATCAATTAAGTAATGTTATTTGGAACATGTGATCCTTGATTATATGCCAAAATGGGTAGTGGAGATTGAATTTCTTATTTGATGACTACACGTGGCAAAAAGCAACATCTAGTAATCCTAATTTAAATTATTTTTCAACAAATAAACAAAAAATTAAGAAAATTTGCTTTCTCGATTTATTTCAATAGTAGAAGGCAGATATATTTTTTCTAAAAATAATTAAAATTTCAAGCCTTAAAATTTTATGTATAAACATGTTAGAATCTCTACTAAGTATGGTAATTAGAGTGTGTTTGAGTAGTTATTTTTTTCAAACCTCAGGATCTTTGACTTGACCAATGATGTTAGGACATGCAAGGTGGAAAACTCCGGCGCAACCTTTTATGGCGGCGGCGATGGAGTCGCTGTCAAGAAGATCCATCTGGAAAAAGTGAAGACAGCTCTTAGCTCCTTCCATTGCCTCCAAATGCTTGGTCTCTTTCTCATCCTCTGCAAGTTAATTTATCATTTCTACAAAATTAACCAACTAACGTATTTCTATTGCTCTAAATTAACTATATAGTAATTCAGTGATGTTTATGCTATTCAAATAATTAATATAAGATCACAGAATCCTTATGAAATATGTGATTAAAAATAGTAGTTATAAAGTAAACTAGTTCGTGATTTTTTGTTGTTTTTTGGGGCATGAAAGTTAATTGTTTTTGTGATGTTTATGAGTGTATGTGAGGAAGAGATGAAGGTTTTGGAATAGGGTTTAACTGAGATCTTGGATGGTGGCGTGGACGGTGTAGCCACGCTCGAGGAGGAGGCGTACAAGCCATGACCCAATGGCGCCGCTGGCTCCGGTGACACAAACAACCTTCGACATGGGTTTGCCTTTTTGTGTTTGGTGATCACTGCTTTAGGCTTGTTAGTTAATGGTTTCAGTTATTGTGCTGAACGGTAGTAACTTAGTGGTGTATATAAAGAAGAAGGGATGATATGGAGATCTGCGGTCCCATTGATGTCCCTAATGGTGTCCTAAACCAATCATAACCTGTAATTTAATTTTAGAAAAAAATTATAAAATCAAAATCTAATATTTTATATTATATTGTACAATTCTATTAGGTAAGGACAAGAAGACAAAATACTTTTGAGACACGAAATCTTTTTCATAACCAAAGCAATGTATAAAATGAACTCAAATTATTTTTATCATAAGAAACAAATATTATATTAAAGAGTATGATATTACACCCAATCGGTCCTATAGGTGAAACCACTTTAAAACAATTTTGATTTACAGTTTTTACTGAAGAATGAGTGGTGTTAGATCATTTTAAATCGCGAAAATTTAGGTTTGACCGTGCTAATATATATTTTTACTTCAATCTAAAAAAGATGAATAAATATTAATTCAATATAATTATCTTAATTATTAATTATATAAATTTTATATTTATATATAATTATAGATAAAAATATTAATTATATTTAAAATCACTCACGATCAAACAATTTAACCATTCAAACTGATTAAATCTAATACCAATTTTTTCGAATCGGATGTGTAGCTTGTGTTTGACAATATTGGTTAAGAATGATTGGATCTCTACACATGTAAGAAAAATATTTATTTTCATGGACAATTTACTTTTCTAATCTTTTAGGGTTTGAGAGGTATTAGTCTATCCACAAAGAGATACTAGTGGTGGAAAAAAGTGTTTAATTGTGTTTTTTTCTTAACAGAAATTATATAAAAAAATAACGTCCTGGTGTAATTGGTATGAAATATGTGAAAATATCGAAAATTACGTGTAAACCAAGTGTATAATAATCTTTAAATTGATAGTTATGGACAATGTATAAAAAGGGTGGATAAAATTAAACTGTAACTCAATTTGATATGAGAGTTATTTAGTGTAGGCAACTTCACATGTGTGTGTTCAGTGGTATCATTGTCCAAAAATATCCTCTCCGTGAAAGAATAATATAGAAATAAATATTTATTTTTCTTGTGTTTTTAATAACAATAGTGTTGTTTTATTATATATAAAAAGAGAAAAAATATTTTAATATATTATTTTTTACTTTATTTTTATAATTTTTGTCTTTCCATTAATCACAAGATTGCTTTAGATTGGTAGGGACTAGGAGGGAGAAAGAGACATGTAAGCAGGGAAGGATCCTATTGTATCAAAAAAAAAAAAAATTAAACCATCAATTTAAACCATTGAATTTTTCAAGAATGAATAACTATGATGTGGAGTATGATTTTCTCGCTTACTCTTCTAAGAGTAAGTGTATCACTTCGTAGGTAGGTTGTATAATAGGTTGTGTAAGATGGTGAAAAAGGAAAAAAATAAAAATAAATAATAATGTGATCAATGATATGATTTGAGAATTAGGACAAAACAGAAAAGTAAATATAATTTAAAAATATAAAGGTTAAAATAGTACCAGCCAATGCCCTACTAATTACATTGTCTTGTAGTGAATGTTTTGCATTGTTACCTCTTAGACATTCTTAGAGGTTATATTCCCTTGTGCCTATGCAAAAGCTTTATAGTAGGGATGGGGATCACATGTCTCCATTCATGTTCTATTTATTGTACCAAATCAATCAGAAAATTCCATTCAAGTAAAAATAAAAGTAACAAAATCAGAAATTAATATTTTATTATTATTTGATGAAATTTGATTGTTTAGGAACATGTGGACAGGAAAATCTTGGAACAGATGATCTTTGTATCATTTGGTGATTTTTATTCTTACTTTTCACTTGTGGGGAGGGAAATTTTAATGCACACCTATATTATCTCTAGTTCGTTTATAAGACCACTTTACTTATTTTATGTAAATTAAGGGATAAGATTAATATTATTATCATTATTAAATTCTTCAAGAATTAGATGGACTTTTTTTAAATTACCCTTCATTAATGTGATACCTTGGTTTTCTCTTTTGAGTCACTTTTTGTATATTTTCATTCAATTAATTATTATTTTATCTTTCCATCTATTAGTTAATGTGTTTTTACCTTTTTCAGTCAATTAATGTCTGATATTTCAATAAAAAATTAATAATATACAGAAAAGTTTGAATAACACTTTATGAAAACTGTCTTACAAAACTTACTTGATCTAATGTGTTTAATATTTAACTGCAGTTGCTGTAGTCAATAATCAAAAAGCTTAGATTTTTTAAGTTTTTCTTATTATCGCTGCTACAAAGATAGATATGATAATGACATTACTTCCAACAAAACTTCTACGGTAATACAAATTTAGGATTTCTCCATTAACATAGAGGTAAATATTTCAAAAACAAAAGGAAAATATAATTTTTAATAATATATATATCATTTTAATTATAATAAAATTATACTTTTATTATTAAAAATAGAGGAAAAATACATTTGTCTTTTCTTTAATGAAGAATATCTTAGTTCATTATTATATGTAACCATGTCTACCCCTTGTAAAATTGTGTTGAGAAGTTGTAATTTTTAATGACACGCGTCATCTAATTAGTAGTATAACTGTAGATGGTACCATCCCTACGTCCCACCACAACATTGTCTTGTGACAGTTTTGAGGGAAAATAATGTATGCATGTAAGATTTTATAAGTGAATTTTCACATTTACTCATATTTAATTATTATTAACCTTTAAATATAAATCTTATAAAATAATAATTAGTGATATATTAATTGCATATAAATTATGGCACGCACTTTTTAAGTAATGTTATGAGGACTAGTATGATGATCCTAACCGACTTGAAAACGACTCTAATTTATCGTCTTAACTGAATGAAGGGTAAGCCATTTTGACCGGAGAAATTCTGATCTGACCATGTTAAATATGATTAACCCATAATGTGAACCAAACTGTTCACTTAAAATAAAAAAATGAAATAGTGAGAAAACTTAGATAGAGACATGTATAACACTTCATCTTTAGAGACAACCAATAATGTAACAAAATTAATTTTCCCTTTTTAAAAAAATACTAAAAAGAAACACGTGAGTCACTTTTTTCTCATTCCCTTCTTCAACCTCTCAACACCATCTCCATGGCCAAAGCTTCAAAACCCCATCTCCACCACAACGTCATACACCACCAATAATATCTATCATTAATCGCCGTCATGAGGTGTTATATACCACCAATAATTAAATGTGTTGGCAAAATATCATTCGTTGTCTTTAAAGATGAGTTGTTATATATGTCATCATTTAAGTCTTTCTCTAAAACACTACTCTAATATGTTTTTTTACTTCAATACACATAGTTTTGTAAATTAATTTTTGCATTTATATATAATTACATATTTATAGATAATTATTAATTATATATAAAATCATTCGATCCAACCGGACAAATAAATATCATAAGAAACCTATTAGTTAATGTATAGACTAATAAGGATCACATATCCCAAAATATTCATGTTCTCATGTCCTAAGCTAATTATATTGCACAAAGTAATATAAAAAATGTTATTTTCTGTTTTGTTAATTTTCTTTTTTATCACGTGGAGTTTTTAACTGAATTGGTACACATTGGACACCAAAAATGAGACATATGATCTTCATTATAGGATCACATGTTACTAAATTGGTAATTGAATTATTAAATATATTGATTTACACTTCAATAATTTGGCCATCACATGTTATCTAAATTGGTAATTGAATTATTAAACATATTGATTTACACTTCAATAATTTGGCCATCATTCATGGTATCAAATAGTTATTGAAAAACAAAAAATAAGGAGAAAATAATTTCACTTTAGCACTCAACAAGAATTCTTCCCACTCGCATGATTTTTGGTCAAACTCTAGCAATCTTAGCTCCAAAAGCTTCGTTATTTGACCTCTCGTAGTTTTTATTTCACCACTGCGAAAGTTCCAGCAACATAATTTGGGACGTTTAATTAGATGAAAATTTCTTAAGACTGTGTTAATTTTTGAAAGGTAATGAATAGAAGGGAAAAACTTATAGACATGTGAGATGATTACTAAGATACGGAATATGGTTTCATTATTTGTACTTCTTATATGTATTTATCTTGTTTCTATTAAGGGGATACGTATCAGTCATATTGAGCATGATTTGTTGTATATTTGACCAACGGAAATGAGTGTATTAGTCAGAGTGTGATATTGCATGCAATTACAGACCTTGAAGTAGAGCCTTCAATCTGCACTATTGGATCCAAAAGATCAGAGAAAAAGATGTTGGTCTTCATACAAGAAACTCAGATTTGCAATAATTGTCGGCAATGAGTAAAATTAGGGGGTGAATGAGTTCGGTTAGGTTTGTTCCTTACTTGACACTAAATGCTAGTCGAGTTATTTTGTTGAAACCGAAATTTATCCGACCATAAATGTCCGTCGGGTCGGCTTTTGAATCTGAACCATATTCTAGATCCGATTAAATATAATACATTCTTCATTTAAATGAAGTATTGTCGATATTAATGGATATTTAACTTGTTATACATATATACGAAAAATTAGAGAATCAATAATAGTTTTGATCCTGCTAATTTTTGGACCTAAACCTACTCCTAGACTCAATGAAATCAACCATATTCTGCCGGATCATGAGACCAAACCAAGTTAGCAATATGTAGAATCATATAATGCTGACTTTGTTAACTTCTCTTGTCAGATATTAGATGGTGTAAACAACTTGCTTTTTTCAATGTGTAAAAACAACATATTCAATTTTAAAAAGTTGACATGCTTAAGAATGAATAAACCAAAATTAATTCACAGTCAGAAATTGATTTGACCTCAAATTTGGATGCCTTCCATCTAATTTTCATCATTTAGGCTTTGGTGTTCATATAACTTTCGTATATTCTGTTTTTTAATTCCATTTCTGAAGGAAGTGCTGGCTAAACATCTTTCTTCTTTGTAGAGAGGATCCGACTTTTGCTGGCCAGTTGTTTTCCTTTTAAGGTATTCTACTGCTTGGACCTGAACTGATGATAGAACAATACTTTTAAATTTTTAATGAATAAATGTCTACTCACACAGCACAAGTAATAGGGGAAAAAAATGTAAAGATCTACTTTAAAAATCAATGTCCACATGACTACCACTATGGCTCTTCATACACACATAAAGAGGGGGAGGAATAAACGATTGAAGCTCCCTAAGTTTCAAATTATCAACAAGCTACAAACTGATATATAAGGCGGTCGAGTCTTCTGGTATCTTACATTCATAAGCAAAAAGATTATTTACATGATTTGAACTGATAACCTTTAGGTCACAAGGCAAATAATCATATCGTTATGTCAAATTCAACCTCTGATATACAAGTTCAGAGGAACAAAATGAAAAGCCAACAGGGTGTTGATATTTACATGATTTGAATTGATAACCTTTAGGCAAATAATCATCGTTATGTTAAACTCAACCTATGATATATAAGTTCAGAGGAACAAAATGAAAAGCCAATGGAGAGTTGATAATACAGTCATGAGTCAACTTACAAGGTCATGCTCCCCTATAGTGGAGTCTAAAAAATGTATATACATGTAGCCTTAAACCGATATGTTGACAACCTATTAATAGAATATGAACATGTGACCTCCAAATCCTAAGATGATGAGCACCCAACTCAGCAACGGACGGAAAATATAATTGAAGAAAGAGAAGATTGGCCCAATAACATTAGAAAGGGCCTAATGTGAAAAACTGATTATGTTTCAGGATGACCCCAGGATCCAACTATTATTTTATTTTTCTTTAATTAAAAATTACCAGTTCAAGATGGAGATAAGTGTATGGTCTGCATCCCATTTAGGGATTAGTTCCTTGTACTTAATATGGTCTGTTTGTCCTAAAATGACAAAAAAAATCTAGAACATTGGTTAATTTCCTTTCTTTGTTAAAGTTTTCATTTTAATTTCCTTCTTTGGTTGAAACTTCCTACCACAAGGTAGCAACTAACTGTTAGTTGTATAGAGATTCACCCTCCTTGAGCCAACTTTGATGATTAAAATTAGATAGTGTTAGAAACAAGGATACAGAGGGAATAAAGAATACAACAAAACTGGTTGGAAAGTAAGTCTCACATCGTCTATTAGCCCTACCTCGTTGTCTCGAAAATAGTTTAAATATTTGTTAGGCTATTCCTCTCGTTATCAATTGGTTTTGAGATGAAACCTTAACTTGTTATTAGAGTCAGAGCTCAATTTCTTTCCGATTGTCATGAGCCAAAATATGATTTTAGTCATAAGTTAAAGGTAACATTTCGCCTGATTCAGCAGTTTTCTATGGATGGAACAAGTCGGGAAGTAAATATATGTTGTACTATTTCTTATAAATACTTTAAATATATGTTGTACTTCTCTAGCTTCCAATTGATTTTGCACAGCATGGAGAATCCCAATAGTGGGAAGAGTCTAAAGACAGCCACGAATAATGTACAAGAGAAAAGCTATAAACAACAACCTAAAACAAAGAAAGTCTCGGGTAAAATGGTGCCCTTTATGACTCGAGCATTCTTATTTAACTAAATATACCAAAGAGGTTCCAAAATGTTTAGAACAAATCATGAGAAATGTTCCAAAGAGGAAAAGTTGACAACATATGATGATGGACACAGGAATAAGACGAAACAACTTGCTGCTGACATTCGAATAGCAAAAACTGAAAATGGAAGAGGATATACCAGATCTTGAAGCCACTGATGCCATTGCACAGTTCTTGAGCCTTGCAATCTCGCTAATAGCATTCAAATTTTGAGAAGATGTGTCTGTTGCTGGCTTCTGAACATCATTATTCCCACTCCCAAGGCACGACAACGCATTTTCACATGCCTAATCACCAATTTTTTTGAGCAATTAACCATACAGAGACTAACTGAACTAAGATTTCAGACGGAAAGACTTAATGCAATAGCAATAAAAACAGACCATGATAAAAATTACAGATAAATCAGAAGCTATTAAAGAAGCAACCTTAGTTATGTTTATGCACTTACTGTAAATAATGTACCTAACTATATAGCATAGCAGTAAGGTAGAAAGTTAATTAGTTATTTAGTTGACATAGATGTTAGCTTTATTATTTGCCTTCTGTTTTGTGTCTTCTTCTTTGAAGATGAAGGCTTGTTTATTCCCTTTTGTTACTTTTGGGCTTTCTTTGCTTAAGCCCATTCTCTTTCTTGTTCGGTTCCTTTTATCATTCTGTTAGGTTTAGTTTAGTTTCTGTTAAGATAGTTAGTTGCATCTCTTCCCTTTTAGTTAGTTTCTATATAATAGGTTCTTCTCTTTTTGTAAGACAAGTATTTTTTCATATCAATAAAATTGTTCTGAGCTATTCTTTCATTCTCGTCTTCCCAAAAGGGATGACATTAGAAAACTCACAATAGAGTTAGTTAACTAACTATAATTTGCATAAGCAAAATATGGAGAACAGGGAAAGATAAGATTCTGTATAAGCAAAATTTGCTTTATACTCAACTGTGCTAAGAAAAGAGTTCTGCCTTTATACAATGTCTACACTACAGTTATCTACTCCAAAGTGAACTTTACCTGCAAGATGTTTGAATGCTAGAGTCTTCATTTGGGTAGAATTATGCCTAACCACCGCAGTGGCTTGTGGTTAATTACAGGTTGAAGACCAAAAAATATATATAATTAGCTAACATATTTCATATGAATTATAAATTATGTTTTTAGTTTATGTTTAGAAGTGTTAATATTATAATATGTTTATATTTGGTACCTTATATGGAAATTGAATTAATCTAATATGTTTTATTTAGATAAGGTAAAAAGATTATTATTTTACTGAGTATATATTAATATTAGAAGATACTTTATTCTTTTTAAAACATATATTTTTAATATTTACTATCGTATATAATTTTATTATAAATTTTTTAACTCTTAATAACTCATGAAAAAGGCTAAATAAAAGTTAATATAAAAATAAAGTTAATATATTAAAATAAAGATAATATAAAAATAAATATCAATATTTAAAGATAATATCACACACAAAGTGAATAAAAGTTATTAAACTTGAATAAATAATGCACAAATCATAAAATAAACCATCCATGAAGAGTCAATCCAAACAAATGAAAGTGTTGTTAAAATTTGAGGGGTAAAATGAGAAGTTAAATTGGTTGGAAAAACAATAAAAAACACTCCAATAAGAGATGTCACTTTTTTGATTATTTTTATAATAAAAACTGAGTTTATAAGCACCAACAATATTTGCAAAATATATTTGTATGCTCCAACTTTAACCTTATTTTTTTAGTAATAAGCACCAACTATAACAGTGAAGATTTACTATACTAAGATTTCTCCATCCCTCTATACCAAACCAATAGGATCTTGCCAATTAATTTTGTTATTGCTTTTTGAAATATAATAAATAAAATTACATATAAATTTTATTTAGGTGTCAAGATCCTATTAATTTGGTATAAAGGGATAGAAAAATAGTGGTATAGAATATATTCACTCCAACTATAAGGAAAAGAATCCAACAAGTTCTTAATTTTACATTTAAAGTTCAGAATAAAATTGTCATAACGTTCCCAAAATGGATACTATACTCTCGGGTGGTGAATTCAATAATAGACTCATGTTGACCTTCCAATGACAAAGGTTCATGTATACCAAAGAAACACTCCCCAGACTCTATTGTCAACTGACCAACGATCAAATTGTTAAGTAACTAACCACCTGACTGCTATTCTAAGTATTTAGATACATTAAATACAGAGAATCGAACTTGGAAGCCAATTCCAAGTAAATAAATAAATAAACAAATAGCATTGGTTAGGTGCATTTCTGACCTCTTTCAATTTGCACATTATAATGCAAGTTGCAAATATATTATACAAAGAACACTTACCTTTTCAGCAACAGAATGAAAACCGTTATGCACAGCGTCCACCACAAAATTTAACCATTCCACAGAAGACACTTGTAGCCATTCACAACTAGCCGTAGCGGACTTGAGTTCCCTCAATACTAAAGCTTCATATCTCAAGGCCAAACAACTCTTAAAAAAAACAGAAATCAATTGAATCGGCGCACTGTTGCTACGAAGTTGTTTAAGATTTTGAGATTCTTATGAGAGATTTAAGCGAATAAAATGTACACTAAACTAAATTGAGAAATTGAAATTCAGAAGAAGTACCTGTACATCTCCGAGGAGAGCGAAAGCTCGAACAAAGAAGTCGAGAATGAGAAGCTTTTGGTGGACGGTTTTTGCGGCGATCGAACGTATAACAGAGAGAGATTCAGATCTGAGAAATTGCGTCAAGGTGAATCGAACTTCAGTAGCTGATTCCACATCTTTAGAGACCAAAAGCGATTCGAGAAATCCAAGTGTGGTATCATTGAAACTGCGAGAAAGGAGTTTGAGAAGTTAGCAACAAAGAAAGAGAGAGAGAGAGAGAGAGAGAGAGAGAGAGAGAGAGAGAGAGAGAGAGAGGAAGTGGAGGAAGAGGACCTTCTGGCATGGATCAGGGAGCGAAGGTGCGAGAAATGTTCTTCAGCGGAGTGTAACATTGCGGGAGGGAAAAGGAAGTGGCGGTTAAGTTGCTGCTACTGAAAACTCCAAGTTTTAAATTTTGAAATGGGCTAATATATCTTGTTTTAAATAGGAAGGAAAAATGTTGGTACAAATAAAGCAATTGTTACACAATGTTGGAGGGGAAAGGATATTCTCCATTAATGGAGATGCAAGTAATCACTTTTTTACTTACACTTAGGGTTAAAAATATTATTATATTTTATCTTAAGGATAAAAGTGTCAAATTGAATTTCATTTTTCTCTTATTTTAGGTGTATTTGTCTCTCCATTAATGGAGAGGATACTAATTCATGTTTGCAATGCAAATTTATAGAAATGGTGCATTTGAGTGTAAATTTGTAGTTTTAGTATATTTTTTAAAAAAATTACCATTCGGCTCCTAGAGGGGAGTTTTTGATTTTTTTTTATCTAGAGAGTTTTTGAATTTTTTAGGTTTTCAAATAATATAGGAGTTTACGTTTGGTATAACACTGCATTTTTTCATCCCTTTTAAAAAAGTTCTATAAAACTGCACATCTTTTGTTTCTGTTATTCATTTTCTAAAATCAAAAGATGTACAATTTTATAAATTTTTTAAAAGGGATGAAACTGTAGTATTATACTAAACGTAAACTCCTACCTCATTTAAAAACCTAAAAAAATCAAAAACTCCATGGATAAAAAAAATTAAAAACTCTCCCTAGTAGCCGATTTAGGGGGGAGAAAAAGAAAAATATATATATATATAAAACTCCCCAATAAAAATGAAAAACTTTCATATGAGCTGAGTTTTTGGAGGGAATATACAAGAAAAACAGAAAACGAAAAAATATTAAAAACTCCCCCAAATGAAAAACTCTAATAGGAAGGAGTTTTTGGGAGATGAAGTGTAAAAAAAATGAAAAACTCTCATATGAGAGGAGTTTTTGGAGAGAGGAAAGAGAAAAAAGGGAAAACACTCATATGTGAGAAGGTTTTAGTAAGAGAAATAAAAAAAACAAAAACTACACATAGGTTATCAATTTTACAAAACTTACACCAAAATGATAATTTTTAAAGAAAGTGCAATAAAACTATAAATTTACAGTCAAAGTGCACATCCCATGTAAATTTGCCTGTTAGCGACAACAAACAAATAAAGAATATAAGAATGAAAAGATATTTATTTATTCCAAGAGTAAGTGGAAAAAATTTACTTCACATCATAACCACTTATTCTTGGAAAATCTAATGACTTGAATCAGTAAGTACATTTAAGCCATTGAATTTTTCAAGAATGAATGACTAAGATGTGAAATATGTTTTTTTCCCACTTACTCTTAGAGTAAGTGGATCATTCCCCTGTAAGAATAATTAGAATAGAAAAAAGATAAGAGAACTTTGTTATAAAGGTTCCACAAATTGTGCTTATGTCAGAGAGATCCTGGAACGACTATAAATGTATCATGAGGATGGATCCACTTACTCCAAGAGTAAGTGTGAAAACACTCACACTTACTCCACATCATAATCATTCATTCTTGAGAAATCCAATGGTTTAAATTGGTGAGTATATCTAAACCTTTGGATTTTCCAAGATTGGATGACTAAGATGTGGAATAAGTATTTTCCACTTACTCTTGGAGTAAGTGGATCCCTCCTCTTATATTATTAAAGATTAACGATTACTAGCCTTGTACATTATAATTGGTGCACATTATAATAAGTTATTTGAGTTAAATATATAACATTGATTTTTATCATCGATTTCAATATAGGAGACTTTATATAATAAAAACTTATTTAGCTTAACATCTTACACCCATTTAAAAGCCTAATTTAACTTAATAGGCTAGCATGTATAATTATATAATATAAAAATATTTATATTATACTATTTAATGTAACTATTATTATCATATAGTGTAAATTACATATATACCCTATAAATTTGTGAAACCACATGAATCGCCATCTTTTTTTTGTACATACACAAATAGGATGACAATGGGTCTGAATGGGTCCGGGTAGTGTATTATTCAGACCTGTCCCGTTGCTTCATTTTTGGACCCAGACCCGCCACAGACCCGTGCTAATATCCAACGGGTATACTTCTCACGGGTCTCTGGTACTCAGCGGATCCATGAGTACCCATAAATTAAAAAATATTAAAATAATTGCAAGTTGTCGCGACCCGATTTTCGGTTGGAAGACCGGCCCTGCGACTTAGGGAGAGGCGAACTCGATTTCTACCTCTTCCAATTTATTTGGAGTCGCCACTACGTTTTTTGCGGTTAAAACGTAGAAAACTCTAAATATGCCTAATTAGGACAATTTGGTCCTTAACTAGAGATTCTGAGCTCGGGAGTCGATTACGGATCGGGGAAGGTATTAGCACCCCGTCCGCCCGTATTAAAACGGTACCCTCGCTAATAACATGGACTTTTATACCCTTAAAATTATTTATTAAAATTCAGTAAATAAAAACAAAATGTTTTATTTTTTATTGTTGTGCCTGACAAGAATTCAACTTGCTCCTACGTATCCCTAGCTGCAATAGGGAAATCAAGGCTACGTAGTTCTAGTTCGAAAATTAATTGGTTGATTTCGTCGATTTGAAGGTATCGATTTGATTGAGTAATAAAATAAGTTTTTACTAAAACGTTTTTTGATATGGAATTAATAGTTTAGAGATGGCACTGGTCGTAGACCTCCTTCCCATTTTCAGAGAATTTAGAGACAACACGGGCCCTAACCTTGCTATAAAAATTCTATTTGAAATTCGTTTAAATAAAAAATAGATTTCCTTTGAAATATTTGACATGGAATTAATAGTTTAGAGACGGCACTGGTCGTAGACCTCCTTCCCATTTTCAGAGAATTTAGAGACAACACGGGCCCTAACCTTGCTATAAAAATTCCATTTGAAATTCGTTTAAATAATAAAAATAGATTTCCTTTGAAATATTTGACATGGAATTAATAGTTTAGAGACGACACTGGTCGTAGACCTCCTTCCCATTTTCAGAGAATTTAGAGACAACACGGGTCATAACCTTGCTATAAACTATGTTTAAAATCACTTGAATAAATAATGATTATTTTTGAAATATTTGATATGGAATTAATAGTTTAGAGACGGCACTGGTCGTAGACCTCCTTCCCATTTTCAGAGAATTTAGAGACAACACGGACCCTAACCTTACTATAAAACTCCATTTAAAATCATTTGAGCAAATAATGAAATAAATTCCTTTGATAATGCATATAATTTGATAGTTTAAAATATAGAACAAACCAATGGCTTTATGATTGGTACTATTATTACAATGGAAATAAATTAAATGTCATATGTATAAATAAAGAATACAAATAAGGCATTAAAACAAAAGAATAAACAAAACCTAAAAAACAAATGGGTTCGGGTCAGGCCCATCAAAGAAAACTGGATTGAAGGGGTAGGGGTTTCTTTTGTTTTCATTCATTTGGTAATTGAAGGAGTTAGAGAGTAGGTGAGAAGGATAGGGAAGTGAGAAGACGAGGGAAAAGATTGGTGAGAAGACGAGATAAAATGCGAAGACGAAGAGGATTCGGTTCTCCGGTATCCTTCTCCGATTCTCTTCTCCGTTAACGGTGACACGGTGGTTTTGAGGCTTCCCTTTCACTTCCTCTCGAGATCATTCCTTTTACCCTTCACCATGGATTCGAAAACCCTAAATCAATCTCCTCCCTTTATTCGATTCTATTCTCTTCGGTTTCGTTCCGGTGACAGGCTAACGACAATGGAGGCAAGGAATTTTGGTAATGAAAGCTTTCCCCTTTTCAATTTCGAGTTCAGATCATAATTGGCAAATCAATATAACTAGTGACATGCATATGAAAATGAGTTTGGACACTGATTTATTCCTAAACAAAACGAAATTGTTTTAGGATTATCATAATACAAGGCCTGTTTTCAAGTTAAACGAATTGGATATATGCATTTCCATGTGACCCAATACAAATAACATACATGTGCAAAGTCTGTTGGATTAGATTAGCAATTGACAACCAAAAAGAATGCATTTATAGGATATGGAATGGCTTCACTGGGTATTCCTTGGTTTGAAACGATTTATGTTATGGATATAATGTGCACAAAATGCTTCTATGTTTGTATTTACATGATAAGTGCCTTACTCAAGACTTACCTTTTAAATGTAGGCTTCTAGCCAATCCTCGTGTTTGTCCCAGAGGCACTTTCTTGGTTTTCGTGTTTGATCCTTATTGTTGATGCTTGGTATGAGTAGATGTTGTGTATGCGGTTGCCTCTTTTGTACAGCTCTCTGTATGGGATTCTCTATTTTGCTACGTGATGGATAGTGAGGATTGTTCTCTGGATTTGTGGTCTTTTTGTGTTATGCAATTGTGTTTTTGGTATATGATATTTTTCGGCTATCTGTGATGTGTATATAGTGTCCATATGGGTTCTAAATGAGTGTCGCATGTTGGAATATCTGAGGAATAATAGGATAAAGAGAGGATAACAAACATATTGGGGTTGGTAGGGAAATTTGGATTATATAGGTGTTGTAGTGCTGGAATTCTTGAGAGGATAATTGATCCCTCTGGTTATTATGTGGTATGTATCTGTAATATGTTTGTTGTTGGAGTGATATGAGTATATATGAAAGGTATGTGTTCTGATGGAATTGTGTGGTGGAGAGGTAGATGAGTGATCTCTGTTTCTCAATGGTGTCCCCCCTTTTATCTTTTGTTTAGCTATCCTTTTATAGCCCATTATCTGTCTTTTGGCTGCCCATCAGGAGCATATAACTCTCCTTATTAATCCTTTTCCTAATCAATTAATAAAAGGAAAAAAAAAAACCACCCATTGATGATTGTGATTACAGCTGCTGAAACTGAAACCATTACTCTTGGTCTGATTGTCTTTTTGTGTGCCTTTGAAACTGCCCTTTATTGTCATTTATGCTTTTTGATTGGGAGGATTGTAACTGAGATGCTGCCATATATTTGTTACTGCCCCATTCTTGCAATTATGATGACTTATGGTTGTCCATATTCCTCTTAATCTATTTCATGACTGCTCTAATTATACTTCCTGGGTTTGTAGGTTTTGAAGCTGGTTGAGGCTGTGGAGCCTCTTGCTGCTTGGGCATTAGGCAACAATTTAGCACCAATGTTCTTTGTGAGAAAAATATGGGAGCATAATAATTTATCAATTCGATGCACTGCTTCTTGAAAGAAAGCATTTGGTAGCACATATCACGAAAGGTTCCAATGATGTCATTTTGGTTATTCTTATCCTCCAGATAATCAAGTGCCTCAATTGTATATTGCTCACAGAGTGCACCCCCATCTGTTTTTCTGTTTAGCATCAAGATTGTTGTGTCATCGCTACTCTTTTCAGTGTTTGCAATCGCAAGTTGTCTTGCGTCACAAGATCAAGTAGCACAGAATTAGAAACAATAGCCCCACTAATCTTTCTGCCATGGTGCCTTATGCATGCAGTAGAAGAAGAAGAAGATAGGGCAATGTGTATAGGGTGCTACTATGAGAAGGTGTCAAAGAAAGATGGTCATATTCTTTTGAATATTGTACTGGAACACGTAATGGTTGTTTTATTAGGTGGTAGTGGTTGTTGTTGAAACTTTTCTATTGCAGACATTTCAGATGAAATATTTGGCATGCTCAATTGATGAACCAGAGGATTATGTCCCTTTTTATGTCAATAATATTCTTGCCACAAATTATACCTCAAATTAAACCAATACCACATAGAAAACAAGTCTTTAATAAGTAATACCTACTAGACAACCCATAATACATGACACTGTGACACATTACGTGAAAATTGGTGATATAAGACCAATTACATCACTAATTATCACACTTTTTAGCTAATACAATTTTAACTCCCTTAGTACATTCAACTTCCTGCTTTGGATTTATACATGAGATTTAGGAACTAGAAAAAATGTTTTTGAATCAAACTCTATGTGTTTATCTATGTTCATCACAATAATTCTAGAGTAAGATTTATCCGAAATAACTTCGTTGATACAAAGGTTTTGCGACTGATAGTTTACGGTTGAATAATCATAAGAGACACAAATGGTTCAAAGGTCTCCAAAAATAAAAATATTCTCTTTTCTTCACAAAAGAACTGTTGACACCTTCTTTGAAAGTATTGTAAATAGGCCGGACAAAATCGGGTGTTCACACAAGTAATTTATACAATTGTATATTTGTTTCTTACGATCTTATATGCTATTTAAACACAACTCAATTTACTCAAACAAACATTAAAAAAAAGTTCAAAATTATGATGAAAAATTCATTTAGTAAGAACTCTTCAATTAACATAATATTATATCATACATATGAATTAACAATATAATAATATTGCTTAACAATATAACATCTCAGTTTAATAACATAACAATCACACTTTTGAAGTAATATGATATTATAATTATGGTTTAATATGATATTACACTATAGATTAACATGATATTACAATTATGTTGGTATATATATATATATATATATATATATATATATATATATGTATGAAGAAATAGAGGGTCCGGGTAGTCACGGGTCTGGATAGCTCATTACCCGGACCCAGAACCATCTAATAACTGATCTTAAAATCGCGGGTCTCAATTACCTATGGGTCCAAAACATGGACCCAGACCCGACTCAATGCACATATTTTTTGCAGGTACCCACAGATCTGGATACCCATTGTCATCCTTATACACAAACCGCCTATATTTATGTTCATGCATTATACTAATTATTCTTGTGTATGAAATAAGTGTGTTCTATTAAACAAAAAAATATGGTAGGTGTAATTAAATTAAACAAAATATAATATATTGTGAAGATGACTTCAAATATTATAAGAGTTCACTATTTTTTGTTCGTTCATAATGCATCAATAATTCTAAGGGGATATTGTTTAAATCACTATTATACTATATTATAACGAAACGAAAATAATGAAAATGTATTGACTCATATATTATTTGGCTTGTCTAAAAAAATATACCATATTTTGTTTAACTTAATTATACTTATTACTTATTGTTTAAAATATTATGCTTATCTCTTCTTCAAGGATATATATATATATAATAAATTAGAAGGACTTGTGTAGTTATAAAAAATGATATATGATTTGTATAATTTCACTAAAACTCATTAGTATATATGTAATTATTAGATATAAAATGTTAATAAACTAGCTCCCACTGCACACAAAGAAAAACTGAGTAATAAATTACCAAGAATTAAAGGAGAATTGAACCAATAGTTAACAAGGACCAAAATCTTGAATCCTGTTCTCATTTGGCCCTGAAGTCATAGTTAATGGCATATAAACTTTTATAGGAGGAGCTATTTTAGTAATAATTATGATAAGATGGGATACATGTATATTGATACAAATTTAGAATTGGAAATTTTGCAAACTTGAATTTTTTTAAATAAATACTACAAAATGGAATTTTGTGGTCATGGACAGGTCTTGTGTTGATTCTACTATATTGCATGATCACACATGTGAATCATGATTCATTGTGAAGATGCTTTCACTGAATTTCAGAGAATGATAATCTCATATCAACCACAATAAATTGAATAATAAAAATTGTATGGAATTAATGATCAACTGAAAGTGGCATCCTGCATATTTAATCTGCAGAATAAATTAACTAAACAATAATGCTAGCCATTTCTAGAGTTGTTAGAAGTAAAATCATCCAATGGAAGTAATAAACCCTGTAAAATTTAGCATGAGAAGTGTTAATCTCAATCCGAAACCTGCATCGATCAGTCGACGGATCAACGGTTGTGATTAAACCCAGACCCGCAAAATCACAGCTTTCAGCACTCTGATTATGCTCTTGGTAATAACTATTAAAAGCATATGATATGTTAGTTGGCCAGCTGATGTTAAAGCAAGATCCACCAGGAGATATTGCAGTACAATCAGCATTCAAACAAGCCTCTAATGCATTGCCACTTGCATTAAACAAGTCCTTATTATTGTTCACAACACACCACCTAGAAGAAAGATACTCAACATTTTGTGCATTCACAAGGCTCACTGAACCCTGGCCAAGATCCACATGGTACTTTGCTTGGCCGTCAAAAGTGAACAAACCCCAATGTCTTTCAAAGTTTCCGGAATCAATGCTTCGTTGGTCCTCGTCAAGAAGGCTAAAAATGTATGTTTCAAGCGGTGGATGCCGTGGTCTGAGGGGGGTACCCAAGTTGCTATGAATGTGGGTCATAAGGCCTTTCATGAAGATTTCTGCTAGGTTTGAGCTTGCATTGACAGCTCCATCTGTTGGCCAACCAATCTTTGCCACGACAATGTCGATATGAGGAAATCCTACTTCTGATAATACAGTCACCACTGTATCATAGCTTAAGTCAAAGCTGTTTTTGTATATTTTATGGCTAAAATTATGAGGGCGTGCAGTTTCTTTAAAGAGGGAAAAGTCCAGTGAAATGTTTTTGGTTTGAAGGGTCATAAATGGAGAAATGGTCACAAAGAAAGGCGATCCATGCTCGTTGAGAAATGTGAGAAGCTCAATCATAGTTTTGTTGAGGTCAGGCCTGAAATGAACTTCGGCGGATAGGTTAGTTCCTAACTCAAAACTGTCAAAGCTGCATGGAACCACAACTTTCACTTTTCTGTCCAAGTTTGCTTTCTTTAAAGCTGCTTGAATATTCATAGCTGCTCCAATGGTGAAGGGCTGAAATTGTTCACCATAACTTTTAAGAAATGGCTCATCACCAACAGCAACATATCTGCAAAAGTTATATTTAGAACAATATCTACAGTGAATCATTCATCAGAGATGCATAATCCATTTTATTTAACTTCGGATTCAAACAACAATCAACAACCAAACCTTAAATCCCATTGGGTGGGATCGGCTTTTAGAAGGCGGCCTAGAACACGAGGCTCCCACCTAGTGAAGTCTGGGGATGATAGATGTATGCAGCTTAAACCTGCAAGAGGAGAGGCTGTTTCCAGGATTTGAATCTATGACCTCATGGTCACTAAGCAACAACCTTACCGTTGCGCCGAGGCTCACCCTCTTAACTTCGGATCCAATAAAAGAAAAAACAGCTTCTGCCATACAGTCCAGTGGTTCTAGGCAGAATGCCAGAGCATACCTCCTACATGAATTTCTTTAACGCCTTGTTCCAGTTTCTGTTAGCTGATTAAACCCTTAAGAAATGTGTAGATGAGACAAGATTGTCTTTCCATCTTTCCCAGAAGCTATTTTCCTAATATGTTAGCTCATTTTAACAAGAATGTGGCAAACCATATCATTGCTTCCACAATCATGCGTTGAGCCATTCTACTATTAGATTCGACTCTACATTCTAAAACATTCCATAGAGGTCTTTGTGACAAATTATTTATTAGGAACCAAATTAATCAGTATCATCATAGTTTAATCAATGCCATCTTGAATCCCGATATCGCAACTTTTACAACCTAAGCACATTAACAAGCAGTGCATTGCAGGTATATTAACTTATTATAGTTGCAGATACAAACAACATTTACAATTATTGAATTATGATAAATATTAATTTTATAAACTCCAAAGAACTGGAATTTTAAAAGAGATAAACATATATCTCATATCAGCTTGTACCGTGGAGAACAAATAACACTGTAACAGCTGTTAAAAGGGGAATGAATAAAAAGTAATAAATAAGTATACAGAAAGGGAATGAATACAAACACCCAACATCACTAACGCTGCTAAAAGGGGGAAAATGAACGACGTCATAATGCTTTCATAAATCATGTCCATTGACGAAACATTAATTTCTAGATCTTTCATAATAAATTCGTCTATGCTTTTTCTTGGTCTCCCCAGTCTCTAGAAATTAGATTAACTTCAACTTCATTTGATCTACTCTCCACAAATACTCAAACCACCTAAGGCACGATTTTATCATATTGGAAAAACTCCAACTTTTCGCCTAATGCATGTAATCCTAATCATATCTTGTTTAGTATGTCCACTCTTTTTGACATTTTACCGTCCAACAACTAGTCCTATATAATATTGTGTGTCTTACAGTCACGCGGTAAAATTTTCCTCAAGCTTGAGTGACACATTTCTATCACGTGACACTTGACGCACCCCGCCATTTCATCCACCCAGTTGAATCCTATGGTTTACATCCGCTTCCTTCTCCTCCAAAACACATCTAGCAAACAGATCCTAAAGAAAAAAGACCAGACTTAGACTTTCCATTTGAAATTAAACAGGCAACATTTTTATGTGACTCACTGTTGTACTATGGTGTCTTCTGCATATATATGCTAAACAGACCCAGTAGCTGCAAATGCAATGCAGCATGTCATAAGATCTCTACTTGTTACTATCTCCTTATAAGGATTAGCAAGACAGTTTTAGTTACGCCACACATCCAACTCAACTTGAAGGGTGCTGGAAGTGAAGGGGCAAATATATAGTGAACCAAGAAGCTGATTGAAAACACAGGCATTGTGAAAGAAGCAAGTTGTTCACTTCTCGGTATAAAGTATGATAAGATCAAATCCTCTCAAAGAATTGACCACGTGTATAAAATAGGAGAGAGGAAAGTCTGGAAGTTAAAATAACTAACTTCCCTAACTGCCAAAGCAGTTAGGTTTTAGTTAGGCTGTTGCTTGTTACTAATAGCCTAGGAATTAGCAAGAAAGGTAGGAAAAAGTGAGTATAGACAATCTGATTGTGGAATCAGAGGGAAAGTGGATCGTGGGATCCCTTATTGTACTTTCATTCTTCTTGTAACTCAATTCTTTCTTCTTCAATAAAATCATTTAGAGCCCTGCCAAGAATCATACAGATTCTGGTTCTGGGACTTTTCCTTTCATTCTCTCTTCTACTTTCGAAATTGATACCAGTGTTTATCAAAGTATCAATGGTCCAAGTACAGATTGTTTAATCTCTTTTAGGGTATATTGGAAGGATTTGAAGGAAAGGAAAGAGAAGGTTAATTTTTATTTCGAGTAAACATTCGCTTCGAGAACTTTTCAAACAAAAAAGTAATAAAACTTGAGATTATAAATTTGTTATGTAACCTTTCAATCTAGAAATGAAAAATTGGGTTCTCTTCCCTTTCCCTCGGAACTCTTCCAAACAAACACAGTCTTAAGCTATGACAATCCTAATATGGTTATCAAAACCCTGTAACTTGAAACCTAATGTTCTATATGTTATAAACCTTTGATGTGTAGTCACCAATTCTTGTTTCACTCCTCCGGACAGCATCTTAGGTCAGACAAACAAATATGAAATTGAAAACAACCTTTCAGACTATCCAGGATCATAAGTAAATAAAAAAGGGAAGAATGACAAGCAAGACAACCAATTGTCTATCATATAAAATATTACAAAAATAAGAAAAAACTGACATAATGAGGAATGAAAAAACAAAACAAGCATGTGTTTGCAACTTGCAACCGTGTATTGAGATATAAAATAGTACAAAAATAAAAAAAATTACTTTGCAATTTGAGTTTTCACTTCTCAAGTAATACTCTGACTATAGTACAACAATAACCAATAACCAAGCCTCCATCTCACTAGGTGGAGTTGATTATATGAATCGAATGATGTCTCTATTATAAATGACGTTTATTGACAAATCATTGATCACTAGATCTTTAATAGTCGTTTTGCCTATAGTTTTTCTAACAGACTCGTCCACACATGTTTGACCACTTAGTTCCATATGTTGTGCCATAAAATTTCTCTTTAAGCTCGAGTGACACATTTCTATCATATATGACACCTGAAGCACTCCATCATTTCATCCACATCACTTGACAATATTGTTAATCATCTCCGTCCATTCCCCATTGTGTTGTATGATTGACACAAAATACTTAAAACTAGTGGGTTGTGGTGTGATATTGTATGATCTCAATCTTTACCTCTACAGTAGGGTTTGTCCGCCTCTTACTAAATGTACACTCCATATAGTAAGTCATATGTCGACATATACGAAAGTCATGTGATTCTAAAGCTTATCTCCACATTTCTAGTTTCCCATTTAATTCTATCGAATCTCCAACTAGGATAATATCATCCAAGACCAATGTAAACAAAGTAATCTTATAAAATTGGTCATGGCATCATAAAATTTCTAGTTCATATAACCAATTTAGTAATGATGCATCAGTTATTTTGATTAACAATGTCCAAATCATATTCATGGAATCAAAACTACTCTAAAACAATAAACTATCTAAACACATTTCAATTACTATAAACTCATTCTAATCAAAACCAAGCAACTCATCAAAATAGAGAAACCCAACTCACTCAATACGAGTATTGCTGCCACCATTAGAAATATAGCGGGTGACATTATCATGGACCCAACTATCTGCAGCTTTGTTAGAAGAGTTCAAGTTTCTGAGAAAATTGTTAGGAATACCAACAGTGACACCAATGTTGGAACCAGAAAGAGCTTGGAGAACATAAGGGTTGGCATCAAAGAGCTTAACTTTGTTAATTTTGTTGGATTTCAAGAGCTCAACCACTTTGGGTGGTGGCAAGGGGTGGGAAGCCATGGTACCCCAGTTCACACCCACAGAATGAGCAACACATGGCAATGTGAAAATGGTGAGAAAGGTGAAAATGGTGGAGATAGAAACTGTGGCCATTTTGGATTCAAGAGAGACTGTGAAGTTTATGGATGTGGGAGATAGAGGGAGAAAGGGTTCAGTTTTGACGATGGAAGAAAATGAACAAGGTACGAGAATGAATTGTTTGTAGTGGTAATTTTGGATTTTTCTGGTGGGGGAATTTTTGTTGCTTTGGTAGTGTGTCGTCCATATGATTTTCAATCATTTTTTTATTAATGGTATATCCTAATTATATTAATAAATAAAATATCATCTTATAAATAGAGAATGACAATGAAAGTCTAATTCGTGGATACCCGTCCCGTCCGAACCCAACACAAATATAATTGAGAAATTCTGATATGATTAGGTCCGGCTTCGAGTTTTAACCGAGTTCAATTTACGAATTCGAGTTTGGTATAGTTGCTATCCTACTCTGAACTTGTCCCGAACTCAATTAATATATATAAAACTTATATATATATATATATATATATATATATATATATATATGAGTTTGTTAACCTGAGGAATGTAGTTTTTTAGTTAGGTACAAGTTAACATTGTATACCAAAAGATTTGGACCAAAATACCTTCTATATTTTGTTTAAAGATGTTTTAATTAAAGGGGTAATTTTGTAAATTCGCTTTCTCTCACCTCACCCCCAAACCTGAATCCTCCTCCTCATTTCAATTATTCTCAAGTTTGAAAACCTTCTCTTCTCTTCTTCTCCTCTAAATCTGTTTTAACTATTCAGTTCATTCCAATTTTTTTTAATCCGCCATGAACTTCAAATTGGGTGTCAATTCCTATAAACTAAATAGAAGTATGAACAAAGGAAAATTAAATGTTTTTTCTATGCGCAATTCTAATGTTGGGAGGAGTAATGACAGTGAGAGTCATGAGGAAGTTGAAGATGAGAACCTTGGATTTGAAAGTGATTGGGAAAAGGAAGAGACAAAGTCTTCTGACATGATTAATTTTAATATAATATCAATGGATAATTATGAGGAGTATGTATGGAGTATGTATGGCGAGAGAGACACATGGTTTTAGAGGAGAAGAAGAGAAGGTTAGATTTTCAATCTTGAGAATGATTGAATTGAGGAGGAGGATTGAGGTTTAGGGGTGTGGGGTGAGAGAAATCGAATTTACAAAATTATCCATTTAATTAAAACATCTTTAAACAAAACATAAAAGTATTTTGGTCCAAATCTTTTGGTATACAATGCTAACTACCTAACTAAAAAACACATTCCTCACAAACCTCATATATATATATATATATAAATTTGACACACACATATGTAATATATATGTTTAGAAATATATATTTCGGACGAGTTTTTATAGGGTTTGGATTACCTGAAACTCGACGGGTTCGATGATGATATATTTGTTTTCAACCTTGCTTAATTCAGGTTCAAAGTTAAGTAAGCACAAACCCGACTCTGACCCGTCCCGTTGTTATTCCTCATTTTTGTAGGAAGGCTGGTTCATGATATTGGGTTAAAAACATTATCAAACCAAATTATATAATCATAAAAGAAGGTTATGCTACTACAAATGTCACAAATAAATTGAATTTTATGCTTTAATTACAACAAATCACATAAATAAGTTTAAAATTTAATTACAGAACTAAGGTTTATTGCTAACAAATGACAAACATAACTACAAATTATTTAAAACCATTTTTTCATGTAAAATCATCTTTTATGTTGTTTAAAAAATTATGATTTTTAATTGGTTAGAATGATTCAATATGTTCGACCATCAAAGTCATTGATCTTAGCCTTAAAATTGTCGAATTGACCCGACTCATTCTAATTTTAATACAAAATTAGTTAAATGAGAGACTTGATCCAATCAACTTTATGGTTGAACATGTTAAACTCGCTTATACAAACTGAATTTTATAATATCGTTGCTTAAAATGGTGGTGATGGAGTTTTTATTTATTTTATATTCTTTTACAATTTATTACTATTTAAGCAACTTCCAAATCTTTTGGTTCACATTTTTTTAGTTCCCAAATAAGAATACTCTTTAATTGTTAATATATAAATTCTTGAAGAATATTAGGGTGCATATAAGCATTTGAATTTGGTCTCTGAATTTAATATTATTGTGGTTGTAATTAGTAAATTACTATACTAATTCTTATTTATTTCATTTCTATTAATTTAAGTGATTCATAAGTCCAATAATATGTTAATACTTAATATATTTACTAAATAATATTTAATAGTTTATCGATTCACCCCAGTTGAAAGGTTTATTTATTTTTTGTATTTGAACATTTTGTTTATTTTTAATTTGAAATTTTAATTGGTTTATGGTTTTTGGAAACTTTGATCATGGTTGAATACTTGTTTATACTTTTCATGTTCCCGTGAATTTAGATTAAAAGTTTTGCTAAATCGTATAGGATGTTGAACAAGACAAGAATAAGTGATTTGACAATTCCTCCAACTCCCCACAAAGAGCACATTGTTGATTTTCATTTGCTCCTAAGGCACCTCTCTTAGCAAGGTCGACTTTTGCTGGTACATCATCCATTAAATTTTTTTACTAGACACTTTATCTTTGTTATAACCTTACTTGCACAAAGTTTCTTAAAGAAATCATGTTCACGATATCCATCCTCTTTTTGAAAAATATGATATGCGTTTTGGACCAAGTACTGCCCCCTTTGTCATGGACCCATATCCAACTATCGCCAACATCTTGTTTAGGTGGAAAAGAATTAAGTATATTTAAGAGGTCTTCATATTCCTCTTTCTCCCAAACAAACAAGCTCCTCCTCCATTGAAGTTTCCATATCCAAAACCCTTGGCTCCATTTCCCAAAGGAGTTGACAGTTGCATATATATCCAAATCAACGTGAAAGAATCTTGCAAAAGAGTTTTTAAGAATATCTCCTCCCACCCATAAATATGTTCAGAACTTTATAGAGGTTCCATATCCTAGAGTCCTATGGATACCATCATTCACCCAACCATGACCAACTCCTTCCCCTACTCTGGCTAAGATTGCCTAAGTCTCTCGACCAAGAAGAACCCATTCGGAAGCACTCACAATCAAAATCCTCACCACTCCTTAAAAATACATCCCCTTATCTATACCTTAAAACTTTCACCCAAAGGGAATCTCTGTCACTCAAAAGTCTCCATCTTCATTTCCCTAAAAGATATAAATTAAATAGAAATAAGTTTTTAATCCCTATATCGCCTTCCTCTTTAGGCTTACAAACTTTCTTCCAATTCACCCAATGAATGCATTTTCTCTCCCCCCTCCCCAAAGAAATCTGCTTTGAATTTTGTCAAACACATTAATAACAGAAATAGGAGCTTTAATAAAAGATAAGAAATTGATGGGTAAGGAAGGAGTCTTACCCTACCACCAAAGGAGATGAGCTTTTGCTTCCAAAGAGAGAGCCACTTTCTGAATGTGCTAATGATAGGAGACCAAGTGGAGAGCCTTTTAGGATTAGCACGAATAGGTAAGCCTAAGAACTTGAATGGGACAGAGCCAACAGAGCAACTTAACTTCTCCATCGCCATCATTACAAAGTCTCGATTCAACTTAAGACCAATGAAGCTCCATGATATTTTTTAGAATCCTCTCCAATGAGTAAGGTGTCATATGCATATTGGAGGTGAGAGATAACAACTTCATCTTTGTCAACCTTGTACCCCGTGAAAATATACTTCATCACTATTGTTTTCATGATGTCACTAAGACCTTCAACATCACTTAGGAAGAGAAAAGGTGCTATTGGATCACCTTATCTAAAGCCTCCAGCTATTGAAAACTACTTAGTTGGACTCCCATTAACCAAAATTGAGACAAAATTGGATTGAAGGCAATTTTTTATCTAATTCCTTCATTGGAGACAAAAACCCATCTTATCCATCATATATAAGAGAAAATCTAAATTCACTCAATCACAAGTCTTCTCAAAATCCATTTTGAAAATAAAACAATCTCTTGTTTTTTCTTCCTAGCTTGATTAATTAACTCATTTTCCACCATTTCCCAATCCATAATGAATCTGTCATTGATAAAAGCTGATTGTCAATTAGAAATAACTAAGTGAATAACTTTTTTAAGTTTAGTAGCTAACAGCGTAGACATGATTTTGTGGATGCACCCAATAAGATATATAGGTCCATATTCACTAACATCATGAGGACAATTATTTTTTTGGAATTAGGACAATAAAAGAAGCATTACACCCTCTTGAAAGGCTTCCAAACCTATAGAAATCATCCACCATCTTGATGATATTGTCCTTGAGGCAATCCCAAAAACATTTTAGGAAATTAAAGTTATACATATCAGGACCTGGGCTTTTATTGTAACGACCCGATTTTCTACCCTTGAAATTTGTTTATTCATTTTAATCATTTTGCATGTACTTTCCTACACTTACTATCATACTTTCAAATTCCATAATCACCTACACTTGATTTGAGAGAAAAACATAATTCATATTCGTAATGTCTCACGGATAATGAGACCTCATAAGTATAGTTCTCCGAAATAACCATACACCCAGTTACAAATATCCAACTAATGGTTAGCCATGATTACAAACATTTAAATCCACAAGTAATCATTTAGAATACGAAACATAAATAGTGAATCCAACGTCTAAAGCTCCTAAAGCTCCCGACCTAGCATACTGCATTCATCTATTTACCTGCAATGAGATTATCAATGACAAAAGTACAAAACACACAAAGGATTAAGTCGTTAATTCAATAAACGTCATTATAAAATAATTCACATTAGAAAAAGGGTTAGTAAACCATTTCCGAAATTCATTTTGTCTTGCTGCATTACTTGAACCAAAGTCACTACACCCCTCAGGGTTAGCTAAAAGCAAATTCTCATCCTTTTTACCAATAAAACATGCCTCATAAACTCGGGCCGAAGTGTTGCTACATAAACTCGAGCCAAAGTCACTACACCCCTTAGGGTTAGCTAAAAACAAATTCTCATCTCTTTATAAAGAAAACATGCCGCGTAAACTCGGGCCGAAGTGTTGCTACATAAACTCGAGCCGAAGTCGCTACATCCCTTAGGGTTAGCTGAAAACAAATTCTCATCTCTTTTATAAAGAAAACATGCCGCGTAAACTCGGGCCGAAGTGTTGCTACATAAACTCGAGCCGAAGTGTTGCCTCATAAACTCGGGCCGAAGTGTTGCCTCATAAACTCGGGCCGAAGTGTTGCCTCATAAACTCGGGCCGAAGTGTTGCCTCATAAACTCGGGCCGAAGTGTTGCCTCATAAACTCGGGCCGAAGTGTTGCCTCATAAACTCGGGCCGAAGTGTTGCCTCATAAACTCGGGCCGAAGTCGCTAACCATTTCTGGTCGGCTAAAAATATAATTTTCCTTCCATCGATTTGCCATCAATCATTTCCCGTAAATCCACGTCATCTTTAGTATAAACACTCCATATCTGTTTATACTAATACGTGATTTACAATATAATTATTGCATGGCCAGGAAACACACATATTTTCCATCTTCCGTAAATCTACGCCTACTTTAGTATAAACACATCCATATATGTTCATACTAAATGCGTAATTCACAACTCGATCATTTCATAACCAGAAAATACCCACATTTTCCTTTTCCGTAAATCTACGCCTACTTTAGTATAAACACACCCATATATGTTCATACTAAATGCGTACTTTACAACTTAGTCTTTGCATAACCAGAAAATACACATTTTCTATTTCAAATGCAACATTAAAGACTTATCCTTACCTCGATGAGTGTTGGGTTTGGTTCTTGGCAACTTCTCGAGTTCCACCGACACCGCCTCCAACCTTAGGATCTCTCTTCATCCCACCACATCACACAATGTTAGTCATTTATTCCAAATATCACATAAACAACTTATATTGCATCATTTAATCATACAAAATATTCATCATCAATATTCAACCATCTAAAACATGCATAATCTCATATATCAATATTTGGGGGTAAACTCATCTTCTACCTCTAACATTTTACTCATTCTCTCCTTTTACCACATTTTCACTTTTGGGGTTTTTGGGGTTTTCATGAATCAACCCACAACCCTTTCCATTCTTGAGATACTATCTCTAAACCAAGAGTTTACAAGATAAAAACAACATAAAACGAACCATAACTCTAAAGGATGAGTTTCCATGGTTTCTCATGTTTTGAAAATAAATCCAACATACCCAAAACAAGTTAGAGAGGAAGAAGAAGAGCTAGGAACAAGAGGTTTACCTCTTCTCAAGCTCTAAGATGAGTCCTAAGGCTCCTTGCTCTTGAAAAGCTCTCCTCTCTCTCTTCTCTTCGAAGTTTTCACCCTAAAATGTGTTTGGGTTTCTGTTTTAAAGAGGTGTCGTCGGGTTGTAATCGATTACCAACATGGTGTAATCGATTACAACGTGAAAAATACGCATATATGATGCTTTTAATACGATGTAATCGATTACCAGGAGTGTGTAATCGATTACCAGGAGTGTGTAATCGATTACACTGTGTCAGATGCACATATCTGATGCTTTTAATACGATGTAATCGATTACCAGCAATGTGTAATCGATTACCAGCAATGTGTAATCGATTACCAGAAATGTGTAATCGATTACCAGAAATGTGTAATCGATTACCAGCAATGTGTAATCGATTACCAGAAATGTGTAATCGATTACACTGTGTCAGATGCACATATCTGATGCTTTTAATACGATGTAATCGATTACCAGAAGAGTGTAATCGATTACCAGCAGAGTGTAATCGATTACCAACAGAGTGTAATCGATTACCAGCAGAGTGTAATCGATTACCAGCAGAGTGTAATCGATTACCAGCAGAGTGTAATCGATTACACTGTGTCAACAGCCCAAAATTGCCATTTCTCGCCCACGCGAGAATCCTCGTCCAGGATTTCACCCTCCCAGCTGATTCTTTTTCGCTCAGGCGAGAATCTCTCGATCAAGCGAGGCTTCCAGGACTGATACTATATTTTTAAAGATTAAAATTTGGGGTGTTACAATCCTCCCCCTCTTATAAGAATTTTCGTCCCCGAAAATTAAACATACCTCGGAAAATAAAATCATCACCTAGACCTTAGGCACAAGAATATTCAACCAAAATCACAATTCGATTATTTAATCCATTAAGATTACTTAATCAGTCACTAAGGGCATACACCACTAAATCATGATATCACTAAACCAATTCATGAACTAACTCTCAATGTTCAAATGTTAAGATCTCAGCCTTTAATAACTCGAGTACCATGGGAACTAATCCATAATTCAGACTAAAGATTTTTTTCTTATATCCATCAAGAACCATGGATCTCTAACACCTATCCATCTATCAATCCTAACATACTTTAAGAATCCCGATAACACTCTCGAACTTCAGCGAATGGGGAACTCCTGATCCCATATCTATCTAAATGCATCTTTTAACATCCATCATACACTAGCTAGTCTCATCTCCACTCGAGACTCTAGCACAATTTCATTTTACTAGATCCACAAAATACTTACACAATAGAATTATTAGTGTCTCATCCATTGTACACAATCAAACTATTCAGTAATTGTCTAATTACATAAAATATTTCTACCATCAAATCTTATCGTCTAAAGAAATTACCGATTTCTAGCCTCCACTGAAACCATAAAACCATTGATTCACACCAAAACTAGGTATTCTGTTAGCAATCGGCAAGCACAAGTCGACCAACACTCAAACCTACAACTTGCGTTTGGTTTGGTCACCCCAATTCCGTTAGTAAATATAAACTTATTAACCCACTCGCATTATGTCCAGAAATACATAGGCGTCTCATATCACTAAACTTTTAACAACCTCATACTTATTCCGATAGGGTTGCTAAAATTTCGGAATTCTCCAACATGATACTAAATCATTACTTAGGCACAAGCTAAGTTTTCCCAAAAATGATTTTCGAAAGCGGTTTGAATCCACGACTCATGGCAACCACGTCGTGAAACAAGGTTCGCACGCTCATTCCGACACAACCCAAAACTTCTTCTCTCCTATGGTTACACCACACCCATACACCGCAATTACTGACGTTTACGAAACAACAACAACTTTTGCCGGTACACATTCAACGCGCAGACAATTTCGGATCACCACCACTATTTCATGCGTTGCCAATGTCCTACCGCAAAAGAACCGGTCATTCGAGACCAAAAGTTTCACGTCTATTCCATTGCATTCATCACATTGGCGGGGTAAGTAACTTAACTAGCCTCTTTTCTCGACTATCATTATAAGTCTTCCCCTTTTGCACCCATATACATATCAATGCAACTAGATCTTAATTCTTCACCTCAACAAGTACACACAGTTAAACATAACACAATTTGTTGATCGCTAGTCCATTTCCAGGATTAAATCCAACTGGGACATCATCGCGCATATCAACACTATAGTAAAGGTTCTACCATTTACCCCAACCGTACACTGAGACACTCCCGATCCAAAATAAATTTTTGAGGTTCAACATCCCCGCACATAGCTTGGCGTTCAATACCAATATACATTTGTTACGGCGAATACTCCTCTTTAACAAAAATCAAATTTTATAGACCAAGAGCTTCATGCACAAGAATCAAAATAACTTTTTCATAATTCATGCATCAAGGTATAATTAACCAAGCATTAGTACATAATCTCGAAAGATATTTTCCCCATTGTCATACAGAACATGTTACGCACAAATTCCTCATTTCATTCACAGAAGAAAATTCACTTTCCCAGAAAAATACATAGTTCTTTCAAATCTTAATATATTGAAATACTAACGAGTTCTTAAATATCCTCTCGTTACATTTACTGAATAAAAACCGATCCCTTTTTCGAAGGAGAGTCATGACTTTCTTAGCCGACACTGGCCCCATACTACTAGCATGGTCAGAGATCTCGCACAGATACCTAACCGCCACAACCTTGTCAACACTATTCAATCATAACATGATTTGTCAACAATTAGTCCATCCCCAGAACTTTATCTAACTGGGATAACGACAAGTAGACTGAATCTACGGTAAATATCACACCATTTACCACAACCGGACTCTAGAACATAAACGTCGACACCACCACCAGCACAAAGATTGGGGTCGACGCGACCAAGTCGGAAGTAATGACTCAGTTTACAATTTCAGCCGGTTTTCACATTCATCATATATAAGGGAGTGTGTCGCTCCCGAATCAACAACACTAAACAAGGAATATCTGTCACCATGCGTTTACCTCTCGCCGGATCATCAACACCTGATGTCCCTGCGCTACTTGGGGTAACCATCTGACCGTGGTCTCTTGCCTCCTCGGCAGGAGTGGCATTAGGTCTCCGATCCAGCTTGGAACAATACCTTTTATTATGCTAAAACTCCTTGCAGTGGAAACATCCATTCCCCTTTCCTCATACATCCCACATCGGATCAGACTATCCGATTCTGATGCCTCTGCACTATACATGGTAACCACTCTGCCGATAGATTGAGGTCGTCCAGTCCCCATAGCATTCATACTCTGTCGTGACGTAGGACAATGCCTCTTTATAGGTCCGGTCTCTTTACAACGAAAACGGTGATTTGTAGTTCCAGAACACAATCATTAGTCATGTTTCCGGTTACACTTGTTGCACCAAGGTGGAGAGTTTAACCGTGACCCTCCGGCATTCGCATGGGTCCTCGGTCCATACGAAATGCAACTCCGAGTACCAACACGTGGAAAATAATGCTTCTGCTCTTCGCGATACCTCTTATCCTTGCCTCTTCCGTGCACAAAATTTCGTTGAGGCCCAAAGTCCTTGTGAGGAATGGATTCGGAGGTCGCCACTCCATCCGCCTTCATGTTAGTACACTTCATTCCTTGGACCAACTCAATAGCAGCATTCGGGGTGAATCCGCCTTGAAACGGACAAGGGTTCCTTCTGCAGGATTAATCTAACCCCCGGTACTCAGCCGGTCCTTGTTGAACTAGGGTGTGCGAGCTTGGACCTAGTGTCACGCTCCGATTCAGATGTTTTAAATTCTCACTCATTTGTTGTAGTGCCGCCACCATCTGGGCCAAGAGGTCATTCGGAACATTCTGACTCGCTCCTCTATCTCTTCCAGCCATGTGTACCTGCACTCACGTACTTGTCAGTAGACTAATTGTATAACCAGACAAGCATCACATAACACACAATCGTCAATGCTAACCAAGCAATTCAAACACATAAAGATCTCAAAGAAGCATGTAAGGCCATATCCTAGGCCGCAGGATTAACTATGCTCTGATACCATGTTGTAACGACCCGATTTTCTACCTTTGAAATTTTTTTATTCATTTTAATCATTTTGCATGTATTTTCCTACACTTACTATCATACTTTCAAATTCCATAATCACCTACACTTGATTTGAGAGAAAAACATAATTCATATTCGTAATGTCTCACGGATAATGAGACCTCATAAGTATAGTTCTCCGAAATAACCATACACCCAGTTACAAATATCCAACTAATGGTTAGCCATGATTACAAACATTTAAATCCACAAGTAATCATTTAGAATACGAAACATAAATAGTGAATCCAACGTCTAAAGCTCCTAAAGCTCCCGACCTAGCATACTGCATTCATCTATTTACCTGCAATGGGATTATCAATGACAAAAGTACAAAACACACAAAGGATTAAGTCGTTAATTCAATAAACGTCATTATAAAATAATCCACATTAGAAAAAGGGTTAGTAAACCATTTCTGAAATTCATTTTGTCTTGCTGCATTACTTGAGCCAAAGTCACTACACCCCTCAGGGTTAGCTAAAAGCAGATTCTCATCCTTTTTACCAATAAAACATGCCTCATAAACTCGGGCCGAAGTGTTGCTACATAAACTCGAGCCAAAGTCACTACACCCCTTAGGGTTAGCTAAAAACAAATTCTCATCTCTTTATAAAGAAAACATGCCGCGTAAACTCGGGCCGAAGTGTTGCTACATAAACTCGAGCCGAAGTGTTGCCTCATAAACTCGGGCCGAAGTGTTGCCTCATAAACTCGGGCCGAAGTGTTGCCTCATAAACTCGGGCCGAAGTGTTGCCTCATAAACTCGGGCCGAAGTGTTGCCTCATAAACTCGGGCCGAAGTCGCTAACCATTTCTGGTCGGCTAAAAATATAATTTTCCTTCCATCGATTTGCCATCAATCATTTCCCATAAATCCACGTCATCTTTAGTATAAACACTCCATATCTGTTTATACTAATACGTGATTTACAATATAATTATTGCATGGCCAGGAAACACACACATTTTCCATCTTCCGTAAATCTACGCCTACTTTAGTATAAACACATCCATATATGTTCATACTAAATGCGTAATTCACAACTCGATCATTTCATAACCAGAAAATACCCACATTTTCCTTTTCCGTAAATCTACGCCTACTTTAGTATAAACACACCCATATATGTTCATACTAAATGCGTAATTTACAACTTAGTCTTTGCATAACCAGAAAATACACATTTTCTATTTCAAATGCAACATTAAAGACTTATCCTTACCTCGATGAGTGTTGGGTTTGGTTCTTGGCAACTTCTCGAGTTCCACCGACACCGCCTCCAACCTTAGGATCTCTCTTCATCCCACCACATCACACAATGTTAGTCATTTATTCCAAATATCACATAAACAACTTATATTGCATCATTTAATCATACAAAATATTCATCATCAATATTCAACCATCTAAAACATGCATAATCTCATATTTCAATATTTGGGGGTAAACTCATCTTCTACCTCTAACATTTTACTCATTCTCTCCTTTTACCACATTTTCACTTTTGGGGTTTTTGGGGTTTTCATGAATCAACCCACAACCCTTTCCATTCTTGAGATACTATCTCTAAACCAAGAGTTTACAAGATAAAAACAACATAAAACGAACCATAACTCTAAAGGATGAGTTTCCATGGTTTCTCATGTTTTGAAAATAAATCCAACATACCCAAAACAAGTTAGAGAGGAAGAAGAAGAGCTAGGAACAAGAGGTTTACCTCTTCTCAAGCTCTAAGATGAGTCCTAAGGCTCCTTGCTCTTGAAAAGCTCTCCTCTCTCTCTTCTCTTCGAAGTTTTCACCCTAAAATGTGTTTGGGTTTCTGTTTTAAAGAGGTGTCGTCGGGTTGTAATCGATTACCAACATGGTGTAATCGATTACAACGTGAAAAATACGCATATATGATGCTTTTAATACGATGTAATCGATTACCAGGAGTGTGTAATCGATTACCAGGAGTGTGTAATCGATTACCAGGAGTGTGTAATCGATTACCAGGAGTGTGTAATCGATTACACTGTGTCAGATGCACATATCTGATGCTTTTAATACGATGTAATCGATTACCAGCAATGTGTAATCGATTACCAGAAATGTGTAATCGATTACCAGAAATGTGTAATCGATTACCAGCAATGTGTAATCGATTACCAGAAATGTGTAATCGATTACACTGTGTCAGATGCACATATCTGATGCTTTTAATACGATGTAATCGATTACCAGAAGAGTGTAATCGATTACCAGCAGAGTGTAATCGATTACCAGCAGAGTGTAATCGATTAGCAGAGTGTAATCGATTACCAGCAGAGTATAATCGATTACACTGTGTCAACAGCCCAAAATTGCCATTTCTCGCCCACGCGAGAATCCTCATCCAAGATTTCACCCTCCCAGTTGATTCTTTTTCGCTCAGGCGAGAATCTCTCGATCAAGCGAGGCTTCCAGGACTGATACTATATTTTTAAAGATTAAAATTTGGGGTGTTACATTTATCACCATTATAACTCCAGATTGCATCATTGATCTCTTCTACCTGAAACTTTACAGTTAGGAAATTATTATCCTCATCTGCATGCGCTTGAAACCAATTCCATCAAGAGAAACCGTACTCCATTGGCACTGTGGATTTTTTTCCTCAAAATAAGGACTAATGTGATTTTTAATTCTCATTGGATCTTCAATCCAATCTCCATCAACTGTCAAGCCTTTAACTTCCTTGAATCTCCGGTTCCTATTTATAGATAAGTGAAAAAATTTAGAATTAGAGTCACCTTTACAAAGCCATTTATGTTTGGATTTTAGATTAAGAGATTGTCTTTTTATCTTGAGAGGCGCCAAAGTTCAGTTGCAACCGATCTTCTACTGTTGACTTCGTCCAACATTAACATTCCATTGCAACTTTCTAAGTTAATAATTTCCTCCTGATCATCAATTTTCCTACCCAACATAAGTTCCAAACCTTTAAGGCCCCTTTGAATTTCTTCAATTTTTCCTTGATACAAAAGATCATGGTCCAATGCATTCTAATTGCTTCAATTCTTCTACCACAAACTTACCAAATCTAGGATCAGATAACCAACAAATCTTTGTAAAAAATGGTGTTGGACCCCAATATACCAGATTTTAGTAGAATAAGACAATAATCATAGAAGTTTCGAGAGAGTCCCAATTGAACCAGATTAACGCATTTAAGCAGCCATCCATCGTTGACAAGGAATCTATCAATCCTGCTGATCGCCTTTCCATTGGAAAGAAACCAGATATATTTCTTTCCGGAAAGAGGTAAATCAAATAAATCCATATCTCTTACGTTTGTTCGAATTCCAATTCATTTGCTTTCATTCTGTTGAAATATTGAATTGAATTCACCTCCTACGTACCACAAATCACTAGATTGACTCAACTTTGCATTCTTAGCTTCCTCCGAGAACATTCACTTCCCTTCCCTTCTATATCACAAGGACAATACACATTCAGAATTTGAGAATACTCACTTTGTATTGCCCACTTGCCTTTAACCAACTCAAAGTTGGAGCCACACTTGACGTCTTCAGCTTGAAAAATCTACTTCACTGTCCTAAGTGGACATTGTCTGTCCATATCCAATAAAAATGTATTAAATAATATAAAATATTATTTTATATTTTTCTAATTTTTTTTAATTAAATAACACACTATGATTGTGATTGGCCCGAGATACAATTGGGGACAGGAAATGGGACAACAGATCTTGGTTCACTCCAAATACTCCTTCAGAATTCCCTTATGACGGTTTGAAAGCCCACTCAAAATTATCATCACCCCATAGAGATGACCACAACTTTCTGTCAATATTCTGAACCTTGGTTTCTTGAACTCAAACTTATATTTTCTTACTAAATCTACTGTACACCTATCTTTCTCTAATTGTTTGAACCGTGAAATAGTTAACCTAAAGACACTTCAGTATTATTACTTCCATTTCGTTCACATGTGCTTCTCCATAAATTTGGAAAATGTAACCAAAGTTCAAAATAAAGATAATGCATAAGCATGTAAATAGTCTCACTTGGGTTATTAAGAATAGGAATGGTATGCATTCTTCATGGTTCTTTAGGCATGAGCTAAATCATGGGGTTCATATAACAAATTTCAAGGAGTTATCAAGATAATGTAAAATAATAGTCAAGTTGGGGTTCATATAACAAATTTTCAGGAGTTTTTTTTGCTCCGCAAGGGAATTTTATTAAAATGAAAGGAAAGAGTTACAAAAAAAGAAAGAAAAAAAAGAAAAAAGAGTAATGAGGTAATTACATAACAATGTTAAGACAAACTAGAGGATTAGTAATTTAGTCAGAATATAGAATAGATTCCTTCCCCTTCTGAGTCTTGATCCAAAGCTATGATTTCACATTTGCCGAATCAAGAATTTTATAGGCATAGGGCTTGATATTATTGAAAACAATATCATTCCTAGCTAGCCATATTGCCCAAATAGTTGTAGCTAACCAAATGAAACTTCAAACTTTCCAGCACTTCCTGTTCTTTGCCATGCATAAGTGATTTGTGAAATGTTGAATAGGAGTAAAAGGCAGCGCGACACGAATATCCACTCATTTGTATATAGTTGTCAGACTGAATAGGTAAGGTTGCAAGAAGAAAGAAGACAATGAGTGGATTCCAGATGTTCATTGCAAAAGACACATAATATTTCTCCTCCATTGTTTAGAGAAATCCTCGCCTAAGAAGAGCATTCTTAGTTAGGATTCTGTCTTGAAAAAAACTCATTTAAGAAATTGTAATGTGGTTCATATTGTGCATGCTCTAAAGTAAGGAAAAATTATGTGGATAATGTAGTTTGACTACACTATCGCACATATGGTGCATGTTCAAAATTATTTAATGAATTAGTGCAACTTTTTTGTTGTCGTTGATAGAGATCACGACAAACAAATCTCGTGGACCAGGAATGTTATTTCCTGGTCCAATCACGTGGACCCTATTCATGAGATTCGTGGTCATGGCTTGTCGTGTACAGAAAACACGACTCTCTATTAGTCGTGTTATTTTTTAATGTTTTACGGTTATGTTTAGTTTAGGGTTTAAATGTTAGGGTTTAGGGTTTTAATTTAAGGTGTTAGTGTTTTAATTTAAGGATTTAGTCTTTAAGTTTTATTAAATATTTTTAATTATGTAATATTTTGAAATAAATTAAAAATTAAATTAGAAATAAATAAATGAAAAATACAATTTGAAAACATTAAATTGAATAATTGTAATAACATTACATTAGAAATAAAGAAATAAAAATTACAAAAATTAGAAATGCATATCCTAATGACGTCTGTGAGATGATGTGCCACATGAAGGTGGCTTTCTCATTCGAGGTGGTTGAACTCTTAGTTGTTGTTGTTGGCGATGTCTCGGTTGTCCGCTACCGCCTCTAACCAGTTGTGGCACCTCCTCATCTTCCTCCTCATCATCTTTGTCATCTTCATCATCTTATGGTATTGGTTGTTGTAGACCAAACTGCCTCATAACCCGATCACTTGGATGCCACTCAACTACTACAAAAGAGATCAGGGGCACACGTGCTCGAGCAATATCTGGAATTTGGCCCATAAAATTCATGTTCTTATATGGGGTCTAGACAAACTGTTATATAAATTTAAGTTAGTAAGAATAATAATTAATAATAAATAAAATAGTACAAAAAAATTTGATAACTAAAAATGACATGATTAATTCGCAAGCGGTCCAACATTGATCATATAATGTTAGTTGCATGACCAGAGATGTTTTGGTAATTGAACCAGTGCTATAAGTATTAATATATGTAATTAATGCATATAATAAATATATATAATAAAACCTATAATCATTAATATATATAATTATTATATACTATTAATGCATATAATAAGAGTAAGACTCCTCTCCATTAAAAGTAGCCAAAAAAATCAAAGAAAGTGGAATATGTAATGTCACTTTTGTCCTTTTTATTTAAAAGAATATTACATATTTGTCCTTACAATACACATAAAAAAATCACTTGTCTCTCCATTAATGGAGATGAGTCCTACTCATATAATAAATATATATAATTATTATACGTATTAATAATTATATAATAATTAATGCTACGCTCATAACTAGAACAAATTATTCCCTCGTGCCCTTTCTCTGCACCAATCTCATGGACCGGATCCACGACTTTCTGCTGTAGCTTCTGGAAAATTGCACCGGTTTTGGTTATTGAACTGGTGCCATAAATATTAATATATAATTAATGTTATATAATTATTATATGTATAATAATTAATATATATATAATAAATGGTATAATTAATGCCGATGATTATTATTATATAACTCTTAATAAAATACAACTCTTAATAAAATACAAGTCAATATAATTAATATGTATAATAAATAATATATATAAAACTTTAATCATATTACAACTAACTATATTACAACTTTAATAAAATACAACCTTAATACATTACAACTAACTATATTACAAATTTAATTCCTTGAACTTTGACCAATTTCTGTATTTCTGAATGGACATATCTTCCTGTTGTGACCTTCAGTCCTACACCACCTACATTTTTTATTTTGTTCTGATGGAGAGTCATCCATCTCATTGTGTATGTGTGTAGTTTTTGGTATCCTAGTTCGATTCCTCCGCATAAGGGTATTAGGAATGAATGTTGGACTTGAATAATGAGGTCAATATTATTCACTACCAATTGGTTGAAATTCATGTCCATAAACATTTAATAAGTTATCCAACCGATATATTGGTGAAATGAACTGTCCATAATCTAAGTTTAATGATGCATATGTGGCAATGATATGGGAGAACGAGAGTCTAAGTGATTGAAATTCACCACACTCACACCAATTTTGCATTAGTCTAACTCTGTATACCTTAGAATGTCGACTACCATCTCTTGCAGCAACCTCAACCTCGGAGACTCCTGATTCTCGTGAAAAATAACAAACAAATTGACATGTTGCTTTACGGTTATTTTCGTTGATCACCTTAGTCAATTCTTCACAATATATATGGCCTGCTCTAACCATACTGCTTGCCTTATCTCTATGGTGAACAAACCAAGAATTCAGCCTATGGTATGTTGCTCTAACTAGGGCAGTGATAGCCAAAGCTCTTGAACCTTTCAAAACACCATTAACGCATTCTGCTATCGTCTCCCTTCATCATATGATTGTGTCCATTTTTCTTTTGGTATGTTGTCTAACCAAGCAGCTGCTCTAAGATTTTTTTGATGCAAAACACTAATCATTCGCTCAAAACATGGCGGCACCAACTCATAACCTACAACATTTACATGAATATGAACATATTTGTCATCAAATAAATAGTTTAACATATAAATTTATTAAGCAATAAATAATTTAATACTTACCCATTTCAACGACTTTTTATTTAAGATCTGTATCTTTGAACTCCTTGTTGAAATTGCTAGCTACATGACGAATACAGTAAACTGATTGTGCATTACACCATTGCGGCAACTCAGTACGTAGTGCACCTAATAAACTTGTTCCCCTATCCAATATTATACATATATTTGGTTAGGGAGTAACATATGTCCGAATATTGTAGAAAAACCACCCCAAGCTTCTTTAGTCTCTCCTTCGACAATGGCAAAAGCAACTGGAAATACACATCTATTACCATCTTGTTAAATGGCAATTAGCAATGTTCCACAATATTTTCCACGAAGGAATGTCCCATCTACTTGAAGGATTGGTTTGCAAAATTGAAATCCTTCAATGCAAGGCTTGAAAGCCCAAAATACTCTATCGATAATTAAAGTACTACCTTCTTAATGATGAGATGTTGCGTATCTTACAATTGTACCAGGTAAATTACACTCAACAACATTCAACCAACGAGGTAACTCCTTGTACGATCCCTCTCAATCCCCATAAATTTGGGAAATTACTATTTGTTTAGCAGTCCAAGCCTTTCTATATGTCACCGTATAATCAAATCGAGTTACTACTTCTTTCACTATTGCTTTAATTGGTATATCAGGATCTTCAGAAACTAACTGAATAATACAGCTTGCAATGAATGATGAGCTCAATTTCGTGTGATCTTGGGAAATACAAGTGGATACACAAGTATGTCTTCCACTAATTTTTCTAATTTCCCACAAATTACGCTTTACATTAATCGATGCCTGAATTCGAAAATTACATCCGGCACCAAATATTTACATTGTCCAACATATCTATCAGACCTAGACTCCACAACCAAATAATAATTATTAAACTACATAATTAATAAATATAATAACTACATTAGTAAAATAAAATCTTGCCTTCAACCGGGGCAAGTTTATTTGCCTAAAACGTATAACTTGAGAGTCTCTGTTTTAAATTTTATGAATGGTGTGGGGTATATAAATACCATAGGGATCTCGTGTTTCCCGCACAACAAATAAATGGATCTGGTGCACCTTCTATACGACAATCATGCACGCCTGACACTTACGTATCTCGTGAAAAGGGTCCACGAGATTGGACCAGGAAATAGCATTCCTGGTCCACGAGATTCATATGTCGTGATCTCTATCAACAACAACAAAAAAAGTTGCACTAATTCCGTAAATAATTCTAAATATGCACCATACGTGCAATTGTGTAGTCAAACTACACTATCCACGTAATTTTTCCCTAAAGTAATGCACTAAAGTAAAGGTACTAATCTTAATGGCCTGACCTCTTTTGCACACTAAATCAAATATAGATAATTTTAACTTCACTTTAGATTACAGCATATACACTATTTAAAAGTAAAAGACCTTAATTGTCCCACAAAATGCAAAGAAAAGGGCAAAACTGAGAGTTTAATACCAGGTAAAGATATTGGCATCTGTCAACAATTTTTCTCAAGGTTCAAATATATAATTAATTTTTAATTAAATATTTTCAAAATTTACAAATATTTTTTTCTACTCTCATATCGGTCCTGAAAAATCCAATACTAAGGATTTCAATTACACCCGACCATGCTGACCAGTTAAAAAGCAAATAAGATAACGATTGATGATCCTTCTCAAGTTTTAAAATCATCACACAATGCAATAGGAAACAATAAGGCTTAAAGTTCCATCGTACTACTAGTTGTAGGGGCCCCCTTATAACTTTAAAATTTTGCCCCATCAAGCCAACCGTTTCCATCCATTTTGGCACTACTATTATTGCATTCATCTCTTAGCAGAAATGTGCACGTAAATATAGGATGGAGATCTCATGTTCGATTTTGTGTATCAAACCAATTAGAAAGCTCAATTTAATTAAAAACATAAATAACAAAATCAAATTTTAATATTTTATTATTATTTTATAAAATTTGATTAATTAGGGACATGAATAGAGAAAAATTCTGGGATCAGAGTATCTTTGTAATAAATATATGATTCATACTGTTGCATGATGGGGACATTGCCCCACGTGTTGCCCTTCGTTTATTTCTGTGACAACAAACAAATGCATGTGGGTGTAACATCCTTGGGCAATGTCTAAACATATACAATATTATTTCAGTATATATTCTTTTCCAAACCATATCGTCAATAAATTACACTATTCAAATCGTTTGTCTCAGACAAAAACGAGATAGTAGTATAAGAGCAGGTGCTTAAAGAAAAGAAGAAAAACATTCATTTGGTTTAAAATTATGTAATCACTATTTTGACTGCAATATTATTATTGTTGTGAGACTTTTTGCACCAACAACCGTAGTTATGAGCACTTTAGACCGCTCAGTTAATAATATATATGTAATGTATACTATATGTGTATCTCATCATAACTTTGATAACACATACATATAAGTTTCGTCATAGATCTCATGAACTTATTAATGTAAAAGTGATGATGTCTTCGATTCCTTATGAAAGATATTCAGTCCATTAGAATAGAAGTTAAAGAGGATATTTATACCCGTCGTGTCCTTTATATGGAAATCATAGGACAGGGTGCCATTCCCTTGACTCGGATTGACGAGAATTTGACTCCATGAGAAATTGAACAACAAGCTGCAGAATTGGCCTATTTCTTGCGTGTCCCAATTGAAGTATTTTGAAGATAAACCACGTTCTCATATGTTGGAAAGTAAGTCTCACATCGCATACCTCATTATTTTGGGAATAGTTTAAATACAGTTATTATTCTCATTGCTAATTAGTTTTGAGATAAAAACTTAATAAGAGTAAAAAAAAGGTATTGAAATCAGACATGAATGCTATTATATGTGGCGACAAAACAGGCAAAAATTTCAGAAGCTAAGTGAGATTCTCTTTCTCCATATCAACCTTGTGACATTGCTCCATCGCACTTAATTCTCTTCAGAACTATGTCCCCACGGGTACTGTAGCATGAGTGAGAAAGGATCCAACAAAGGACGATGTTTGCTTCATCGTATTGGTATTGGATATATTTGGAGGGTAAAATTGGAATGATACATGCATAGGGTGAAAGTATGAAGTAACAGAAGAAGGAGAAAGGAGTAAATAAAAAATGAATTTTAATTATTAGTTTTTTCCTTAAAAAATTGAAAAAAAAAAACAAAAAGAAAGTGAGGAAAAAAGTGCCCTATATGATGAAATTGTGGAGTATGGATCCTCTCCATTAATGGAGATGCAAATGATATTTTTACACTTAATTTAAGAATGAAAATGTTATTATATGTGTAAATAGAATGACATAATTGTCTTTTCATTTTTATTTTTATCTTGTTTAACACATTACTTACCTCTCAATCAATAGAGAGGATTCCTACTCGAAATTGTGATTCTAGAAAAGGCAAGAAAGCGAAAGTTGACTTTGAATGCAAAAATATATGATTAAATATGAACCATGATTAAATGTTTCTTTGCCAGAAAAAGAAGAGCCAAACAAAAAAGCATTATCATGATTAAATGAACCATGGTTTTAGTGGGTATGGGTCCAAATTCCAAATTAAAATTCAGAGATGTGATTTTTGTTTGGGAGTGGCTGGTGGGTCTATGCTATGGATTATGATAATATAAATTAATAATATCAAAACATTTATAGAATTTAAGGCATGGTTGGCTAATAGTCCTTTTCACATTTTGATAGTTATTACCCAAATAAAATATTAGCAAGAATCAGAAGGGATCAATCAGTTTTCTTCTTATTGATGGTTGCACCCTATTATATCTTTTAGTTGGTGAAGTTATCACGGAAAGAAATGTCAATTATAGGAGAGAGGAAAATCTGGTGAATATAGTTAGAGATGAAAGATAATAAAACCAAAATTCTAAAACTGAAAAACAAAATTATAGAACACAAGATCTTTTTATCTAAGGGGGAATTGAAGCACCTGAGACAAGTTCAAAAATAAAATTTTGTAAAATTATAGGCACACGTGTGCATCATTGCTGATAGATTGAGCCCATAAGATCAAGAAAGAACCCTGGGACCAGATTTACACTATAGCTAGCTGGGAAGACTAAGATCTTTGAAGTACCACAATATGTTATAACATTTTTATCCTTATTTATAATAAAATAACATTTTAGCCGTAGAAATGAAAATGGTAAGTACAAACTCCCCTCTTATTGACGAAAAAACTCATCTTTAATATTGGAGAGGTAAGTTAAGATTTTTGTATATGCTTTGAAGGATAATAATGTCATATTATTAAATTTAAGAAGATAATAAAGTTATATCATCATAACTCTTCTTTTGCTTTTTGATCCACTCTCATCTCTAGTATTGGAGAAGAAACTCACCCTTAGTAACTGGTTCTTGATTGTTCATAGCTTTGACCGCTACTATGCTTTTATTAAAATTGTAAACTATTGTTTGAATGTATGATTGAAATTGTAATTCTATTATAATTTTAGAAAATACGTGCTAGAATTAATATTGTGATGATGACCTGGCCTTTATTTTGATCATAAGCCCAAATTTAAAACCTTGAATTATTGCTGGCAATAGAAAAACAAGGTTAAGAAAAAAATTATAAGTAGCTAGTAGCTACTAATAGAAGATTTTAATCAATAAGGGAAGGGTCAATTCTTTTGGTTGCTTTCCATCCATGATCTTCTCTATTAATGGAGAGGTAAATGATATTTTTATATTTAGTTTGAGTGTAACAATGTTAGTGCATGTGTAAATAGAAGAATATAATTGTCTTTTCATTTTACTTTTTACCTATTTTACACACCACTTGTCTTTCCATTAATGGAGATGACTCATACTCCTACGAAGCTATTGGAGGTTCACTAATATGGTAAGACAAAAACGAAATGCAACATCATGATGGGCTTGTTAGTTTCCTTAACGGCATCATATAAAATTATCTACTTCCTAGTGAAAGTAGAACACTAGAATGTGCAACATTGTATTGAGCACTCTCCTTCGCCCTCAATAGTGAACCCCAACAAAGAAATATGAGTGAAAAAGGAGGAATTGAATGAGGTTAAAAATTAAATAGTTCAAGCTAAGCAAAACAAGGGATTATAACTTCCACTAGTGCATTTAGTTCTTTATATGAAGTGGAAATGGAAAAGATGAGAGTTATGAACTATATTTGTAATATGACCAATAATGTCTTCATTTTCTATTATCTCTCCTCTAACATCAAACTCGTAAACAGACTCTTAAGATGTATTATAAGTTGAGTTTTGGAGGAAAATGAAGGAAAATGGAAAGCATCCAAGACATATTACTAATATATTGAATGACTCTCAAATCCTAAAATATATTAAATGTTAAAAACTAGTGATGAAGTGACATGTCAAATACAACAAGCTAACACAAAATAATAATGAGTTGAACTACTCATTAGGATGCTAGATAGATAGGGAGAAAATGATGATATATTCTATAATATTTCTATCTTTATGTTCTTAACCAAGATAATATTAAAATATTAAGATATGACATGTAATCCCATAGATAGAGAGTGAATAATTGTGCATTAGACAAATAAATACTCAAAACATATAAGCCGTGAATCGTGATAATCACAATTAATTTCCTTCGAATAAAAAGATAGATCATAGATATGATTATTATAATTAAAATTACTATAAGGTGGTTGTAGTAACATGAGATGTAGTAGTTATTGAAGTTAAACTAGAACTACCAGCATCACCACCCATAGTAGTGTTATCACCACCATGGCCGCTACCACTTGCAACAGAAACTTCACGGCCGCCACTACTACTCACGGTGGATCTCTTCCGCTTCTTCTTCTCATAAGGGATCCCTCTAGCTTTGGCATGCCCTTCCCTCACTTCTCTGAGGTAAATCCTCACAGCCTTGGCACCGAACGGGTTGGACTCAGGGTGACCTCCATTCTCCTCGTAGGCTGCCCTGAGGCGCCCGATCAATGCGTCAAGGCTGCCCCACGCCTGCTTCAAGGGGCAGGCGCAGGGAGCAGGAGGGTTCGGGTGCCCAAAATAAGGGCACCCGACTAAGTGAACCTTGGTCTTCCCAAACTGGTCTAGGTACTTTAAGAACTCTATGACGTGTGCGCCACTGCACCTTGCCAGCATCAATGGTGGCTTGTGGTTGCGAAGATATTGTAAGAACGTGTTCCAGTCTCTCCGCTTCTGTGACTCGTATCGGCTCGGTGGTGCTGATGATGATCCTTCAGCCTGTGGTGCTGTAGGTGTAGAAGAAGGTTCAGCATCACGTTCTGATGCAGAGTCCATGAAGAATGAAGAACCCAATAGGGTATAGGTTCAGTTTAGGTGACTATATGTGTAGTTTGTAATATATGATTGAGAGTGATGAGTGTTTGTTTGAGTTAGAGGTGAATGTTTTAACAAGGAAGGGTTTCTGGTTTTAGTTATCTTTTTGGATTGGAGAGCGTTTAGGTTGATTTTATTTGGTTTGGTTTAGGGAGTGAGAAAGAGAGAAAGGGTAGGAAGAAAATAATAGAGAATATTTTAGAGAGTTTGGTGATGGGACTTAACAAAACAATGCTGAATTGAATGAATTAATAATGAAAAATAGTTTATGCAATATCACTTCATAACATTTTATATTTTCCTACCATAATTCAATAATTATCATTGATACAATCCCATTATATTATTTATATTTAATTATTATTAATCATTTAAAATAAATAATAAATAATATAATAATTGTACATAAATTTTATATTGATAATTCATATATATTATATTCAAATAAAAATCATATATATCAACAGTAAATTGTATTTTGACTAGAAAATAATCTTTTTAACGGTTATTATGAATGTAATTAGAAGTTTGTAGATGTATAAACAACTCATTGAAGTAGGATTATATATTTATTTTAGGATCTATTTATGAATTGGTTTTTGGAAGGTATTAGAGTAAATAAAAAGTTTGAAATCTATAAAATATATTTGTAATGAAATCTTTTATTTCTTTTTCTTCCTGTTTAAAACTCATCTCGCAAACAATGAAATTCACACAGAGTCATATATAACCATCTTTCTCACTATACACACTTGAGAGACCCCTCCATGAAATAGAGTCTCTACATCATAGCTAAGCATAATATCATTGTCACAAATCAATAATTATGCATGTAGATGTTGTTGTACATAATTTCATAGGCCTTAATGTTCATTTGTAAAGTTATATGAAAATTTATTTTGCATCTATTTGGACTCAATCGAATAATTGTTATTAAAATGGGCATAAAGCCTAAATTGCATTAAAATATATGGTACATAGAAAACGACACTTTAATGAGAATGTTAGTGAAAAGAAGACACAGTCAGCTAAAGATTTATTTTTATTGATTTTTCTATACATACTTCATCAATCTATTGAGAACTGGGTTGGACAATTTGCAGAATATGAAACAATAAATGTTTTCTATTTGATTCCTAAACTAAAACTTAGAGCAGTGATGGTGAACAAAAACATTTGAAATAATCTTGATACACTTTTAAGTTTTTCTAATCATTCTAGTATTGATGATGTTCATTTATTTTTAAAATTGCAAGTATTGAATGAAGTGCATCATTGCCACAATGTAAAAGAGAAAAAGAGAAGATAACAAAAGAAATAAATATCAAACATACAACCATATTTCCACTAAATGGGTCCCACGGATAGAAAGATATCGATCATAATTTTTGATTGATAAAACATTAATCTCTAGAAAAATTCTAAATGTTTTGCCAATAACTATTTTTGTCTCCCTCTATATCAAGAAATTAGACTAATTTTTATTTGATATTTTCTCCTTATCGAGACTTCTACTTGTCTCTTCTGCACATATCAAATTCACCTAAGACAACATTTTGTCATCTTTATTTTAGACATCCAACACAACATTATCATCTTAACTATATTGAGTTTATTCCATTGTTGTTTACCATCCAATATTTGGTCTCGTACAACATTGCAAGCCTAATAGATGTGCATTAGAATTTCCCTTTGGATGCACATTAAAATTTCCCCTTAGCTTTGATGACACATTTTTATCACATATAACATGAAACATTCCCTTGTTTTATCTACCCAGTTTGAATCCTATGATTTACATCTCTCGAATTTTCCATTGTTTTATATGATTGACCTAAGATACTTAAATATTGTAACTTTGATATGGTATGATCTCCAATTTTCATCTCTACACTAGAGTTTAACGACCGACTAAACTTACACTCCATATACTTCATCCTACACAAAAGTCATGTATTTCTAAAACTTTTATCCACATTTCTAACTTCCAATTTATTTTCTCACTAGAGTCCCCAACTAGTACAATATAATCTACAAAAGGAACTCATTGTGGCAATTCTAGGCAATCTAGTCTTCTTTATTTTCTAGAGCTTTCCATAATAACTCTTTGGACACATTATCATAAACATTTTCCAAATCAATGATATCCTTTTGATTCCTTCCATGTCTCTTCATCAATAGTTGAAGCAAGTATATTGATTCCACAGTCAACTTTCCTAATATAAACCAAATTGTTTTACTCAATTGTCCTTTACTCAATTGTCCTTTATGGTAACTCTATAGCATGACTCGTGAATTTGATCCCTATAGTTTGTACAACTTTATATATCTTACTTGTTATTATAAATAATAATTAAAATGTTTTTAGTATAATAACTTCGATCTCATAATGGAAATAACTACCAGTTAGCAATATTAAACTTTCTCAAATGATTAGATTGTTTGTCAAATACATGGAATGCTGATACAACAGAACTAACAATACACGTCTTCGTTGCACCAAAAGTTTTAACAAAACTAAAAAATGTAAATGCAATTTGAGATCAAGTATGCTATATTAGGTTTCATGAGTTTGTCATATTTTCTAATGAAAGTAAAATATTATAATTACTGTTTTTTTTTAACTTCCATAATGATAATAAATGCAATTCAGAAAACTACTAGAATAAGAAGAGAAATGAGCTATATTAGATATGCATCTAACATAAATCGTAAGATCCCAAAGTTTCTAAACATGAGTCTGCTCGTCCATATTCCACTACCTCCTCAAACATTGCATAGTCCAAACGCAGTGTAGAAACTTTGGCTATTGCCTATTACAATAGCAAGATCATACATAGTTTCGGGGATATCAGATCCTCTACAGTACTGGACCCTCTAGTATCGGGAGTCTCCATCAGAGGTCAGAACCTCTTATCATTATTCATCCTACTTCCACAAGCAGCTCATCCCCAAAACCAGTTTATGAAATCGTTCAAGTGTATCTTATTTTCGTAGTTTCTTGTTTTTTGAAATCCAAACTCAAATTATACCTCCATCCCAAGTTTGTAGAATTTATCTAATGCTTAAATTAGAGTACCTGATAGAGACCCATGGTGCTGAGAATGATTCCAAATAAACATGATTGTGATAATCAATAGATAGCATAGAATTAATCACACGAAACAACGGAAAGCGCGACTCGGAGATCATTTGAAGTTCCACATATATACGTTCTGTAAGTTTCAATTTCTTGTTGTGAAACACTGCCACCACAAGCTGCATAGTGATTACCGCTCACGCTATCGCGCAGCGAAAAAATAATCTCCCTGAGGATTGGTTCATGACCATTGAGAAGATTACCCATGCTCAAAACCTTTCTCCAAGATTGGTTAGCAGTAGGAGGAACAAACATATTTGACAACACTTCCCTCTCATGATTTCTTACTTCGAGTTTCTTGTCAAACTTCTATGCAAAAAAGGAGAGGAGGAATTACATTGTTAGTCCATGCTCAGGAAGGTTTTGTAATACTACCCAAAACAAAAAAGAAATTTCAGGGCATAAATGCATTTCACCTTTTCAACATCATCTTCTGTCAAGTCTGTTCCCACTTTTGGAATATAAAAGCTGTAGTAATCACTGAAAATTTCTCTGTAGAGACGTGGTGCTCGATAAAGCTTATGATGAAGAGAAGCTGCAACAGTCAGTAATTTCTCAACACGTTCAAAAACAACACTTAGCCGTCTTAAGTCTTCAATAGTATCACTGTCTGGAGACAAGCGATTCACTGCAACGAAATGGAAACGAGTTAAAAATTATTCTTGGCCGTGGAAGGGCAAAATTGCTGACTAGATACCTTGCAAAGGCCTCAAAGGAGATGCCATGGTAGGATAAAGCTGCTCTATCTCGGCCACCATCGGTTTCAGTTCTCCATAACTAGTCTGGCTTAATGTGTCGGCTGCTGCTCTGAAGGCAGTACACACCATTTGCTCAAGCAATTGATGTGGTTTTAAAGTTTCAAGATAATGAATAACCTGGAAAATTAAGAAAATATAAAAATTAGAGTAGATAACAAGGGGTACATTGAAAGAACAGCAATTCTCATTCAATCCAAATACGCAAAAGTAGCAATTTGATTTGACGAATATTAGTTTGATGATTTAATAACAAGAAAAATGTTAAAGGTGAACTAAAAACACTGAATTATACTTTAAGGCACAGCTATGTAAAAGAACACATTCGCTTTCACTTTCTTTACTTCTAATCGCTTATTCATACACAAGACCCTCAACCAACTGTGTGGGACAGCATTCCAGAGGAAATCCTCTTGCATAAATATGGATGAACCCTGTCAACTTTGATAGCAGTGTCTCTTCAAATCAGATAAGCATGCAAGCATTATAGATAAGCATTGCAAAGTGTCAAAAGGAAGCATCTAATTCGATTACCTTGTCACAAAAACTGCTCAAAAAAGATGCTATTGCCTATTACGACCCAAAGAACAAAGTAAAGTAATACATAATCCCAAAAGTAAATATAAAGGCAAGAAATTTGTTGAAGGTTCTTGCTTGCTACTCTAGCCTTTAGAAGCACCTGCCATGAGAATGACCAAACCTCTAAAGGTAAGTTGATAGGTGAAAGCATATGAATGACTTTTATCATATTTCTAATGTGCCCCTCACGTAATAGCACTTTGTGCTTGAAGGGTGAACCATGCACATACCCATCTTTACAAAGTAATGAAGTTTATGTTTCTATTTAGAAGAATGAAGGTGGTGGCAACAACAGAACTCTAAACAACTTGCTTGTAGAGATTAAGATGCCATGTCATGCCATGCCATGCCATAAACAAAAACTCCTTAAAGTTTAAACAGTTAGATGACGGTATATAATTAGCTTTTATTGTATCTCTAACAACATCAAAAGAGAGACCATATAAGTATTGGACTTGGAAACTAATACCCATCCAATAATTAGTAAAACATTATTTTAATGCTGATATGACATGCAAGAATCAAATACCAGAGGCTTCTGAAACACCTCCAGGACATATTTGGACAGGTATCAACATAGCCATTCTTATATTGCATTTGTACAGTGTTTTCAAGTATTAGTGTTCGGTTATCATACTTGAATTGTTAGTTCAGACTGGAAGCAAGAACGCTAAGCAACAACTAAAGTATGCTATGTTGATGATTTGAGATCAACCATCAGCCTGATTTTCATCAACTCTCTCTGCCTTGATCCATATCATAGAGATTCGAAAAAGTTTTATGTTGGTTGTCGGCTGCCTAACACAACCTTCACCTTTTATATGGGCCTGGGACCGACTGTATATAGCATCAAGCTCACACAATTTTAATCATTGGAATTAATACCATTACTATTGAGTTATAAGCAATGATGATGTAGAAAAGATGACGACCATAATCAAATAGTGGGTTTATGTTCATGCTAGCATTTTTTTTATATTTTCCTTTCATTCATAGTTTCTTTCAGTGATGTTGGGCAGCAAGGACTAGACTATTTTTAAGGGATACATTTGTATCTAATGACAACTTATTCTGGTTTATAATCAGAAAGTTTCAACCCTTTTTCGGATGTGTTTTAGATATGCCCATTCTTTTCTATCAATATTGCATGTGGTATATCAAATTGGTCCTCCTTCCATTGTTGATTGCTGCACAATCTAACCGAAAGAAGACACAGGATTATGGACCCCAAGTCGGCAGGATCACAAACACACAACTCCAATTTTAAGTTAAGGCCCTCTTCTCCTATCAGCCTGGCTTTTAGGATTGAAATGACTGCAGCAAATGACTTATATCGGAAGCTTAATTGTACCTGAACGGGTCATATATTTAATGACCATCTTATCGTAATGATCAAATGTGTCATTTATTATCTACAATACTTTTTCCCATTTCTAGAGCAATACTTCACCCCACATAATATATTATTGATCAAATCTAATTTGACTCTTTCATGTGGATGCATTTAGTACTATTTAACCGCATTCTCCTTGTTATTAGTAAACACAGATCAAATTCATATCCCCACAATAAAGTGAAGATGATTACTTCTAAGTCGAGACATATTCTAAAAGAATTATCATTAAGATCCACCTCTTGGACCAATCTAGAATGAGAAATGAAGAAATGGCTAGAGTTTCAATGGCTCACCTCTCAAATTAACATGAGAAACCAAGTAACAGAAATCATGCTGTTTTTCTAGTATAAATTTCAGAGGCCATAACTTTCAAATACCAAAATAAAATAAATTTTATTCATTTTCTAGAAAAGTACTTACTTTTTCTCCTTCCCTATTTGGATCAAGAAGACGCTTCTGTTCAGAAGTAGGAAGAGCAGGTGCACTATTCCAAATCTTTCTCCACAAACTCCCATGCTCGGACATTCTCTTTGAAAGTCTCCCTTGTGGAGGCCAATTATGCTTTGACTTCTCAATGTCAAGACCACTGGATGATGATGGTCTACTTCCCTCATGATCATCATCCTCTTCCCAATCCCCAGGTGAATGCCACCGGATGAAATCTTCAAAAACAGCATCTGGATTTGCTGCTTTAAATGCTGACATATCTAATAAAATACTAGCCAATTATTGGTGTGTTATATGTCATATTATTAGATTGAAGAATCTTGGCATGCATTATTAACTACGAAGCAAAAGGAAAGAAAATATCATTATGTTCCATGTGGTTCAGAATACATCTAAGAAGCACGAACACCTCTCTAAACCGTGGCACCGGCTTCCGCACGTGCCGAACACCTTGAGAGTAATGTCCATTCAAAAAATTGTTTTTTATCGGCTCGGACACCTTAGCCGACACCTCTAGACAGGTTGACACATGAAGGACACCTCTAGATAGGTTGATACTTGAAGGGCACCTCTAGATGGGTTGACACTTGAAGGATGCCTATATTCTATAAATAAAAAGATCAGCATGAAAACTCTTTTCTTCTTAATTTAATGCTCAGCAAGTTATTCTGAGAAGATGAATATACAAATTGTGACTCTCAATTTAGATCTTTTTGTCATATGTCTGTGTATGTGACGTCCCTATGTTTTGAACATTGCCCATGTTGGAGTGTCCTTGTCCGTGTCGGAATCTGTGTTTCTTAATCCATTGACACTAACATAAAGCTAATTTAATGCCACACCATCCAATAAGTTTGTACCAAAATCTCTTCACAAAAATTCATTTTTGGATTATGTTTCATTATGTAGATCTTGCCAATTTCATATATTTGAAAGTAATTTGCAGTTTAGCAGTTTATCTTACAGAAGTTTATGTACAACAAACTCATCAAATAGAAGCAAGAATTAAATGTCCATTTTTTTCTAAAATTTGGTAGGTATGGTTAACACATGTAACACTTGCTCGTTACTCAAAAATTAAATTGACGATAGTCTCATTCTGATAAGTTAGTTAACGGCGTAGGTATGTCAAGTCTTACACAAATTATAAGCATTTTGAACATTATGTGTATGTGTGAGTATATACATTTAGATTATTTCTTAACATCTCAAAGTTTCAAACATACATTTTCGAAATCATAAATGACGTTTTTGTTGTATAAAAACGGGAAAAAACTGAGACATGAAAAATTATCCAGCAATATCACAAATAGCCATGCACTATTACCTGAAGTTAATATATCCCTTTCCAGCTGAGCAGAGAAATTCTGAACAAGAAAAAATAATAATAATTACAACAAGCAATGCTAAGTGACATATATAAATCCTTCGTGTTTTTCATTGAATTCTAGTTCTAGAATTTGGAAGCAAAATATATGCACTATTAACCAAATTCAAATGAGAATGAAGATTCAAAAACTTTGAGGAAGGAGACGGATAGTTAGTCACCACACCAGTCACAACATTGTTTCTTATATTCACACTCAATTCAATGTCTTTTTTCCTGAAATTAGAGGGCGAGCCTTATGACCTAGAGGTTACGCGGATTCAAATTTTGGAAATAGCCTATTCACTAGTATGGGTACAGCAATGTACATCTACCCTCCCTAGAACCCTATCCTCCAAGTGGGAGTCTCCTACAACTAGCCACCCTTTCTTTTTTGTTTCTGAGAGTTCTTATATTGTCATGTATTGTACTGATACAAGTACAGGTACTGGATACGGCAATTTTAAAAATTTAGAATACAGATATGTCAGTATAAATTTAAAATTACATGTAAATATATGAAAATTATTTTCTTATATAATAAAACTGAATGAAAAAATAAGATAAAAAAACATGCAGCTGTAGTGAGGTCAAGAGCCTACCATTCCAACACCAATATTTAACATTTATCTGCAAAAATCAAACCATACAGCGGCACATCACTAGTTAATTAATAGTTAGTATTTAGCCGAAAGGTAAAACCAACTTGATTATTTAATACTCCCTTCGTCCCATAAAGATTGTAAAACTTTGAAAAGCCAAAACAAAGTAGTAAACATGCTTTATATGCTGTGTCTAACAAATCAACCAATCATCAAGCCATCCATACCCGATCACAGTCCAAAGTATGTAACATCCACCCCTTCTATTTAGGACAAAACTTACATACAATACCATAGGTGATGGTGGTACTATATCCAATTATAATCTGAATCTGTATATTTTTCCATGTCATACACAGATGTCAGTTTACAGTTGAATACCAGTTCCAGCAGCACCTATGGTACTATAGGTAAGTTTTGTCCTTTTATTTAATATCAGGATTTCAGGACTTTAATACTTTTGCAACTTTTTAATATCTTCATGGGACAGATGGAGTACCATTTTTGCAAAAGGCCCAAAGAAACATTTCGTGCACAGAGTCAAACAGAGACTGACTGAGTCATCTTCCTCATAATGGAACTATGTTCCACCAGAGTAGCAGTGGGGCTGCCGTAGTTGCAGACGCAGAACATCGGGGAGGTGAAGAGGTTGCAGAGATGAGAGATGAATATACACCAAATTGTACCATTACCCCAAGCTGTTAAAGTAGACAGCCACATGTTTCACATTTTGCACATGTTTTTTAGGCTGTCAGAATCTGTCATTATTAGCATTTATTTAGCACATGTGATGCCTACATTAACACAATCTCGTCCCCAGATGAGTTGACAGTATTCACAAAGATGCCGCACCACGATGAACCCACACCATAAACAGTGGCACACCCCATTTTTTAGTTTGAAAAATAATCCAGTAGGGACTTAGTATGTATATTCCTGTACCTGACGCATACCCATATACAGCATGTGCCAGATACAAATATGGCTCCAATTTTCACGTACCAGTGCAACAGAGATTGTCATCAACTTCAGGGCTTCCCTCTACTAATAGTATGATATTTTTGGGATTGTGCTTAATTTTAAGTGATATTCAGGGAACCTAACACAAAGATAATTGTATTTATAACTGTCCATAAGAAATGCCTCAGCTTATTTGCTGCATTTCACTTTTTATGCACCACCTATAAGAGATCTTAAATTGCCCAAAGAATTCGTCTACTTCTATTGTGACATAGTATGTGGCATAGTATATGGCAGATTTTAATCCATGGTAATCTGTGTATACTTTCTACCAAAAGTTCCTACGGCCTCAACCATAAACATGTCTCAGCTCATGCCGGTACAATTCGTTTCACGCAGTTCTAGTGCATATCCTGACTGATTGACTATGCGGACTGATTACATTTAACCATATAACAATTCTCTAATCCTTACATTTAACCTCAATTAAGTCGGAATTAACAGTTTAATGAATTTTTTTCCATCATTCCCCCCATGTGAAAGTGAAACAAAATCTATGTGGTCTCAAAGCTTATAAATTTAAGATTTTTATATGCATTGCAAAAGGTTTTGAACTTACAAATGAATCACCAAAAGCTTCAACAGCCTGAAGACGCTCTTCGTGCATGTCTTCTGTCATAAGTGGTGCTTCCTGTAGGGTAACAAACAATATCATATATCTTTCAAATTTGAAGAGTAAAACACTGCGACAATGGCAAATGTTGCCTAGATGTTAGAGAAACCTGTGTGTATGGGGCATGCATACTTTGATATGACTTGAGAAGCATCATAGAATTAACAATACCAGCTGAACCTCTTCTGGTGAAGTCTGACGATTTTTTATCATCAAAAAGCTTGACATTTTCAGGTTTTCTGCTAACTGTGGATTTTTTTATTCCAGACAACAGTATATCATCAGCAGTTGAAAAGCTGCAGCATAACCAAAGAAGTTAGACACGTGTGATAGAAATTACTTGAACCATTTCCAAGGATATAGTAAAAATATGACTCGAGAGAAAATCCACTATTATTCCTAATAACAGACATCTGACATGCAAAAGCTATGACATGAAAAAAAAAAGTATTATAAGGATTCTCCTATAGAAACATTATAAAGTCAACATTTATCTTCCCTGATGCGCAAAAAGAAAATTACTGAAAATTTAATCTAAGGTGGGAAGTAATTAGTAACATAAAAGTCCTGCCCAAGACATCAACCACCAAAGGCAAACAAGAAATGGAACAAAGTATCCCCCTTTCTTAACCTTATTTGCCAATAAATAAATAGATAAATATGGATATGGGCATAAAGAAACTTTGCCTAACAAATTACTTTAACTCAGAAGTAAATAGTGACATAAAAATGGATGAAAATAACCATAACAGTGAGTTGTCATATAATAACAAATAAGGATTAAGAGCTAGATTAAGATGATAACAACCGAGCAGGCTCTCACTTGCTAAGTTCACCTGTCAACTTTCCCAGAAACATCATCATTGGGTGTCTGCATACTGAACGGGCCATCCCCAACTACACTTTCTTCCTGCAATAGTGAAATTCAATTAAGACCAATATCCACAAACAATCCACAATATACTGTAACAAAAAGTTACTATAGTAATAGTATAATACAACAATAAAACTAACAACTAAAGACCAGAGGGTTAAAAAGGTGTTTGACCTCAGTCACAGAGTCTATATGATCCAAGCTCCCAATACAATCTTCATAATCTTCATTCAGTTGACACTTCTTCTCGATGCATATTGCAAGCTGAATAGCAAAGGAGAATGTGGAATAACGTCTAAGCCTTATCACCATGTATTCTATAACAGATAAAGACAAAAACATCCAACTCACTGAAAATTTCTCATTTTATCTTATAATATATCAGGGGGCAGAACCAGGAATTTAAGCCACTGCCCTGAGATGGGTCTAAGATTGAGGAACAGGAAGTCAGGAAGTACATATTAAAACTGTCTTTCAATTTCAAATCAAAACTATCAACGCATACAAATCAATATAATAATTAGTGATGATAAGTGGCCAATCCAAATTGAAAGAAATGGTGAGCTAGGAATATTACAGAAAACAAAAATCAATGTTTTAACATAAAATTGCATCTTAAGCATATAAAACAAGCAGACAAGGAGAAAATACCAGAGATCCTTTACAGATAAGGATGAATTACCATCTGAAGTTTCTGGTTAATCAAACAAGTAGAAAGGTCGATTGATCCATTAGCTGGCATACGGGGTAATAGCTGTGACTCTTCCCAACACCACCTAACCTCTCGAACAAACTCTATCCATAGCATAGCAATAGCTGACAAAGAGAACAAAATCAAGTGGCACAAATGAAAATATATGGTACAAATAAGATATCTCAGAAAATCAATTCCTCATGGGTGAGCAATATGTTGGTAGTCTTTATTAGGTTAGAGTTCTATAAACAAAAATAATAAAACCTAAGCACTTTAGCCACATACCACGTACATTGCAGTTACCAAACCAAAGAGAATGTAAACAAAATTGTGCAAACAGAGAATAAAGAGGTGCCCCTTTTATAGCTCGAGAAGTCTTATGTCCATCATCAGCAAAATCTGAGAATTGTACACCTGCAAACATTACATCAGCAATCATCGCAAGATAATTTATAATGTCTACATCAAATTTTAACAAGCAAATTTCCCAGCATGCTTTGTTAGAAACCTGGAGTTTAGAAGTGATAAATAAAAAGGAAAATAAGGAAAAAATGTTTAAATGGATGTAAATGTTCTCCAAATTACGATTTGCCTGTGGGACAAAGGCAAGTTTTCCTTTCAAACTTGAAATATTTGTGATTGTTCTACCTACCACTTAAATTACTTTGCATCCTTTACATGAAATAAAATCACCCAATGAATCATGTCCATTTATGCAAATAGTCAAATATTCCATAAACTGATAACGGGCTTCAAACAGTGCTTTTTTCACTGTTGAATAATAAATTAATAATATGCTCCCTGTTGGAAGATATATTGAACTTAGACTCGACGTAGATGCATAAGTTTATAAACTGCCAACAGTATAACCAGTGCCCGGGGAGTACCATAGTATCCACCAAAAATGGAAGGCAAAAATACAGGATGAAGAAGAGCTACAGTACCCTCAATAAACAGTTCTTTCAGCACACGATCTCTAACTGTTGGTGGAGGTATAACCATTGAGGATTTCAAATTATCAGAACCAGGATTTTCAACTGCTACAAGCCATACAAGAAAATGTTGAACAATATACCAAAATTCAATAGCATTACTAATAACGAAACATAAAAGCCTGCATGAATAAGTGCACTATATCATTAAAGTGCACCAAAACAAATTCAAACCTGAAACAAAATCTTCCATAAATTGTGCATCAAATGACATTTGCAATGCATCAACTAGAAGAAGCAACTGGGATGCAAATCCAATCCGATTCCCTTTGGAACCTTTAAGTCTATATGCATAAAAAAAAATAGAAATTAACTTACAGAAATTATTTAAGAAGCATAAGAAACTAATCAGACTTAAAGTACGAGTTTTAGTAGTAACTGTATCTAAAACAAATAACAAAATCTATCTATTTATAGCTAGTTAGCCACTACCATTTAAAAAATGATGCTTTTGTTATAACTTATATCATGCAATTATACAACGACCCGTTTACGAAAAGCTTTGAAAAGAAAGGATAGACTTACAACGAAGTAGAACATACCTAAATTAAAATTGTTATAAAAACTCAGTTTGATACTGAAGAAGATGAAATTTATGGGTAATTGTGTTTGTAAACTACCAGTGATAATCTCATACTCAGCATACAATCATTACTAACATAAGCAGCACCTATTGCAACTACTTGTCATGAGAATTTTGGTTTACATATACTGATAAAAATTCTTACAAATTGGTGGCAAAACTTGGAGAGATCAACCATTTCTCAGCTTCATGAGGTGAAGTATTTTCCAGTTCGGCCATTTCCATAGAACTTTCAACCATCTTCTCGGACCATATTGCAATCAGTTTGAAACCTGTAAGTAGCCTATGCATAAATTAAATGGAACTGGCTTTGACATTAGAGAGCTATATGCAAATCATGAAGCTTGGAGCCTTGGAGAGTTTTTATTAATTAAAACCCAAAATCTGAAGTCACCAAACAAACTTCCCAAAGGGGGAAATGCAAGCAAAGGAACATAGGGCAAAAGTCTGCCTAGGGGTTACATATGCATGGTGAACAAAGTATATGCAATGTCCTCTATTTCTAAAAGTTGTTTTGTCCTTAGAAGATACATGCAGAGGGTCCAGCTCATAAGCCACAATATGAAGTATGACATGGTACGGAGAAGTAATTGAGAGTAGGCTCAAACAAACAGATTTGTGAAAACTAATTTGGTTTCAAGCTGAGGCGCCAAGGAGGTTAACCACAGGGTCATAAGCCTATTGGAGGATTTGATGGAAAGAAACAGCTGGAAAAAAGAAAAGGAAAGTTTATGCATTGTCTTCAGTTCATTGATCCTGATGTCTTTGACAAGGTGCCAATAGAAGTCCAGTGGAAGGCACTAGAGTTTGTATAGCAGGTATTTGAGCTATAAATGATATGAACAATGGGCACTGGGCAGAAATTATTGTGTGAACTCATGGAGGTGCGATACACAAATTTCCAATATCAATAGATTTGCACCAAAAGTCCGTTTTGACTCCATCTTTTTTGACCTGGGCTTTGGATATAGACCATCTCGCCTGGGCTTTTACATGTCTGGATGAATACATAAATATACAGACATAAAAACATGTCTCTGTTAAAACTTGCTCTGTCTAATAAAAGCATTTGAGTAAGAACCTAAAATTATTCTAAGTTCCTACATCCTAGAACTTACCTTTAACAGGATCTTCTGCAGAATACCACTGACTCCAAGAGCAATCATCATCCCACTGTGTCATATCAGATGCATCACCAGTAAGATCTTCATCAGATTTGTTATTTTCAGCATCAAAGCCTTTCATAGAGTCATCATCAAAGTGAAGCGTTTTGTATGTTAGCTTCATTGCATATCGGACTTTAAAATTATGAACGGTCAGATCCAATGTGGAGTAGGCCTTCAGTGTCAAATGGAAATTTATTATTGGAAAAAGGACACTGCAGACAAAAGGTCAAAATTTTGCATAGAACTTCTGGCTCTAAAATAAATTACTGGAAAAAGTGGAATAGGTGATTATGTATCCCAGATTTTGATAACGAAAGCCAGAATATAGAAAAGGAAAAATAATGTATCACACAAATTACATTCTTAAAATCGTCAGTACAAAGTGTCAAATATTTCATGGAAATATTAATGTAAAATCGAACAACAATTTAAAATAAAAATGTTGCATTACCAACTAGAAATGTCCACTCCCATTCACTAAATAGTTCTTATTTATTCATTCAAATATCCATTTCTTTTATTTTTTATGAAACAAATATCATTTACTTTATTTATTTAATCTTCAGATATCCCACCCCTAGGGAGAGAGGTTTGACTAACTGGTACACAACTTGTGTCAGAGCACAAAGATCATCTGCTTCATTTTCAAAGAAGAGAATAAATTATAGAAGAACAATGCAAGAAAGGAATATGAAAATAAAAATGGATGTGTTCAACATTTGAAAAACTGACCCGAAAAACTACTAAATGAAACAACTTGGTGCAGGGAACTCACAAATTTAGATACAAATAACTCATACAACCCCTCCAGATGCATAAGTTTTACTGGGACCTGGCTACGAATTAGATCTGCTTCGAACCTTCTAGTAAATACAGTACCCATGCTCTGAATTCCAATATATGCTTTCCGAGAAGGATCGTGAACTGGAACAAATGCTGGCCATAAACTACGATAAACCAAATGTCCACTTTAGTTTCCAAAACTTCACTAAACCAGGTATTACAACAATTTCTATATTTAACACTCTGTAAACCATATTATCTGTATCCAATAATAGAGTAACTTCTCCACTGAAAATAAAATGCAGGGCATGCCATAAAGCCAAGTATTCAAGTGAACAAGCAGCAGCTAATTACCGTTTACTATCAGACATAAAAATATGATATAAATGTGCCAATGTGCAATGTGAATAAAGTTATTTTAAATTTTGACAATTCACTAAACATTGCATAACAAAGCTCAACAGTTACCTTGAACAATTGGATAAAGCAATTGCAACAGAACTCAAGAGCTTGCTAGCCTCCGGGGCATCAAGAACCACGCCACTAGCACTTTGAGGAGCAATCACCTAGTGATATACAAGACAAAAAGTTATTCCTTATCCTTAATGAAACCATTAAAATTCCAATGAATGGCAAGAGACATTAAACCATACCAAAAACTCCTTTATGCCGAAACATAGCTGCATATCATGCAAATCAAAATTCCAGCCAGCAGGTTTGCCACCATCTACTGGAAACCAATATAGGTTAAAAACAAGAATTTTTTGATCCCCAGTCTTACTCCACTAAACATCCCAACTTGGAGAGAGAAAAATCATACTTACCATCAGGGTTGGTCTCAAAATAGTACTCCATGTAATAACTTTTCATAGAATACTTCAACTCCGATTTCACCTTGTACAAATTATTAGAATCTTCTACGAGAACAGCGCCTTTTATCTAGTACCAAAAACACAAAGGAGCTTCATCCAGGTCCAAAAAGAGAAAATAGCATAAAAAATTTCAAATCACAACCCACTCCTTTCACCAATACTGTATCATATTCGAAGAAACCAATCCACATAAAAAATAACTTGTACGTAAGATTTGACACTTAGTAGCATGTATCTCAAATTCCATGAATGTGACTTTCAATTTAATGCTTACCAATAAATTATTTGGACCATCAGAAATCCAAAGCCGGCAAATTGCCTCAATTTCAGAAATAAACCTAAAAAGTTAAATTAAATTAATGGAATGTTCTTCTATGCAAATCAACAGCAGAACAATGTGAACTATGAAATGCACTTTACACACCGTTCCCAAGAAGAAGCAATGGTGAAATCATCAAAATGCTCAAGCTGCATCAACAAGGAACCTAATTATTTCTTAGCATATTGCAAGACCTATAAAGTGCAATTTAAGCATAAATGAAGGGACAAAAATCGATTTTGATTCGAATTTTTTGCGCGTTGAATAAAACGTACGCTTCCTTCATCGTCGTCTTCTTCTTGTTCCGTGAATTCGTCATCGGTTTCGATCTTGGAGGAAGCCATTGAAGATACGAGAGGGATCACTGAATGCACATTATCGTTGTTTCTCACTGTATTTTATTTTTACCAAAATGTAAATATTGAATTTTAAATTTTTAACATTAAATGTTCTTAAATAATCTATATAAATAATTTATACTATATATATAAAGCCAAAATATGAAATAACTACCACATTAAATTTCCCAAGAATGAATGACATGATGTGGAGTAGGTTTTTATGAGAAAAACTTATCTTAACTTTATTATTTTTTCTAGGAAAATGATAAGTTTTTTTGAAGAGTCATAGTGTCCGTTTAAAGATGTGTCATAGTTAGGGGTGAAAACAGGTCAGATCAGACTTTGATTTAAATAGACTGAGCATATATAGCACATATAAGTCTGGGTCTGACCTGTTAGCCTGTTTAAAAAATTTCAAAGCCTAGGCCTGACCTGTTTAAAAGTCTGGCCTGACCTGTTAGTCTGTTTAAAGGTCAGTTAAGGTAAAAAAAAATTAAAAAATTATGTACAAATTAGGAAAATTTATTATAATTATAACAATTACTATGAATTTTTTACATTGTTATTACAATTATTTTCATAATCTTTCAATGTTACGTAATGTATTCGAAGGATTTATGGTGTCTTTAAAGTTGGAATATACAAAACAATGTCTTTTAATATCATAGTAAAATATGTTATTGTTCTAATATTTAACATGAATTGAGTTATGTACTTAAGCTCAAATATCAACAATTAAATATTCAATTATTAAATAGTTTAATCTCTAAGTCCTAGTGGATTTACATAATTATTATTTTATTTAGTTTTTTGAACATATTATAAAAATAATTTATAAATATATAATAACATAGGCCGACCTGTAAGACTTAATATGCTTTTTAAAATGCATGGCCCTGACTTATTTCAGTTAAATAGGTTTTTGGAGAAACCTAAGTTTGACTTGTTTACTAAAAATGTCTGGTCTGACCTGACCTGTTATAGGCCACTGATAGGCGGTCTGACCTGTTTCCACCCTCAGACATAGTCCAAAAGGATTTAAGCTCCCCAAAAACACATAGTTCAAAAGATAAAAAAAGTTAATAATTCGATTCATATATGAGTGATACTTGATAAGAGTACAGTCACATATAAGTTAATTCCTTACCCATAAAGTGAGAGATATCATTGATAATACTAAAAATAATTAAGAACATGTGGGTTAAGTAAATGGTACAATTAATTGAATATATATAGAAAAGTGCATAAACCCCCTAGATTTTATGTTTTTTTGTGAATAATCCCCAATGTTATTAAAACCGTACCGGTTATCAAACCGGTCAGGGTACTGGTATAGTGGTACAGTAGTTCAACCAGTGGTTCAATAATTAAACCGCATGCCGGTTAAACTGTACATACTTGCTTATATATATATATATATATATATATATATATATATGTAAACTTATAACAAAAAATTTCAAATAAGTAGATATTCATATTTATAATTCATATTCATAATTTACTTCAAATTCACACAAACAAACAACATTAAGTCTTTAATAAAATCAAAGTATAAAGTGCAAAACATATATTAATCCAAAATTATCACTTAACAAACGCAAAATACAAATAAATGAACCAAGTATCAATCATTGAAGTTGAAGAATTGAAAATTTGAAATTTAAAAAAAAAAAAATTAATGTACAAACCGACCGGTTTAAACCGGTAAACCGGTTACCGGTTTTCAACCGGTTTTAACCGGTTCTATTGCATATGCGGTATAACATACGTACCGTACCGGTTAGGGGCCCGGTTCACCGGTTTTCCGGTTGAACCGACCGGTACGGCATGGTTTTTTAAACACTGATAATCCCACATATAATTTTTTCTTCCTAAACATGTCTTAAACTTTAAGAGTTAATGAAATTGTTTTTTGTACAAATATATTTTTAAATTACTAACGAGCCAACATAAAAATCATTACAATCAAATTCACAACACTAATAATATAATATTTCAGGTTAGTCAATATTGATATATTAAGTAAATATTAGAGTTAAATATAAAACTTATACTTTGTAATCTAAAAAACAAATCAATATAATTGTGAAAAAGTATGTAAGTGGCTAAAAAAATGATCTACACAGAATCCATTCTTACCACATTAAGCAAAAAAAGTTATTAGGAACTAATTGAAAATCTACTTTCTTGTTGAACAAGCTAAATCTAAGATAAAGTTGTATACTTTTTGAGTTTTTTCTTTCTCCATTTGTTATAGAATTTTCTCCCCTTTTCGATCCTACACTCGCTAGAACACCGTAAAAATATACGACCCAAAATCAACATCGTTCAGTAAAATCAGATCCCATCGACAAACCAAAACGACGTCGTACAAGCCCTTCTCAATTCTATTACTGGCTTATATATCACACTTTCTCTCTGTCTTCACTTTCCTATTCTCTCTCTGAGAAGACCCAAAAGAGAAAATGGTAGTAATAGTAATTGTCCTAATTTCCCAAACCCTAAATTATTTTTGCAAAAATGCCCTTCTCTATTTATAATCAAAACCCTTATCTCTAATCGCAAAATCAAAATTTAATTTATATTTCTCTCATTCTCTCATCTTCTAATCAGATTCCATTCTTTCCTTCACCGCAAGGGTTCAATTCGGTACGTTTCGAACTCGAATCTCTGATATCATGCTTCGTGAGCTAGGGTTAGGGTTTATATTCTCATTTCCTTTGATCGCTTCGTGTTTATTCTATCGTCGTTTCGATCTCCATGTTCTTTATGATCGCGGTGTTAATTACTGGTTCTTGATTGCGATTATTGTTGTCGTATTGTTGATTATGGGGTTTTGTTCCGTGTTCAGCAGTTTACTGCACTATATGCTTCCTAGAAAGAGACCTTGTGAAGGAGTGGTTGTAGAAGAAAAAGGAGAAACCAACAATAAGAGTAGCAGTAGTCAGAAGAAGAATCGGATAGCTGCGTTTGATTCTACTGATACGGCGGATTCAACGGTGAACAACAGAAACCAGAGCCTCGGTGGTGGTAGCGGTAACAAGGACAGTAACAGTATCGGTAGTTCAATTATGGCTTTGGGTAATTCTAATTCGCAGGATATTGATGAGGATCTGCACAGCAGGCAGCTTGCTGTGTATGGTCGTGAGACCATGCGGAGGCTCTTTGGGTCTAGCGTACTCGTTTCGGGGATGAAGGGTCTTGGTGTTGAGATTGGTATAATTATTGAACACTTACTTTTAGTTAATTGTAATGTCGTTGATGTTTGTTGAACGAATATTACTAGTGGATTAGGGTCTGTTTGTATCAGCTATTTGATTTACAAAATAAGTTATTACTCCGAGTACAAAATCACTTCTAACACTTGCGCATTTCTTTGGTTGGAGTTTTACAGAAAAGCAGAAGCTTTGAGAAGCTATAATTTTTCAGCTCATCAAAATAATCACTTTTGTAAATTCACCGTTTTTCAAGTCTAAACAAATGGTCCCTAGATTAGATGTAGATTGCCTCAAACCTATTTTGTTTTTGGTCCACACTGTGTTCTATGGTTGCACTTATGTGATTGAATGAATATATATGATTAAATGTTCAGAATTTAGGAGTCTTTAATAAATTAGGACATCTACTCATAAGCTAAATTCTGGCCATAATTTTCTCTCTTTCTCCTAGAGCTTTCAACTCTCTTCTTCTTGCAAAAGAAAATCATTAACTTGTTAGATAATGGGATCTAGTAGATTTGATGATTTGGTCCTCAGTTCCCCCTGTCATTTAGAAATAGAGGCAGAGTAATATGTCTGTCTACTATGATCTTGTAACTTGTCCATGATGGTTAATTTCACTGAAATTGATTACCAGATGCTTGAACTCAGTGTTATAAGCTTTATATTGATTACTCATGTCATTAGTTTGTTATCTGTACCTCTCCACGCATTGCGTTAATGATTAATTGTTTTATGTCCTCATTTGGCAACCATGGTGTCTGAAGCTCTCAGTTATACCGTATTCAATTTAGATATATTGAATTTATAATGCATAACATGATTACATTTTTATTGGTTGTGATTTTTCCCCCAATGGTTTTGATATTTCGGTTCAAGCTTCAAATAGTTCTAGCTCTGTTATCTGTGATGATGTTTTTTCTTTTCTAATAAAACTTAATATGTGCAGCAAAAAATCTCATTCTTGCTGGTGTCAAATCTGTGACCTTGCACGATGAGGGGACTGTTGAGCTATGGGATCTGTCCAGTAATTTTGTGTTTTCAGAGAATGATGTTGGTAAAAACAGGGCAGCGGCTTCTGTTAGTAAGTTACAGGAGCTCAATAATGCAGTGGTTGTACTAAGCTTGACAGCTGAACTGACAAAAGAGCAACTTTCTGATTTCCAAGTATTTCTTCTCTTGCTTTTCACTCTTCTTCTTTTTTTAAAAATAACTTCATGTTATTTTATTTTAAATGTTATATTTCATTTTGCTATGTCAAACTTTGGTAATAACTAATGTAACAAGTCACTACTCACTAATAACTTCCTTTTCATAAAAGAATATTATTTGAGGAAAAAAATATGCACTGCAGTGTAAGAGTTTGTACACTGTCAGTTCGCCATTCATTTGCAATCATCATTGACTCTTCAAAAAAGTAATACAAATGAATGGTAGATGATTTATTGATTCTGTATAAATCTTCACACCTGCAGTGCATAGATATTACTGTCATCATTTTTGGTAATTAATTCACTAAAATATAATACTTTTTATATCAACATGTTTAGAAAAGCCACTGCAGTTGCTGAAAATTCGGCCATTTGTATAAGAGTATCTGTTGCTTACCAAATCTCTCTCTTACATAAAAAAATGTTCACTGGAAAATAACATACACTTTTTGTGAATTTTATGTTCCCCCTTTCCATTAGTATTTCATCAGAAAGTAGTGTAACAGTGAGATCGTTCATGTTTGCAGTATTATGGCTAATTTGGTTGTTAAGGTTTGTAACGGGGTTATTTCAATCTCTTCAGTTATGTTTATTTACTATTTTGTAGGCTGTAGTTTTCACTGATATCAGTCTTGAGAAAGCCATTGAGTTCAATGATTACTGCCACAGTCATCAGCCTCCTATTGCTTTTATTAAAACGGAAGTGAGAGGCCTTTTTGGTTCTGTGTTCTGTGATTTTGGGCCTGCATTCACTGTTGTCGATGTTGATGGAGAGGAACCCCATACTGGCATTATTGCATCCATTAGCAATGACAATCCTGCTCTAGTGTCCGTTGTTGATGATGAGAGGCTTGAGTTTCAGGATGGAGATCTTGTTGTATTCTCTGAAGTGTGTGGTATGAAAGAATTGAATGATGGAAAACCAAGGAAGATTAAAAATGCTAGAGCATACTCATTTACTCTTGAAGAAGACACAACAAATTATGGTATGTATGAGAAGGGTGGTATTGTCACACAGGCCAAACAACCAAAGGTATTGAACTTTAAGCCCCTCAGGGAAGCACTCAGTGATCCAGGTGATTTTCTTCTGAGTGATTTTTCCAAATTCGACCGTCCACCTCTCCTTCATGTAGCATTCCAAGCTTTAGATAAGTTCATATCTGAGTTGGGTCGCTTCCCTGTTGCTGGTTCGGAGGATGATGCACAGAAGCTTATTTCTGTTGCCAGTAATATTAATGACAGCTTAGGTGATGGGAAATTAGAAGATATAAACCCAAAACTTCTGCGACAATTTGCATTTGGTGCTAGGGCAGTATTGAACCCTATGGCTGCCATGTTTGGTGGTATTGTTGGACAAGAAGTTGTCAAAGCATGCTCAGGGAAGTTTCATCCTCTTCATCAGGTGAGTATATTTCAGTGCTTTTTCAGATTCTCTGGTTTTTTGAAATATTTTTTATTGTGAAGTCCATTTAAACAGTCAGCCAATTGTGTTTTCAGTTGCTTCAGGTTGTTTGTTTATTTTGATTTTTTTTTTGTTTTTTTTACCTATTGAACAAAGGAAGCTTTATGCAGTCTTGTTTCTAAGCAAGATGTCAACCCTTTTCACCAGTTAATCAGGACTTATATTGAACTTGTTTCTTCTTTAGATCTTATTAATGAAACTCAATCTTGATTATGAATTAGTGCTTGATTTTGTTTTATGTAACTAGTCTATCATTCAAGGATTGAGCAGTTCCCTTTCCTTTCTCTGCCACCATGCCCAAACACAAAAAGCGACACATACTTTGAGGCTTGTGTAAATGACATGTAAATGTCTATTTTCATTAGTAAAGATTAGCAGTCTCTGAAAAAGGATTGTGCTTTTGTACATGCTCATGCATTCTCTTAGAAACCAGAAGATATAAGTGATAGAAACCAGAGAATCTGGGCTCTGTTTTCTCTGCATTGCTATCTCTAGAACGGCGACTCTGGAGTATGTAAGAGCATAAATGGAATTTACTAGATAAAGAAAATGACTCAACCAGAAATTGAGCCCTTGGCCTTAGGGTTATATTTGGATTGGTGGAATGAAGTTGAGTTGAATGGAATCCGAGAGTTCCATTTTTTGCATGCTTTAGGTATGATGGAGCAGAATGCAACATTGCAGAATAAGTTCCATCCGATTCCAACCAAGACCACTATTGCCCCCCCCCCCCTCCCCCCTCCAAATTTCTTTCTGATTACTCTATCATAGTTAGTGGACACAGTGTTACATAGGTATGGCCTATGGGTTATGTTGTCTCGATTCAGAAGAATGCAAGAGTTGTTTGGAATTTAATTTTAGTTTTATAAATGGTTTTCTTTGGTATTATTTCTGTATTAACTAACAAAATATGCATTGAGTTTCCTGTCATATTTCTTGATATATGGTTATTGTGATTGGGCTCTTGAAGTAACCATTCCATATTGAATAAACCAGATGGATTTTTTCCATCATAAGATTGTTTTTGTTCAGTTAGTCTTAATGTCTAGCATATGAATCTCATTTTCATTCGGGCAAGGGAAAGCAGGGCTAAATGGTTATCAATCACATAACCAAGTCAAAGAGAATAGGAGAGATCAAGTATTATATTGTCATTAAAAAAAGTAATAAATTATCTAATTTAGAAGGGTTATATATAAGAAGAATAGAAACTTTGTTCTATTCAATACTAAAATATCCAAACAATAGATCGGTAACTTTATCTCATTCGACTCCATCTCATATCATTCCATTCTGTCCATGTAATATCCAAACATAACCTAGGAGGGTCTTACCCCAGTAAACCCAGCCAAAACCACCCATTCCTTTTAATAATTTTTGCCTATCTCATTGTCCCTCTCGTGTATTTCCAGTTTCCCAAATGAATATTCAAATACTCTTGCTTCATGTCGCTGCCACATCAGCATTTTTTTCATGCTGCAGAATATTGACATACCTGGGTTTAACCAAAATGGGTGTGTATTATACACTGGATTGTTTGAATTTGTGATATTTTAGTAATTAATATCATTGAGATGAGGATGATGTGACATCATACGCTAGTCGCGATATACTGGTATGATGGCTTGCTTGGTTGTAGTGATGATGAGCTGTGTAGTGGCAAATGCATGTTCACTCGTGGAAACTGATGTTTCACCCTGTTTTGTTGTTTTCCTGTTAAATGAGTATTATTTTCAAGCTATAAAACTTGTTCTCTTTGTTATTTAATGTTGTTTTAACTTCTGCTCTGCAGTTTTTCTACTTTGACTCTGTGGAATCACTTCCTACAGAACCACTGGACCCCAATGATTTGAGACCAGTGAATAGTCGGTATGATGCTCAGATTTCAGTTTTTGGACGGAAGTTACAGAAGAAATTAGAAGATTCTCAAGTGTTTGTTGTTGGTTCTGGTGCTTTGGGATGCGAATTTTTGAAAAACCTTGCGCTCATGGGAGTTTCTTGTGGAAGTTTGGGGAAACTGACAATTACTGATGACGATGTTATAGAGAAGAGTAACCTAAGCAGACAGTTCCTTTTCCGTGATTGGAATATTGGACAGGCGAAGTCTACGGTTGCTGCGTCAGCTGCTGCATCTATAAATCCTGGTTTTAATATTGAAGCTCTTCAAAATCGTGTTGGCACTGAAACTGAAAATGTGTTTAATGACACCTTCTGGGAAAACTTAAGCGTTGTGATAAATGCATTAGACAATGTAAATGCAAGGCTATATGTGGACCAGAGATGCTTGTATTTCCAAAAGCCTCTTCTCGAGTCTGGAACTCTTGGAGCCAAATGCAATACACAGATGGTCATTCCCCACCTGACAGAAAACTATGGTGCGTCAAGAGATCCACCCGAGAAACAGGCACCGATGTGTACTGTACATTCATTTCCACATAACATTGATCACTGCTTGACATGGGCTCGATCAGAGTTTGAGGGTTTGCTTGAGAAAACTCCTGCTGAAGTGAATGCATATTTATCTAACCCAAGTGAATATACCAATGGAATGAGGAATGCTGGTGATGCTCAAGCACGAGATAACTTGGAGCGTGTTCTTGAGTGTCTGGACAGGGAAAAGTGTGAAACTTTTGAGGATTGTATTACTTGGGCTAGGCTAAAGTATGCTTGCTATTTTTATAGTATATATCTGTTTTTGTTTCTTATAGTAATGTTGCTGTCAGAGCATGCTAGTTTTTTTGTCCTTCACTCAGTCACATTTATTTTTCATTTTTCACAGGTTTGAAGATTATTTTGCTAACCGGGTGAAGCAGTTAACCTATACTTTTCCTGAAGATGCTTCAACTAGTACTGGAGCTCCTTTCTGGTCTGCACCAAAAAGATTCCCGCGCCCACTACAGTTCTCAGTCTCTGATCAGGGTCATCTACTTTTTGCAATGGCAACTTCTATTTTACGAGCGGAGACATTTGGTATCCCAATCCCTGAATGGGTAAAGAACCCTCAGAAGATGGCCGATGCAGTTGATAGGGTGATAGTACCTGACTTTCAGCCTAAGAAGGATGCACAAATAGTGACAGATGAGAAAGCTGTCAGTCTCTCTACTGCTTCTATAGATGATGCAGCTGTTATCAATGATCTAATAATCAAGTTAGAGAGGTGCCGGTCGAATCTATCGCCAGACTTCAGGATGAAACCAATTCAGTTTGAGAAGGTTCGGTTTTACTTCATTATGCTTTGCTTCTAACTGAAATTTTACCATGATTCTCCTTCTAGTCTCATCATCCCAATAAAACCATTCCTGTAGTCTTGTCATGATGATTTATATTTTGTAGTTACAATAGGGATTTTGAAATCATGGGTTTGCGAATGAATTTTGCTTGGAGTGGATTCAAAGTTTGTGAACTCTTCGATCTGCGTTTTATACTCTATTGTTTGTAATTAGTTATCATCAACTAAGTAATTGCTATTCTGCTACAAAAACTACAGGATGATGATACGAACTACCATATGGATGTGATAGCTGGGCTTGCCAATATGAGGGCACGGAATTACAGCATTCCTGAAGTTGACAAGCTTAAAGCCAAGTTCATCGCTGGGCGGATCATTCCTGCCATTGCAACCTCAACTGCTATGGCAACTGGTCTTGTCTGCTTGGAGCTCTACAAAGCGTTGGATGGAGGGCACAAAGTTGAAAGCTATAGGAACACATTTGCTAACTTGGCACTGCCTCTCTTTTCAATGGCTGAGCCAGTTCCACCGAAGGTTATCAAGCATCAAGATTTGAGTTGGACAGTTTGGGACAGGTGGATTCTGCGAAACAACCCTACCCTCAGGGAACTTCTTGAATGGTTGAAGGCGAAAGGCTTGAATGCTTATAGTATTTCGTGTGGGAGTTGCCTACTTTATAATAGCATGTTCCCTAGGCACAAGGAGCGGATTGACAAAAAAGTAGTGGATCTAGCAAGGGAAGTGGCCAAGATGGACATTCCTTCCTACCGCCGCCACTTGGACGTTGTTGTGGCCTGCGAAGACGACGATGATAATGATATTGACATCCCCCAAGTATCCATCTATTTCCGTTAGGTTGCTTTCATCTTATCAGTTGTGTTTTAGACTTGGGTATATGTCCAGCGCGTGAGTCTGGTTTTCCATATTCTAATGGACACACAAAGGTTACATTGTCGACCATATCACAGTTCATATCTGAATTGAAAAGCAACTTGTTCCTTGTATGTTAACTTATCATGTTTTTTTGGGTTTTCCTCCCACCCTGACCTTGTTGAGTTGTTGTGATATAGTGAATTTATGTTGTCATTATGTTCATGTCACTAGTCATTTATATTTTTTGGCTGTGGTATTTTTTTTCTAGCTAGGTTTATTTGAGTCGTAGGGTCTTATGTGATCTAGTTTTCATTTTGCTTTCTTGTTTTATCATTTGCTCTTTCAAGTCTTTTCTGGAATTACAAATCGTTGCAAATATAAGGACTCTTAAGTTAACTTAGGTGGAGTTTGAGTATAGTTTGCAATGATTTGCTTATGACAAGAAAGGATCTAGAGTTTGTTAAAAGTGAAAAAAAAATAGAAAATACCTTGAGTGAGCTCGCATGACTCATGTCTTACCCCTTCAAAATGGATGAAAAAGTACTTGTAGGTGGTAACTTGTCATTCCAAGTTAGGTTAAGCATGTTAGCCTTTTAAGCAGGTCGACCTAAACTTTGATTTTTTTAAATAGGCTAAAGACTAGATCTGAATTCCTATATGCTATATAGATTTAACCCGTTTAAGGCAAAGCTTGATTTAACTTATTTTCACCCTCATCATTGGTACGGGTTCTAACTTTTTAACTTAGTATCAAATCCCCTATTGTCAGATGAATGCCTTTGGCAAAATTGTTGTCATAAATAATGCACTTACATGGAAGCAGGAAGATAGAACGCCCAAATAATCCAACAAATGTACTAGGATTAGTACATTTTATAAATTGCATCTCTAATAAAAAGTACTAAAATAGTCATTTTATAAATAATATTAGTATCAAATATTTAATTTTTTTAAAACTCTAATTAATAATAAATGTATTAACATTTTAAAATGAATTTTGAGACAAAATAAAGGGTGTTACAATTTTTCTCCCCGAAATATAATTTTGTTCCCGGAATTTGGAACTTTACGAAGAAACCTGAAGTCAGAGATATGTTGGAGATAAGTAGATATTTACATAATTCTCTGGTGAAAATGTACCTCCAGTCATGGTCCGCGGTTAAAGTATTTCCCCATTATTAAATTTGAAATCTTGGTGCTTTATCTTCTTTTACATTCTCTATGAAATCCTTTGCAGTGTATTCGGATGAAATTTCAAAATGTTATAGTTTACTAAGGGAGATCTATTTACTAAGTAAGTTTTAAAATTTTACTCAACATCTTAATCATCAATCTAGGAAAATCTAATGATTTAGATCTACTCAATAATTCAAATCATTTGATTTTTCAAGAATAAATGATTATGATGTGGAATAGGTTTTTTCCACTTACTTTTGAAGTAAGTGGATCTCTCCTCAACACAAATTTTACAATGGACAGTTATTTTATGTTTTCTTTTTATCTATTAGTATAGAAATATATATATAGATTATTATTATTAATATTATCATTAGTTATTCATTACAACAAAGAGTTATTGTTAACTAGTGCTTTCGCACGGAACAATATTTTTTGTTGCATGATTAAAAACACACATTACTCATGTATTCGCATGGTTAAGAATACACATGTTACTCATGTATTCGTTTGGTTAAGAACACACATGATACTTGTGCATTCGCATGGTTAAGAACACACTTCATCCATTTACATGGTTAAGAACACACATTACTCGTTCATTCACACATGTTATCATATATTATAACTTCATTCACATGACTTTACACGACCACATGCATACCCTAACTATTGAAGAGCGCGGGAAAATATTAAATAACAATTTAAATGACTTATCACTATTGATAAGTAATACATGTATTACTTTGAAAATTTCTTAAAGGTCGTGTAAATTCTCAATGGTAAATTGAAAATATTAAATACCATGGAAAGTAGAATTAAATGAAAAAATGAAAAAATGTCATAGACATGTACCTACATAAAAAATAAATGTTATTATCTATGCAACAATTAATTGAACATTTAATCAATGAGGAAAAACGAAAAGTCTTGAATGAAAATTTATACAATAAATAAAATATTTAAATTGAAATAATGAAAATTTAAATAAAGTATGATTTTAATTCAAAAATGACAATTAAAGCAACAAATGTTTTAATTTCTTATATTTGGGAATTGGAACATTAGTAAAAAAAAGTTTTAGAAATGAAAATAATTAATTAACAAAATGCTAATCACTCTATAGTCTATAGTGTATATATTGGGTTGACTAATAAATACAATAAAATTTTATGTTGTACATTCTTAATATGGGTGTACACATATATAACTTGTTTAATTTTGTAATATTACTTTTGATTATTTCTTAATGTAACTTGTTTATAATTTATTTTATTTTTAGGATATTATTTCTTATTAGTTGTTAGTATAATTCGTTTATTATTTCATTTAAAAAAAAGTATACAAAACGGGACGTTGTAATTAATTACTTAAATTTTTTCAAAATAAATATAGGTTTAATCATTTAGTAGGACAAATTTGAAAGAAATATTTAATAGATGTGAATGAAATTTTAGTAATACATGGTCATGGAAATAGGAACGTTGTAATTAAATATTTTGATTTTTTTTTCAAAATAATGGATGCCTTAATTATTTAGGATTAAAGCTGCTAAATACCAATGAAAATGTATGAATAATAGTAATAAATGGAAATGTATAAACAATGGTAATAAATGAAAATAAAATGAGAAAGTTGTAACTGAATGTTAAGATTTTCTTTTCAAAATAAAGTAGACATTATTTTTTTGGATTACAAAGACTAAAATAATAATTAATTGATATCACACATTATTTATCATTATTTAGGCCTTAATTTTTTCAAAATAAATGTTATCTCTAATGTGATGTGCATTCATCTATGTTAATGTCATCATTGTTATTGATGAGAAATATAATCAGTTTCTTAACACACAAATGAAAGGGCTCATGAAGTCATGATGTTTTTTTTAAAGAAAACGTGTTATTGGATATTGTTTAAGAAAATTGTCTATACAAATAAAATGTTTTTAATTATTATATAAAAAAAGAAAGTTTTGTTTAAACTGGAACAATGTTTTTTTGAAAGAAAAAAAAGTGATTCAATGCTTTGTTTTAAAGTTTTAAAATTTTAGTGAAAATTTTACTCATAAAAACTTATTTTTTAATTTGTTAAACATATTGAATGGTTGAAATTCCATTTGCCTATATAATTTTATGTCATTGATTACGAAAATTATATGCGAAAACGAAAACAAAATATCTTTATTTATCTATAAGAAAATTATATGCGAAAACAAAATATCTTTATTTGTTACATTTTTATATAATAATGGAGAACTTTGTTTAATTAGTTAATTAAATATTTCATAAGCATTTGACTACACATCTACTATACAGGAAACATAAAAAATGAAATGTTTGAATTTATGACTATTTTAGTAAATGAAAGATTTTTGTAGATGTAATAAGAAAAATGAAAGTTAGAATTTATGACATATTATTATATTTAATTATATCATACAAAGCGATTCAAAAAATTACCAATCATAACCAAACTGGCAAAGAAGAGAGAAGATACATTGATCCACTTGTTCTACTATCATTCTCAATGCACTCGAGTGACTACGGTAACATAAGCCACAAATATAAGTCTAAACAATATTATTTTAAAAATCATCGACCCCAATAAGTTAGTAACTAACTAACCATTATCCTTACCTTATTTCAGAGTATAATATATTCTAGGTGTTTCTGAAACATGCAAAACAAAAAATTAAAATAGTGATTCTTTGTATAAAAAGTATATAAATAAAATAAGATAAAAAGAGAGAGAAAACTAACGCATAGAGATGCTTGAAGGGAGAACCAAACTTCAAATGAAGAGAAAAAATGATAACAACGAGATATAATGAGGAGATAAATATATTAATAATAAAAACAAACAAACAGATGAAATATTGCAACTGAATTTATATATAAAAAAGGAGAAAGTTTGGTAGTCCTTTAGGATGACCCCTTGCTTATCAGATGCTAATGAAGAGAATTGATGGAAGAAAATATCTACAAAATAATGAAATAAGTGAGAACACGTCTGAAAATTAAAGAAAACAATGAAAAAGTAAACAAAAAAAGTTGTTCAAGAGAAGGGTTGTTGGAAGAGAAAAAAAATACATATATTTCTATGATTATGACAAAATAAATCCTGCCGACGAAGCGTACCAGTGTCCTTATAGGAGAGATGAAGAGATAGGGGAGAGATGAAGAGATAGGGGAGAGATGAAGAGGTAGGGGAGAGATGAAGAGGTAGCAGTAGAAATGAGAAAGAGAAAGAAAATTAGTATGTGTGTGAAAAGAGATTTCAATCCTCTTCAATGTTCAATAGTTGTTACTTTTTCACATAACAAAACTTAAGGACTAAACATTAATTAGCATTTAAATTGTTAAAATATAAAATGTATAAAAAGTGAAGATGTTGTATGAGAAAGCACATAATAGTAGCATAAAATATTTTAAGAGAAAAAAAAGTTACGAGAAGATGACATGTGACTAGAAATAATTTATTTTGTTATATAGTTAATAGATTCCCTTTTATGAACACAATGACACATAATAATGGTGCAATATAAAGGAATGAATGATCATAACATTTCCTCTAATTTATCAAAAATCAAATTGTCATTTATTAAAAAAGGTATTTTAATTATAATGAGAATGAAAATGATTTTGATTAATTATCCATGATTCTCAATTATCTACTCATTATAAAAATAGATATTATTTTGATTCAATTTATTCATTCTAATAAAGTTATTATTTCTATTATTATTGAATCACCATTAATTAATAATTATTTCAAAAAATTTAAAACACTATCACAGCAATATGTAAAAAAATTATTTTCCATTTTGTTATTTGTTTACTTAATAATTAAATATATACCAATTAATTTATATTAACATTATTATTATAGACATGTTAAAATAGATAAGAAAAGGAAAGGAAAAAAAAGCTAATTGTGTGCATGTTCTTTTAGCTGCTAGGACACATACATGTTGTCGTGTTGTTCGCGGTTGAATGACTAGGCCATTATTTGTGACAAACATTATAATATCTTTGCTCTTATCCCAAAAAGTAATTTGCAATGAATACTACGTACTTCTCACGATATAAAAATCTTGTTTGGTTCAGTGATCTTTATTTTAACAAGGTTCTAAGAGAACAAGTAATGCAGTTTGTTATCTACACCTTAAGAGAGTGAAGTATAAGTTTATGTTAGAATTGGATAAAATGATATTTTGAACAAAAATTTTGAACTCAATAGTCGATTATGGATCGGAGAATGTATTAGCACATTATCTTCTTGTAATAAAACGATATAATCGCTAACAGCGTGGACTTTTATACCTTTAAAAAAGTATTTAATAAAACACAATATTTTATTTTTTATTTTTGTGTGTATCATCTTCTTCCTATATATATCCTTAGGTGTAATATGAAAATCAAGACTATATAGTTATTGATTGAATGATGTGGTTGAGTTGATTGAATGATGTGATAAAAAATTGATTGAATGATGTGGTTGAGTTGATTGTTATTGATTTGAAAACATTGATTTGGTTGAGTTGATTTTTGAATTGATTTTAAAATATTTATAATATTTGAATGTTTCAATTTAATGGAGTTTAGTGTTTATCATATTCCTTATTCCCATTTGTCAGAGAATTTGGAGACGATGCGAACCTTAAGTGGACTATAAAATTTCCATTTAATTCATTCGGTAAAATATTTTTGTTATAGTTATTTCTTTATAAATATAATCAATAACGAAGAGACGGTACTAGTTGTAGACTAACTTTATGTTCTAAGCAGAAAGGAATAGACGATGCAGGCTAGGACCAACCTATTCAAATTCCATAAATTAATTAGGCGATTTAACATCTTTAAGTTATTTTTAAATAAATGGAATTAATAACAAATAAGTAGCACTAATCGTAAACCGACTTTCAACTTGAGGTAGAAAAGAAGAGACGACGTGAGCCATGAGCGAGCTATTCAAATTCCAGTAATTTATTTATAATAATAAATTATTTTATTTTGTTACAAATATATTATTAAATTAAATAGTATTTAATAAAAAGGAGAATAAAATAATATTTAATATAAAAACTACTATAAATGAAAACAGCGAATAAAAGTAGTTGGAAAAACTACATGTGACTGACACGTGTTAGACCGTGGTTGGTCGAGGAAGAAGACAAAGTTGGCATTCAGTGGGTATGAGTTGTCGGTTGTGTGGCGACAGTACGAGGTTGTCTGGCGGTGGCGACTGACGAATAGTTAAGTGACATATTAGCGATTGTCTGATTGGTTAACAGCGGTACAAGGTTTTTGAAATTGTCATTTTAATTATAAATTAAAATGAAATCACACATTTAATTTTGAATTATAATTTTTTAACCCCTAATTAACTTCAGAATAAAACCACTTGCAATTAAATAACCATCACTTATAATTCGAAGGTAAAATTGGTTCTAATACAACTAAAAATTTCATTTTTTGATACCATTCTTTTTTGAATAATAAATCTATCATTTGACCAAAAATATTTCATTTAACTTTAAAAATTATTACTGTATCCTTTTTTGACAAAAAATCATTTGTGAATATATAAAATCCCAAAAATTGCCATAATACTCGTAAATATATAATAAAAAACAATCATTTGCCTCTATAACGTCACAAAAATGACTCGAATATCCTTTTTTTTATTTTTTTTATATTTTGAAATTTATAATTTTTATATTTGAATTTTTAAAAAATAGGTCCGACAAAATTAGGTTTTCATAGATACTATATCCCATTTTAAGGAAGATTAAGGCATGACTATGATTGCATCCGATATTCAATCCTTAAATAGTTTTAGATTATTATACAGTTTAAATTAATTATTAATAATTTATGATTATTTACTCTCCAATTTCAAGAGAGTAAAATACAATTGTATCTAATAGTGACATCATTCCTTAATATTTATTATACTTTTGAATTAATTGAGGATACTAATATTTGTTTAATTTTAGGCTCTTTATTTATTAAAGAACAATAATATTTATTATTATTTAAAAAAAATAAGTTTAGTAAATGAGTGAAAATTTATAAAAATAAATTATTTACTTTCATTACAAAATTAATAAAATAATCTATAAAAATACGGAAACAATTATTATTAAAAATGAAACTAAAATAAATAAATAAAAATGGAAGATAGAAAGAAATCCATATTAATTCCCATATTGAGTGGATTTGTGTTAAATTCGGAACTTAGGCTTGAAAGTTGGTTACGGACTAGGAAACATATTATCATCCCATCCACCCATGCTAGATAGTATCATCACTAGTTCCATGGGATAATTTAAAACCCAAAATTATTTGATTATTTTATTTATTTATTCATTTATTTATACAGGAAAAACATTATTTTTATATTTGTTTCTAACATGATAGAATATAAAAATTAATTAATAAAAAAGATAGATATAATTATTGAATTTCTCCTTGTAATTACTATTATAAATAACTCCATAGATATGTTGCAAATCTCAAAAAATTAGATATGGCTTCTACAACTTTTTATCTTTGTTTCATGTTAGCGTTTGCAATGACTTGTTTTTCTCGTAGTATTCCTACAGGTATACTTGCTTTCACCTCTTGAAAATTTACATGATCATTGCACACAATATTTAAGAGTAGATTATTGCCTAAAATCACCACCATAAAGCCTTTTTATTTTTGGTTAATAATGCACATGTTTTTCGTTTTATCTGATAGTGGAGTATGAAAGAGTTTTAGCAACAGGAGAGCATGCAAGAGCCCTTCACCACGCATTTAATCTACTCCCTGTTTACCGTGATTCAACCAACGGTCGAGATCTTGCAGGTAATAATGTTGTTTTCTTTCTTTAGGAAAATGATATATCATCCTACTAATTCCCTTATCTACAAGAAAGTGACACATGTCACTTATAAATCAATCACTAATAAATAAAGTATCACTTTATGACATATGTCACTTTTATGTGGGTAGGAGAATTAGTAAGAGAATTTAGTAGGATAATATAACATTATTCTTTATTTATTTTAGCAAATGTTGCAAAATCAATAATGGAATAATGAATACAATAATGCTTGATTTTATAATAAGTTGGAGAAGATTTTAGAAATTTTATATCAGAATAAAACTGAAAAAACCTAAAAACAAACATTAATTTTTTATGTTTTTCATTAATTTTAAGAAATTACTTCTATTTTCCCATTCATGATAATATAATAAATTATGTTATGTGGTATAATTATTTATCAACATGATTGGTATTGTAAATAAGATTATCTGGTGGATCCTTGGGTACTATATAAGTTCAAAGACAAAATTGTAATCAAGTAATAAATAATTATGAACAACTTCTATTTTGCTTACAAGTCGCAAGAAACATTTTTACTAATAAGGAGTTGGTCGAGGTTGGATTTTCCTGCATTAATAAAATATAATGCTAAATTTTATTTATCCAAATAATAGTCGTTGAGATGAGAATTATGTACTTTTAAGATATTAGGTCATGTAAAGTAAGATAATGCTTCCCTTGATTAACAAAAAAAACTTCATCTAGGATTGGTATCAAAATTTTAATAAATATTTTTCTTTTGATGATTCTTATTTTCATTATTTTGTTTAATTTTTTAATGTACATTTTATTCATAAAGAAAAAGCAGAGAGGCTGCTAGCAGAAATCGATTATCAAGATCCACACACTCATCCAACTCCCCCAGACAATCCTCCTCCCAATGAGGACACTGAAGTTTAAACATTTTGTTTTATGTTGTTAAAAATTGGATAATAATTGTAAGGGCTGTAATAAAATATGTCATCTTATAATAATATTATATTTTTTGTGTTAGTCTTGTGAAAATAAAAATGATTGTCATATTGTTAGCCAATCGAATAAAATTCGCTTATAGCACTTTTATTTAGTAGCCCATAGATTAAAATAATAATTATGAGTTAAAATAAACTTAATTGAAAATTAGAGTTAATTTTTCCAATATGTGGAAACAAAACACTTATTTCGAAACTGAGACTAATATTTTACCTCTCCAAAATCAAAAAATTATACAATTTTTTATAAAATAATTTATTAATTTCAAACTAGTAGACCCGCTCTATGAATTGCATATAGTTAAACCTGTAAAATAAGTACTTAACTAAACGGACTAAAATCATTTCTATGTAAATTCATATCATATGTTTTCCACTAATTTTCAGAAATTAATTCAATGTTTTCCATTGTAGCTTTATTAGACAATGAAATAAATTAGCTTAATTTTATTGACTACGAATAAACATTATTGGTGTAAATAAAATATCTAGTAGATCGATCCTTAACTATTATATAAGGTTAAAGACAAAATTTTAATCAAGTAAATAAAAATGACCAAACTCCTATTTTCCCAATCACGGTCACAAGTCACAATAATCATTTTTATTAAGAGAAGATCAAAAGCTATATTTTGATCACCTAAAGTAATATTTCTTGATATGAAAGATTACATGGTTAACTAAAAAACTTCTTATACCACTCATCAAAATTCTAATGAATATTTTCCTTTTTATGATTAGAAAACATAAAAAAAAAAAAAACTATGTTTCTTATTCTCTTTTTCTTATTTGTTTTTTTTATGTACCTTTTTCCAAATAGAGGAATGAGTGAAGCCGACACTGAAGTTAAACATGTTGTAGTAAGCCCCTACGAAATAGATAGTGGTGCCAAAGCTATAATAAATTATGTCATGTTATAATAATATTAGATTATGTGAAAATAAAAGTGATTGTTATGTTGATGGTGGTATAAAAAATTTCTTATCATATAAAATTAACCAATACGATTTTCTTGTAACACTTTTATTTAGTAACCCAAAGATTATAATCATAATTATGAAATTTAAATGAACTTACTTGAATAGTTAATTTACTCAATATGCGGAAATGCAAAATAATCTCCAAATTCTTTTATAAGTTAATCCTGTAAAATAATGCTAAACTGAAGTCTTTTAGTGACATAAAAGTTTTCTCTATACATTCATATCATAATTAATTAAATAACACACTTACAAAATATAATAAAATATGTTGGTACCAACAATAAAGTCAAATCTTTTTATTCATAAACATATTTCATTAATGCTTAGTTACAAAATTTATTTAACAAAACTTTTCTACATACATTCATAACATATTTCCGTTTGGTATGGATTTGTTTATAAGCTGTGAAAAATATGTGAGTAATTTAATTGAAAACTGAATATAAACTAATATGTTTTGTTTGAGTAATGTCGAAATATTGTTTTTTACATAATAAATTACAGAAAAATGTATGAAATTATTTGTTTATGTTATGATTATTTTAGTTGTTTATACAATATTTTTAAATATATTTTTTTAATATTTATCATCCTATATATTTTTACTATATATTTTTTTATTTTTTAATATTGCATAACAAATGTTAAAAAAATATATTAAAATAAAATGCAATGTAAAAATCAATATCAATATTAAAAACAACTATGATACACAAATAAATAGAAGTTGCTAAACTTCTATTTATTTATAGAGTAAATTACATAAAATAATATATCGTTATTTTATTATGTGATGATTATTTTGGTTAATTTTTTATTCATATTTTTAAATATAATTTTTTTATATTTATCATCATATATGTATTTTGCTCGAAGACATGCAATTTTTAAATATACATTTTTTATATCATCATAATATTTTGTAACTTTTATTACTTCATTATAAAGGCTAAGAAATTAAAATAAAAGACAATATAAAAACCAATATGAATATTTAAAAACAACATTACACATATTTATAGTATGAATTTTGGTGGAAGAGTAAATGAGAAAGGAGATAACCTTAAAACTAAGCATGCATTTGGTATGAATCAAATTTTTACTTTCAGTTTATGAACTGCAAGATTATAAACTGTTAAGCTATTCTTTTATTTATAAGTGTGATACATTGTGAAAGCTGTTAATTAACATAAATTCCTGTGTTATGAAGTTAGTCATTGAATGTCTGGGCCCACAAGTGTGAGATATTGAAATCTTATAAGGAAGTGCTCCATCATTGAATATGATTTAAAATCCTCTTCACCAATGGGTCAATAGATAAATGCTTTAAAAACTAAAGTGAAATGCAACTTTTAATGACATATATATCCATTTGATTACAATGAAATTACATTTTTTATCATTAAAAAATAAATGGAAAGTAAAATAATAATAAAAAAAGAGAAAGTAAAAGATGCAGAAATTCTCCATATTCAAAAAAGTTTTGGAAACAAGTTATTTTTGGAAAGTGTTGGAAGAATTATTTTCTTTAATGTTACCCATTTTTTTAGAAATAAATCCTTTGAAATGGTTGCTAATTACTTGAAAACTAATTGTTAGCCTTTTGTGTAGTTTTTCTTTTTTGATGCCATTGACCATATTTTCCTATGACGCCATTAGAAACTAATATTAAGACCTTTTAATTATTGTATGCAATTGCTTGATATGTTGTGGCACTTTCATCTCATATCAAGCATAAGGTAGTACACTTTCGTAGAGTAGTAACTTTGAGTATAATAATACATATAAAAAAATTGCAAATACTTAGTAATGTGAGGAGAGTGATCCTCTCATTGAATGATTTGCTTAATTTTACAACTCATGTAACTGTAATTTGGCTATATCTTTGAATAGTAAGAGATTTATTATTTTATATATTCATATTTTCATGTGATTTTTGGGTAGTTTTGAATTGATATTTAATGCAATATGTTAGTATTTTTAACCATTTCACTACTTTTAAGCATGGAAATATATCGCAGAGAAGTGAAATATTCACTGCGCCAGAAAACGTCTTTAAAAGCAGTTCTTCAACAGCGCATCCTAAAATAATGCTGTTAAATTCGAGACGGAGGAAAATAGACCGCGCATATTTAAGAAATCACTATTAATATTAATAGGCGGACATAATATTAACAGCGCAACCGCGAATGTGCTCTCTTTAGCCGTGCTCCTTTTTGATGTGCTATTAATAAGAATATATTTAACAACGTCTGTTTTTGTTTACGCTGTTGATGATATATCTTCTACAGCGCATTCTTCAATATTCGATGTTGATTTGTTATCTTATACCGCGCTTGCTACAACATATGTTGTTGTTACTCTAACATTATCAAAACACATTCACTATAAAACTTGTAAAATAAAAAAGGAATACTAAAAAATGTTTTTTTTTGGAATTTCAGTGTGCAACTTTCTAATGTAGTGAGAAAATTTGGATAAAATAAATTTTTCTACCCGAGATGCATATATAATATGTCCAGTTCAGTTCTGATTGATATCGATTTGGTTGAGTTGTTTTTTGTAATGATTTTAAACATCTATAATATATGAATGTTTCAATTTAATGGAATTTAGTGTTTATCATATACATTCTTCACATTTTACGGAGAATTTAGAGACGATGTGAACCTTAAGTGGACTATAAAATTTCTATTTAATTTCTTTGGTAAAATAATTTTGTTATAGATATTTTTTTTATATATAGAATCAATAACGAAGAGACGACACTGGTCGTAGATTAGATTTCTATTCTAAGCAGAAAGGAGGCTATGACCAGTCTATTCAAATTCCATAAATTAATTAGGCGATTTAACATCTTTAAGTTATTTTTAAATAAATGGAATCAATAACAAATAAGTAACACTAGTTGTAAATCGACTTTCGACTTAAGGTGGAAAGGAAGAAACGACGTGAGCTGTGAGCGAGCTATTCAAATTCCACTAATTTTATTTTGTTAAAAATATATTGTTCAATTAAATAGTATTTAATAAAAAGGAGAATAAAATAATATTTAATATAAAAACTACTATAAATGAAAACAACAAATAAAAGTAGTTGAGAAAACTACATGTGGCTACCACATGTGACAAAGTTGGCATTTTATAGTGGCGACACAGTACGAGGTTATCTGGCGGTGGCGACTGACGAATAGTTAAGTGACATATAAGCGATTGTCTGATTGGTTAACCTATGCACAGAACAACTCAATGAGGAAGTCGTCGTGATTAATAAATTTGAAATTAATAATAAAACTGTTGAATAATTTTTTTGAAATTGTCACTTTAATTATGAAATTAAAATGGAATCACCCATTTAATTTTGAATTAAAATTGTAACCCCTAATTAACTTCAGAGTACAACTACTAGTAATTAAATAACCATCTGTTATAATTTGAAGATAAAACTGGTTCTAGTATAACTAAAAATTTCATTTTTCGATACAATTCTTTTTTGAATAATAAATCCCTCGCTCGGCCAAAAATATTTCATTTAACTTTAAAAATTACTAGAGTATCCTTTTTAGACAAAAAAAACCATTTGTGAATATATAAAATCCCAAAAAATTGGCATAATACCCGTAAATATATAAAAAACAATTATTTGACTTTATATCGTCATAAAAATGACTTGAATACCCTTTTTGTTATTTTTATTGATATTTTGAAATTTATAATTTTTATATTTAAATTTTTTTAAAAATAGATCCGACAAATTTGAGTGTTCATAAATACTACATCCCATTTTTAGGAGGATTAAGGCATGACTATGATCGCATCTGGTATTCAATCCTTAAATGGTTTTAGATTATTATACGGTTTGAATTAATTGTTAATAATTTATGATTATTTACTCTCTAATTTCAAGAGAGTAAAATTCAAATGTATCTAATAGTGGCATCATTCTTTAATATTTATTATACTTTTGAAGTAAATGAGGATACTAATATTTGTTAAATTTTAGGCCCATTATTTATTAAAGAAAAAGAATATTTATTATTATTTGTAAAAAATAAGTTTAGTAAATGAGTCCAAATTTATTTATAAATAAAGTATTTACTTTCATTACAAAATTAATAAAATAATCTATAAAAATATGGAAACAGTTATTATTAAAAAATGAAATTAAAATAAATAAATAAAAAGGGAAGATAGAAAGAAATCCTTATATATTCCCATATTGATTGGATCGGTGTTTAAATTTGAAACTTAGATTCGAGAGTTGGTTATCGATCAGGAAACATATTATCACCCCATCCATCCATGCTAGATGGCATCATCCCTAATTGCATGAGATAATTTAAAACCCAAAATTGTTTGATTATTTTATTTATTAATTCATTTATTTATACAGGAAAAACTTTATTTTTATATTTCTTTCTAACTAGATAGAATATAAAAATTAATTAATAAAAAAGATAGATAAAATTATTGAATTTCTCATTTAATTATTATTATAAATAACTCAACAAATATGTTGCAAATCTCAAAAAAACTAGATATGGCTTCTACAACTTTTTATCTTTGTTTCATGTTAGCCTTTGCAATGACTTGTTTTTCTCGTAGTATTCCTACATGTATACTTGCTAGATTATTGCCTAAAATCATCACCATAAATCATTTTATTTTTTGTGATCAAATATTCAAAATCAATCAATATTGGTTAATATAATGCACATGTTTTTCGTTTTATTTGATTTGATAGTGGAGTATGAAAGAGTTTTAGCAACAATTGAGCATGCAAGAGCCCTCCGCCATGCATTTGATCTACTCCCTCTTCACCGTGATTCAACCGTCGAGATCTTGTAGGTAGTAATGTTGTTTTATTTCTTTACGAAAATGATATATCATCCTACTAATTCTCCTACTCACAGGATAGTTACATATGTCACTTGTAAACATAGAGAATTTAGTAGGAGAATATAACATTATTCTTTATTTATTTTAACAAATGTAGGAAAATCAATAATGGAATAATGAATACAATAATAACCTTGCTCGATTTTATAATAAATTGGAGAAGATTTTAGAAATTTTACGCCAGAATAAAACTGATAAAACCTGAAAAAACATTCAATTTTTTTTTTATGTTTTTCATTAATTTAATTTTAAGAAATTACTTCTATTTTCAAATTCATGACAATATAATAAATTATGTTATGTGGTAAAATTATTTATCAACATGATTGGTATTGAAAATAAAATTATATGGTGGATCCTTCGGTACTATATAAGTTTAAAGACAAAATTTTAATCAAGTAATAAATAATTATGACCAACTTATATTTTGCTCACAAGTTACAACAAACATTATTATTAATAAGGAGTTGGTCGAGTTTTGGATCTTTCTGCATTAATAAAATATAATGCTAAATTTTATTTATCCAAATCATAGTTGTTGAGATGAGAATTATGTACTTCTAAGCATAGTTTTGAAAACCGTGCCGTACCGGCTGGTTCAACCGGAAAACCGGTGAACCAGACCCCTAACCGGTACGGTACGTATGTTATACCGCATATGCAATAGAACCGGTCAAAACTGGTTGAAAATCAGTCAAAACCGGTGAAAACCGGTTGGTTTGTACATTAATTTTTTTTTTTAAAATTTCAAATTTTCAATTCTTCACCAATTCTTCAACTTCAATGATTGATACTTGGGTCATTTATTTGTATTTTGCGTTTGTTAAGTGATAATTTTGGATAAATATATGTTTTGTACTTTAGACTTTGATTTTATTAAAGACTTAATGTTGTTTGTTTGTGTGAATTTGAAGTAAATTATGATTATGGATTATAAATATGAATATCTACTTATTTGAAATTTTTTGTTATAGGTTTACATATATATATATAAGCAAGTATGTCCGGTTTAACCGGCATGCGGTTTAATTACTGAACCACTGGTTGAACCACTGTACCACTATACCAGTACCCTAACCGGTTTGATAACCGGTACGGTTTTAATAACATTGCTTCTAAGGATATTAGTTCTTATATGGTAAAATAATGCTTTACTTAATTAACAAAAAAAATATATTCTTCTAGGATTGGTATCAAAAATTTAATAAATATTTTTAATTTGATGATTCTTATTTTCATTATTTTTGTTTAATTTTTTAATGTACATTTTATTCATAAAGAAAAATCAGAGAGTCTGCTAGCAGGAATCGATTATGAAGAGAAGACCCACACCCTCATCCAAGTCCCCCAGACAATCCTCCTCCAAGTGAGGACACTGAAGTTTAAACATCTTATTTTAAGTTGTTAAAAATTGGATAATAATTATAAGGGTTGTAATAAAATATGTCATCTTATAATAATATTATATTTTTTGTGTTAGTCTTGTGAAAATAAAAATGATTGTCATATTGTTGGCCAATCGAATAAAATTCACCGATAGCACTTTTATTTAGTAGCCCATAGACTAAAGTAATAATAGTTTAAATAAGCTTAGTTGAAAATTTGAGTTAATTTATCCAATATGTGGAAACAAAACACTTATTTCAAAACTACAACTAATATTTGACCTCTCCAAAATAAAACAATCATACAATTTTTGATAAAATAATTAATTAATTTCAAACTAGTAGACCTGCTCTATGAATTGCATCTTCTACATCAAGTTAAACTTGTAAAATAAGTGTTAGAATTGTTGGAATTTCCTTATAATTGGTAAACTACCAATGCTAGGATCTTGAATGTCATGATTCTCACACAATATAAAACAGAGATTTCAATGTCATACCTGAGTTCATGTCTCAGATCTGTTCCTTGCGCATGCCTTCGTAGAGAGGTTTTGGTATGATGATCGTTTTCAACCAAATCCTTGATTCCTCTTGGGACCTTCGTCTTCTTTCTGATGGGGAGATGTGAAAACTATGTTTGATTTGGTGTATTGTGGACCATAACCTTCCTGAAATGTTAACTTATAGAGTTCCCATTATTCCCTATGGTCTAACTACTCTAGTATCTACTAATTAAGCCCATATCCATAATCAGTTTATTTTAGAAGTTAAAAGAGTTGTCACTAATTAGATCACTTGTTTTATAACCCAAAAATAAATAGCCGATATAATTGTAAATATATATGATGTCCACCTTAATTAGAAATTATTAATTTCTAACAATCTCCCACTTGGGCTTTATATTTTCTTGAACCAATTATATCACATATTCTTTAGGCACACTTTTGTATGATATTTATATTTAGACTTCTCCTTAATACAATCTGGTTCATCTCATATATCAATTATGGAACCACCACAATGTTCATCATATATAAGCATGACTCGACCACGATGATCACCATATTAATATACTTAATGACATATCAAATATGGATGAGTAACATGGAAAATTTCATACAATGTGATCTCAAACATGTCTATTTCCAACTGATCCTTCTTTAATCTTTAGTGAGATCAATCCAAAGTCTTTATTTGCAACACAACAATTACAATAAACACATTCAAAATGGAACAACAGACCATCAACTTTATTATGCATAAAAATGTATATAACAACCAAAGTAAATCATAAAACATATAGACTCCCACTGAACTAAGGTATCTTAAGGAACAACACCCATATGAGCAACATGCTCGTGAAAGACTTTAGGTACCAGACCCTTATAAAGTGGATCATCTAACATAAAATTTGTCCCTAAATGTTCTATGAAAATTTGTCCATTTTTAATACTTTCTGTAACACCCCAAATTTTAATCTTTAAAAATATAGTATCAGTCTTGGAAGCCTCGCTTGATCGAGAGATCCTCGCCTGGGCGAAAAAGGATCAGCTGGGAGGGATACTGGAGGATTCTTCCCTGGGCGAGAAATGGCAATTTTGGGCTGTTGACACAGTGTAATCGATTACACTCTGCTGGTAATCGATTACACTCTGCTAGTAATCGATTACATCTGCTGGTAATCGATTACATCTGCTGGTAATCGATTACATCGTATTAAAAGCATCAGATATGTGCATCTGACACAGTGTAATCGATTACACATTTCTGGTAATCGATTACACATTGCTGGTAATCGATTACACATTGCTGGTAATCGATTACACATTTCCGGTAATCGATTACACATTGCTTGTAATCGATTACACATTTCTGGTAATCGATTACACATTGCTGGTAATCGATTACACACTTCTGGTAATCGATTACATAGTATTAAAAGCATCAGATATGCGCATTTTTCACGTTGTAATCGATTACACCATGTTGGTAATCGATTACAACCCGATGACACCTCTTTAAAACAGAAACCAAACACATTTTAAGGTTAAAAAACTTTGAAGGGAGGTGAGAGAAGAGAGCTTTTCCAAAGGCAAGGAGTTTTGATACTCACCTAAGAGCTTGAGAAGAGGTAAAACTCTTGATTCTAACTCTCTTAAACTCATTTTGGGTATGTTGGATCTCTTCTCCAAATGTGAGAAACCATGGAAACTCATCCTTTGGAGTTATGGTTCGTTTTATGTGTTTTTATCTTGTAAATTCTTAGTTTAGAGTTAGTATTTCGAGAATGGAAAAGGTTTGTGGGTTGATTCATGAAAACCCCAAAACCCTAAAGGGATAATGTGGTTAAAGTGGAAAATGGGTAAAATGCTAAAGGTAGAAAATGAGTTTACGTTCTAATGTTGAAATATGAGATGGATATGTATGTTTTAGATGGTTGTAAACTTATGATGAAAATAGTTTAGCAACATTGAAAATATGATGAATATTTTGTATGGTTAAATAATGCAATATAAGTTGTTTATGTGATATTTGGAATAAATGACTAACATTGTGTTATATGGTGGGATGAGGAAAGATCCTAAAGTTGGAGGCGGTGTCGGTGGAACTTGAGAAGTTGTCAAGAACCAAACCCAACACTCACCGAGGTAAGGATAAGTCTTTAATTGAGCATTTGGAATCGAAAATGTGAGTTTTCTGATTATGCAATGATTGATACGTAAAGTACGCATTTGATATAAACATATATGGGTGTGTTTACGTTAAAGCAGGCGTAGATTTACGGAAAGGAAAGTATGTGGTACTTTCTGATTATGCGATGATTGAGTGTAAATCACGTATTTAGTATAAACATATATGGGTGTGTTTATACTAATGTGGGCGTGGATTTACCGGAAATGATTTATGGTGAAACGAATGAAAAAGAAGTACATTTTTAGCCGACCATGAATGGTTAGCGACTCTGGCTTGAGTATAGAAGCATACACTCTGGCTTGAGTATAGAAGCATACACTCTGGCTTGAGTATAGAAGCATGAAAATGATTTATGAGGAGATCGATGAAAGTAAAATATGTTTTAGCCGACCATGAATGGTTAGCGACTCTGGCTTGAGTATAGAAGCGTAAACTCTGGCTTGAGTATAGAAGCATACACTCTGGCTTGAGTATAGAAGCATACACTCTGGCTTGAGTATAGAAGCATACACTCTGGCTTGAGTATAGAAGCATACACTCTGGCTTGAGTATAGAAGCATACACTCTGGCTTGAGTATAGAAGCATGAAAATGATTTATGAGAAGATCGATGAAAGGAAAATATGTTTTAGCCGACCATGAATGGTTAGCGACTTTGGCTTGAGTATAGAAGCGTAAACTCTGGCTTGAGTATATAAGCGTGATTTGTTTTAAGAGAAACGAGATTCTGCTTTTAGCTAATCCCAAGGGGTATAGCGACTTTGGCTCAAGTTATGCAGCAAGATAAAATGAATTTCGAAAATGGTTTACTAACCCCTTATTCTAATGTGGATTATCTTATAATGACGTTTATTGAATTAACGACTTACTCCTTTGCGTGTTTGTGTTCTTGTCATTGATAATCCCATTGCAGATAAACAGGTGACATGAGGGGGACTCATTTTTGGGGGAGCTTAGGGAGCTTATGTTTTGGAATTTCTTTATTTGCACTATTTTGTATATGAGTGCTTATTGAATTATTTTGGGAATATTTTGTAACTATGGATATATGACTTATACGATTGATTGCAATTCCGCATATATGTAGCCATGGGTATTTTGGAAACCCATAGCTAGTTGTATACGGTAGACGCTAGGGTTTAATGAAATGAAAAATTTTCAAGGGGTGAATTTTGGGTTCTTACACTTTCTTTAACAACCAGAAACTTGATGTAAATAAATTTTGTCTTTGTAGAACTCCTACTATTGTTGGAGTAAATAACCGTGGACTTGTTATTACAATAAATTCTCATGGTCTGATGACTCGAAACAAGCCATAAACTCCGTAGCCATGGTTGAAGGAGCTATGAGTTTATGTTTAGCAAACTTCCAAGAGATAGCACCTCCAACCATTACAAACACATGTCCAAAGGTGGAGCGTCTGCTGTCTTGACATCTGACAAAATTGGAGTCCGAATACCCAATGATCTCTAAATTGTCAGACCTCCGATAAGTGAGTATGTATTCCTTTGTTCTCTTCAAGTAATGCATAACACGTTTGATTGCCTTCTAGTGATGCATTCCAGAATTACTCATATATCTTCCCAAAACTCCCACAACAAATGCTATGTCGGGGCGTGTGCAAACTTGAGCACACATTAGACTTCCTACTGTCGATGCATAAGGAGTCTTTTGCATCTCGTATCTTTCAAGGTAATTTTTGGGGCACTATTGGAGACTAAACTTGTCTCCCTTAGCTATATGGGTATCTCCTGCTTTACTGTCTTTCATGTCAAATCTCATTATCCGGACCTAGAACCATCTAACAGCAAGTCTTAATTACCAACAGGTCCAAAACATGGACCCAGACCCGACCCATTACGTGTATTATTTGCGGGTACCCGTAGATTCAGATATCCATTGCCATATCTAACCTAATGTATTACTGTATAGTTCAAAAGTTTGACACATTAAATGCTTCATCGAGACTTTTATGTTCAAGTTTTTTGAAAGTCAAAAAAGTAACATAGAAATGGAAGGGTTAATAAAATATTCTCCCAACTCTATGAATGTTGTAGAAAATAATTATCAGTTTTCCATCGTTATGATTATTACAGATGAGAGAAAATAACTGAAAGGGGAGACAAAGAAGACAAATATATGAAGGTCGGGAGAAGAGGATGTATAATAAAAATGGAGAGGGAAAGGAGGTTGGAAGAAGAGAATGTATAATAAAAATAGAGAGCGAAAAGTGGATATATTTTAAAGGCTGTCATATTTCTTTGGGAAAACTATAGTAGTTAAAAAACAATGGAAAGTGAGAATGAGAGAGGGGTTATTAAAAAAAAAGGGAAAACTTCCATAATTCCCTATCCACCTTTGGAAAAACCTCATCAGTTAAAAACATGGAAAATGGGAATGAGAGAGGGTTTAAATTTATAGATACATAAAATTATAAATGGTAAAGGATAAAATGAGTAAACACAAATTATACCATTGATAGTTATTTTATGTTTTTCCTTTATCTATACTAGCGTGTTGACAGTCACTTTCCTAATGATAGTGGATTGTAAATGATTTGTATTATTTCATTACATTTTTCCTAACTATAACAAAATTAACAAAACATGATTTGCAATTTTGCATGTTAAAAAATGAAAAGGATTAACTGTCGTATTCAAATTGAATAACTGTGGCAGTTACATAAACAAACATGAAAGATAAAATGAAGAAATATGTTATATGATTTTTTGGGTAGAAAATATAGATTAATAAGGGCAAAATAGGAAATAACAAATTACACCATAGTTAGTTATTTTATGTTTTCCTTTAACTTCTATACTAGTCTATACTAATATATAAAAGGAAAACATAAAATGACTACCCATAATGTAATTTGTTATTTCCTATTTTGCCCTTACTAATCTATATTTTATACTAAAAAAATCATATAACATATTTCTTCATTTTATCTTTCATGTTTGTTTATGTAACTGTCACAATTTTTCAATTTGAACACAACAATTTTTTCACATAGATCAATACAATATTTGAACACGACAGTTTATCCCTAAAAATAAAGCCCTTCATTTATGAAGTTATGGCTATGTATGTAATTTAAGTACATAACATTAATGGCAAGAGTATGTGGCATTTTCACCTCAAATGATCATTATACTGATGTGTGTCATTCTCTGTTTGAGCCAAGAACTGATGATCATCCTGAGGCTTATGCTGCTAACATCTACAACAACAGACCTCCATATCAGTAGCAACATTATGATCTACCCTCATTAAGCACATATAATGCTGGTTGGAAAAATCAGGCACCATTTTAGAACAATAATGTTGGGCAGAATAGACCATCATATGTGCCCCACCAATCCAACGACAGATGCATCAAATGATTAACACTCTTGCACCTACTGAACCCTCTTTGGAAGAATTGGTGAGGCAGATGACAATGCAGAACATGCAGTTCCAGTAAGAAACCAGAGCTTCAATTCAAAGATAAGAGTCTTCAATTCATAATCTAACCACGTAGTTGGGGCAAATGGATACTTCACTCAACACATTGCAGTCGTAGAATTCTGATAAGTTACCTTCTCAGACTGTGCTTAACCGAAGGAATGTGAGTGCCATCTGTAATGCCCCGAAAAATACACCTTAATTTTAATGCGGAAAAATGGGTAAATTTTTTTTTTGAATTGGTGTTGTAAAAATATTGTTTCCTCTTTAAAATGTTTCCTTTTCGGGACATCACCTTAAGTAACATACTATGCGGAAATCACTAACTGTTACCTAACGGTAAGTGGAATGATACAATACTTCCCTGGAATTTACTTCATCATTAAACAGTTAGTATTTATACGAAATACCTATTCATGGCGGAACATACACATCGCCCAACTAACATATCAAAATGCTATACTGCACAGCACCCCCAAAACATGCACAACAAAAAGAACAGCAAACCCAGAGCTCAACGACTAGATACCGCACCGCTAGGAGTGCTAGAACACTCACTGGGATCCTCCTCTGTGCCAGAGTCGAATGAGAGTTCTATCACCTCGATGGAACTCTCTATGTTCACCACCTCTATCACTCCATCCTCGTCAGCATCCGCCTCAGCCTCTATCTCAGTTGACTCATCCTCCATCGGCTCCGACGAGGAGCTTGGAGGGTCGGGAAGGGTTCTCTGTATACGCGTAGAGTTCCCGTCCATCTGTCCAAATTATAAACAAGTACAAGAATAGACAAGTAGAGAGAGTAAGACATCTAATGAACAAAATTCATTGACGGCGTGGACTTACTCTGAATAGGACACTCAGACAAAAATATACTTTTCATAACATGCAATTCAATCATCTGATAAATCACATAATAATATACAGTCATCGTACAATATAAATATATCATCGTAATCAATATATAATGGATCTCACATGCACAATACTAAAGAGGAATAATGATTATATCTCAAGTATAAAAATAAACGTTCGTGCAATGCAATGTGTGAATGCTATGTCATTTCATCTACCTTACACCATTATCCACCCAAATAACCTATTCGGAAACAACCGAGAGTATAGGTCCCATAACAGGACGGTGTCGTAGCAACGCTTTCTGGGCATCCCTCTCATCGATCATGATTGCAAATCGAGGGGTCGTTAGAGATTGTCTAGTTTGCGCTGTGAGAACTGTCCGATCCAACAGGATATCCTCTCCTAGGAATACAAGGGACTCGTCTCACCTAGACTCTCCCTCAAGGCTTTGTTGACGAACCACCGTCAAGCAAAGTCGCCCTCCTTGCATCTCAGTGCTCATACGTCATCCTGTAATGTTTCCTCTCCACTACTTCGTTATTCATAATGCATATGCTCTCTAATCGAAGTTAGCAAAACCCGAACTCTTAATCATTCTTTTATATAATCGGCCCATCTTAAGACATCTCCCAAAGGATGTCCGTTCCAAAAGGAATGCTTCTTATGGGACCCGATTTTTGCTCTATCATTCAATAAGGATTCACACTCCTACCACTATGATCCGCCACTGAATATCCTGGACGGTCACCCGACCAAGCCTCTTACGGTCAGACGACCTCGCTGTATAGTAGTAGGTGTTCCTTGATAGGCCTTGCCCCAAGTCACGACGCCATGGTCGGACACTTGTCCTTAACAAGGTACAAGTACATTCATAATTATATCCTCACCACTACGGCCGTTGTTGAATCCCGGAGCCGCCATATGACTTTATCTCAACGGGTCGACAACCTCGCTCAGCGGCATCATCGGAGTCCTTTTTCCAACACTCGTCACATCATGATAATCAAATGCAATCTTAACAAATAGTAAATCAATCTCAACTCCTACGAAGGCACAAGTACATTCATCCTCGCCACTACGAACCATTGTTGAATCCCGGAGCCACCATATGGCTTAATCTCAACGGGTGAACAACCTCGCTACATGGCATCATTGGATTTCCTTGACACAACGCCCATTCCATTTCAATAATTTCAGAATAATCCAATACATTCATAGCAAGTAATTCAATCCATCTTATAACAATCGATAAGAACATAGTAAGTAATCCAATCGGACTCTAACCACGACATTTGGTTTTTGCGGTTGCGTGGCTCCTTACTTTGAGCCACGATCTTTTTTATATAGAAAACATATCATACATTCAATTAGGATCAATTTTTAAGCCATGAAACACTAAAAAACAATGCAAAACATTGCCTGGATCGCGCCCAAGCGCGGAACCGTCGCTCAAGCGCCCAACGCAGGAAAAACTGGGCATCCTGGTGCTGTGTAGCTCGCCCAGGCAAGAGGGAGCTCGCCCCGGGCGAGGCCATGCTCGCTCAAGCGAGCCTGGGATGCCCAGGCGAGGATGGTCCAGAACCGGAACCATCCTAGCCTCTTTCGGGCTTCTGAAACGCGACTGTTTTGCCATTTTTCGATCCCTGCACCTAGAAAATTGCCACACAACATTCTAATATCAATTTTTATATTATTACACACTATATCACATCAATATACATCATCATATCGAGATCTATGATCATTCAATATGAAAAATCGCTTAGTTTTACGGGTTTCTTAAAACCCAAGATAACTCCAAACTTTTGAGATAGTTTGGAGATCCGGGTGCCATATTCGGACACCACTATGTCGCGATGTGTTCTCTCTCACCTGAGAGTGTCGGGTCGTTAGGTTCTCTGTTTGCAGGTGAGCTTACTTGATCCGTTCTCCTCTCGAACTCTTCATTATGCCAAAATAACGTTAATTAGTTAAATGACGATAATTATTATACTTACGAAATAACTTTTTAAGCGAAGATAAAACTTCCGATTTAAAATGAATTTAATTGCTTTCGTCCATCCAATTCAAGGTTGAATATCCTTGAATCATCATTTGTCATCGAAAGTCTTACAATCAAATAATACTTTTTAAAGTAAAATTTTCAATAAAACTTATACCGAAATTATGTCGAAATCCGTGGATATACACCAGGCTAGTTCCCAGGAAAGAGAGGTGGGTCATAAAGACACCCTTAAATACCAAGTCTTTCCTTAGACAGAACCTTTTTAGACATGTATTCCCACTTCATTGCATTTTTCCGATAATTCATAAATCTTATTTTTTGTAAGTAAAATATTTTTACTAAAACTAACCTTTTTAAAATAAGATCATTAAGCTAGACTTATCCTTTTTAAAGTAAGTCAATTTAAACAAAATCAATATTTTTAAATCAATACTTTTTAAGTAAATCTTACCATTTTAAAGTAAGTTCACTTAACTAAGATTCAACATTTTTAAATCATTTTACCATCTAAGACTTCATAACACTTTAAGTTTATAAAGTCAAGACTTTTAGGTAACTCTCATTATTTCAAGTATACTACTAAAACAAATTTTCATGAACATCTTAACACCTCCTAATTTTTTAGGAAAAAACCTCAAGGGTTAGTAAGTGTTATTTTCATAGTCATGAAAAAGAATGACTCTTAATTTAATATTTTACACTAAACATCTTTTAGTTATTCTTACCACTTTAAAGTAAGTCAACTAAAATAAATACAACAATTTTTTTATGAACATCTTAACACCTCCTAATATTTTAGGAAAAACCTCAAGAGTTAGTAAGTGTTATTTTCATAGTCATGAAAATAAATCCTAAGGTAAGACTTTCTACTACTTTAATATCTAAAACTTCATAACACTTTAAGTTTTTGAAGTCAAGACTTTAATAAATCATCTTTTATCCCAAATCATTATTTTAACTTGGGAATCAAAGAGTAAAATATGTTAAACCACTTTAAAACATAATACTTTCTAAAAATGAAATATTTTCAACAACTCATCAACATCATAAACTTTCAAGAATAAAATACAAACTTTTTCCTAAACACATTAAATGTTCATTTGATGTTAAAATCATCACCTTTAAACATATTCAAATACTAACAATAATTTATAATATTTCCAAATAAATAACTCATCTAACCTTGTCCAAAGATATAGTTTTTCCATCTAAGAACAAGGAAGAAATTTCAAGATTTACAAAAGTTAAAAACTACATAAAGGTTCATATGATTTTATTATCATCCCCTTTAGTTATGCTTTCATAAAATACTTAAAGAACAAATATAAACTCTACTTTATGAACAAAATAATAAAAGCTCATAACTTTCTATGAAGTATGAGAAGAAGATGAAGAAGATAAAATAAAAGACTACCTTAGTTTGTATAAGAAATTTTTGTAAAAATGAGAGAATGGGGTGAGGTATTTATAGGAGAGCTTTGTAACACCCCAAATTTTAATCTTTAAAATTATAGTAACAGTCCTGGAAGCCTCGCTTGAGCGAGAGTTGTCTCGCCTGGGCGAGAAATGGCAATTTTGGGCTGTTGACACAGTGTAATCGATTACACACTGCTGGTAATCGATTACATCGTATTAAAAGCATCAGATATGTGCATCTGACACAGTGTAATCGATTACACACTTCTGGTAATCGATTACACTCTGCTGGTAATCGATTACACTCTGCTGGTAATCGATTACACTCTGCTGGTAATCGATTACACTCTGCTGGTAATCGATTACACTCTGCTGGTAATCAATTACACAGTTCTGGTAATCGATTACACAGTTCTGGTAATCGATTACATCGTATTAAAAGCATCAGATATGCGCATTTTTCACGTTGTAATCGATTACATCATGTTGGTAATCGATTACAACCCGACGACACCTCTTTAAAACAGAAACCCAAACACATTTTTGGGTTAGAACTTCGAAGAGAAGAGAGAAAGGAGAGCTTTTCAAGAGCAAGGAGCCTTAGGACTCATCTTGGAGCTTGAGAAGAGGTAAACCTCTTGTTACTAACTCTTCTTCTTCCTCTCTAACTTGTTTTGGGTATGTTGGATTTATTTTCAAAACATGAGAAACCATGGAAACTCATTCTTTAGAGTTATGGTTCGTTTTATGTTGTTTTTATCTTGTAAACTCTTGGTTTAGAGTTGATATTTGATGAATAGAAAGTTTTATAGGTTATTCATGAAAAACCCCAAAATGAGAATATGAGTATAAAGAGAAAGAGATGAAATGTTAGATGTGGATAATGAGTAGTGCTTTAATGTTGTTATATGAGATGAACATGTATGTTTTGATATTTAGAAACTTGTATTGAAGTAGTTTTGGAAATATTGAAATATGAGATGTTATGCATGTTTTAGATGGTTGAATATTAATGATGAATATTTTGTATGATTAAATGATGCAAAATAAGTTGTTTATGTGATATTTGGAATAAATGACTAACATTGTGTTATGTGGTGGGATGAGGAAAGATCCTAAGGTTGGAGGTGGTGTCGGTAGAACTCGAGAAGTTGCCAAGAACCGAACCCAACACTCATCAAGGTAAGGATAAGTCTTTAATGTTACATTTGAAATAGAAAATGTGTATTTTCTGGTTATGCAAATATTAAGTTGTAAATTACGCATTTAGTAGGAACATATATGAGTGTGTTTACACTAAAGTAGGCGTAGATTTACGGAAAAGGAAAATGTGAGTATTTTCTGGTTATGAAATGATCGAGTTGTGAATTACGCATTTAGTATGAACATATATGGGTGTGTTTATACTAAAGTAGGCGTAGATTTACGGAAAAGGAAAATGTGGGTATTTTCTGGTTATGAAATGATCGAGTTGTGAATTACGCATTTAGTATGAACATATATGGATGTGTTTATACTAAAGTAGGCGTAGATTTACGGAAGATGGAAAAGGTGTGTGTTTCCTGGCCATGCAATAATTATATTGTAAATCACGTATTAGTATAAACAGATATGGAATGTTTATACTAAAGATGACGTGGATTTATGGGAAATGATTGATGGCAAATCGATGGAAGGAAAAATATATTTTTAGCCGACCAGAAATGGTTAGCGACTTCGGCCCGAGTTTATGAGGCAACACTTCGGCCCGAGTTTATGAGGCAACACTTCGGCCCGAGTTTATGAGGCAACACTTCGGCCCGAGTTTATGAGGCAACACTTCGGCCCGAGTTTATGAGGCAACACTTCGGCCCGAGTTTATGAGGCAACACTTCGGCTCGAGTTTATGTAGCAACACTTCGGCCCGAGTTTACGCGGCATGTTTTCTTTATAAAAGAGATGAGAAGTTGTTTTTAGCTAACCCTAAGGGGTGTAGCGACTTCGGCTCGAGTTTATGTAGCAACACTTCGGCCCGAGTTTACGCGGCATGTTTTCTTTATAAAAGATATGAGAATTTGTTTTTAGCTAACCCTAAGGGGTGTAGCGACTTCGGCTCGAGTTTATGTAGCAACACTTCGGCCCGAGTTTACGCGGCATGTTTTCTTTATAAAAGAGATGAGAATTTGTTTTTAGCTAACCCTAAGGGGTGTAGCGACTTCGGCTCGAGTTTATGTAGCAACACTTCGGCCCGAGTTTATGAGGCGTGTTTTATTGGTAAAAAGGATGAGAATCTGCTTTTAGCTAACCCTGAGGGGTGTAGTGACTTTGGCTCAAGTTATGCAGCAAGACAAAATGAATTTCGAAATTGGTTTACTAACCCTTTTTCTAATGTGGATTATCTTATAATGACGTTTATTGAATTAACGACTTACTCCTTTGTGTGTTTTGTACTTTTGTCATTGATAATCCCATTGCAGGTAAATAGACGAATGGAGTATGCTAGTTCGGGAGCTTTAGGAGCTTTAGACGTTGGATTCACTATTTGCGTTTTTGTACTTTAAATGACTACTTGTGGATTTGAATGATTGTAACCATGACTGACATTTATTTGGGTATTCGTAACCAGGGGTATTGTTATATTTAGAGTATTATAACTTTTGGGCTCTTAGTACCCAATGAGAATAATAATGAATGAATTATGTTTTTCCGCAATTTAAATTATATGATAATATAATATGCGTAAAGAGTATTTTTAAGGAATGATTCCTGAAGGTTTTAAGTAAGATGATGAATGTATGTAAGAAATGATTAAAATAAACGAAAAAATTTCAAGGGTAGAAATCGGGTCTTTACAACATGGTATCAGAGCATAGTTAGTCCTGCGGCCTAGGGTATGGCCTTACTTGCTTCTTTGTATCTTGTAATTGATGGGACTATGTGGTTTAAGTGAACTGTTGTGTGGTTATGTGCTGATTTGTCTGGTTTGATAGTTAACTTATTGACTAGTACATGAGTACAAGTACGCATGGCTGAAAGAGGAAGAGAAACGAGCCAGGATACTTCTGATGATCTCTTGGCATAGATGTTAGAGGTGCTTCAGGGCATGAATGAAAACTTACGAAATTTGAATCGGAGCGTAGTTCCAGCTCCAGGCTCTCTGTCCCAAAGCGGATTCGCTCCGAATGCTGCTGTTCAGTGGGCCCTAGGGATGGGGTGTACTAACATGAAGGCGGATGGAGTGGCGACCTCCAAATCCAATTTCCCCAAGAGCGTCGGGCCTCATAGGAACTTTGTGCACGGAAGGGGCAAGGGCAAGATGTTTTCCGAAGAGCAAGAGCTTTGTCTCTCACCTGCTGGCACTCGGAGGTACACATCGCATGGGCCGAGGACCCATGCAAATGCCGGGGGATCACGGCTAAACTCCCCATCCTGGTGCAACAAGTGTAATCGAAAACATGATGGAGGATCGTGTTTTGGAACGACAAATCGCTGTTCTCGTTGCAAGGAGACCGGACATGTCAAGAGGTATTGTCCTATGTCACGGCAGAGTATGAATGCCATGGAGACTGGACGACCTCAATCTATCGGCAGAATGGTTACCATGTATATGGTGCAGGGACATCAGGTGTCGATGATCCGGCGAGAGGTAAATTGCATGGTGACAGGTATTCCTTGTTTAGTGTTGTTGAATTCGGGAGCGACACACTCCCTGATATATGTGTTAAATGTGAAAAACTGGCTGAGATTGCAAACTGAGTCAGTACTTCCCAATTGGTCGTGACCACCCAATCTATGTGCTGGTGGTGGTGTCGACGTTTATGTTCTAGTGTCCGATTGTGGTAAATGGTGTGATATTTACCGTAGATTCAGTCTGCTTGTCGTTATCCCAGTTAGATATAATTTTGGGGATGGACTAATTGTCAGCAAATCATGTTGTGATTGAATAGTGCTGACAAGGTTGTGGCGGTTAGGGATCTGTGCGAGATCTCTGACCAGGCTAGTGGTTTGGTGCCAGTGTCGGCTAAGAGAGTCAGGACCCTCATTCGAAAAAGGGATCGGTATTCACTCAGTAAATGTCACAAGAGGGTATTTAAGAACTCTTTAGTATTTCGAGATGTTAAGACTTGAAAGAACTATTTATTTTGTCTTAGAAAGTGGACTTTCGTCTATGAATGATTGATTTTTATAATAAGTATACTGACAAGAAAAATGTTTAAGTCAGGGATACTTGTTTTCTCTTATGAGTTGTTAAAGGTTAATTCCTTTTGTTGGCCTTAGTGGGTATGCGCACGCTAAGAGGTGAAACTCATATTTCGAAAATGAAATAGATGTTGGATAAATTACCTAAAGGTCCTTGCGACTAATGTGTTTACATGGATGTTGACTAATCAGATGTATTATCATTTTGAGGTGACCTATGGTTGGTACCCCAAAATCGATTAAGTATGAAAAAGTTATTTTTGATTCTTGTGTATGAAGCTTCTGGTCTATGAAATTTATTTTTTTGTTAAAGATGAGTACCCGCACAAATGTATATTGGTATTAAACACCAAGCTATGTGCGGGGATGTTGAACCTCAAAAAAAAAAAAAAAAACTTATTTTGGATCGGGAGTGTCTCAGTGTATGGTTGGGGTAAATGGTAGAACCTTTACTATAGTGTTGATATGCGCGATGATGTCCCAGTTGGATTTAATCCTGGAAATGGACTAGCGATCAGCAAATTGTGTTATGTTTAACTGTGTGTACTTGTTGAGGTGAAGAATTAAGTTCTAGTTGCATTGATATGTATATGGGTGCAAAATGGTAAGACTTATAATGATAGTCGAGAAAAGAGGCTAGTTAAGTTACTTACCCCGCCAATGTGATGAATGCAATGGAATAGACGTGAAACTTTTGGTCTCGAATGACCGGTTCTTTTGCGGTAGGACATTGGCAACGCATGAAATAGTGGTGGTGATCCGAAATTGTCTGCGTTGAATGTGTACCGGCAAAAGTTGTTGTTGTTTCGTGAACGTCAGTAATTGCGGTGTATGGGTGTGGTGTAACCATAGGAGAGAAGAAGTTTTGGGTTGTATCGAAATGAGTGTGCGAACCTTGTTTCACGACGTGGTCGCCATGAGTCGTGTATTCAAACCGCTTTCGAAAATCATTTTTGGGAAAACTTAGCTTGTGCCTAAGTAATGATTTAGTATCATGTTGGAGAATTCCGAAATTTTAGCAACCATATCGGAATAAGTATGAGGTTGTTAAAAGTTTAGTGATATGAGACGCCCATGTATTTCTGGACATAATGCGAGTGAGTTAATAAGTTTATATTTACTAACGGAATTGGGGTGACCAAACCAAACGCAAGTTGTAGGTTTGAGTGTTGGTCGACTTGTGCTTGCCGATTGGTAACAGAATACCTAGTTTTGGTGTGAATCAATGGTTTTATGGTTTCAGTGGAGACTAGAAATCGGTAATTTCTTTAGACGATAAGATTTGATGGTAGAAATATTTTATGTAATTAGACAATTACTGAATAGTTTGATTGTATACAATGGATGAGACACTAATAATTCTATTGTGTAAGTATTTTGTGGATCTAGTAAAATGAAATTGTGCTAGAGTCTCGAGTGGAGATGAGACTAGCTAGTGTATGATGGATGTTAAAAGATGCATTTAGATAGATGTGGGGTCAGGAGTTCCCCATTCGCTGAAATTCGAGAGTGTTATCAGGATTCTTAACGTATGTTAGGATTGATAGATGAATATGTGATGGATACCTATGGTTCTTGAAAAATGTAGAAAAGATCTTTAGTCTGAATTATGGTTTAGTTCTCATGGTATTCAATGTTGTTCGAAGCTAGGATCTTAATATTTGGACATTGAGGAGTTAGTTCATGAATTGGTTTGGTGATATCATGGTTTAGTGGTGTATGCCCTTGGTGACTGATTAAGTAATCTTAATGGATTAGAGAATCGAATTGTGATTTTGGTTGAATATTCTTGTGCCTAAGGTCTAGGTGATGATTTTATTTTCCGAGGTATGTTTAATTTTCGGGGACGAAAATTCTTATAAGAGGGGGAGGATTGTAACACCCCAAATTTTAATCTTTAAAATTATAGTAACAGTCCTGGAAGCCTCGCTTGAGCGAGAGTTGTCTCGCCTGGGCGAGAAATGGCAATTTTGGGCTGTTGACACAGTGTAATCGATTACACACTGCTGGTAATCGATTACATCGTATTAAAAGCATCAGATATGTGCATCTGACACAGTGTAATCGATTACACACTTCTGGTAATCGATTACACTCTGCTGGTAATCGATTACACTCTGCTGGTAATCGATTACACTCTGCTGGTAATCGATTACACTCTGCTGGTAATCGATTACACTCTGCTGGTAATCGATTACACAGTTCTGGTAATCGATTACACAGTTCTGGTAATCGATTACATCGTATTAAAAGCATCAGATATGCGCATTTTTCACGTTGTAATCGATTACATTATGTTGGTAATCGATTACAACCCGACGACACCTCTTTAAAACAGAAACCCAAACACATTTTTGGGTTAGAACTTCGAAGAGAAGAGAGAAAGGAGAGCTTTTCAAGAGCAAGGAGCCTTAGGACTCATCTTGGAGCTTGAGAAGAGGTAAACCTCTTGTTACTAACTCTTCTTCTTCCTCTCTAACTTGTTTTGGGTATGTTGGATTTATTTTCAAAACATGAGAAACCATGGAAACTCATTCTTTAGAGTTATGGTTCGTTTTATGTTGTTTTTATCTTGTAAACTCTTGGTTTAGAGTTGATATTTGATGAATAGAAAGTTTTATGGGTTATTCATGAAAAACCCCAAAATGAGAATATGAGTATAAAGAGAAAGAGATGAAATGTTAGATGTGGATAATGAGTAGTGCTTTAATGTTGTTATATGAGATGAACATGTATGTTTTGATATTTAGAAACTTGTATTGAAGTAGTTTTGGAAATATTGAAATATGAGATGTTATGCATGTTTTAGATGGTTGAATATTAATGATGAATATTTTGTATGATTAAATGATGCAAAATAAGTTGTTTATGTGATATTTGGAATAAATGACTAACATTGTGTTATGTGGTGGGATGAGGAAAGATCCTAAGGTTGGAGGTGGTGTCGGTAGAACTCGAGAAGTTGCCAAGAACCGAACCCAACACTCATCAAGGTAAGGATAAGTCTTTAATGTTGCATTTGAAATAGAAAATGTGTATTTTCTGGTTATGCAAAGATTAAGTTGTAAATTACGCATTTAGTAGGAACATATATGAGTGTGTTTACACTAAAGTAGGCGTAGATTTACGGAAAAGGAAAATGTGAGTATTTTCTGGTTATGAAATGATCGAGTTGTGAATTACGCATTTAGTATGAACATATATGGGTGTGTTTATACTAAAGTAGGCGTAGATTTACGGAAAAGGAAAATGTGGGTATTTTCTGGTTATGAAATGATCGAGTTGTGAATTACGCATTTAGTATGAACATATATGGATGTGTTTATACTAAAGTAGGCGTAGATTTACGGAAGATGGAAAAGGTGTGTGTTTCCTGGCCATGCAATAATTATATTGTAAATCACGTATTAGTATAAACAGATATGGAATGTTTATACTAAAGATGACGTGGATTTATGGGAAATGATTGATGGCAAATCGATGGAAGGAAAAATATATTTTTAGCCGACCAGAAATGGTTAGCGACTTCGGCCCGAGTTTATGAGGCAACACTTCGGCCCGAGTTTATGAGGCAACACTTCGGCTCGAGTTTATGTAGCAACACTTCGGCCCGAGTTTACGCGGCATGTTTTCTTTATAAAAGAGATGAGAAGTTGTTTTTAGCTAACCCTAAGGGGTGTAGCGACTTCGGCTCGAGTTTATGTAGCAACACTTCGGCCCGAGTTTACGCGGCATGTTTTCTTTATAAAAGATATGAGAATTTGTTTTTAGCTAACCCTAAGGGGTGTAGCGACTTCGGCTCGAGTTTATGTAGCAACACTTCGGCCCGAGTTTACGCGGCATGTTTTCTTTATAAAAGAGATGAGAATTTGTTTTTAGCTAACCCTAAGGGGTGTAGCGACTTCGGCTCGAGTTTATGTAGCAACACTTCGGCCCGAGTTTATGAGGCGTGTTTTATTGGTAAAAAGGATGAGAATCTGCTTTTAGCTAACCCTGAGGGGTGTAGTGACTTTGGCTCAAGTTATGCAGCAAGACAAAATGAATTTCGAAATTGGTTTACTAACCCTTTTTCTAATGTGGATTATCTTATAATGACGTTTATTGAATTAACGACTTACTCCTTTGTGTGTTTTGTACTTTTGTCATTGATAATCCCATTGCAGGTAAATAGACGAATGGAGTATGCTAGTTCGGGAGCTTTAGGAGCTTTAGACGTTGGATTCACTATTTGCGTTTTTGTACTTTAAATGACTACTTGTGGATTTGAATGATTGTAACCATGACTGACATTTATTTGGGTATTCGTAACCAGGGGTATTGTTATATTTAGAGTATTATAACTTTTGGGCTCTTAGTACCCAATGAGAATAATAATGAATGAATTATGTTTTTCCGCAATTTAAATTATATGATAATATAATATGCGTAAAGAGTATTTTTAAGGAATGATTCCTGAAGGTTTTAAGTAAGATGATGAATGTATGTAAGAAATGATTAAAATAAATGAAAAAATTTCAAGGGTAGAAATCGGGTCTTTACAAGCTTCACCCTCATCAAATCAGAAAATTTAATACAAAGTAAGTAACTTTAGACTAGCATAGGTGATGTGTCTAATGGTGGTGGAGTGAGAAGATTTGTTGAGTGATTTAGGGGTTTTTGGAAGCTTTTGCATTACTTGTGTAACAAGTAAGTGGCTCATGAAATGATAACTTCTAACTTTATTGATATGATGTAAATTGCCAATAAACGTCGTGTCCGAACATATTCGGATAATTTCATCCGGAAATATACAATCTCCCGATTTTGGTTTACGGTTAGAACTTCGAAACACAGAATTTGGAGTGAAAATATTTAGAAATGCGTTCTGAATGAGCTTGATGTCTATCTTGACTCGAAATAATATTTCGAAGCCAATGGCGCAATCAGAATTCGATTCCGAGTTACAGAACTCAAATACACGTTATTGGGCCGAATTCGGGCTATTTGGGCCCGACGACGGTTCAAAAATATTTCGTCACATAAAATTACGAAAATTTACCACAAAATAGGAAATCACAAAACAAGACTAATATTCAACTATGGCTTAGCCTAAATCCACACTGATTAATTTCTACAATTAATCGTTGATAAAATAAATAATTAATATAACATACGTAGAAAATTTACGGTGTTACACCATCCATCTATGCTAGATGGTATCATCATTGTCGCAACCCGATTTTCGGTTGGAAGACCGGCCCTGCGACTTAGGGAGAGGCGAACTTGATTTCTACCTCTTCCAATTGTTTTGGAGTCGCCACTACGTTTTTTGCAGGTAAAACGTAGAAAACTCTCTAATAAGCCCAATTAGGATAATTTGGTCTTTTGAAAAGAGATTCTGAGCTCGGGAGTCGATTACGGATCAGGGAAGGTATTAACACCCCGTTCGCCCGTATTAAAACGGTACCCTCGCTAATAACATGGACTTTTATACCCTTAAAATTATTTATTGAAATTCAGTAATAAAAAGCAAAATATTTTATTTTTGATTGTTGTGCGTGACAAGAATTTATCTTCCTCCTACGTATCCCTAGGTGTAATAGAGAAATCAAGGCTACGTAGTTCTGGTTCGAAAATCAATTAAATTGGTTTGGGTAGTTTAAAATGTGTTGAAGTTGTTAAGTTGTATAATATGATTTTTCTAAAATACTTTCTATAAGGAATTAATAGTTTAGAGACGGTGTTGGTCGCTCACCTTCTTCCCATTCTCAGAGAAGTCAGAGTCAACTTGAACCGTAACCTTACTATAAAAATTCCATTAAAATTCGTTTAGGTAATAAGGTAATTTTATTTGAAACATTTTAGCATGAAATTAATAGTTTAGAGTCGGTATTGGCCGCTCACCTTCTTCCCATTTTCAGAGAAGTTAGAGTCAACTCGAACCGTAACCTTACTATAAAAATCCCATTAATATTCGTTTGAGTAACTAGGTAATTTTATTTGAAACATTTTAGCATGAAATTAATAGTTTAGAGTCGGTATTGGTCACTCACTTTCTTCCCATTTTTAGAGAAGTCAGAGTCAACTCGAACCGTAACCTTACTATAAAAATCCCATTAATATTCGTTTGAGTAACTAGGTAATTTTATTTGAAACATTTTAGCATGGAATTAATAGTTTAGAGTCGGTATTGGTCGCTCACCTTCTTCCCATTTTCAGAGAAGTCAGAGTTAACTCGAACCGTAACCTTACTTTAAAAATTCATTAAAATTCGTTTAAGTAATAAGATAATTTTTATTTAAAACATTTTAGCATGAAATTAATAGTTTAGAGTCGATATTGGTCGCTCACATTCTTCTCATTTTCAGAGAAGTCAAAGTCAACTCGAACCATAACTTACTATAAAGTTCTATTTTTAGATATATATAAATCATTAAAAGATATTTGATGAAGCTACTATCTCATAAACTTATAAAAAAAGTAATGCCAAAAGTGGGAAGTAAAAATGCAATCACGGAATTTGAAGAACAATACATATAACTTGAAATATAGTGCATACCTAATGCTTGAACATGCACCACTGCTATTCTATCTTTCATATATAGACCCTAGCATGCTAGCTCCACGAGGACACTGTCGGTCACTCGGAGAAAAGCTTGAAACTTACGAGATTTTAAACGAGAATGAATATATTTCTTTCTAACCCCTTTTAAAATATTTTACTCTTATATTTTTACATTCCTCTTAACTGTAGTACATATGGAATGAGCAAAGATGCCAAGTTCAGCATGTCACATACCCAAATATAATTGGTATACTCATAGGTAATGTAGCATTTACTTCCCAGCAAATAAACATCAGAGGAGGAACACATATCAAGGAATCTTCATGAAGTTGATGCGTCAGGCATATGGGGTGTGTCATGAGATGCAACTTCTTAAACAAAGCTACTCACCAAAGACCAATCACTTTCAAAATAACAACTTAATCTAGTAGATGAAATAAAATGCTGTAAAAGTGAAAGTTCCAAAACATTAACCTGGTTTAAAAGAGAAACTGGGATGTAGGGAAAGAGAAGATGGGATTATGTTTGTATTCTTTGAAGTTTTGACACAAAACAACTCCATTCCATATATGAGATCAAGAGATGAATTGAAGACAGAGAATATTGGATGGTACCTCTGATATGCAGATGAAAACTATCTTATGTGTGAGGATGTGACACATCAAAAAGCTTGGAGAAAGCAAGGCACTTTTTATAAAATGGATGCATGACCTTGCTTTTCAGTAGAACCACTAGTACATGAGGGATGACTTGAAGTGAACTGGTAGGCCAGCAAGAAATTTTTTCTATTGTTGGTTAAGAACCAAATTATTCCAAAAGAGATACAATCAGTAACTTTAGAAATATATAAAAAATGATATTTATTAAATTTGTTGATGTGATTTCTGTATAATTTTATTTTATAACTATAGGCCGGACAAAGTTGGATGTTCACAACTGCCCCTCTTTACTTGTTTCTTACTTGATAGCAAGCAAACTGATGTTTGTGTGTTGTTGTAGTAAGTAACTAGTAAATAAATGAACATTAATTTTGTCAAGGCCTTCACAATGGACACAATGCAATACTTAAAACAAGAATGTATGAATACATGTGTCACTCTACACTATAAAATAAATATGCGAGCACTCAATAGCTCAAGACGATATAATAAATAGGCGAGCACTCAGTGGTTCGAGATAGTAAAGTAAATTTGCGAGCTCTTAGTGGCTCGAGACACTAAGATAAATTTGCGAGCTCTCAATGACTCGAGTCAGTAAAGTAAACTTGCGAGCTCTCAGTAGCTTGAAACAGTAAAGTAAACTTGCGAGCTTTTAGTGGCTCGAGACAGTAAACTAAATTTGCGAGGTCTCAGTGGCTCGAGACAGAAAAATAAATTACGAGCTCTTAGTGGCTCGAGACAGAAGAATAAATTGCGAGTTCTCAGTGGCTCGAGACAGTAAAATAAATTGCGAGCTCTTAGTGGCGCGAGACAGTAAAATAAATTTGCGAGCTCTCAGTGGCTCGAGACATAAAAATAAATTGCGAGCTCTTAGTGGCTCGAGACAGAAAAATAAATTGCGAGCTCTCAGTGGCTCGAGACAGAAAATAAATTTGCGAGCTCTTAGTAGCTCGAGACAGAAAAATATCGTTAAAATTTATTCACCTTTAAGATAAATGAAGTAACAAGAACTAATGTCTGCACCGCATCAAATCTTAAAGAATGTTTTGAAATAATTAAAAATATCGCTGAAATTCATTTACCTTAAGATAGATGAAGCAGCAAGAACTAATGCCTGCACCACATCAAATCTTAAAGAATGTTTTGAAATAATTAAAAATATCGTTGAAATCATTCACATTTAAGATAGATGAAGCAGCAAGAACTAATGTCTGTACCGCATCAAATCTTAAAGAATGTTTTGAAATAATTAAAAATATCGCTGTCATTTACCTTAAGATAAATGAAGCAGCAAGAACTAATGTCCGCACCGCATCAAATCTTAAAGAATGTTTTGAAATAATTAAAAATATCGTTGAAATTTATTCACCTTTTAGATAGATGAAGCAGCAAGAACTAATGTCTGCACCGCATCAAATCTTAAAGAATGTTTTGAAATAATTACAAATATCGTTGAAATTTATTTACCTTTAAGATAGATGAAGCAGCAAGAACTAATATCCGCACTGCTTCAAATCTTAAAGAATGTTTTGAAATAATTAAAAATATGGTTAAATTAATATACACTTATATAAATCCAGTAGCAGATGTCTGATTAAAATACATATATAAAAAAAAGAAAAAAAAAGAAAACAATTATAGCAACTTTGTGGAAGATTTTATCGTGTATTTGGATTTATAATGAAGTATGAATTATATCGTTTTCAACTTTGTTACGGTATCTTGTTTATTTGCAATTAAATTTTGTATTGCTAAGAACATTTGTCTTTATGGTAGTATTTTAAACCATTTTCACTACTTTTAAGAATGGGAAGAGATGTGGAATAATGGTCAAAAAGGGAAATTTGAATTGAAATGTTGACTTCTATGGAGAATGAGGTAAGTTCCAAGACTTGATGGACCCCATTCTGGTGCATAGAACCTCGATATCATATTCACTTAATTAAGTTACAAGTACTATAAAAATTTAAAAAAAATATGATAAGAGATGAATTTGATGCTTTAAATACTAAATTATAATAATTTGATTTATAAAGCAAGTAATTATAAATTCAAGATACATATGATTTATTCTACCAACAACAAAACATTAGTCTAAAAGGTGTTAGGTGAAAAATAAATAATCATTAGATTCCCATGCATCGTACTATGTTAAATATTAAAGGTTAAATTTCTGTGAGTGATATTTGTTGAAAGAGATAATTACACACCCCAAAAAACATTAATTGTTTACTCTATTCAATATGTTAAGTATGATTTAAAATAATGTGTTTTAATTAGAAGATATTTAATAATGTATATTTGAATGGTAGCATTTTTTAAATTTCAAGAGAATTAGTCAGAGTAATTAATGTATGACAATAAAACAAAAAAAGTTGCAAAAAATAGTAATTGCTTTTATTTAAACTAATATATAATAAGCAAAAAGAAGTGGAAAACATTAAAGCAATGGGAAGGAAGGAATAATATTTGTTTTGAAAACCATTAATTAAGAAATCCTTAGAGAGTAAAGTTTCATTTTTTTTGGATTTTGTGAATTAAAGCAAAATAGAATATTTTCCCTGTTTAAATATATTTATTTTACATTTTTGGATCCTTTAACATGACTGGGTAATATTAGTAGATATATATATAGTGTATATTTTTTGGATCCTTTAATATATATATATAAATACACGTCAACGATTACTTGAGGAAAATTCATAAGAAGTTAATACTCTTATCTCTCTTCTTTCATATTTCATATTCCATTACAAAGTAGCCAAAGTATTAAATGTATTGATATCAATTTTAGTAAAGAATCAACTTTAATTATATACACTGATGTGTTTTCGTGTATGTCGACACACATTCTTATTTTATGATACTAAATAATCAACTTTTATATATTTCATTTTAGAGAATTATAATATTTTTTGTATTGTATCTACTATTTTATGTGTTAACCGTACTTTATTTTATAATTTTTTGTCTCCATTAGAATGTGTAACTTACAATTAATGTGTTGGAACATAAAATATAAGTTATATAATTTTTTTTGGTATAAAATATAAATTAGTAAAGATAAAATAGAGAACAATAAATTACATTATCATGATAGTTATTTTATGTTTTCCCTTTATATATTAGTATAGATATAGATAAAGGAGATACATGAAGTATTTATGGACAAGATCTTACCAAAATTCCCCAATTGAGACCAAGAACCTTCAGTTGCTTTGTTCCTCACGTCACTTCTTTTACCTTTAATGTAAATATTATTTTTATATAATTTTTTTAGAATAGAAGTCACACATCACTATTATTCAAAGAATAATCCTAAAAAAAGAGACTTTCATAACTTTTCCTCTTTTCTTTATAATTTTATATAATTAATGAAAAAGAGAGTTTCATAACTACGCATAATTAATGAAAAATAATTTAATGAAAACGAGAGTTTCATAACTACGCATAATTAATGAAAAGGAATTTATTTTGATTATTATAATGATTGCAAGATTTTATATTTATTATTTTATTCTTATTATTATTTGTTTTTATTATTATATTAATATTTATTATTTATGATAATTTCATATTTTCACCTGGTAAGAACATACATTTGATTACACACTGAAAAAACCCTAACTGTTTATAACTTATTAGCATATCCATATCTTTTAGTTTGTTAGGATAAATGTATACATATCGAGAAATCATTTAGGAGTATTATATTTTGACTAAAACATTTATTTTATTTTTAAAGAAATAAGAAAAAATAAATAAATTAATATAAAAAAGGATAAACATAATTATTGAAAAATATTACTTTAGGAAGAAAAATGATCAAACCTTGAAATTTAATACAAAAATAATTTTAAAACCAGGAAAAATAATAGAAGATATAAATTGGAAGGATTATATCTTTATTTTTATTGGGTTGGCCCTATTTTCAGAACAGCATTGTAGAATACAATTCCTTAAATATTTAACCATTAAAGATTGAATATATTAAATATTTATAAAAATGAATTAAATGCACTGACTCACTAACACTAATGTAAAGTGAAGAATTTAAAATAACTTTAGGCACAAATGTCACTAAATCCAATAAAAACATCACTCTCTTCATTCAAGTAAGATGTCAATGAGTACCTGGATGCGTGGATACCCGCAAAAAATACCCGCAACGAATATGGTCTGAATCTTTATTTTGGACATTTGGGTATTTTGCGCTGGGTATTTTTCAGACTCACTGTTGAATGGGGCGGGTCTACATAATGTGGTACTCAGACCCGTTCTTTTATATATATATATAAACATAAGTCATTATTTTCTAATTTCTAACCCTAAATCATAATTACCTTATTTTCTTTGTTCTCCTCATATATATATATATATATATATAAATAAACATAACATAATTTCCTTATTTTCTAATTTCTAACTACTCTTCCTCCATAAATCGTGATTCCCTTATTATTTTTATTCTCCTCATCTCCTATCTCCACCAGAGCCTCACTCCCTCTTCACCACTCATTCCCTCTCCAACATCATAAGTAATTAGAGGTTAGTATTCTTCAACTTTATATATATCAATAATTTTTTTAAGGGTTTAAATTATACTAATATTCTTATTCTCAATAATGAAATAATGAGATTTTGAGGCAATGAGACAATGTACACCTAAAATGTATCTTTGTCACTGTTTATATATATATATATATATATATATATATATATATATATATATATATATATATATATATATATATATATATACATATATATGTGCATATGATTATCTCAATAATCAATATCATATTGTTGAGTAATATTTAGTAATATTATATCAGTTTTATCACTCTCTAGAAGCAAAATTTAGTAATAAAACTTTGTTGTGGCTGCATATGAATTGCTTGAACTTTATTCCCATTCTTTTTTAATATATGTTGACAATATTTAGTAAAATGATTTTATTTCTTTATATCTAAGTATGATTTTTTTATCTTTTATAATCTACATATGTTATTAATAATCAATATTTAGTGATATGACTTTGTTATCTTTTATAATCAACAAATGTTATCAATAATCAATGTTTATTTCCATTATGTTAGTAAACTTTGTTATTGCTATATGTAGAAGGTTTAACCCAGAAGACTCTTATCCTACACAAGAAAACTCTATTATGCAAACTCCATCAAATGAGGGGGAGTCAAATTCAGCCCCTATGAATGTGGAAACAAGTGGAAATCAATCTGATACTCAACACTTCAATTTTATTAGAAATACTATACTAGATGATATCGATGATGATGATGTTAGTAAGTTTATTGATGTTCTTATCTATAAAGTTAATTGTTATATATTTAAATTGTATGTTTTTTATTTTGCAGGAACCAATTGATCCATGTATTGTTGATGGAGGGATCCTAGATATTTGATGTGTTAGTGTCTTATTTTAAAGTATGCTCTTAGTAAAAAAATTGTATTTAAGTACAATTTAAAGTTTGACTTATGTTTTATAATTTTTTTATCATTTGCTTCTTTTTTTATTCTCACGTGTCGGATTATAATTTTTTTACAAATTATAACTTTTTTGCATTTTTTTAAATATTATGTGAATTTTTGGGTACCCGTAGATCCATTGGGTACTCATAGACCTGCGGGTAGCAGATCCGACAGATATCTTCCTGAGTCTGGTGCAGGTATGAGTTCCAAAATGATAGAACGGGCCGGGTTCGGGTAGTGTATTACCCGGACCCATCCAGACCCATTGCCATCCTTAATCCCAAGTGTTTTAATATTTTAAATTTTAATAATTTCCAAATTTTTCATTTAATAGAAATTCACTATAAATTTATATTCTACTTTCTAATCATGCCTTTACTTTTTATCCCTCTTTTTAACCATCTATTTTTTCATTATTAATGTAATTTCTAACGTAAATATAATATTTTATTATAATCAAATTATATCAAATTTCAGAGTATGTTATTAAGGAATGGAGAGTCATAACACTTACAGTTTATATATAACTAGATAGTGGTGTGAAAAATATAAAAAACAAAAACAATATATGGCTTATGCAGCTTTTTATCTTTATTTCATGTTAGTGTTTGCCATGACTTGCTTTTCTGGTCGCATTCCTTCAGGTATACTTACTTTGACTACTTGAAAATTTAGTTGCTTATTGCACTCATTAATAATTGAGAAAAGATTATTGCATATAATCACCTTCATAAATCTTTTAATTCTTGGTGATAAAATATTCAAAATAACATCAATAATATTGTTTAATATAATGCACATGTTTTTCGTTTTGTGTGATAGGAGAGTATGAAAAAGTTTTAACAAAAGTAGAGCATGGAAGAGCCCTCCACCATGCATCTAATCCACTCCATGTTTACCATGATCCAACCACTGCTTTAAATCTTTCAGGTAGTTATGTTGCTTTCTTTGATGTAGCAAATGTAGGAAAAAATAATGGAATAAAAGAGAAAATAATAACCTTGCTCCACTTCGTAAAAATTGGAGAAGATTTTAGAAAATTTACTCCAAAATAAAACTTAAAAAACCAAAATTTACTCCACTTCAAGAGATTACTTCTATTTTTCCATTCTAGCTTCAGTGGCCAGTGGAACTAATTATGTTATGTCAATTTTAATCTGGTGTATAAAAGTATCTAATGGATCCTTGAATATTGTATAAGGTTAAAAGATAGACAGAATTTTAATGAGTTAATAATTATGACCAACTCCAATTTTCACAATCATGCTCACAAGATAAAATAATCATTTTTATTAATACCAAGTTGATCAAGCTTGAATCCCCATGTATAGGATTGAATGCTATATATCAATCACCTAAATTAATACTTTTTGAGTTGATAGAATACATGGTTAACAAACACACTTTTTGTATGAATGGTATCTAAATTTTATTGTACTGAATATTTTTCTTCTTAAGATTAGAAGTATAAAAAAACTTATAATTTTTATTCTCATTTTCTTATTTGATTTTAATGTCCTTTTTACCAAACAGGAAAATTACAGAGGGAACTAGTAGAAATCGATTATGAAAACCCACATACGCATCCACCACAAATCCATAACACTCCTACCAAAGAAGAGACTGGAGTTTAAACATATTGTTTTAAGCTCTCTAAGAATTGGATAGTGGTACCAAAGGCTGAACTAAATTATGGCATGTCATAATATAATATTGCATTTGGGAAATAAAAATGATATATTTATTAATTTCTGAATTTATTCCAATGCTTGTATGTTATTAGTACAATTAAAGTAATTGTATTTATTTTAATCATATTAGTTAATGTTGTAACACCACGAATTTTCTGATTTGAAATTATGATTTTTATGAGTTTTTATTTTTAGAAAATGAATTTTTTTGCACTAACTGGTAAGGATTTTGGCTAAGCCACAGTTAAGTTTTAGCTTTGTTTGATTATTTCCTATTTTTTAAGGGAAATTTTGATAATTTCGGAGACAGTGGGTTCTGGACCACTGTCGGGGATAAATTCCGCTCGATACGGCTCAAAAATGTGATTTTGAGTTCCGTAATTCGGAATCGAATTCCGATCGCTCCGTTGGCTTCGTAATTTCATTTTGAGTCAATCTAGACCCCGAGTGTACCCATATCTATTTTCTAAATATTTTCACTCCAAATTATGTGTTTCGAAGTTCTAACCGTAAACCTAAATCGGGAGATTGTATATTTCCGGACGAAATTATCCGAAGATGTTCGGACACGACTTTTATTGGGAAATTACATCATATCAATAAAGTTGGAAGTCATCATTTCATGAGCCACTTACTTGTTACACAAGTAATGCAAAAGCTTCCAAAACCCCTAAAACACTCAACAAATCCTCTCACTCAACCACCATTAGACACATCACCTATGCTAGTCTAAAGCTACTTACTTTGCATTAAATTTTAGGATTTGATGAGGGTGAGGCTCTCCTATACATACCTCACCCCATCCTCTCATTTTTACACTAAATTCCTTATACAAACTAAGGTAGTCTTTTATTTTATCTTCTTCATCTTCTTCTCATACTTCATAGAAAGTTATGAGCTTTTATTATTTTGTTCATAAAGTAGAGTTTATATTTGTTCTTTAAGTATTTTATGAAAGCATAACTAAAGGGGATGATAATAAAATCATATGAACCTTTATGTAGTTTTGACTTTTGTAAATCTTGAAATTTCTTCCTTGTTCTTAGATGGAAAAACTATATCTTTGGACAAGGTTAGATGAGTTATTTATTTGAAAATATTAGAAATTATTGTTAGTATTTGAATATGTTTAAAGGTGATGATTTTAACATCAAAGGAACCTTTAATGTGTTTAGGAAAAAGTTTGTATTATATTCTTGAAAGTTTATGATGTTGATGAGTTGTTGAAAATATTTCATTTTTAGAAAGTATTATGTTTTAAAAGTGGTTTACATATTTTACGTTTTCATTCCCAAGTTAAAATAATGATTTGGGATAAAAGATGATTTATTAAAGTCTTGACTTTCATAAACTTAAAGTGTTATGAAGTTTTAGATATTAAAGTAGTAGAAAGTCTTACCTTAGGATTTATTTTCATGACCATGAAAATAACACTTACTAACCCTTGAGGTTTTTCCTAAAATATTAGGAGGTGTTAAGATGTTCATAGAAAATTGTTGTATTTATTTTAGTTGACTTACTTTAAAGTGGTAAGAATAACTAAAAGATGTTTAATGTAAAATATTAAATTAAGAGTCATTCTTTTTCATGACTATGAAAATAACACTTACTAACCCTTGAGGTTTTTTCCTAAAAAATTAGGAGGTGTTAAGATGTCCATGAAAATTTGTTTTAGTAGTATACTTGAAATAATGAGAGTTACCTAAAAGTCTTGACTTTATAAACTTAAAGTGTTATGAAGTCTTAGATGGTAAAATGATTTAAAAATGTTGAATCTTAGTTAAGTGAACTTACTTTAAAATGGTAAGATTTACTTAAAAAGTATTGATTTAAAAATATTGATTTTGTTTAAATTGACTTACTTTAAAAAGGATAAGTCTAGCTTAATGATCTTATTTTAAAAAAAAGGTTAGTTTTAGTAAAAATGTTTTACTTACAAAAATAAGATTTATGAATTATCGGAAAAATGCAATGAAGTGGGAATACATGTCTAGAAAGGTTCTGTCTAAGGAAAGACTTGGTATTTAAGGGTGTCTTTATGACCCACCTCTCTTTCCTGGGAACTAGCCTGGTGTATATCCACAGATTATGACATAATTTCGGTGTAAGTTTTATTGAAAATTTTACTTTAAAAGGTATTATTTGATTGTAAGACTTTCAATGACAAATGATGATTCAAGGATATTCAACCTTGAATTGGATGGACGAAAGCAATTAAATTCATTTTAAATCGGAAGTTTTATCTTCGCGTAAAAAGTTGTTTCGTAAGTATAATAATTATCGTCATTTAACTAATTAACATTATTTTGGCATAACGAAGAGTTCGAGAGGAGAACGGATCAAGTAAGCTCACCTGCAAACAGAGAACCTAACGACCCGACACACTCAGGTGAGAGAGAACACATCGCGACATAGTGGTGTACGAATATGGCACCCGGACCTCCAAACTATCTCAAAAGTTTGGAGTTGCCCTGAGTATTAAGAAAGCTTGTACTTAATCAATTGCATGTTTGTTTGGATTAAGTACAACAATATTTCTTATACCGATTTATGTTATGTTTATATATGCAAATACCATGTTTACTCTTGATTTATAATGTTTGAATGGTTATTATGGGAATGATATGTATGTGATAATTTTGAAATACAAGGTTTAAAAACATTTGATATAAATGAGAAATATCGGGTCCCATAAGAAGCATTCCTTTTGGAGCGGACATCCTTTAGGAGATGTCTTAAGATGGGCCGATTATATAAAAGAATGATTAAGAGTTCGGATTTTGCTAACTTCGGTTAGAGAGCATATGCATTATGAATAACGAAGTAGTGGAGAGGAAACATTACAGGATGACGTATGAGCACTGAGATGCAAGGAGGGCGACTTTGCTTGACGGTGGTTCGTCAACAAAGCCTTGAGGGAGAGTCTAGGTGAGACGAGTCCCTTGTATTCCTAGGAGAGGATATCCTGTTGGATCGGACAGTTCTCACAGCGCAAACTAGACAATCTCTGACGACCCCTCGATTTGCAATCATGATCGATGAGAGGGATGCCTAGAAAGCGTTGCTACGACACCGTCCTGTTATGGACAGTTCCTTTGGAACAGATCTATCATTCATCCTTGCGAGGATGTTATTTATTTTGGTGCGTACAATCGGCTTGGTATGGGACCTGTACTCTCGGTTGTTTCCGAATAGGCTATTTGGGTGGATAATGGTGTAAGGTGGATGAAATGACATAGCATTCATACATTGCATTGCACGAACGTTTATTTTTATACTTGAGATATAATCATTATTCCTCTTTAGTATTGTGCATGTGAGATCCATGATATATTAATTACGACGATATATTTATACTGTACGATGACTGTATATTATTATGTGATTTGTCAGATGATTGAATTGCATGTTATGAAAAGTATATTTTTGTCTGAGTGTCCTATTCAGAGTAAGTCCACGCCGTCAATGAATTTTGTTCATTAGATGTCTTACTCTCTCTACTTGTCTATTCTTGTACTTGTTTATAATTTGGACAGATGGACGGGAACTCTACGCGTATACGGAGATCCCTTCCCGACCCTCCAAGCTCCTCGTCGGAGCCGATGGAGGATGAGTCAACTGAGATAGAGGCTGAGGCGGATGCTGACGAGGATGGAGTGTTAGAGCTGGTGAACATAGAGAGTTCCATCGAGGTGATAGAACTCTCATCCGACTCTGGCACAGAGGAGGATCCCAGTGAGTGTTCTAGAACTCCTAGCAGTGCGGTATCTAGCCGTTGAGCTCTGGGTTTGTTGTTCTTTTTGTTGTGCATGTTTTGGGGATGATGTGTAGTATAGCATTTTGATATGTTAGTTGGGCGATGGGTATGTTCCGCCACGATTAGATATTTTGTATAAATACTAACTGTTGAATGATGAAATAAATTCCAGGGAAGTATTGTATCATTCCAGTTACTGTTAGGTAATAGTTAGTGATTTCCGCATAGTATGTTACTTAAGGTGATGTCCCGAAAAAGAAACATTTTAAAAAGGAAACAATATTTTTTCATCACCAATTAAAAAAAAAAAATTTACCCATTTTTATGCATTAAAATTAAGGTGTATTTTTCGGGGCGTTACAAATGTTAATGTCCTAGATTAAAAATTAGAGACTTGTTATTATAATAGAGAATATAATAATAAGAAACATATCTCTTATAATTTTTATCATATTGTTTTTAATTATAAAATAATTGAAAGTAAGATATCAATGACTCTAATAAAGAAGATACATCAAGTATTTATGGACAAGATCTTACTATAGATTCTCCAATTGAGACCAACAACCTTCAGTTGGTTTGTTCCTCACGTCACTTCTTTCAGAGAATAGAAGTCACACATCACTATTATTAAACGAATAATCCTTAAAAAAAGAGAGTTTCAGGACTTTTCCTCCCTTCTTAATATAATTTTATACACTTTTTTTACTTAGATATTAATTAAAAAATATTTATATTTATCTCTTCAATATCACGACATTTATTTGATTCAATATTAATTGATCATCATTCATTAAAAAATATTATTTCAATTATTATAATATTTCAAAGATTATATATTTATTCTTTATCATTATTATTATTATTAATTATTCATTATCACATATTTTTTACTTATCTTTTATTAATTTTAATGAAAATAATGACACATCGCGATCATAAATCGACCAAAGGAAAAGATAGGAATTATCATATAATTTCTTAAGCTCTAAATATAACTTATTAAAATATGGATTCATCATTTATTTGATTAATTGTTTATTAAGTACGCATAATCAGAAATATTTTTATTAATTATTGGTGTCTCAATTAACAACTCGTCAAAAAGATATATCCTGTTGATTCAGTTTAGTCATTATGATAAATTATTATAACAATTTAAAAATTATTCTACAACATTACACTAAAAACTATTATTTTTTTACTTATTTATTTACTTAATAATTAAATATATACCGATTAGTTAATATTAATATTAACATTATTATTACGATTGCTTTAATTGATTATTACTATTACTTATTATTATAATTATTAAAATAGATATATAAGAATGCATAAGTAAAAAAATAGAAGGAACCAAATAGTTAATTGGGTAAGGATACTTACTCTATGGACTTTATAAAACACTTGATATGATGAAAATATCTGTAATTGGGCAAAAATTCAATTTTGACCTTATAAATACTAGAAATTACTAAAATACCCCAATTGGTACAAAAACCTTTGTAATCTTATAAACCCATAAAATGACTAAAGTACCACTCCTTGGGCGAAAAAGTTTATACTTTGTGTAGAATCATAATAACAATTGAAATGCACTTGTTTGGGAAAAAACACTTTATTATTCTTATAAAAGTATAAAAATTAATGAAATACCCCTATTCTTTTGTCTGCACTAAATAAGTTGTTCACCGTAATTTGTTTTTGGTTACTAAGAATTTACATTTGAATGCACATTGAAAAATCCCTAAACATTTAATATTTATTAGCATATAGTATATTCATTAATCCATAACCTTTTGCTAGTTAAGATTAATGTATACACATTATTAAGGTTTCATCTCAAAACCAATTGGCAATGAGAGGTGTAACATGTTTTTAAAGGACATTTTTTGGCTCATCACAACCGAAAAGAAGTTGAACTCTGACTCTGATACCATGTTAAGGTTTCATCTCATAACCAATTCGCAATAAGAGGAGTAGTCCAACAAGTATTTAAATCATTCCTGATACTCTGAGGTAGGCGATGTGAGACTTACTTCCCAACACATATTACTAAATCATTTATGAGTATTATATTTGACTAAAACATTTCTTTTATTTTAAGAGAGAGGAAAAAATAAAATTAATTTAAAAAGGATGATACATATAATTACTGATGAAAGATAAAACTAGGAAGGAAAACGATCAAAACTTGAAATTGTGATACAACACTAATATTAAAAACCATGAAAACCGTATTAAAATAATAAAAGGAGTAAATTGGAAGAGTATATATCTATATTATTATTAGTTTGACCCTATTTTCATAATACCATTTTAGAATAAAATTCTTTAAATATTTGACCATTTAAGATTGAGTAATTCAATATTCTGTAAAGATGAAATGAAATAAATATACCGACTCATTAAGATATAATGAAGAATTAAAAAAACTTCTGACACAAATATAAAAATAATTGGATTACAAATATCACGCTACTACTTCTGTGTGTTTTAATATTTCATATTATTCAAAATTATTTAATACCTTAGAAATTCAATTTATATTATACTCTATTTTCTTGTCATGTAGTTAGTAATCTTTTTAACAACTTCCCTTTTTCCATTTTAATGTAATTTCTGATATAAATTTGAATAAGTTCTTATATTCAAAGTATATCAAATTTTAAACCATATAATAATTTCTTAAAATATGGAAATAAATGTAATGGAGATCTTAAAATATAGAGATAAATGGAATGGAGAGTCATAGCAATCTATATACTATATAACAAAACTAACCCTTTGTCATACCAGTTATGTCATGTGTCATCACCACAATCACACTTTTCCCTCCAAAAATATTTCTTAATTTTCCCCTCAACAAAACTAACTCATTGTCACATCAGCTATACAATGTATCATCACCACAATCACAATTTTCCCTCCAAAAATTTTTCTTCATTTTCCCTCAACAAAACTAACTCTTTGTCACATTAGCTATGTCATGTGTCATCACCATGGGTAACTCTTTAAGATCCATACAATTATTATACTTAATGATCATTCATGATTTCATAAGGAAATCATTATGCACATTTCATATATATTAATTTATATTAATCACTAGGTACATTTGTTTAAAATTATACCTAACAATTAATCATCATTCATCACCATTACCATTCAGCAATATCTTTGCCACATCAGTTATGTCATGTGTCATCACCACAATCACAATTTTCCCTCCAAAAATCTTTCTTCATTTTGCCCTCAACAAAACTAACTCATTGTCACATCAGCTATGTCATGTGTCATTACCACAATCACATTTTTCCCTCCAAAAATCATTCTTCATTTTCCCTCAACAAAACTAACTTCTTGTCACATTAACTATGTCATGTGTAACACCCTAAATTTAAGTCTTTAAAATTATAGTATCAATCTTGGGATTCTCGCTTGAGCGAGGGATTCTCGCCTAGGCGAGAAAGGCTCACCTGGGAGGGTGAAATCCTGGGCTATACTGAAGGATTCTCGCCTGAGCGAGGGTTGTCTCGCTTGAGCGAGAGTGTCTCGCCTGAGCGAGAGTTGGCTCGCCTGGGCGAGAAATGCTCAACTGGAAGGATGAAATCATGGGCTATACGGAAATATTCTCGCCTGAGCGAGAGTTGGCTCGATTGAGCGAGGGTGGTCTCGCCTGAGCGAGGGTTGGCTCGCCTGGGCGAGAAAAGTGACATTCTGGACTTGTCGAGGCTGTAAGATCCTCGCTTGAGCGAGAGGATTCTCGCTTGAGCGAGAGATGCCTCGCTTGGGTGAGAGTTCCTTCGCCTGGGCGAGAGGGTCAGACCTGAGTTTTTAAAATGGGCGGGATTTTCTCGCTTGAGCGAGAATGAGCTCGCTTAAGCGAGAGCCTGACGAGACAACATTAAATGAGAAACCCCAAACACATTTTAGGGTTAGAAATTGAAGAGAGGTGAGAGAAGAGAGCTTTCCCAAGGGCAAGGAGCTTGGATACTCATCTAAAAGCTTGAGAAGAGGTAAAACTCTTGATTCTAACTCTCTTCTTCCCTTTGAAACTTATATTGGGTATGTTGGATCTCTTCTCAAAATGTGTAAAACCTTGGAAACTCGCCCTTTCGAGTTATGGTTCGTTTTATGTTGTTTTTACCTTGTAAACTATTGGTTTAGAGTTAGTATTTCAAGAATGGAAAAGGTTTGTGGGTTGATTCATGAAAACCCCAAAACCCTAAAGAGAAAATGTGGTTAAAGTGGAAAATGGGTAACATGCTAGAGGTAGAAGATGAGTTTACTTTCTAATGTTGAAATATGAGATGAATATGTATGTTTTGGATGGTTGTGAACTTATGATGAAAGTAGTTTAGAAACATTGAAAATATAATGAATATCTTGTATGGTTAAATAATGCAATATAAGTTGTTTATGAGATATTTGGAATAAATTACTAACATTGTGTTATATGGTGGGAATGAGGAAAGATCCTAAAGTTGGAGGCGGTGTCGGTGGAACTTACGAAGTTGCCAAGAACCAAACCCAACACTCACCGAGGTAAGGATAAGTCTTAAACTTATGCACCATGATGGAAAAACGCGTGGATTTTTCTAGTTATGGATAATGAAATGAATTGTGAATCACTTAATTATTATAAGCATATATAGGTATGTTTGTAATGATGATGGTGTGGATTTACTGTTTATGTATTGGTGGAGTGCTAATGGAAATAAAACTCGGAATAATGAAATGAACTGTGAATCACTTAATTGTTATAAGCATATATGGGTATGTTTGTAATGGTGATGGGGTGAATTCACTGTTTATGTATTGGTGAAGTGTCAATGAAAATAAAACTCGTTTTTAGCCGACCATGATTGGTTAGCGACTTTGGCTCAAGTAATGTAGCAAGCTTTGGCTCAAGCAATGTAGCAAGCTTTGGCTCAAGCGATGTAACAAGCTTTGGCTCAAGCAATGTAGCAAACTTTAGCTCAAGTTATGTAGCATGTTTTCAAAAGTATAAACAAAGGAAATAGTTTTAAGTATATTTAATTCTAAGTTTTTACTTAACTTTATTAAAATGTGGATTAACGTATATTGACATTATTTTACGTTAACGACTTACTCCTTTGTGTTTTTGTGTATGGTCAATGTTAATCCCATTGCACGTAGGTGAAAGATGTAAGAACGTTTTGATTAGGAGCTTAGAGGATTTTTAATTTTTGGAAGTCTTTATTTCATTCTTTTGTAATATGACTAACTGTATTTTGAACATGAATATTTGTAACTCTGGATATTCGTAGCTATGGGTATTTTGGAATCCCATAGCTAATTGTATGCGGTAGTTACCGGGATGCATGAATGAATTATGATTTTCTGCTATGCGAACATGTATGAATTATGATTTTCTGCTATGCGAACATATATGTTATTTTGAGATTATGAAATGGGCATGAGTAGGGAAATGAGACTTAATTTGAGTTGTTGGTATTTTTATTTAAAAGACGTAGGAAAATGTATGAAAGATGAATAAAATAAGGAAAAAATTTTAAAGGTAGATTTTGGGTCCTTACATCATGTGTCATCACCATGGATAACTCTTTAAGATCTATACAATTATTATACGTAATGATCATTCATGATTTTGTAAGGAAATCATTATGCACATTCCATATATATTCATTTTTATTAATCACCAGGTATATATGTTTAAAATTATACCTAACAATTAATCATCATTCATCACCATTACCATTCAACAATATCCATGGATGACTCTTTAACATTCATACAATTATTATACTTAATGATCATTCATGATTTCATAAAGAAATCATTATGCACATTTCTTATATATTCATTTGGATTAGTCATCAAATATATATGTTTAAAATTATACCCAACAACTAATCATCATTCATCACCATTACTGTTCAGCAATATTCATGGGTAATTCTTTAACATTCATACAATTATTATACTTAATGGTCATTCATGATTTCATAAATAAATAATTATACACATTCCATATATATTCCTTTTAATTAGTCAGCACATATGTATATATGTTTTAAATTAATAGTCACAATGTATGTATATATGTTTTAAATTTATACTCATATGCTTACAATTATGTTAATTCCTCTTCAGGACTAATGCATTTACAATTATTAATATTATTAACTCTCCTTTTAATTTGGCCATCAAACACATTAAAAAATTTAAACTTAATATATTAACTCTCATTCTTCCATTTTATTATTATCCCCTTTCATTTTCATACATCTTCATCCCTCCATTTCTTGGTTACGTAAAACCAATATTGCATTCTCATACATTGTCAACAACTTACTTCAGTTTTAAAAATATTATTGCAAATATGACACGTAGAGTAAACTTCATTGAAGAGATCAATGATGTCAAAGATACATGGAAGAGTAAAGTCAAAATTATTGGCCTTTGGCGTATGGACAGATCATCGGCGCCATCCTTGGAAATGATTTTCATGGATGAAAATGTATTTTTTTGACTCTGTGTTTTACATATTAAACCATTTTTATATATTTACATCATTATTTCTCTGTATTATTTTTCCCTCTATAAATTAGGTTGACAAGATACAAGCTATTGTCAAGAATTACCATATTTCTCAATGGGAGCCTCAACTGTAAGAGGACCAAAGTTATATTGTTAGAAATATTAATGTTGATGAGGATGGTTCGACTTTGTTCTTTTGTTTGTATGTTAATCAAGATCATATGCTTATCTTTTATGTGGTTTTTCATCTTTAAATGAACTAGCAAGTTACCCGTGCATATGCACGGGCACTATTTTTTACCGCATGATTAATAGCACATATTACATGTGTATTCACGTGGTTAACAACATACATGTTATTCATACATTCGCATGTTTAAAAATACATATATTACATGTGCATTCGTATTGTTAAGAACAAACATATGACCCGTATATTTTAATGGTTAAAAAGACACATGTTACTCATACATTCACATTGCTAAGAAGAGTACATGTTACCTATACATATGTTACTCGTACATTCGCATTACTCGTACAAACATGTGTCTTTTAAACCATATATTCAAATGATTAAAAATACACATGTTACATGTGCATTCGTATTGTTAAGAACAAACATACGATCCATACATTTTAATGGTTAAAACACATGTTGCCTATACATTCGCGTAGTTAAAACACACATGTTGCTCGTATATTCACATTGTTAAGAACACTTATGTTACCCGTATTACCAATTCAAGAATAATTTTATAAAATGGTTATATTTTTATCAATAAAACTATTCAATTCTATTATTATTATCATTATTATTATTATATCTTATTAAATAATATATTGGGTAATGAACAATATGTAAGTATATATTTTATCCTATGTGAGAGATTGTACAAAGTGAATTTTATTTATTGTGGGTGTCATTTTTATTATTATTATATGTTATTAAATAATATAATATGTAATGAATGGGTAAGGTGTAATTTTATCTTGTGTGAGAGGTTGTATATTAAGAAAGTGATGTATTTTGGGAGGGAAAACTTTCGTTGAGGTTGTGACACTTGTCACGAGAGAACATTTTTTTCTTATATAGTATATAGATATGTGCACTTTGCGGGTCTTATCATGTGCTTATTTGGTTCTTATTTTAAAATGGTTTTATCTCATAGTATAAATCTGGGATTCTCAACTTCTCTATATCATACAATCAATCATCTTTACAATGCATTTTTCATTGATTTTTTATTTATTCTGTAGATCTATTCTTAGTTTGTATATCTCATATTTAAAGTGCATTTTTTTGTTCATTTTGTATATATGTTCTTATTTTTGTGATTTTTTTTCTTATTTTATCATTTATTTTTCATTGATTTCCTTATTTTGTATATGTGTTCTAACTAATCTCATTATTTTGTAGATCTATTCATTTAACGGTTCTCTTCGTTAGCTTCTGATAAGCAAGTATATCATCCTCAGGAACGAGCAAACCTTCAAAATCTATGATTATTTATTGTTTGTTTGTTTTTGTTATTAATCTATTTATCTCCTCATCATATTTTGTCATTATCATTTTCTTTCCTCATTTTCAGTTTGGTTCTCCCTTAAGCATCTCTACAAATTAGTTTTCTCTCTCTTAATCTCTAATTTTGTTTATATATTTTTTATTCAAAGATTCACTAATTTTCTACAACATATTTATATCATCATCATATCTTACCATAATCATTTTCTCTATTCATTTTTATTCAAATAATTAAAATATATTATGGGTATAATTTTTCTTCATCTTATACTTTCATTGAATTCATTAACCATTACATATGTTATATATTTATTAAAAAAATGTCACCATGATTTTTTTTACTTATCTCTTAAATGTATCTTATAAGTTAATAATATATCAAAAGCACAAATGTTTGAATTTTCAAGGGACAATTTTTCATGTCACATATGTGCATTTTATTAATTGTTAACATGACTTTTGAATTGTTGCTTATGTTATCGCAGTCACTTGGGTGTATTGAGAATGATATAACCAATAAATCAAATGATATTCCCTCTGCTTTTGGAGTTTGCTTATGCTTAGCAATTTTTTCAATCATTTTGTATCATATAATTAAAGATAATAAAATGTCATAAATTCTAACATTTTGTTTTGTTTTCTTTTTACATCCACACAAACTTTTCAAGTACTAAAATAGTCATTTTTATGAATTGTGGATAATTATAGAATAATAACAATTGGAGAAATTTACTCTCGAGATTTAAGATTAATTGATGTAAAAAATAAATGATAAAAATTCATATAAAAAATATATAGTAGAATGACAATAAATGGAAGTTCATAAGGAATAAAAATTGCATAGTTGAATAATGACAATAAATTTTGCTATATTATTTTAATTTTAATCGAATAAGTGAATAAATATTGACAACGTAGAATAAATATCGATGATTAGTTGCAAATTAATTATTAATAATTACTTTGAAAAATTACCGTCGATCATTAGGAGAGAAATAAAACTGATGAGCATGTAACACCCCGAATTTTAGTCTTTAAAAATTATAGTAACAGTCCTGGAAGCCTCGCTTGAGCTAGAGATTCTCGCCTAAGCGAGAAAGGATCACCTGGGAGGTGAAATCCTGGGTTATACTGGAGGATTCTCGCCTGAGAGAGAGTTGTCTGGGCGAGAAATGACAATTTTGGACTGTTGACACAGTGTAATCGATTACATGGTCCTGGTAATTGATTACATGCTGATATCTGATCAGACATGTGTAATTTTTCATGATGTAATCGATTACATGGTCTTGGTAATCGATTACATGATGATATCTGATCAGACATGTGTAATTTTTCATGATGTAATCAATTACATGGTCATGGTAATCGATTACATGCTGATATCTGATCAGACATGTGTAATTTTTCATGATGTAATCGATTATACTACACTCATAATCGATTACATCATATTAAAAGCATCAGATATGTGCATTTTTCACATTGTAATCGATTACAACATGTTGGTAATCGATAACACTCATCGCTGTGACTATAAAAGTGAAAAAAAGGGGACCCTAATCTTCATTTTCTTTTTACCCCTTTCTCTCCCCACGGTGGCTCCACCCAAATGGACCATTTTTACCTCCACTAAGCCTCAAAACTCATCAAAACCTTCCTCTTGCTTCATGGTGACACATTTGGAAAAGCTTGGAGGTGAAAAAGCAACAATGGAGGTTGGAGGAGATGATGGGAGATGTGGCTCTTTTGCGGAGCAACGGAGCTTACGCAACCTAAGGTGAGGGAGAAGACCATTGTGGTCTTAGAGTATTTCATTAGAGTCATCATCTCCGATTTCCCTCAAGAATCAGAGCATATTAACGGATAGAAACTCTCTTGGGAGTTTGTGGTCCATGTGAGAGTCTATATTTTACATGAGGATGTATTAGCCATAAAAGTGGAGATATATGTGTGGGGAAAACCGTTTATTTGAGTAAAATGCTATATGCTCATTTATGGTAATACACCGTCATTAAAGATGGTTCTAACGTTAATGTGTATATGATTAAGAATATGTTATGTGTGGTTTGTTTATGATAATGGTTATGTTGTGTGATAATGATGGTGTGTGAGATATTTATGGTCATAAGCATAAATGAGTATGTTGTAAGTAGTTGATTGTTATAAACATGTATGGGTGGATTGTATCAATGAATGTGTGATGAGTTGTGAATGTGTCAAAATGGATATGAGTATGTTTATCAAAATAAGTATGTTGTGAGTAGTTGATTGTTATAAACATGTATAAGTGTGTTGTAACAATGAATGTGTGATGAGCTGTGAATGTGTTAACATGGATAAAAGTATGTTTGTGACAACGAATGTGTTGTATGTTATTTATGGTGATAAAATAATGAGATGCCTTGTGTTGACTGTGTATGACATGGATGTGAGTGTAATGTGGAAACTCGACCTGCCCGAGGTGGTATGGGGATTACTCGACCTGCCCGATGGGGTATGGTGATTATTTGTACGGTGCAGAATTGTTGAATGAGATCAATGGTAAATTATTATGGAATGTGAAGGATGTGAAAAGTGTATACTCGGAATGAAAATCATATGCATGCCATAGGATATATATTATGGGATGTATATCCTATAGGATGAATATGGATAATACGCGATAAATAAATATGCACACTATAGAACACATATAGTATGGGATGTATGTGTACTATAGGGTGAATATGGATAAAATGTGATGAATAAGCATGCACACTATAGAACACATATAATATGGGATGTATGTGTACTATATGGTGAATATGGATAAAATGCGATGAATAAGTATGCACACTATAGAACACATATAGTATGAGATATATGTGTAATATAGGGTGAATATGGATAATATGTGTTGATTGATATATACATATCATGATGATGTTAGATGTGTGTGGTTTTAATACTTTAATGTCATTACTCCATGTAAATCCACGCTACGGTCGCCGTACACAAATAACATAATATATATATATGGATAATATATAGCGCATTGGACGCTTGCGGAGAAGAGTACATGATAGAGTAGCGGATAATATGTAATTGATATGTTATATGATAAATATTTGTAATATGAAGAACATGTTAAAGTGAATTCATGTATAAACAACTTTCTGTTAAGTGTATATTGAAGTGGATCTAATGTTTGTATTCAAGGTAATTTTGAGAAAGTGTAATTGTATAAAGGATGTATTTGAACGGGAGTGTAATGACATGCTTTTGAAATGAAGGGTGTTTGGAATATTTCCGCCTTGCAAATTTATAAACGTATTCTCTCAAGTTTCCAAACTGTTCGAGTAATGTCTTTCAAAAGTAATCACTTCACTTTCACGAATAAGGATTTTAAAAGAGAATTTTCGAGTTATGAAAATCGGGTCCTTACAGAGCATGTCTAAGGTAATAAAAATACATATTGTTATTTAATGTGGTGCTTATTGGTGAGATAAATAATGTTATTGAAAAATAATGGATACTTTATTTTCAAAAAATCTAAAAATTTAATTTAATGTTCTCATTTACATTTATTAATATTGTTCATACATTTCAATTACTATCTTTAAAATATTTTAGCAGTTTTAATTCTAACTAATTAAGGTCTCCATTATTTTGAAACAAAATCGAAGTATGTAATTATAACTTTCCTATTTCAATGATCATTTATTAGTAAAATTTCATTTCTATCTATTAAAATATTATTTTTGAAGTTATCATACTAAATGATTAAACTCGTATTTATTTTCAAAAAAATCTAAGTAATTAATTACATTATCCCCTTTTGTATACTTTTAAAAAAAATAGGAAATAATAAACAGCTATACTAACAACTAATAAGAAATAATATCCTAGAAATAAAAAAAATTATAAACAAGTTACATTAAGAAATAATCACAATAATATCATAAAATTAAACAAATTCTCTATATGTATGTGTATATTAAGAATGAGTAATAAGTTTTTATTCTATTTTTTAGTTAACCAAATATATAGACTGTAAAGTATGAAAATCAATTAAAAAAGTACAAAAGTGTAGGGTAAATGTGTGTTCTTAGCAATGTGAATGTAAAAAATGTACATGTAACATGTGTGTTCTTAGCAATGTGAATGTAAAGAATGTACATGTAACATGTATATTTTAATCATGCGAATGCACAAATAACATTGTGTTCTTAACTCAATAGTGTTTTGTATAACTCAGTAGTGATGAATATACCAAAATCTCAAAGAAAAAAATATAGGCTTTTTAGAGCTTTTTATCTTTGTTTCATTTTAGCGTTTGCCATAACTTGTTTTCACTTCACATTCCTATATTAGACCTCTTGAAAACTTACATGCTTATAGCATTCAATATTTGAGAATAGATTATTATTTAAAATTACCTCATAAATCTTTTATATGTGGTGATCAAATATTCAAAATCACTTCAATATTGGTTAATATAAGCCAATGTACTTCTTGGGATTATTATTAATTATGGATTATTCTAAAAAACCTACTAATTATAAGAAGAAATATTATTTTGGTTCAATTTACCCATTATGATAAAGTTATTATTTTTATTATTATTGAATCGCCATTTATTTGTTTACTTTATAATTAAATATGTACCAATTAATTTATATTATTGTTTTATTTATTTCTAATACTTGTTATAATATTTACTAAAATAGATATGTGAGATTAGATAAGTAAAGAAAAAAAATAGTTAATTGGGCCGAAAACTGGAGAGTTAAGCGGTAACATGAAGTTGGATTAAGAAATATTGGTGGAACAAAATTTTCATAGTCTGACTTGCAGTGACGGGCTTGCATGGGAGGTGGGGCGGAACCCATGGCAATGATTTGCACTTCAATACCGGACAAGGATCTGATGTCTCTAAATACGTTATTAATGTCCTGCAACAATTAAAATGAATAAAAAATAGAAAAAATAATAAATATTTAATTTTTTAATTGATATGAAATATTTTGATTGGAGCATGAGAGTTTTGAGGATGTACTAGCAGTGTCTATCTCATGCACTGGCCGAAGAGCAACATGTGTCTTTTTGCAACCCCAACGTGTTTTCTCACGATGTCATGGTGCAGTGTTATCGTAGCTAAATGATTTGGCCATTATTGTCCAGATTTATTTGAAGTGATGATTAGCCTATTACATGGAAATCGGGGAGATCAGATAATGGAATAATAAATTGAATGACGTGTAGCCTACAAGCACGACTTTAGGAGGCTGAAAGTTATGATGACAACGTGATAAAAGTGTGATGTGGAAATTATTTTATCTATCTTATAAAATATTAGGTATGTCTAAAATATAGAAGAGTTGGTTAAAAAACTATATAGACCATATAAAACACTTGAAATTATCAAAATATTCATATTTTGTGAAAAAAGTTTGACCTTATAAATACTACAAATGAATAAGATTTCCCCAATTGATAAAAAAATCTTTTAAAATTTTATAAGCCCATAAAATTACAAAAAAATGCCACTTTGGGTAAAAATTTATACTATTTATAGAATATGAGAGATCCATTGACTCAAAGAGTAAGTTTTATCTTAGTCATTAATTCTATGGAAATCCAATGGTTTGAATTAGTGGGTAGATCTAAACCATTGGATTTTCCTAGAATTGATGGGTAAGATGTGAGAAAAACTTACTCTTGGAGTAAGTGAATTCATACCCTTTATAAAATGGTAATAATTATTGAAAATATATGGGGAAAACATTTTGTTATTTTATAAAAGCATAAAAATCATTGAAATGTTCTATTGATTTGTCTGCCATATAGAAAATAGGTTATACTAAATTAAGTGTTTGCCCTAATTTTGTTGGGGAGGGATCCATTTAGTCCAAGAGTAAGTGGAAAAAACTCACTCCACATTTTAGCCATACAATTTCGGAAAATCCAATGGTTTATATATATTCATCAATTCAAACCATTGAATTTCCCTAAAATGAATGATCATGATGTAGAATAAGTTTTTTTCACTTACCTTTGGAGTAAGTGGATCCCTCCTCTGATTTGTTTTAGTGGATAAGAACATACATTTTCATTTACATTGAAAAAACCTATAAGTTATTAGCATATATTATACTCATTCCATAATATAATTATTTAATAAAGATAATTAGGAAGAAGAGATGACGAGACCTTGATATTGTCATACAATAATAATTTTAAAACTGAAAAAATATTAAGTAAAGAAAGATATAATACGGAAGAAATTTATTTCTTGATTATTATTATTATTATAATTATTATTATTAGTTTGACCCTCTTTTCATAATATCATGATTCACTTACTTCAAGAGTAAGTTTTTTAAATTTACTTTACATCTTAGCTATCAATTATAGGGAAATGTAATGGTCTAGATCTAACATCTAATTCAAATCATTGGATTTCCCTAGAATTGATGACTAATGTGTTTAGTAAATTTAAAAAACTTACTCTTGAAGTCAATAGATATATCTCTTGAAAATAACATTCATTGACCATTTAAGATTGACTATAATAAATATTTTCAAAGACCTGATAAATTAAAGGGCACTGACTCACTAAAACTAATATAAATAAAATAATTTAAAAAACTTAAGACACAAATGTAGAAAATTGGATAAAGAATCACTCTATTCATTAAATATTTGACCATTTAACTTTGAATATATTAAATATTTTCAAAGACTAAATAAATTAAAGGCACCTACTCACTAAAACTAATGTAGAGAAAAGAATTTAAAAACTTATGACACAAATGTTAGAAAATTGGATAAAAATAAGAACAAAACTTAGGCAGAGTAGAATAAGTGTTGTTGGTACATTTGATATATTAGAGAATTGTATGTTGATTTTTTTTACTTTGAAGGTTAAAAAATATTTTATTTTAAATCTAATAAATGTTCATTTTTAATGTATTGAGAAATTGAACATTTTTGACATTGAAAGTGAATAAAAAAAATTCACATGTCATCCTCTAACATGTCACTTGTACCACCAACACCTATAATACTACACCTAAGTTTTGTCCTAAAAACAACTCTATCATTTCCCATCTTTTGATATTTTAATTTCTTGCTCATATTTTTCCAAATTCTTAATGTTTTATAAATCAATATAGTTTTACACTCTTTTTTCTAATCACCCCTTTAATGATCATTCCCATTTTTAACCAATTATTTCTCCATTTTTTATTGTAATTTCTCAAGTAAATTTATAGGGTTATATCAAAATCTATATACTACATAATAAATAAATAAAACGTCATGTCAAGTCATTCTATGACAAGTGTCAAAACTTCAACCAAAATTTTCCTCATAAAACACCTTACTTCTTGCCATGTCATCCCATGACAAGTAACCCCAGTGAAAATTTCTCATTCTATAACAACTCACTTTTTTTAACGTACAACCTTCCATATAGGATAAAAGTACATTCTACCCATTGTTTATTACCTACATATAATAATAATAAAACTGACGCACTACACGTCATGTTGTACAACCTCTTACACATGATAAAAATACACTCATACCCATTATTTATTACATAATATATTATTTAATAAGCTATAATAATAATAATAACATTTAACATATATATAAGAAAAAATTCACCATTATTCATTTTCACATGTGTCACAATCACATTCATTTTTTCCGTCCAAACTTGGTAGACTAACATAATTACAGAGAGGATATATTAATTACTAAGAGATGATACCATATGTTTGACACTTGAATTTTTCAAGAGCTACTTTATCATTACATCATGATTTTTTTATTATCATTGTAATATAAATTGTATGATATATTTATTTATGTATATATTTAAAAATTGTGGGGATACTTTAGTCATTTCCTCTATACTTCATTCATCTCATTTACAAGTAACATTTGTGTTTTTAACCATTAAAATATACGGGTCATATGTTTGTTCTTTACAATACGAATGTAGATGCAACACACATGTATTTTTAACCATGCGAATGTATGAGTAACATGTGTATTTTTAATCATGTGAATACATATTATATGTATGTTATTGATTATGCAGAAAAAAATAACGCATCATATATATGCACGGGTAACTTGCTAGTTTAGATGATATAATAATATAAAATAAGAGAAATGGAATGGAGAGTCATTGCACTTACCCTTATATATAACTCAATAGTGATGTAGCAAATAAAAAAAAAATAGATATGGCTTCTGCAACTTTTTATCTTTGTTTCATGTTAGCCTTTGTCATGACTTGTTTTTCTCGTAGTATTCCTATAGGTAATCTTGCTTTGACCTCTTGAAAATTTACATAGTTATTGCACTTAATATTTGAGAATAGATTATAGTGTAAAATCACTTCCATAAATCTTTTTACTTTTTGTTTATCAACTATTAAAAATCACATCAATATAAGTGAATATAATCCACATGTTTTTCATTTTATTTGATTGGGGAATATGTAAGAGTTTTAGCATTTGCAGAGCAAGGAGGAGCACTTCACCAAGCATCTAATCCACTCCCTATTTATCATCATCCAACCAGTGCTCCAGATGTTTCAGGTAGTAACATTGTTTTCATTATTTTAGCAAATGTAGGAAAAACAATAATGAAATAATGAAGAAAATAAAACCTGAAAACAAAAATGCTTTCATTTTTATGTTTTCCATTAATTTTAAGAAATTACTTCTATTTTTCCATACATGCTTTATTAGACAATAGAATAAATTATGTTATATGGTAAAATTATTTATCAACATATTTGGAATGGTAAATAAAAATATATAGTGGATCCTTCGTATTATATAAGATCAAAGACAAAATTTTAATCAAGTGATTAATTATGACTAATACCTATTTTGCTCACATGTCTCAACAATCATTATTACTAATAAGGAGTTAGTTGAATTTGGAGTTTGAATACTCATATATTAATAAGATCAAATGCTAAATTTTGTCACTCAAAAAATACTTGTTGAGATGAGAATCATTTATTTCTAAAGATATTAGCTCGAAAAATATTGCTTCCATTGATTAATAAAAACCTCTTCTAGGATTGGTATCAAAATTTTAAAAATTATTTTTCTTTTGACAATATTTATTCATATTATATGTTTGATTTTTTTTAATGAAAATCAGAGAGGCTACTAGGAGAAATCGATTATGAAGACCCACACACTCATCCAAGTCCCCCAGACAATCATCTTCCCAATGAGGACACTGAAGTTTAAACATCTTGTTTTAAGTTGTGAAAATTTGGATAATAATATTAAGGGTAATAATAAAATATGTCATCTTATAATAATATTATATTTTTGTGTTAGTCTTCTAAAAATAAAAAATTTGTCATATTGTTGGCCTAACTAATAAAATTAACCGATACATTTTTCTGGTAGCACCTTTATTTAGTAGCCCATAGATTACTAACATAATAATTATGAGTTTAAATAAGCTTGGTTGAAAATCAGAGTTAATTTATACAATATGCTGAAACAAAACACTTATTTTAAAACCGAGACTAATATCTTACCTCAACTCCAAAATAAAACAATTTTACAATTTTTTATAAAATAATTTATTAATTTCAAGCTAGTAGATCCGCTCTATGAATTGGATTTTCCACATCGAGTTAATAATGTAAAATAAGTGCTTAACTAAAGGCCTTTACATGCTAAAAACTTTTTTCTCTAAATTAATATCATAATTAATTGAGTTTTAGTAAAACTATACAATTCACCCCTCAGTTTTTTGTCATTATTATACGAACCATCTATCTCTTACATGAATGACCTTTAGTTTTATACATACATTACATTGGCTACCCATATATGATATATAAGTGTAATCTTTTAAACAAAAAAAATTTGGTGAGTATAATTAAGTTAAACGAAATATTGTATATTGTGTAGTCATTGTCTTTATTATTTTTGTTTCATTAAAAAATACATTAATATTTCTAAGGAGATAATAAAATAACTTTTATACTAGTTTCTAACGAACTAAATAAATAATGAAGACGCATTAAATTTTATATTATTTAGATTTGTCTACATAATATACTATTTTGTTTAATTTAATTACACATGCGACACGTTTTTGTTTAAAAATATTACACTTATATATCATAGAAAGGAAGTCACTATAATATATGTTCAAAATTAGGGATGATTCGTGTAAGATTTTATCTCTCCAAAATAAAACAATTATACAATTTTTGATAAATTAATTAATTAATTTCAAACTAGTAGACCAGCTCTATGAATTGCATCTTCTACATCAAGTTAAACCTGTAAAATAAGTGTTAGAATCGTTGGAATTTCCTTATGATTAGTAAACTATCAATACTAGGATCTTGAATGTCATGATTCTCACACACAATATAAAACAGAGATTTCAACGTCATACATGAATTCATGTTCCCAGATCCGTTCCTTGCGTATGCCTTCGTAGAGAGGTTTTGGTATGATGGTCTTCCTCAATCAAATCATTGATTCCTCTTGGGACTTTCGTTTTCTCTCTGATGGGGAGATGTGAAAACTATGTTTAATTTGGTGTATTGAGAACCATAACATTCCTAAAGTGTTAACTTATAGGGTTCCCATTATTCCCTCTAGGCTAACTACTGTGAGTATCCACTCATTAAGCCCATATCCATAATTAGTTCATTTTATAAGTCAAAATGGTTGTAAGTAATTAGATCACTTGTTTTATAACCCGAAAAATAAATAATCGATATAATTGTATATATATGATGCCCACCTTAATTGGAAATTATGAATTGCTAACAATCTCTCACTCGAGCTTCATATTTTCTTGAACAAATTATATCACATATTTTTTAGGCGCTTCTGTATGCTATATATATTTAGACTTCTCCTTAATACAATCTGGTTCATCTCATATATCAATTACGGAACCACCGCAATGTTCATCGCATATAAGCGTGACTAGACCACGATGATCACCATATTAATATACTTAATGACAAAGATCAAATATGGATGAGTGACATGGAAAATTTCATGCAATGTGATCTCAAAAATGTCTATTTCCAACTGATACTTCTTTAATCTTTAGCGAGATCAATCTAAATTCTTTAATTGCAACACAACAGTTACAATAAACACATTCAAAATGGAACAACAAACCATCAACTTTATTATGCATAAAAATGTATATAACAACCAAAGTAAATCATAAAACATATAGACTCTCACTAAACTAAGGTATCTTAAGGAACAACACATATAAAAGCAACATGCTTGTGAAAGACTTTAGGTATCAGACGCTTAGTCAGTGGATCAGGTAGCATAAAAATTGTCCTTATTTGTTCCATGAAAATTTGTCTATTTTGAATACTTTCTTTAACAACCAGAAACTTGATGTCAATAAATTCAAACTTTTTAGAACTCCTATTATTATTGGAGTAAAGAACTGTGGACTTGTTGTCACAATAAATTCTCAGTGGTCTTTCAATTCTATCGACCATATGTAAGCCAATAACAAAATTCTACAACCATACGCCATGGTCTGATTTCTCAAAACAAGCTATAAACTCCACAACCATGGTTGAAGGAGCTATGAGTGTCTGTTTAGCCGACTTCCAAGAGATAGCACCTCAAGCCAATACAAACACATATCCAGAAGTGGAGCGTATGTTGTCTTGACATCCAGTAAAGTCAGAGTATGAATACCCAATGATCTCTAAATTCTCAGACCTCCGATAAGTGAGTATGTATTCCTTTGTTCTCTTCAAGTAACGCATAACACGTTTGACTGCCTTCCAGTGATGCATTTCATGATTACTCATATATCTTCCCAAAACTCCCCCAACAAATGCTATGTCGGGGCGTGTGAAAACTTGAGCATACATTAGAATTCCTACTACCGATGCATAAGGAGTATTTTTCATCTCGTATCTTTCAAGGTCATTTTTGGGGCACGGTTGGAGACTAAACTTGTCTCCCTTAGCTATAGGGGTATCTCCTCGTTTACTGTCTTTCATGCCATTATCAATATAGCTTTCTTGTGACAACCTTAAGATACCTTGAGAGTGATCTCTTAGTATCTGAATGCCTAATACAAAGGAAGTTTCCCCAAGATCTTTCATTTCGAAATTCTTCATTAGAAATCTCTTGGTCTCATACAATAGTCCAATATAAATGCTCGCAAGCAGTATATCATTGACATATAATACCGAAAATATAAATTTACTCCCACTGAACTTGTGGTACACAATCTTCAACTTTATTTGCCTCAAAATCATACAAGGTAATAAGTTGATGAAACTTGTGATTCCACTGATGAGAAGCTTGTTTAAGGTCATAGATCGATTTCTTTAATTTGCACACCATAGATTTTGAGCCAATTGATTCAAAGTTTTCTGGTTGCACCATATATGTTGTTTATTTAATGTCACCATTTAGAAATGAAGTCTTAACATCTATCAGATGTAGCTCTAAATTAAAATGAGCTACTAGTGCCAATATTATTCTAAAAGAATTATTTGAAGATACTGAAGAGAATGTTTCTTTATAATCAATGTCTTCTTTATGAGTGTAGACTTTAGCAACTAGACACACTTTATATTTGTCAATATTACCTTTTGAATCCCTCTTTCTTTTAAATATACATTTGCAACCAATAAGTTTCACACCTTTAGGTAATTTGACAAGATCCCAAACGTCATTATCATGCATTGACTTTATCTCATCCTTCATGGTATCAACCCACTTTTGAAAGTTAGAACCTTTCATGACTTGACAGAAGTTCAATAGATCATCCTTTGTTAACCCGATGTCATCCTCATGTTCTTGAAGAAATACAATATAATCATCTGAAAATGCATTTATCCTCTCTCTAGTGGATCTCCTTAATGACACTTCTACTTCTTAAGGTTGTTGAATTTGCTCCGAAGGTACTTCAACGAGAACCTCATTGTTTTTTTGCTCTGGAATATTGTCAGCAACAATATTCTAAACATTTTCTTCTACTACCGAAGTTGTTCCTTGAATGGTAATAGGCACAAGAACTTGTTCACAATTAGTGACATGTTCTTCCTCAAAGACAACATTCCTTATGTTCTATTCCTTCCCAAAATCAAATTCCTCAAGAAATCTCACATTGTCTGTCTCAAAGAAAAGTCTTGTTGTAGGATCATAAAATTTATAGCTCTATGAACGTTCAACATAGTCAAAAAAGTTATAGCTAATTGTTCTTGAGTCCAATTTTCTTTCATGTGGTTTATTAGGACGTGTAAGGACCCAAATTCTACCCTTGAAATTTTTTCTCATTTTAATTCAAATTCCATGCAATCACTCATAACTCACATTACCAATTTAATATCCTTACTTCAAAATCTATTTCTCTCCTCACACTCAATCCCTAAATCAATAATGACGTACATAATCATTTTACTTAGAAGTCTTCATGAATCATTCCTTGAACTAATCTTTTAACCTATTATATTATCATACGATTTATATTGCGGAAAAACATAATTCATTCATATCATTCCCTATGAGTACTAAGACCTCAAAGGTTCTAATCCTCCAAAATAACATTACGCATGGTTATAAATATCCAACTAATAGTTAGCCATGATTACAAACATTTATATCCACAAGTAATCATTTAGAATACGAAACATAAATAGTGAATCCAACGTCTAAAGCTCCTAAAACTCCCGACCTAGCATACTGCATTCATCTATTTACCTGCAATGAGATTATCAACGATAAAAGTACAAAACACACAAAGGAGTCGTTAATTCAATAAACGTCATTATAAGATAATCCACATTAAAAAAAGGTTAGTAAACCATTTTTGAAATTCATTTTGTCTTGCTGCATAACTTGAGCCAAAGTCGCTACACCCCTTAGGGTTAGCTAAAAGCGTTTTCTCATCTCTTTTACCAAGAAAACATGCCGCATAAACTCGGGCCGAAGTGTTGCTTCATAAACTCGAGCCGAAGTCGCTACACCCCTTAGGGTTAGCTAAAAACAAATTCTCATCTCTTTTATAAAGAAAACATGCCGCGTAAACTCGGGCCGAAGTGTTGCCTCATAAACTCGGGCCGAAGTGTTGCCTCATAAACTCGGGTCGAAGTGTTGTCTCATAAACTCGGGCCGAAGTGTTGCCTCATAAACTCGGGCCGAAGTCGCTAACCATTTCTGGTCGGCTAAATATATATTTTTCCTTCCATCGATTTGCCATCAATCATTTCCCGTAAATCCACGTCATCTTTAGTATAAACACTCCATATCTGTTTATACTAAATACGTGATATACAATATAATTATTGCATGGCTAGGAAACACACACCTTTTCCATCTTCCGTAAATCTACGCATACTTTAGTATAAACACACCCATATATATTCATACTAAATGCGTAATTCACAACTCGATCATTTCATAACCAGAAAATACCCACATTTTCCTTTTTCCGTAAATCTACGCCTTCTTTAATATAAACACACCCATATATGTTTATACTAAATGCGTAATTTACAATTTAGTCTTTGCATAACCAGAAAATACACATTTTCTATTTCAAATGCAACATTAAAGACTTATCCTTACCTTGGTGCGTATTAGGGTTCGGTTTGTGAGTAACTTTACCAGTTTCCTCCACGATCTCCTCCAACCTTAGGATCTCTTCTCATTCCCACCAATAACAACAATGTCAGTCATTTATTCAAAATAACACATAAACAACTTATATTGCACCATTTAATCATACAAAATATTCATCATCAATATTTAACCATCTAAAACATGTATAACATCTCATATTTCAATATTTGGGGGTAAACTCATCTTCTACCTCTAGCATTTTACTCATTCTCTCCTTTTACCACATTTTCACTTTTAGGGTTTTTGGGGTTTTCATGAGTCAACCCACAACCCTTTCCATTCTTGAGATACTATCTCTAAACCAAGAGTTTACAAGATAAAAACAACATAAAACGAACCATAACTCTAAAGGATGAGTTTCCATGGTTTCTCATGTTTTGAAAATAAATCCAACATACCCAAAACAAGTTAGAGAGGAAGAAGAAGAGTTAGAAGCAAGAGGTTTACCTCTTCTCAAGCTCTAAGATGAGTCCTAAGGCTCTTTGCTCTTGAAAAGCTCTCTTCTCTATCTTCTCTTCAAAGTTCTAACCCTAAAATGTGTTTGGGTTTCTATTTTAAAGAGCATCGTCGTAAGTGTAATCGATTACCATATGGTGTAATCGATTACATCAGTCAAAAATGCACATATCTGATGCTTTTAATATGTTGTAATCGATTACGAGTATAGTGTAATCGATTACATCATGTAAAATACACAGGTCTGATTAGTTTATCAGCATGTCATCGATTGCCATTTCTCGCCTAGGCGAGACAACTCTCGCTCAGGCGAGAATCCTCCAGTATAGTCCAGGATTTCACCCTCCTAGGTGATCCTTTCTCGCTCAGGCGAGAATCTCTCGATCAAGCGAGGCTTCCAGGACTGATACTATAATTTTAAAGATTAAAATTTGGGGTGTTACAGGACGCACCTCAGCTGGACAACCACAAATGTGCAAGTGCTTCAAGCTTGGTCTTTTACAAGTCCAAAGCTCATATGAGGTTTTGTTAACTGCTTTACTTGGCACCCTATTAAGGATTTAAACTTCGATTTTTAAAGCTTCCCCCAAAGAGACTCTGGTAAGGAAGAATGACTAATCATACTCCTCACCGTATCCTTAAGAGATCGATTTCGCCGCTCAATAACACCATTCATGCTTGGTTTGTCTGCCATAGTGTATTGCGGAACAATTCCACATTCTATGAGGAAAAGCGCAAATGACCCTAGACGTTGTTCTCCTGATCCATCATACCTACCATAGTACTCATCATCACACTCAGATTTGAGAGCCTTAATTTTCTTTCCAAGTTGAAGTTCAACTTCAGCTTTGAAAGACTTGAAAACATCCAAAGATTGAGACATCTCATGTATTAGATATAGGTAATCGTCTATGAATGTAATAAAATAATGTTATCCATTCCATGAAGTCATAGGGAAAGGACCATATATATCCGTATGTATCAGTTCTAAGACTTCTTTAGCTCTTTTGACACCTAATTTCCTTTTGTTTGTTTGTTTTCCCTTTATGTACTCAACACAGACTTCAAAGTCAGATAAATCTAAAGGGTCAATAATTTCATCCTACACACAAAGTCTGATAAATCTAAAGGGTCAATAATTTCATCCTACACAAGTCTTTGTATTCTTTGTTTAGATATATGACCCAAACGCTTGTGCCATAAAGTGGGTAAATTCTCATTTAATTTTCGCTTTGTACCATGTGAATTTATTTGAAATACTTCATTATTGGAACTAAAAAACATCAAGCATGTACAAGTTATCAATTAAAGAACCATAACCAACAACATTCGAATTATGATAAAGACTAACTTTATTACTTCCGAAAGAACAAGAAAACCCAAATTTGTCCTAATCGGAAACACTTATTAAATTCCGTCTAAAAGACGGCACAACAAAAGTCTCAAATAAATCCAAATGAAAACCAGTTCTTAAATGTAATATAAATGTTCCAATAGCCTCAACTGAAACCTTTTTGCCATCGCCCACAAAGATGAATTTTTCATCATCACTTGGTTGTCGGCTCCACATGCAACCCTACATAGTGATACTTGTGTGAGTAGTAGCACCAGAATCCACCCACCAAGTATCATTGGGTACAAAAGCTAAATTAATTTCAGAACAAACAAGATTAAGAAATTTACCCTTTCTTAACACCATGTGGCATATTTAGGACACTCTTTCTTCATGTGTCCTTGCTTCTTACAGAAGTAACAGTAAATTCCTCATTACTCTTTAGTTTCTTTAGCTGAGAAGACCCTTTCGCAACACCCTTATTGTTCTTTCTTTTCTTATTTTGAGGACTCATAGCCAAATGAGCACTTTTAATCTTATCTCTCTGCAGTCTCTCTTCCTTTTTCACACAATGAGATATAAGCCCATTTAGGGACCATTTGTCCTTCTGAGTGTTATAGCTCACTTTGAATTGCCCAAAGTGTGCAGGAAGCGAGATCAAAACCAAGTGCACAAGCAAGTCTTCATCAAGCTCTAACTTAAGTGACTTGAGTTTTGACGCGAGATTTGACATCTCCATAATGTACTCCCTTATGTTCTCTTTGCTTCATACCTTATGGAGATGAGTTTAGCCAAAAGGCTACTCGTCTCCACCTTTTCATTTTTTTGGCAAAGTACTAATGTATTTATTCAATGAATTTCCTTGCCTTTTAACCCTCGGAAATAGAGCACTGAAACACTTATGTAATATAGCATTTCATGATCATTAGGCACATTAGAGAATTCTCAATTATCAATTTTAGCCTCATCTAGGTTTTTCAGAGTAGAAATAGATTTCTCCATACAAAGTGTCATATCCAAATCTATACAACCAAGAATAATCTCTATGACTTCCTTCCAGATCAGACCTCAAAGTTTGTCCCATCTAGCAATGAGATGTCATTAATTTGAGCATAAATATTTACAGTACTAGTAAATGAAACTGAATCCATTAGAATAAAGAACACAATAAATTGCAATAATTCTTGTAATAAACTCATATCAAGTTTAACCCTTAAAATCCAATGTGACACATCACAAATTACATAGTACAACATTAATATTCAGTCTTTGGACAAAATATATTAACTTGTAAGTGATACACTCATTGTAGTAATCAAATATTGATAATCACTCCTGTAAAACAGTAAACCTTTCTTTGGATCGACTTACTATTCACAGGGGAAGCTATATGGATATCACATATTTATTATCACAAATATGTTTATAATTTTGGCCAAATAGTAGTCTTCCTTTGGGTAGATCACTATTCTCATAAAAATGCAAACATACAATTAGATTGATATTCCATATCCATTGATAATGGAATCCTTGTTGTAATGGTCAAACATTGATCCTAATGCATGTCAAATAATAAACCATTTTTTTGGATTGATTTATCATTCACATTTGCAACCTATAATTATCACATGTTTACCATCACATGTGTGTATGTAATCCGGCCAAATAATAATCTTCCTTTAGGCTGATTAATACTCACATGAATATATATACGCAGTAGCATTTGACATTTATTATGAAAATTTTACACAAAAGATGTCACTTTGGTGACGTCTTATTTCTATAGGTTCACTTAAAAAGTCAAACAATCTTATAATCCAAAAAAGATAGCCATGAAATATATAAAATTAGACATTCACAAAATAGACATGTCACAAGATACCTAGTACAACATCAATTTCTAGTCTTTGGACAAATAATTTAATTTGTAAGTGGTATTCTCAATGCAATAATCAAATATTAACAATTAGTTCTGTCAAACAATAGCCTTTCTTTGGACCGAGTATTATTCACATGAAAAATATTTATAATTGTTACACATTTATCATCACATGTATGTTATTATTTGGCCAAATTGTGTCTTCCTTTGGACCGAACACAATTCGCATAAATAATCTCATATTCATTTGTGTAATTTTAATCAATTTGCATAATAGAGGTTACTTTAGCAACATATTGCATCAATTGATTCCAAATAATTACCAGACAAAACAAAACACTATCGGTCCAATATAAGGATACAATTTGGAATTAAAATTTTAAGATTTGATCACTTTAATGATTAACAAATCCAATATCATACTATAAGTCCAAATCAAATATGCTCATTTATATATTAGAACATATTAACTAGTGGCATAATTGTTTTTTACACCGTGTCATATTTATCAATTATACACCAATGCATATCTTTATATATCACTCCAATAGAATATTTGTGACGCAAATATAATATATGCATATACTACAAAACATATATATCATGAGTTGTAGATAATGAACTGTTGTGACAAAAGGATTCAATAATGCAGGCAAATCTCATTGATAATTTCGGCATATCAATTTAATGTATAGCAAACTATACATATGTATATGTATATGATGTCAAACATCAATCAAGTATATAAACCCAAATCATATTGCATATTGTATATTGTATAAATTCATATTGAAATAAAACCAACTCATATTGCAGCGTAAACATCTATATCATATACACTTTGATCAAAGAAACAAAAAAACGAGAAACATTGGCCCGAATCCACATAAAATTCAAAACATTTCAATATAAACAATCAATTTAAAATTCCAATATTTACCATACGATAGAGGAAGCATAAAATACCCAAATTAACATTAGGTTTCATACAAAATTGGAGAAAAACAACCTTAATGAAGAATCATGAAACTCATAACCTATGCTCTCATAACACTTGTTAGAATTGTTGGAATTTCCTTATGATTGGTAAACTACCAATACTATGATCTTGAATGTCATGATTCTCACACACAATATAAAACAGAGATTTCAATGTCATACCTGAATCCATGTTCTCAGATCTATTCCTTGCGTATGCCTTCGTAGAGAGGTTTTGGTATGATGATCTTCCTCAACAAATCATTGATTCCTCTTGGGACCTTCGTTTTCTCTCTGATTAGGAGAGGTGAAAAATATGTTTGATTTGGTGTATTATGGACCATAACCTGAAGTGTTAACTTATAGGGTTCTCATTATTCCCTATGGGCTAACTACTATGGCTATCCACTCATTAAGCTTATATTCATAATCAGTTTATTTTAGAAGTCAAATGGTTGTCAGTAATTAGATCACTTGTTTTATAACCCAAAAATAGTCGGTATAATTGTATAAATATATGATGTCCACCTTAATTAGAAATTATGAATTTCTAACCTTGAGTGCTTAACTAAACGGACTAAACACATTTCTATGTAAATTCATATCATATGTTTTCCACTAATTTTCAGAAGTTAATTAAATGTTTTCAATTCTAGATTTATTAGACAATGGAATAAATTATCTTAATTTTAGTGACTACCAATAAACACTTAGTGGTGTAAATAAAAATATCTAGTAGATCCTTAACTATTATATAAGGTTAAAGACAAAATTTTAATCAACTAAATCAAAATGACCATATTTTCCCATGGTCACAAATCACAATAATCATTTTTATTAAGATAAGATCAAATGCTATATTTTGATCACCTAAAGTAATACTTCTTGATATGAAAGATTACATGGTTAACAAAAAAACTTCTTATACCACTCATCAAAATTCTAATGAATATTTATCTTTTTATGATTAGAGAACATAAAAAAGCTATGTTTCTTATTCTTGTCTTCTTATTTGATTTTTTAATGTACCTTTTCCAAATAGAGGATTGAGTGAGGCTGTTACTAGAAATCGATTAGGAACACTTTCATCATCACCCAAAGAGGACACTGAAGTTAAACATGTTGTTGTAAGCCCCTAGCCCCCTACTAATTAGATAGTGGTACCAAAGGCTATAATAAATTATGACATGTTATATATTAGATTATGTGAAAATAAAAATGATTGTCATGTTGTTGGTTAGATAAAAAAATTATTATCATATAAAATTAACCAATACGATTTTCTTGTGTCACTTTTATTTAGTAACCCAAAGATTAAAATCATAATTATGAAATTTAAATTAACTTACATGAAAATTATAGTTAATTTACCCAATACGGGGAAATGCAAAATACTGATCTCCAAACTCATTTAGAATTTGCATTTAAGGTAAAATAGTTAATCAATTTCAAACTATCTGATATGGTTTGTAAATTGCATCTTGCTCAACAAGATAATCCCATAAGATAATGTTAAACTAATTTTACCGATACAAAACTTTTCTCAGTACATTCATATCATAATTAATTAAAATAACACAATGTTAAGGTTTCATCTCAAAACCAATTGACAATGAGAGATTACTTATCAATATGCCCCCTCCACATAAGTCTGTCGGACCAGGCGAATGGTTACCTTTGACCCATAACTAAAGGGCATCTTTTGGCCTGTGACAACCGGGAAGAAGTTGGGCTCTATATGTTGGTAAGTAAGTCCCATATCGCTTACCTCAATGTCTCGGGAATGATTTAAATACATATTGGGCTACTCCTCTCATTGCCAATTGGTTTTGAGATTAAACCTTAACATTATATCAATGTCAGAGCTCAACTCCTTCCCGGTTGTCATGAGCCAAAAGATGTCCTTTAGTTATGGTTCAAAGGTAACCTTTCGCCTAGTCCGACAGTCTTATGTCCTTTAGTTAGGCTACTCCTCTCATTACCAATTGGTTTTGAGATGAAACCTTAACACACACTTACAAAATATAATAAAATATGTTGGTACCAACAATAAAGTCAAATCTTTTACTAATAAACATATTTCATTAATGTTTAGCTACAAAATTTATTTAACAAAACTTTTCTCTATAAATTCATAACATATTTAGTTTCGTATTCATTATATTTTTAACATCAATTTATTTGTCACATTATAATCTGTTTATGTTTAGGTACCTTACTTAAAAACTAAATATAAACCAATATCAATACTAAAAATATATATTAAAATAAAATACAATATAAAAATTAATATCAATATTAAAAAATAACATGACACACGAATAAATAGAAGTTTTATAGAGTAAATTACAGAAAATAATATGAGGTTATTTTTCTTATGTGATGATTATTTTGGTTGTTTTTTTTACATATTTTTTAAATATACATATATTTTATGTTTATCATCATATACGTATTCTACTCAAAGACATGCATTTTTTAAAGGCTAAAAAATTAAAATAAAAGATAATATAAAAACTAGTATCAATATTTAAAAACAACATGACATATATTTATAGTATGAAGTTTGGTAAGAGAAATGGGAATTGGCATTTCAATAGAAAAGAACTTTGAAATAAACAACTCATGGAGGAATTTCCATTTTGACTTCTTTTTCCATAAAATTAAGTTTAGTTTATAATCTAGATATGTTACCAAACATACTTATGCTACAAAAGTTTATTTTTCAAAAAATAATCAAAAACTACAAACTTTCATCCATACCAAACATACACTAAATTGAGATTATAAACTGATATTATAATCCGTTTATATGTTTGGTACCTTAGCTGAAAACTAAATATATACTAATTTGTTTTGTTAAGGTAAGGTAGGAAGATTGTCTTTTACATAGAAAATTACACAAAATGATATGAAGTTTTTTTGTTTATGTTATGATTATTTGGTTGTTTTTTACAATATTTTTTAAATATAATTTTTTTAATATTGCATAACAAAGACTAAAAATATATATTAAAATAAAATACAATGTAAAAACAAATATCAATATTAAAAAATAATATAACGCACAAATAAATAAAAATTGCTAAATTAAAGGAAAGTGTTATGGAAAGTTATGAGGTTGGTGGTGGCAATGTGAAGGATGATATTTAGTGGACGAGTAAAAAGGAGGTTAAATATAAAGTTTTGATTAAGGATGTCAATGGGTCTGGATGGATCCGGGTAGTACACTGCCCAGACCCGCCCCGTTCTTTCATTTTGGGACCGCCCCAAACCCAGGCAGATACTCGTCGGGTCTGCTACCCTCGGGTCCATGGGTACCAAGCGGATCTATGGGTACCCAAAAATTCACATAATATTTAAAAATTGCAAAAAAGTTATAAATTGTAAAAAAATTATAATCCAACGTGTGGAATAAAAAAAGAAGCAAATGATAAAAAAATTATAAAATATAATTAAAACATAGGTCACAATTCTAAATTGTACTTAAATACAAATATTTTTTACTAAGAGCATAATTTAAAATAAGACAATAACACATCAATGTCTAAGATCCCTCCATCAACACATGGAACAATTGGTTCCTACAGAATAAAAACATGCAATTTGAAGTTATAACAATTAACTTTATAGATAAGAACATCAATATATTTACTAAGATCATCATCATCGATATCATCTAGTATAGTATTTGTAATAAAATTGAAGTCATCTGGTGGAGACATGAGATGAGGAGAATAAAGAAAATAAGAGAATTATGATTTAGTTTTAGGGAGGAAAAGTAGCTGTTAGGGTTAGAAATTAGAAAATAAGGAAATTGAGTTATGTTTATATATATATATATATAAAGAACGGGTCTGGGTACTAGCAGGTCTGAGTTCCACATTACTCAGACCCGCCCCATTCAACAGCGGGTCTAAAAAATATACAGCCCCAAATGCCTGTAACACCCCAAATTTTAATCTTTAAAAATATAGTATCAGTCGTGGAAGCCTCGCTTGATCGAGAGATTCTCGCCTGAGCGAGAAATGGCAATTTTGGGCTGTTGATACAGTGTAATCGATTACACTCTGCTGGTAATCGATTACACACTGATGGTAATCGATTACACTCTGCTGGTAATCGATTACATCGTATTAAAAGCATCAGATATGTGCATCTGACACAGTGTAATCGATTACACATTTCTGGTAATCGATTACACATTGCTGGTAATCGATTACACATTTCTGGTAATCGATTACACACTCCTGGTAATCGATTACACACTCCTGGTAATCGATTACACACTCCTGGTAATCGATTACATCGTATTAAAAGCATCAGATATGCGCATTTTTCAAGTTGTAATCGATTACACCATGTTGGTAATCGATTACAACCCTACGACACCTCTTTAAAACAGAAACCCAAACACATTTTAGGGTTAGAACTTCGAAGAGAAGAGAGAGAGGAGAGCTTTTCAAGAGCAAGGAGCCTTAGGACTCATCTTGGAGCTTGAGAAGAGGTAAACCTCTTGTTACTAACTCTTCTTCTTCCTCTCTAACTTGTTTTGGGTATGTTGGATTCATTTTCAAAACATGAGAAACCATGGAAACTCATCCTTTAGAGTTATGGTTCGTTTTATGTTGTTTTTATCTTGTAAACTATTGGTTTAGAGTTGGTATTTGATGAATGGAAAGTTTTATGGGTTATTCATGAAAAACATCCCAAAAACCCCCAAAATGAGAATATGAGTATAAAGAGAAAGAGATGAAATGTTAGATGTGGATAATGAGTACTGCTTTAATATTGTTATATGAGATGAACATGTATGCTTTGATATTTAGAAACTTGTATTGAAGTAGTTTTGGAAATATTGAAATATGAGATGTTATGCATGTTTTAGATGGTTGAATATTGATGATGAATATTTTGTATGATTAAATGATGCAAAATAAGTTGTTTATGTGATATTTGGAATAAATGACTAACATTGTTGTTATTGTGGAAATGAGGAAAGATCCTAAGGTTGGAGGAAATCGCGGAGTAGACTTTTAAAGTTACTCGGAACTGATCTCCAACGCTCACCGAGGTAAGGGATAAGTGGCTCTAATTCATACTCACTGATGTGAACGAGGTATGTGAAAGAGGTAATGTGTTGTAAGTTTGATTGTTGTTACCTTACCCGAATAGGGAGTGGTTTATTGTTGTTACCCTACTCGAAGAGGTAGTGGTTGACTGTTATTGTGTCCTACCCGGAGTGGTAGTGAACTGTTTGTTGTGTCCTACCCGGAGTGGTAGTAGACTGTTATTGTGTCCTACCTTAAATGGTAGCGGACTGTTATCGTGTCCTACCCGGAGTGGTAGCGGACTGTTGTTGTGTCCTACCCGGAGTGGTAGTGGACTGTTATTGTTATCCTACCGGGAATGGTAGTGAAGAATTGTGAACTAGACCTACCCGATGTGGTATGGATTATAACTAGACCTACCCGATGTGGTATGGAGCATAACACTAGACCTACCCGATGTGGTATGGAATATAATACTAGACCTACCCGATGTGGTATGGAGTATAACTAGACCTGCCCGATGTGGTATGGAGTATAACTAGACCTACCCGATGTGGTATGGATTATAACTAGACCTACCCGATGTGGTATGGAGTATAACACTAGACCTACCCGATGTGGTATGGAGCATAACACTAGACCTACCCGATGTGGTATGGAATATAATACTAGACCTACCCGATGTGGTATGGAGTATAACTAGACCTACCCGATGTGGTATGGAGTATAACACTAGACCTACCCGATGTGGTATGGAGCATAACACTAGACCTACCCGATGTGGTATGGAATATAATACTAGACCTACCCGATGTGGTATGGAGTATAACTAGACCTGCCCGATGTGGTATGGAGTATAACTAGACCTGCCCGATGTGGTATGGAATATAACAGTAGACCTGCCCGATGTGGTATGGATGATGAACTAGACCTGTCCGATGTGGTATGGATGATGAACTAGACCTGCCCGATGTGGTATGGATGATGAACTAGACCTGCCCGATGTGGTATGGAGTATAACACTAGACCTACCCGATGTGGTATGGATGATGAACTAGACCTGCCCGATGTGGTATGGAGTATAACACTAGACCTACCCGATGTGGTATGGAGCATAACACTAGACCTACCCGATGTGGTATGGAGCATAACACTAGACCTACCCGATGTGGTATGGAATATAATACTAGACCTACCCGATGTGGTATGGAGTATAACTAGACCTGCCCGATGTGGTATGGAGTATAACTAGACCTGCCCGATGTGGTATGGAATATAACAGTAGACCTGCCCGATGTGGTATGGATGATGAACTAGACCTGCCCGGAGTGGTATGGATGATGAACTAGACCTGCCCGATGTGGTATGGATGATGAACTAGACCTGCCCGATGTGGTATGGATGATGAACTAGACCTGCCCGATGTGGTATGGATGATGAACTAGACCTGCCCGATGTGGTATGGATGATGAACTAGACCTGCCCGATGTGGTATGGATGATGAACTAGACCTGCCCGATGTGGTATGGATGGTGAACTAGACCTACCCGATGTGGTATGGAGATGTAATTGGATCTACCCGAGGTGGTAGGAGATTATAGTGTGAAAGAACTCGGTGAATACGATTAATGATGAATACGACATATGAGAAACAAGGACGTTAAGAGCGAAAGTCATATGCATGCTATAGGATATATATTATGGGATATATATACTATAGGGTGAATATGAATGTTGGAAATGAAGACGTTAAGGATAAAAGTAATATACATGCTATAAGATATATAGTATGGGATATATATATACTATAGTGTGGATATGAATAATGAGAAGAACGATGCTTCGAATGAACATAATATGCATGCTATAGAATATATATTATGGGATATGTATTCTATAGGATGAATATGGATAACGTAGAAATGAACGAAAGAAGAGATGAATGTTTGCATTTACGTAATTGCGTTTATAATTTATATTAAAGTTTAATCGTATTTGAAATGTGGATTATCATGTGATGTTAGTTTTTAAACTAATGACTTACTCTCTTTTATTTTGTGTGTCGTTTATGATAATCCCATTGTAGGTAAATGAAGGACTTTGAGGATGAAGCTCAATTAGGAAGCTTTTGTGTTTAATTACTCGCTTGTCTGTATTGCTAAGTGACGTTGTAGTTGATTTAATAGTATTATAGGATGACTGTAAATCCGTTTAGATCAATACGGATATGTGTAGTTATGGGCTTTATAACCTTGGGAGACCCATAACTGGTTGTATGTGGTAAATGCTATTTGAATGAATTATGTTTTTCCGCAACATAAATTTGTATGATAAGAAAATAGGGTAAAGAGTATTTTCGAAAATGATACTTGAGAGTTTTCAATGAAGGTGACGACTGTATGTAAGAAATGATTAAAATAAATGAAAAATTTTCAAGGGTAGAATTTGGGTCCTTACAATATGGTATCAGAGCATAGTTAATCTTGCGGCCTAGGATATGGCCTTACATGCTTCTTTGTGATCTTTATGTGCTTGAACTGCTTGGTTAGCATTGACAGTTGTGTGTTTATGTGATGCTTGTCTGGTTATAAAATTAGTCTACTGACAAGTACGTGAGTGCAGGTACGCATGGCTGAAAGAGGAAGTGAAACGAGCCAGAATACTTCCGATGATCTCTTGGCACAGATGTTAGAGGTGCTTCAGGGCATGAATGAAAACTTACGAAATTTGGATTGGAGCGTGGCTCCAGGTCCAGGCTCCTCTGTCCCAAGCTGGATCGGAGACCTAATGTCATGCATGCTGGGGAGGCAAGGGACCACGGTTGGATGGTTACCCCAAGTGGCGCACGGACATCGGTGTTGTTTAATTCGGGAGCGACACATTCCCTATATTTGCTGAATGCGTGAACCTACTGAGATTGTACACCAAGTTGTTGTTTTCGACTTAGTTGTACCCACCAACCCCGTGTATGGGTGGTGTGTAACACCACGAATTTTCTAATTTGGAATTATAAATTTTTATGAGTTTTTATTAACTATTTATTTTATCAACGATTAATTGTAGAAATTAATCAGTGTGGATTTAGGCTAAGCCATAGTTTAATATTAGTCTTGTTTTGTGATTTCCTATTTTATGGTAAATTTTTGTAATTTTCTGTGACGAAATATTTTTGAATTGTCGTCGGGCCCAAATAGCCCGAATTCGGCCCAATAACGTGTTTTTGAGTTCCGTAACTCGGAATCGAATTCCGATTGCACCATTGGCTTCGAAATATTATTTTGAGTTAAGATAGACATCAAGTTCATTCAGAACGCATTTCTAAATATTTTCACTCCAAAATCTGTGTTTCGAAGTTCTAACCGTAAACCAAAATCGGGAGATTGTATATTTTCGGACGAAATTATCCGAAGATGTTCGGACACGACATTTATTGGGAAATTACATCATATCAATAAAGTTGGAAGTCATCATTGCATGAGCCACTTACTTGTTATACAAGTAATGCAAAAGCTTCCAAAACCCCTAAAACACTCAACAAATCCTCTCACTCCACCACCATTAGACACATCACCTATGCTAGTCTAAAGCTACTTACTTTGCATTAAATTTTCTGATTTGATGAGGGTGAGACTCTCCTATAAATACCTCACCCCATCCTCTCATTTTTACACTAAATTCCTTATACAAACTAAGGTAGTCTTTTATTTTATCTTCTTCATCTTCTTCTCATACTTCATAGAAAGTTATGAGCTTTTATTATTTTGTTCATAAAGTAGAGTTTATATTTGTTCTTTAAGTATTTTATGAAAGCATAACTAAAGGGGATGATAATAAAATCATATGAACCTTTATGTAGTTTTTGACTTTTCTAAATCTTGAAATTTCTTCCTTGTTCTTAGATGGAAAAACTATATCTTTGGACAAGGTTAGATGAGTTATTTATTTGGAAATATTATACATTATTGTTAGTATTTGAATATGTTTAAAGGTGATGATTTTAACATCAAAGGAACCTTTAATGTGTTTAGGAAAAAGTTTGTATTTTATTCTTGAAAGTTTATGATGTTGATGAGTTGTTGAAAATATTTCATTTTTAGATAGTATTATGTTTTAAAAGTGGTTTACATATTTTACTCTTTGATTCCCAAGTTAAAATAATGATTTGGGATAAAAGATGATTTATTAAAGTCTTGACTTCATAAACTTAAAGTGTTATGAAGTTTTAGATATTAAAGTAGTAGAAAGTCTTACATTATAATTCTTTTTCATGACTATGAAAATAACACTTACTAACCCTTGAGGTTTTTCCTAAAATATTAGGAGGTGTTAAGATGTTCATAGAAATTGTTGTATTTATTTTAGTTGACTTACTTTAAAGTGGTAAGAATAACTAAAAGATGTTTAAATGTAAAATATTAAATTAAGAGTCATTCTTTTTCATGACTATGAAAATAACACTTACTAACCCTTGAGGTTTTTCCTAAAATATTAGGAGGTGTTAAGATGTTCATAGAAATTGTTGTATTTATTTTAGTTGACTTACTTTAAAGTGGTAAGAATAACTAAAAGATGTTTAAATGTAAAATATTAAATTAAGAGCCATTCTTTTTCATGACTATGAAAATAACACTTACTAACCCTTGAGGTTTTTTCCTAAAAAATTAGGAGGTGTTAAGATGTCATGAAAATTTGTTTTAGTAGTATACTTGAAATAGTGAGAGTTACCTAAAAGTCTTGACTTTATAAACTTAAAGTGTTATGAAGTCTTAGATGGTAAAATGATTTAAAAATGTTGAATCTTAGTTAAGTGAACTTACTTTAAAATGGTAAGATTTACTTAAAAAAAATAAAAAGGTTAGTTTTAGTAAAAATGTTTTACTTACAAAAAATAAGATTTATGAATTATCGGAAAAATAAAATGAAGTGGGAATACATGTATAGAAAGGTTCTGTCTAAGGAAAGACTTGGTATTTAAGGGTGTCTTTATGACCCACCTCTCTTTCCTGGGAACTAGCCTGATGTATATCCACGGATTACGACATAAATGAAGTGGGAATACATGTCTAGAAAGGTTTTGTCTAAGGAAAGACTTGGTATTTAAGGGTGTCTTTATGACCCACCTCTCTTTCCTGGGAACTAGCCTGGTGTATATCCACGGATTACGACATAAATGAAGTGGGAATACATGTCTAGAAAGGTTCTGTCTAAGGAAAGATTTGGTATTTAAGGGTGTCTTTATGACCCACCTCTCTTTCCTGGGAACTAGCCTGGTGTATATCCACGGATTACGACATAATTTCGGTATAAGTTTTATTGAAGATTTTACTTTAAAAAGTATTATTTGATTGTAAGACTTTCGATAACAAATGATGATTCAAGGATATTCAACCTTGAATTGAATGGACGAAAGCAATTAAATTCATTTTAAATCGGAAGTTTTATCTTCGCATAAAAAGTTATTTCGTAAGTATAATAATTATCGTCATTTAACTAATTAACGTTATTTTGGCATAATAAAGATTTCGAGAGGAGAACGGGTCAAGTAAGCTCACCTACAAACAGAGAACCTAACAACCCGACACACTCAGGTGAGGGAGAAAACATCGTGACACAGTGGTGTCCGAATATGCATCAGGACCTCCAAACTCCCTCAAAAGTTTGGAGTTGCCCTGGGTATTAAGAAAGCTTGTACTTAATCAATTGCATGTTTGTTTGGATTAAGTACAGCAATATTTCTTATACCGATTTATGTTATGTTTATATATGCAAATATCATGTTTACTCTTGAATTATAATGTTTGAATGATTATTATGGGAATGATATGTATGTGATAATTTTGAAATTCAAGGTTTAAAAACATTTGATATAAATGAGAAATATTTTCCTTGAGAAAAGAAATTAAAATGATATTTAGGTTCTTCTCGCTTGACCGAGACAACTCTCGATTGAGCGAGAAGTGTATAGAGAAAACGAGTGTTTTAGCTCGAGGCGAGACAGCTCTCGCTTGAGCTAAAATAGGCACCAAGAGAACTGATTGTTTCTCGCTTAAGCAAGACAGCTCTCGCTTAAGCCACAAATGCCTCAAAAATGGAAGCATCTCGCTTGAGCAAGACAGCTCTCGCTTGAGCGAGCAGGCTCCATACAGACATGACTTCTTTTTAAGTCGTCGAAATGATAACTCTCATATATACGAGAGCCCAATGGCATGTTTGCCATCAAGAATTTGTAAAGGTAAACAACTATATGAAATTCTTAAAAGTAATAAAAGTAAGGATTTGCTTTGTTAAAGGCGAGGCCGAGGGTGTGATATTATGCCCACGCAGCGAGATTATTTGACCGTAAGAGGCTTGGCTAGAGGAGCCGTCCAGGATAATTCAGCGATGGTTCGTAGTGGTGCCGAAATTATTCTCTCTTTTTGTTATATGTGTTAAGATCGGGACCCACTAGAAGCATTCCTTTGGGAGATGTCTTAGGTTGGGCCGATCATTTAAAAGAATGATTAAAAGATTTAATTGGCTAACCTTGGTTAGTGTGCATACTCATTATGAATAATGAAGTAGTGGAGAGGAAATTTATGGGAGACGAACGAGCCCCGAGATGTTGAGAGGGACGGCGATGGCGGTGATTCGTCAGCAAAGTCTTGAGAGTGAGTCTAGGTGAGACGAGTCCCTTGTATTCCTGGATGAGGTATTCTGTTGGATCGGACAGTTCTCACAGCGCAAACTAGATGATCTCTGACAACCCCTCTTTGCAATCAGGATCGATGAGAGGGATGCCCAGAAAGTGTTTGATACGACACCGTCCTGAAATGGACAGTTCTTTGGAACAGATCGATCATATATCCTTGCGAGGAATATTTTGGTGCGTTCAAATCGGCTTGTTATGGGACCTGTACTCTCGGTTATTTCCGAATAGTTATTGGGAGGATAAAGGAGTAAGGATGGTGGACTCATGCATCGCATTGCATACATGATATTCTTCGATATTGTTTCTAAATCCTCGAGTTTTATATTTCATTCATTGTTTTTATGTGCTTGTATAATTACATGATATATATGTACTCATGTGTTGTCTTGGTGTATTATTCTATGTAATTCCACGACGTCAATGATAAGTTTTTCATTAGATGTTTTACTCCCTCTCTTCTTTCTTTTTGTCTTCTATCCGCGTTTGTTCAGATGGATCGTTCGATCGGGATTCAGAGTTACCACTTTTCGATGTCCCATGAGGGGGCATGGAGGATTGAGGGAATCTGTTATACCTATACAGGCCCTGGTACTTTTGATTAGTGTACCTGTGTAGGGAATTTATTTTGTAGTAGTTTTTATTTGGGCGACGATTAGGATTCCGCCTTGTACCTGTACCAACATTTTCTAATGAAGTATGATTCAAAGTTATATTGAGTTTTTCTAGTTACCATTAAGTAATGGTTGTGATTTTCCGCATTGTATGTTACTTAAGTGATGTTCCGAAAATGAAACGAAGATAAGGACATAAATTTTTATGGCTCCTTTATTCAAAAAAAAAAAAAAAATTTTTTTTACCCATTTTCAAGCAAGATTATTGAAGTAATTTTCGGGGCGTTACAACATGGTATCAGAGCGGTTCTTTTCTATCCGGCCTGGAGCATGGCCTCACATGCTTTCTTGTGTGACTTTGTATGTTTTAGTATTTGCTTGTATTGTTCGGTTGGGAATGCCACCTATGAACAATTTTGATAGACGAAGTATCTCATACATGTCTAATGTTCTCAGATTTAAGATGGCTGGACGTGGAACGGCTAACTTGGACTTCATGGCTGCAATGACTGCAACGATTCAGAATGTGAATGCTAACTTACATCAACTGAATCAACAACAACAACCATCAACTCAAGGATCGGCTCAGTATAGGGGTTTGGATGACTTCTGTCGTCGTCAACCCCCAAAGTTCGAAGGAGGCTTTGCACCCGATGCTGCAAATGACTGGATCCAAGAGTTGGAAAGGATCTTTCGAGCACTTATGTGCACTGAGGAGCAGAAGGTCACCTATGCGACCTATATGCTTACTAAGGAGGCTGAAAACTGGTGGGAATTCACTAGCCGCCAGATGGTGCATGAGCAACAAGTTATCAATTGGACAACTTTCAAAGATAGATTTCTGCAGAAGTACTTTCCTGCAGATATGAGGACCAAGAAGGAAATGGAATTCCTGCGTCTGCAGCAGGGGAGCATGACAGTTGGGGAATATGCTGCCAAATTTGAAGATTTGGCTAGATATGCCCCACACTACAATCAAGTGGGGAATGAAAGGTCCAAATGTGCCAAGTTTGAGGATGGACTCAGACAGGACCTGAAGGTGATGTTCGTACATCAGCAAATACCAGAATTTGCAACTCTGGTTAACAAATGTCGGTTGTATGAAGAAAGCGTGAAGGCGAGAAATGCGGCACTGAAAAGTGTCGTACCACCCGGAAATTCCTATGGACCCCAAAGGAATTTCGGGCAAGGGCTTGGAAGGGGAAAGCCTTTCAACCGCAACCAGAAACCCTATGTTTCATCATCAGGGAATCATCAGAAGAGTTTCAAGCCTTACAACAATAGAGGCTCCCGACAAGGAAACAACAACAACAACAACAACAAAATGAGTTCACCAGTTGGGAATTCTAACCGCAACACACCACCTTGGTGTTCGAAGTGCAAGGGGAAGCACTTCAGTGTCAACTGTCCAGTGTGTTATCATTGCAATCAACCTGGACACATCAAGCCGAAGTGCCCTAAGCTGAAAATGGAAGAGGTTAATACTGTTCAAGCAGAAAGACCTAAGGCCAAAGGAAGGGTGTTCACCATGAGCGGAACTGAGATCGAGGGCAACAAAGATCTCATACAAGGTACATGTCGTATTAATGAGATTTCTTTATCTGTGCTGTTTGATTCGGGTGCGACCCATTCTTTCATATCTAATGATGTTGTCAACCGATTAACATTGCCTATAGTGTCCTTATCCTAGGACCTAATTGTATCCACACCCACAAATGAACCTGTCATAGTGTCAACTATGTGTTCTCAATGTTCCATAACTTTAGAGGAAAGAACCTTTGTAGTAGACCTGATATGTCTACCCTTATCCAACCTAGATATCATCTTAGGGATGGACTGGTTGTCTAACAACCATGTTCTTCTGAACTGCTTTAACAAAACAGTGATCTTTAGTGACCCCAAAGACCCCATTGAATCTTGTTATGACACCCAAAGCACCACTGCCAATCAAATAAAGGAACTCTTGAAAGATGGAGCTCAAGTATTTATGTTGCTGGCATCGTTAGAAAAGAAAGATGGAGAAGAGATTCAGAATCTACCCATAGTTAGGGATTTCTCCGAAGTTTTTCCGGATGATATTCCTGGCTTACCCCCGGTAAGGGAGATAGAGTTTGCTATCGATTTAGTTCCTGGAACTGGACCGATCTCTATAGCTCCATACAGAATGGCACCGTTGGAGTTAACGGAGTTGAAGAAGCAATTGGAAGACTTGCTATAGAAACAGTTTGTCAGACCTAGTGTTTCACCATGGGGTGCTCCAGTGTTATTCGTGAAGAAGAAGGATGGTAGTATGCGGTTATGCACTGACTATCGACAGTTGAACAAGGTCACCATCAAGAACAAGTACCCATTACCGAGAATTGACGACTTGATGAATCAATTGAGAGGAGCTACAGTGTTTTCAAAGATCGACCTTCGATCTGGGTATCATCAAATACGCGTAAAGTCGGAAGACATTCCGAAGACAGCTTTTCGGACGCGTTATGGCCATTACGAATACCTTGTAATGCCATTTGGTGTAACCAATGCTCCTGCAGTGTTCATGGATTACATGAATCGCATTTTTCATCCATACCTCGACGCATTTGTGGTCGTATTTATCGATGATATCCTGATTTATTCGAAAGATGAGGAGGAACATGCGAAACATCTGAGAATGGTGTTGCAGGTGTTAAAGGACAACCAACTATATGCCAAACTTTCGAAATGCGAATTTTGGTTAGAATCGGTGAATTTTCTCGGGCATGTAATATCAAGCAAAGGAATCGCTGTCGACCCGGCCAAAGTAGAAACGGTGATGGAATGGAATTCTCCAAAATCCGTAACAGAAATTAGAAGCTTCCTCGGTTTAGCAGGATACTATCGGAAGTTCATTGAAGGATTTTCGAAGTTGGCATTGCCACTAACTACGTTAACAAGGAAAGACAAGGCTTTCGTCTGGACAGCGAAGTGTGAGGAAAACTTTCAAGAATTGAAGAAGAGATTGACTACAGCACCTGTGTTGATTCTACCAGACCCGAAGGAGAACTACAACGTGTACTGTGACGCGTCTAAATAGGGTCTGGGTTGCGTGTTGATGCAACAACAAAAGGTGGTAGCTTATGCTTCAAGACAACTAAAGACACATGAGAAGAATTATCCGACGCATGACTTGGAGTTGGCTGCGATCGTATTTGCTCTTAAGATTTGGAGGCATCATCTTTATGGAGTAAGATTTGAAGTCTTTAGTGATCACAAAAGTTTGAAGTATCTATTTGATCAGAAGGAGTTGAACATGAGACAGAGAAGGTGGATTGAATTTCTAAAGGACTATGACTTTAATCTCCAATACCACCCTGGGAAAGCTAATGTGGTGGCTGATGCTTTGAGTAAAAAGTCCCTACATATGTCAACCATGATGGTCAGAGAGATGGAATTGATTGAAGATTTCAGGGATTTAGGCCTCGCACTGCAAGTAAAACCTAAGAGTTTGACCTTAGGTATGCTTACAGTAACATATGAATTTCTGGAACAACTAAAAGGTTTGCAAAGTTCTGATCTAGAACTGCAAGAGAAGAGAACCTTGTTGGCTGAAGGGAGAGCCCCAGAATTTCAAGAAGGAACCGATGGAGTACTGAGATGCAAGAACCGAGTCTGTGTGCCAAGAGACCCCGATTTGAAAATGGCGATCTTGGACGAAGCCCATAAGAGCAAACTAAGTATTCACCCTGGAGCTACCAAGATGTATCAAGATTTGAAGAAGATGTTCTGGTGGTTCGGTATGAAGAAAGAAGTAGCCGAGTATGTCTCGCGCTGCTTAACATGTCAGAAGGCAAAGATTGAGCACAAGAGACCCGGAGGAGAACTTCAACCTTTGGATATTCCCGTGTGGAAATGGGATAGCATTGTAATGGATTTTGTGAGTGGATTTCCTCGAACTCCGAAAGGTTATGATGCAGTTTGGGTGATAGTGGATCGTTTGACGAAGACAGCTCACTTTCTACCAATCAATATGAAATACTCATTGGAAAGGCTAGCAGAATTGTACATCAAAGAGATTGTCCGATTGCATGGTATTCCTACAAATATCATCTCGGATAGAGACCCACGTTTCACTTCGAAATTGTGGAATGGTTTGCAAACAGCCTTGGGTACCAAACTAAGTATGAGTTCAGCTTACCACCCGCAGACGGATGGCCAATCTGAGTGGACTATCCAATCTTTGGAAGACCTGCTGAGAGCATGTGTGCTTGAACACTCTGGAGGTTGGGCGGACTACTTGCATTTAATAGAGTTCACCTACAACAACAGCTTCCATTCGAGTATCGGCATGGCGCCGTATGAAGCTCTTTACGGAAGAAAATGCAGAACACCATTATGCTGGTTTGAAACAGGGGAGAATTTGATACTAGGACCCGATGTGGTTCAACAAACGACGGAAAAGATCAAAATGATAAGAGAAAACATGAAGACAGCTCAGAGTAGGCAGAAGAGCTATTATGATAAAAGGAGGAACCCTCTCAGTTTTGAAGAAGGAGATCATGTGTTCATGAGGGTGGTTCCAACGACTGGTATTGGCAGAGTGCTTAAAGCCCGTAAGCTTACCCCTAAATTCATAGGACCATACCAAATCCTTAGAAAAGTCGGACCAGTAGCTTACCAAATAGCCTTGCCACCTTTACTGTCAAACCTACATAATGTCTTCCATGTGTCTCAACTTAGAAAATACATTAGTGACCCGTCGCACATCATTGTACCCGATTTAATCCAGCTAAAGGATAATCTCACTTTTGAAACTATGCCCTTGAGAATTGAGGATCGCAGTGTGAAGACGTTGCGAGGCAAGGAGATTGCTTTAGTTAAAGTAATTTGGAGTCAAGCTAATGGAGAAGATGCGACATGGGAAGTCGAAGACTCCATCAAAGAAGCTTACCCCTACCTTTTTGAATAAGAGGTACGATACATTTTCGAGGACGAAAAATTTTTTAAGGGGGGGGAGGATTGTAACACCACGAATTTTCTAATTTGGAATTATAAATTTTTATGAGTTTTTATTAACTATTTATTTTATCAACGATTAATTGTAGAAATTAATCAGTGTGGATTTAGGCTAAGCCATAGTTTAATATTAGTCTTGTTTTGTGATTTCCTATTTTATAGTAAATTTTCGTAATTTTCTGTGACGAAATATTTTTGAATTGTTGTCGGGCCCAAATAGCCCAAATTCGGCCCAATAACGTGTTTTTGAGTTCCATAACTCGAAATCGAATTCTGATTGCACCATTGGCTTCGAAATATTATTTTGAGTTAAGATAGACATCAAGTTCATTCAGAACGCATTTCTAAATATTTTCACTCCAAATTCTGTGTTTCGAAGTTCTAACCGTAAACCAAAATCGGGAGATTGTATATTTTCGGACGAAATTATCCGAAGATGTCCGGACACGACATTTATTGGGAAATTACATCATATCAATAAAGTTGGAAGTCATCATTGCATGAGCCACTTACTTGTTATACAAGTAATGCAAAAGCTTCCAAAACCCCTAAAACACTCAACAAATCCTCTCACTCCACCACCATTAGACACATCACCTATGCTAGTCTAAAGCTACTTACTTTGCATTAAATTTTCTGATTTGATGAGGGTGAGGCTCTCCTATAAATACCTCACCCCATCCTCTCATTTTTACACTAAATTCCTTATACAAACTAAGGTAGTCTTTTATTTTATCTTCTTCATCTTCTTCTCATACTTCATAGAAAGTTATGAGCTTTTATTATTTTGTTCATAAAGTAGAGTTTATATTTGTTCTTTAAGTATTTTATGAAAGCATAACTAAAGGGGATGATAATAAAATCATATGAACCTTTATGTAGTTTTTGACTTTTGTAAATCTTGAAATTTCTTCCTTGTTCTTAGATGGAAAAACTATATCTTTGGACAAGGTTAGATGAGTTATTTATTTGGAAATATTATACATTATTGTTAGTATTTGAATATGTTTAAAGGTGATGATTTTAACATCAAAGGAACCTTTAATGTGTTTAGGAAAAAGTTTGTATTTTATTCTTGAAAGTTTATGATGTTGATGAGTTGTTGAAAATATTTCATTTTTAGATAGTATTATGTTTTAAAAGTGGTTTACATATTTTCCTCTTTGATTCCCAAGTTAAAATAATGATTTGGGATAAAAGATGATTTATTAAAGTCTTGACTTCATAAACTTAAAGTGTTATGAAGTTTTAGATATTAAAGTAGTAGAAAGTCTTACATTATAATTCTTTTTCATGACTATGAAAATAACACTTACTAACCCTTGAGGTTTTTCCTAAAATATTAGGAGGTGTTAAGATGTTCATAGAAATTGTTGTATTTATTTTAGTTGACTTACTTTAAAGTGGTAAGAATAACTAAAAGATGTTTAAATGTAAAATATTAAATTAAGAGTCATTCTTTTTCATGACTATGAAAATAACACTTACTAACCCTTGAGGTTTTTCCTAAAATATTAGGAGGTGTTAAGATGTTCATAGAAATTGTTGTATTTATTTTAGTTGACTTACTTTAAAGTGGTAAGAATAACTAAAAGATGTTTAAATGTAAAATATTAAATTAAGAGCCATTCTTTTTCATGACTATGAAAATAACACTTACTAACCCTTGAGGTTTTTTCCTAAAAAATTAGGAGGTGTTAAGATGTCATGAAAATTTGTTTTAGTAGTATACTTGAAATAGTGAGAGTTACCTAAAAGTCTTGACTTTATAAACTTAAAGTGTTATGAAGACTTAGATGGTAAAATGATTTAAAAATGTTGAATCTTAGTTAAGTGAACTTACTTTAAAATGGTAAGATTTACTTAAAAAAAATAAAAAGGTTAGTTTTAGTAAAAATGTTTTACTTACAAAAAATAAGATTTATGAATTATCGGAAAAATAAAATGAAGTGGGAATACATGTATAGAAAGGTTCTGTCTAAGGAAAGACTTGGTATTTAAGGGTGTCTTTATGACCCACCTCTCTTTCCTGGGAACTAGCCTGATGTATATCCACGGATTACGACATAAATGAAGTGGGAATACATGTCTAGAAAGGTTCTGTCTAAGGAAAGACTTGGTATTTAAGGGTGTCTTTATGACCCACCTCTCTTTCCTGGGAACTAACCTGGTGTATATCCACGGATTACGACATAAATGAAGTGGGAATACATGTCTAGAAAGGTTCTGTCTAAAGAAAGATTTGGTATTTAAGGGTGTCTTTATGACCCACCTCTCTTTCCTGGGAACTAGCCTGGTGTATATCCACGGATTACGACATAATTTCGGTATAAGTTTTATTGAAGATTTTACTTTAAAAAGTATTATTTGATTGTAAGACTTTCGATAACAAATGATGATTCAAGGATATTCAACCTTGAATTGAATGGACGAAAGCAATTAAATTCATTTTAAATCGGAAGTTTTATCTTCGCGTAAAAAGTTATTTCGTAAGTATAATAATTATCGTTATTTAACTAATTAACGTTATTTTGGCATAATAAAGATTTCGAGAGGAGAACGGGTCAAGTAAGCTCACCTACAAACAGAAAACCTAACAACCCGACACACTCAGGTGAGGGAGAAAACATCGTGACACAGTGGTGTCCGAATATGCATCAGGACCTCCAAACTCCCTCAAAAGTTTGGAGTTGCCCTGGGTATTAAGAAAGCTTGTACTTAATCAATTGCATGTTTGTTTGGATTAAGTACAGCAATATTTCTTATACCGATTTATGTTATGTTTATATATGCAAATATCATGTTTACTCTTGAATTATAATGTTTGAATGATTATTATGGGAATGATATGTATGTGATAATTTTGAAATTCAAGGTTTAAAAACATTTGATATAAATGAGAAATATTTTCCTTGAGAAAAGAAATTAAAATGATATTTAGGTTCTTCTCGCTTGACCGAGACAACTCTCGATTGAGCGAGAAGTGTATAGAGAAAACGAGTGTTTTAGCTCGAGGCGAGACAGCTCTCGCTTGAGCTAAAATAGGCACCAAGAGAACTGATTGTTTCTCGCTTAAGCAAGACAGCTCTCGCTTAAGCCACAAATGCCTCAAAAATGGAAGCATCTCGCTTGAGCAAGACAGCTCTCGCTTGAGCGAGCAGGCTCCATACAGACATGACTTCTTTTTAAGTCGTCGAAATGATAACTCTCATATATACGAGAGCCCAATGGCATGTTTGCCATCAAGAATTTGTAAAGGTAAACAACTATATGAAATTCTTAAAAGTAATAAAAGTAAGGATTTGCTTTGTTAAAGGCGAGGCCGAGGGTGTGATATTATGCCCACGCAGCGAGATTATTTGACCGTAAGAGGCTTGGCTAGAGGAGCCGTCCAGGATAATTCAGCGATGGTTCGTAGTGGTGCCGAAATTATTCTCTCTTTTTGTTATATGTGTTAAGATCGGGACCCACTAGAAGCATTCCTTTGGGAGATGTCTTAGGTTGGGCCGATCATTTAAAAGAATGATTAAAAGATTTAATTGGCTAACCTTGGTTAGTGTGCATACTCATTATGAATAATGAAGTAGTGGAGAGGAAATTTATGGGAGACGAACGAGCCCCGAGATGTTGAGAGGGACGGCGATGGCGGTGATTCGTCAGCAAAGTCTTGAGAGTGAGTCTAGGTGAGACGAGTCCCTTGTATTCCTGGATGAGGTATTCTGTTGGATCGGACAGTTCTCACAGCGCAAACTAGATGATCTCTGACAACCCCTCTTTGCAATCAGGATCGATGAGAGGGATGCCCAGAAAGTGTTTGATACGACACCGTCCTGAAATGGACAGTTCTTTGGAACAGATCGATCATATATCCTTGCGAGGAATATTTTGGTGCGTTCAAATCGGCTTGTTATGGGACCTGTACTCTCGGTTATTTCCGAATAGTTATTGGGAGGATAAAGGAGTAAGGATGGTGGACTCATGCATCGCATTGCATACATGATATTCTTCGATATTGTTTCTAAATCCTCGAGTTTTATATTTCATTCATTGTTTTTATGTGCTTGTATAATTACATGATATATATGTACTCATGTGTTGTCTTGGTGTATTATTCTATGTAATTCCACGACGTCAATGATAAGTTTTTCATTAGATGTTTTACTCCCTCTCTTCTTCCTTTATTCAAGCAAGATTATTGAAGTAATTTTCGGGGCGTTACATGGTGGATGTCGGTGTGGATGTCTCAGTGTACGGTTGGAGTAAATGGTAAAACCTTTACTATAGTGTTGGTATGCGCAATGACGTCCAGTTGGATTTAATCCTGGAAATGGACTAGCGGTCAGCAAATCGTGTTATGTTTAACTGTGTGTAATTGTTGAGGTGAATATTTAAATTTAGTATGCATTGATATGTATGTGTATGCTAAGGGGGTAAGATTTATACTGATAGTCGAGGAAAGAGGCTAGTCGAGTTACTTACCCCGTCGATGTGAGGAATACATTTTATTAGACGTGAAACTTTTGGTCTCGAATGACCGGTTCTTTTGCGGTAGGACATTGGCAACGCATGAAATAGTGGTGGTGATCCGAAATTGTCTGCGTTGAATGTGTACCGGCAAAAGTTGTTGTTGTTTCGTGAACGTCAGTAATTGCGGTGTATGGGTGTGGTGTAACCATAGGAGAGAAGAAGTTTTGGGTTGTGTCGAAATGAGCGTGCGAACCTTGTTTCACGACGTGGTTGCCATGAGTCGTGGATTCAAACCGCTTTCGAAAATCATTTTTGGGAAAACTTAGCTTGTGCCTAAGTAATGATTTAGTATCATGTTGGAGAATTCCGAAATTTTAGCAACCATATCGGAATAAGTATGAGGTTGTTAAAAGTTTAGTGATATGAGACGCCCATGTATTTCTGGACATAATGCGAGTGGATTAATAAGTTTATATTTACTAACGGAATTGGGGTGACCAAACCAAACGCAAGTTGTAGGTTTGAGTGTTGGTCGACTTGTGCTTGCCGATTGGTAACAGAATAACTAGTTTTGGTGTGAATCAATGGTTTTATGGTTTCAGTGGAGGCTAGAAATCGGTAATTTCTTTAGACGATAAGATTTGATGGTATAAATATTTTATGAAATTAGACAATTACTGGATAGTTTGATTGTGTACAATGGATGAGACACTAAGAATTCTATTGTGTAAGTATTTTGTGGATCTAGTAAAATGAAATTGTGCTAGAGTCTCGAGTGGAGATGAGACTAGCTAGTGTATGATGGATGTTAAAAGATGCATTTAGATAGATATGGGATCAGGAGTTCCCCATTCGCTGAAGTTCGAGAGTGTTATCGGGATTCTTAACGTATGTTAGGATTGATAGATGGATAGGTGTTAGAGATCTATGGTTCTTGATGGATATAAGAAAAATCTTTAGACTGAATTATGGATTAGTTCCCATGGCGCTCGAGTTATTAAAGGCTGAGATCTTAACATTTGGACATTGAGGAGTTAGTTCATGAATTGGTTTGGTGATATCGTGATTTAGTGGTGTATGCCCTTAGTGACTGATTAAGTAATCTTAATGGATTAAAGAATCGAATAGTGATTTTGGTTGAATATTCTTGTGCCTAAGGTCTAGGTGATGATTTTATTTTCCGAGGTATGTTTAATTTTCGGGGACGAAAATTCTTATAAGAGGGGGAGGATTGTAACACCCCAAATTTTAATCTTTAAAAATATAGTATCAGTCGTGGAAGCCTCGCTTGATCGAGAGATTCTCGCCTGAGCGAGAAATGGCAATTTTGGGCTGTTGATACAGTGTAATCGATTACACTCTGCTGGTAATCGATTACACACTGATGGTAATCGATTACACTCTGCTGGTAATCGATTACATCGTATTAAAAGCATCAGATATGTGCATCTGACACAGTGTAATCGATTACACATTTCTGGTAATCGATTACACATTTCTGGTAATCGATTACACATTTCTAGTAATCGATTACACACTCCTGGTAATCGATTACACACTCCTGGTAATCGATTACACACTCCTGGTAATCGATTACACACTCCTGGTAATCGATTACATCGTATTAAAAGCATCAGATATGCGCATTTTTCAAGTTGTAATCGATTACACCATGTTGGTAATCGATTACAACCCGACGACACCTCTTTAAAACAGAAACCCAAACACATTTTAGGGTTAGAACTTCGAAGAGAAGAGAGAGAGGAGAGCTTTTCAAGAGCAAGGAGCCTTAGGACTCATCTTGGAGCTTGAGAAGAGGTAAACCTCTTGTTACTAACTCTTCTTCTTCCTCTCTAACTTGTTTTGGGTATGTTGGATTCATTTTCAAAACATGAGAAACCATGGAAACTCATCCTTTAGAGTTATGGTTCGTTTTATGTTGTTTTTATCTTGTAAACTATTGGTTTAGAGTTGGTATTTGATGAATGGAAAGTTTTATGGGTTATTCATGAAAAACATCCCAAAAACCCCCAAAATGAGAATATGAGTATAAAGAGAAAGAGATGAAATGTTAGATGTGGATAATGAGTACTGCTTTAATATTGTTATATGAGATGAACATGTATGCTTTGATATTTAGAAACTTGTATTGAAGTAGTTTTGGAAATATTGAAATATGAGATGTTATGCATGTTTTAGATGGTTGAATATTGATGATGAATATTTTGTATGATTAAATGATGCAAAATAAGTTGTTTATGTGATATTTGGAATAAATGACTAACATTGTTGTTATTGTGGAAATGAGGAAAGATCCTAAGGTTGGAGGAAATCGCGGAGTAGACTTTTAAAGTTACTCGGAACTGATCTCCAACGCTCACCGAGGTAAGGGATAAGTGGCTCTAATTCATACTCACTGATGTGAACGAGGTATGTGAAAGAGGTAATGTGTTGTAAGTTTGATTGTTGTTACCCTACCCGAATAGGGAGTGGTTTATTGTTGTTACCCTACTCGAAGAGGTAGTGGTTGACTGTTATTGTGTCCTACCCGGAGTGGTAGTGAACTGTTTGTTGTGTCCTACCCGGAGTGGTAGTAGACTGTTATTGTGTCCTACCTTAAATGGTAGCGGACTGTTATCGTGTCCTACCCGGAGTGGTAGCGGACTGTTGTTGTGTCCTACCCGGGGTGGTAGTGGACTGTTATTGTTATCCTACCGGGAATGGTAGTGAAGAATTGTGAACTAGACCTACCCGATGTGGTATGGATTATAACTAGACCTACCCGATGTGGTATGGAGTATAACACTAGACCTACCCGATGTGGTATGGAGCATAACACTAGACCTACCCGATGTGGTATGGAGCATAACACTAGACCTACCCGATGTGGTATGGAATATAATACTAGACCTACCCGATGTGGTATGGAGTATAACTAGACCTGCCCGATGTGGTATGGAGTATAACTAGACCTGCCCGATGTGGTATGGAATATAACAGTAGACCTGCCCGATGTGGTATGGATGATGAACTAGACCTGCCCGGAGTGGTATGGATGATGAACTAGACCTGCCCGATGTGGTATGGATGATGAACTAGACCTGCCCGATGTGGTATGGATGATGAACTAGACCTGCCCGATGTGGTATGGATGATGAACTAGACCTGCCCGATGTGGTATGGATGATGAACTAGACCTGCCCGATGTGGTATGGATGATGAACTAGACCTGCCCGATGTGGTATGGATGGTGAACTAGACCTACCCGATGTGGTATGGAGATGTAATTGGATCTACCCGAGGTGGTAGGAGATTATAGTGTGAAAGAACTCGGTGAATACGATTAATGATGAATACGACATATGAGAAACAAGGACGTTAAGAGCGAAAGTCATATGCATGCTATAGGATATATATTATGGGATATATATACTATAGGGTGAATATGAATGTTGGAAATGAAGACGTTAAGGATAAAAGTAATATACATGCTATAAGATATATAGTATGGGATATATATATACTATAGTGTGGATATGAATAATGAGAAGAACGATGCTTCGAATGAACATAATATGCATGCTATAGAATATATATTATGGGATATGTATTCTATAGGATGAATATGGATAACGTAGAAATGAACGAAAGAAGAGATGAATGTTTGCATTTACGTAATTGCGTTTATAATTTATATTAAAGTTTAATCGTATTTGAAATGTGGATTATCATGTGATGTTAGTTTTTAAACTAATGACTTACTCCCTTTTATTTTGTGTGTCGTTTATGATAATCCCATTGTAGGTAAATGAAGGACTTTGAGGATGAAGCTCAATTAGGAAGCTTTTGTGTTTAATTACTCGCTTGTCTGTATTGCTAAGTGACGTTGTAGTTGATTTAATAGTATTATGGGATGACTGTAAATCCGTTTAGATCAATACGGATATGTGTAGTTATGGGCTTTATAACCTTGGGAGACCCATAACTGGTTGTATGTGGTAAATGCTATTTGAATGAATTATGTTTTTCCGCAACATAAATTTGTATGATAAGAAAATAGGGTAAAGAGTATTTTCGAAAATGATACTTGAGAGTTTTCAATGAAGGTGACGACTGTATGTAAGAAATGATTAAAATAAATGAAAAATTTTCAAGGGTAGAATTTGGGTCCTTACAATGCCCACGGATTCAAAATAAAGACTCAGACCCTACCCGTTGCGGTTATTTTTTGCGGGTACCCACAGATCCGGGTACCCATTGTCATCCTTAGTTTTGATGTGGTAAATTGAGAAGTGAAAAAATTATAAAAAAATAAACTAATAAAAATAAACCAACCCATGTTTTTGGACTTTATGCTTTTGGCTTACTTTTTTATAAAAAAAAATAAGTTTGTAATTTCATTTGGTTGTCAAACACACATAGTTTATATTTTCAGCTTATTTTTAAAAAATAAACATAATCTATAAAAAAATTCATCCCAAAACATGTGCTAAATATCCATAAATAATTAATCCCTCAAGGGAAGTCTCACTTTATTATAATAATTTTGTTCATGTTATTTTAATCTAGAAAAGCTTTCTTGGATTTGGCTTGGAATACAACATTCTATACTTGGAATAAGTGATTTAAGATTGCAAATGATAAAAAACATTTAATACAAAACCAGTACTAAACCATATTGTCCACGATGTTCATATCATAATTTAATCATTTGAAGGGCACTCCACCTAAAGCATACGTAAGATATACTACAACATCAAGATAACTACTCATAATTAATGAAAAAGGATTTCTTTTGATTATTATAATGATTGCAAGATTTTATATTTATTATTTTATTCTTATTATTATTTGTTTTTATTATTATATTAATATTTATTGTTTATGATACTTTCACGTGGTAAGAACATACATTTGATTACACATTGAAAAAACCCTAAACGTTTATAACTTATTAGCATATATTATACTCATTCCATATCTATTAGTTGGTTAGGATTAATGTATACATACATATTGAGAAATAATTTAGGAGTATTGTATTTTAACTAAAACATTTATTTTTTTTAAAGAAAGAAGAAAAATTAAATTAATTAATAAAAAGAGGATAAACATAATTATTGAATAAATATTACTTTAGAAAGAAAAATGATCAAACCTTGAAATTTTATACAAAAATAATTTTAAAACCAGGAAAAATAAGAGAAGATATAAATTGGAAGGATTATATATCTTTATTATTATTGGTTGGCCCTATTTTCAGAACAGCATTGTAGAATAAAACTCCTTAAATATTTAACTATTAAAGATTGAATATATTAAATATTTAGAAAAATTAATTAAATGCACTGACTCACTAACACTAATGTAAAGTGAAGAATTTAAATTAACTTTAGGCACAAATGTCACGAAATCCAATAAAAACATCACTCTCTTCATTCCAAGTGTTTTAATATTTTAAATTTTCATAATTTCCAAATTTTTTATTTAATAGAAATTCACTATAAATTTATATTCTACTTTCTAATCATGCCTTTATTTTTTATCCCTCTTTTTAACCATCTATTTTTTCATTATTAATGTAATTTGTAACGTAAATATAAATATTTTATTATAATCAAATTATATCAAATTTTAGAGTATGTTATTAAGGAATGGAGAGTCATAACACTTACCGTTTATATATAACTAGATAGTGGTGTGTGAAATATAAAAAAAAACAAAAACTAGATATGGGTTATGCAGCTTTTTGTCTTTATTTCATGTTAGTGTTTGCTATGACTTGTTTTTCTGGTCGCATTCCTTCAGGTATACTTGCTTTGACTACTTGAAAATTTAGATGCTTATTGCACTCAATAATTGAGAAAATATTATGGCATATAATCACCCTCATAAATCTTTTTATTCTTGGTGATAAAATATTCAAAATAACATCAATATTGTTTAATATAATACACATGTTTTTTGTTTTGTGTGATAGGAGAGTATGAAAAAGTTTTAACAAAAGTAGAGCATGGAAGAGCCCTCCACCATGCATCTAATCCACTCCATGTTTACCATGATCCAACCACTGCTTCAAATCTTTCAGGTAGTTATGTTGTTTTCTTTGGTTTAGCAAATGTAGGAAAAAATAATGGAATAAAATAGAAAATAATAACCTTATCCACTTCATAAAAATTGGAGAAGATTTTAGAAAATTTACTCCAAAATAAAACTTCAAAAACCAGAATATAAAAAAAGAGACTAAAAGCTCTAGATTACTTATGTTTTCCATTAGTTTTAAGAGATTACTTCTATTTTTCCATCTAGCTACATTGGACAGTGAAACTAATTATGTTATGTTAATTTTAATCTGGTGCATAAAAGTATCTATTGGATCCTTGAATATTGTATAAGGTTAGACAAAATTATAATAAGTAAATAATTATGACCTACTCCTATTTTCACAATCATGCTCACAAGATAAAATAATTAATCATTTTTATTAATAAGGAGTTGTTCAAGTTTGAATCCCATATATAAGATCGAATGTTATATATCGATCACCTAAATTATTACTTTTTGAGATGGTAGAATATTTGGTAACAAACACACTTCTTGTATGATTGGTATCAAAATTGTGATGAATATTTTTCCTCTTAAGATTAGAAACATAAAAAAACTTATAATTTTGATTCTCATTTTCTTATTTGAGTTTTAATGTCCTTTTTTCTAAACAGGAAAACTACAGAGGCTGCTGGTAGAAATCGATTATGAAAACCCACATCCACATCCGCCACATTCGAATTCACAACCCATATTGTTTTAAGCCTCTAAGAATTGGATAGTGGTACCAAAGGCTATACTAAATTCATGTCATAATAATATTACATATTGTGAAAATAAAAATGATTGGCATGTTGTTGGTGAGACTAAAACTTTCTTATTATATAAAAACTAACCAATTAAATTTTATTGTAAAGAATGGAAATGTATTGCAGAAAAGTGTAATAATGGTCCCATAGGGAATTTGGAATGAAAAGCTAAAAATCAATTGTCCATAGTACAATACAACAATCATCCATATATTCTCACGCTTGAAATAATTGTTAGTGATATCAAGTATTTAGGGACAAGATTTCTCCAAAGTCCGTTTCTATCACACACATTTTCTTTATCTTATCCACTTACTCCAAGAGTAATGGTTTAGATCTATCCACTAATTTCAACCATTGGATTTTCCAATAATTGATGACTATTGAAGTCCGCTCAATTGATGATCCGAGAAAGAAAAAAAAGTAAATTATCACGACTTTGATTCAATATTAATTAATCATCATTCATTAAAAAATATTATTCCAATTATTATAATATTGCAAACATTATATATTTATTCTTTATCATCATTATTAATGATTCATTAGCACAAATTTTTTTACTTATCTTTTATGAATTTTAATGAACATAATGACACATCACCATCATAAAATGATAAGTAAAAGATAGGAGTTATCATATAATTTCTTAAGTTCCAAATATAATTTAGTAAAATATGGATTCATCATTTATTTGATTAATTTTTTATATTAAGTAGGCATAATCAGAAATATTTTTATTAATTATTGGCGTCTCAATTAACAACTCGTTAAAAATATATATTATGTTGATTCCGTTTAGTCATTATGATAAATTATTATAACAAATTAAAAAATATTCTACAACATTACATTAAAAATCTTTAGTTTTTTTACTTAATAATTAAATATATATATCGATTAGTTTATATTAATATTAAGATTGATTTAATTGATTATTGCTATTACTTATTATTATAATTACTAAAAGATATATAAGAATACATAAGTAAAAAATAGAAGGAACAAAATAGTTAATTGGGCATAAAATTGGAGAGTAAGAGAGAATACATGTATTATACATTCATATAGTTAAAAAACACATGTTATTTGTGTATTCGCATGATTAAACACACATATGTTACTCGTATATTCGTATTGTTAAAAACACACATGTTATTTGTGTATTCGCATGATTAAAAACACATATGTTACTCGTGCAATCATATTATTAAGGACACACATATGACTCGTACATTTTAATGGTTAAAAACAAACATGTTACTCGTACATTCGTATTGTTAAGAACACACATGTTACGCGTGTATTCACATAGTTAAAACACACATGTTATATGTTCATTTGCATTCATATGGTTAAAATACATATGTTTCTACGCAAATTAGATGGTATATTGGTTAATGGAGTATATGTTAAATTTGAGAGATCTAGGTGACTATATTTACTCATTTAAGTGAGAAAAATGGAAAACATGAATATAAAATACATTTGTTGTTTCAGATTTTCAATTCCAATGATAAAAAGTTTTTCCAATTTTTTTTATTCTACAAAAATTATTTATGAACATTAGTGTCCATGAAAAAATAGGTTGGAAAATAAGAGGAAGAATGAATTGAATCATCAATATGAGTAAATTGTATTTTTAATTAGCATTTAAATTATTAAAATATAAAATGTATAAAAAGTGAGGATGTAGTGTGATAAGGTACATAGTAGCATAAAACACTTTTGGAGAGAGAAAAAGTGATGAGGAGATGACATGTGACTAGAAAGAGTTTCTTTTCTCATAAAGTAAAGTAATAGAAGATGATGAATCCATTTACTTTAAGAGTAATTTTTTTAAATTTACTTCACATTTTAGTCATCAATTCTATATAAATCCAATGGTTTGAATTAGTGAATAGATCTAAATCATTAGATTTTCCTAAAATTGATCATTAAGATATAAAATAAATTTAAAAAACTTACTCTTAAAATATCTGGATCTCATTCCATACGTAAATACTACAATCTCTAAAATACTTAGTTTGGTAAGCTTACTCTATGGACCCTTATAAAACACTTGATATTATCAAAATGTCCGTAATTGGGAAATGTAACACCCAAAATTTTAATCTTTAAAAATATAGTATCAGTCCTGGAAGCCTCGCTTGATCGAGAGATTCTCGCCTGAGCGAAAAAGGATCAGCTGGGAGGGGGACTATACTGGAGGATTCTTCCCTGGGCGAGAAATGGCAATTTTGGGCTGTTGACACAGTGTAATCGATTACACTCTGCTGGTAATCGATTACACTCTGCTAGTAATCGATTACATCTTCTGGTAATCGATTACATCGTATTAAAAGCATCAGATATGTGCATCTGACACAGTGTAATCGATTACACGTTGCTGGTAATCGATTACACATTGCTGGTAATCGATTACACATTTCTGGTAATCGATTACACGTTGCTGGTAATCGATTACACGTTTCTGGTAATCGATTACACATTGCTGGTAATCGATTACACATTTCTGGTAATCGATTACATCGTATTAAAAGCATCAGATATGCGCATTTTTCACGTTGTAATCGATTACATCATGTTGGTAATCGATTACAACCCGACGACACCTCTTTAAAACAGAAACCCAAACACATTTTTGGGTTAGAACTCCGAAGAGAAGAGAGAAAGAAGAGCTTTTCAAGAGCAAGGAGCCTTAGGACTCATCTTGGAGCTTGAGAAGAGGTAAACCTCTTGTTACTAACTCTTCTTCTTCCTCTCTAACTTGTTTTGGGTATGTTGGATTTATTTTCAAAACATGAGAAACCATGGAAACTCATTCTTTAGAGTTATGGTTCGTTTTATGTTGTTTTTATCTTGTAAACTCTTGGTTTAGAGTTGGTATTTGATGAATGGAAAGTTTTATGGGTTATTCATGAAAAACCCCAAAAACCCCAAAATGAGAATATGAGTATAAAGATAAAGAGATGAAATGCTAGATGTGGATAATGAGTAGTGCTTTAATGTTGTTATATGAGATGAACATGTATGCTTTGATATTTAGAAACTTGTATTGAAGTAGTTTTGGAAATATTGAAATATGAGATGTTATGCATGTTTGAGATGGTTGAATATTGATGATGAATATTTTGTATGATTAAATAATGCAAAATAAGTTGTTTATGTGATATTTGGAATAAATGACTAACATTGTTGTTATTGGTGGAAATGAGGAAAGATCCTAAGGTTGGAGGAAATCGCGGAGGAGACTTTTAAAGTTACTCGGAACCGATCCCAAAACTCACTGAGGTAAGGGATAAGTGGCTCTAATTCATACTCACTGATGTGAACGAGGTATGTGAAAGAGGTAATGTGTTGTAAGTTTGATTGTTGTTACCCTACCCGAATAGGGAGTGGTTTATTGTTGTTACCCTACTCGAAGAGGTAGTGGTTGACTGTTATTGTGTCCTACCCGGAGTGGTAGTGAACTGTTTGTTGTGTCCTACCCGGAGTGATAGTAGACTGTTATTGTGTCCTACCTTAAATGGTAGCGGACTGTTATCGTGTCCTACCCGGAGTGGTAGTGGACTTTTATTGTTATCCTACCGGGAATGGTAGTGAAGAATTGTGAACTAGACCTACCCGATGTGGTATGGAGTATAACACTAGACCTACCCGATGTGGTATGGAGCATAACACTAGACCTACCCGATGTGGTATGGAGCATAACACTAGACCTACCCGATGTGGTATGGAGCATAACACTAGACCTACCCGATGTGGTATGGAGTATAATACTAGACCTACCCGATGTGGTATGGAGTATAACTAGACCTACCCGATGTGGTATGGAGTATAATACTAGACCTACCCGATGTGGTATGGAGTATAACTAGACCTACCCGATGTGGTATGGAGTATAACACTAGACCTACCCGATGTGGTATGGAGCATAACACTAGACCTACCCGATGTGGTATGGAATATAATACTAGACCTACCCGATGTGGTATGGAGTATAACTAGACCTGCCCGATGTGGTATGGAGTATAACTAGACCTGCCCGATGTGGTATGGAGTATAACTAGACCTACCCGATGTGGTATGGAATATAACAGTAGACCTGCCCGATGTGGTATGGATGATGAACTAGACCTGCCCGATGTGGTATGGATGATGAACTAGACCTGCCCGATGTGGTATGGATGATGAACTAGACCTGCCCGATGTGGTATGGATGATGAACTAGACCTTCCCGATGTGGTATGGAGATGTAATTTGATCTGCCCGAGGTGGTAGGAGATTATAGTGTGAAAGAACTCGGTGAATACGATTAATGATGAATACGACATATGAGAAACAAGGACGTTAAGAGCGAAAGTCATATGCATGCTATAGGATATATATTATGGGATATATATACTATAGGGTGAATATGAATGTTGGAAATGAAGACGTTAAGGATAAAAGTAATATACATGCTATAGGATATATAGTTTGGGATATATATATACTATAGTGTGGATATGAATAATGAGAAGAACGATGCTTCGAATGAACATAACATGCATGCTATAGAATATATATTATGGGATATGTATTCTATAGGATGAATATGGATAACGTAGAAATGAACGAAAGAAGAGATGAATGTTTGCATTTACGTAATTGCGTTTATAATTTATATTAAAGTTTAATCGTATTTGAAATGTGGATTATCATGTGATGTTAGTTTTTAAACTAATGACTTACTCCCTTTTGTTTTGTGTGTCGTTTATGATAATCCCATTGTAGGTAAATGAAGGACTTTGAGGATGAAGCTCAATTAGGAAGCTTTTGTGTTTAATTACTCGCTTGTCTGTATTGCTAAGTGACGTTGTAGTTGATTTAATAGTATTATGGGATGACTGTAAATCCGTTTAGATCAATACGGATATGTGTAGTTATGGGCTTTATAACCTTGGGAGACCCATAACTGGTTGTATGTGGTAAATGCTATTTGAATGAATTATGTTTTTCCGCAACATAAATTTGTATGATAAGAAAATAGGGTAAAGAGTATTTTCGAAAATGATACTTGAGAGTTTTCAATGAAGGTGACGACTGTATGTAAGAAATGATTAAAATAAATAAAAAAATTTCAAGGGTAAAAATCGGGTCGTTATAGGAAAGAAATTATTTTTTGACCTTATAAATACTTGAAATTACTAAGATACCCAATTGCTAAAAAAACCTTTGAAAATGTTAGGGGATCCACTTATTTTGAGAGTAGGTTTTTTAAACTTATTTCACATCTTAACCATCAATTCAATGGAAACCTAATGGTTTGAATTAGTGAGTAGATCTAAACCATTGAATTTTTCTAAAATTGATGACTAAGATATGCGGTAAGTTTAAAAAACTTAACATTCGAGTCAATCAATCACTCCTTATTTTATAAACCCATAAAATGACTAAAGTGCTACTCCTTAGGCAAAAAAAAATGTTTATACTTTATGTAGAATCATAATAACAATTGAAATTCCCTTGGTGGGAAAAAACACTTTATTATTTTTATAAAGTATAAAAATTATTGAAATATCCCTACTCTTTTGTCCGCCTATTAAAAAGTCACAATAAATAAGTTGTTCACCATAATTTGTTTTTGGTTCGTAAGAACATACATTTGAATACACTTTGAAAAAACCCTAAACATTTAATATTTATTAGCAGTATATTCATTCCATAACCTTGTGTTAGTTAAGATTAATGTATAATATTACTAAATCGTTTATGAGTATTATATTTGATTAAAACATTTCTTTTATTTTAAGAGAGAATAAAAAATAAAATTAATTTAAAAAAGAGGATACATATAATTACTGATGAAAGATAAAATTAGGAAGAAAAATGATCAAAACTTGAAATTGTATTACAACAGTAATATTAAAACCATGAACACCATATTAAAATAATAAAAGAAATAAAACGGAAGAGTATATATCTGTATTATTTTTATTAGTTTGAACCTATTTTCAGAAGGGGAGGAATCCACTTACTCCAAAAAACACTTATTCTTCATTTTAGCCATCCAATCTTGAAAAATTCAATGGTTTAGATGTACTCACCAATTCAAACCATTGAATTTCCAAGAATGAATGGTCATGATGTGGAGTAAGTGTTTTTCCACTTACTCTTGGAGTAAGTGGATCCCTCCCCTTTTCAGAACACCATTGTAGAATAAAATTCTTTAAATATTTGACAGATTGAATATATTCAATATTCTGTAAAGATGAAATGAATTAAATATACCCGTTCATTAAGATATAATGAAGAATTAAAAAAAACTCACACAAATGTCAAAAAAAATGGATTAAAAATAACAATCTACTACTTCCTAGTGACGAGTCTTTCAATCTTTTAGAGTAAATTACACTGATACTCATTGAGTTTTAGTGTAATTACACAAATCACCTCTATATTTTTTATAACTACAAAAACTCTATAAACATACATTACACTGATCACCCTTCATGAGAAACAAAGGTCATCTTTTAAACAAAGAAATGTGATAAATGTAATTAAGTTATACAAAATATGGTATATTGTGGAAACAAGTCTAAATAGTATAAGAGTCAATACATTTTTATTATTTTTTGTCTACTATATATCATATTTTGTTTAAATTCATTACACTTATCATCATTTTTATGTAAAAAATCACATTTATTCTCATACAGGGGTAGTGAGTGTAATATATGTATATAAATCAGAGTTTTTTTGTAAGGGTAAAATATCGATGGATGATCTGTGTAATTTTATTAAAACTCAGGAGTGTTGACATAATTAACTCAATCTTTTAATATTTCATATTTTTCAAAATTATTTAATGTCTTAAAAATTCAACATATATTTATTCTCTATTTTCTTGTCATGTAGTTAGTACTTTTTTTAATAACTTACCTTTACCATTTGAATGTAATTTCTAATATAATTTTGAATAATTTCTTATATTCAAAGTATATCAAATTTTAAATCATATAATAATTTCTTAAAATATGGAGATAAATGGAATGGAGAGTCATAGCAATTAGTGTTATATATAACTCAATAATAGTGATGTATCAAAATCTAAAAATAAAGATATGCTTTTTAGAGCTTTTTATCTTTTTTTCATTTTAGGATTTACCATGACTTGTTTTCACTTCACATTCCTATACGGATACTTGCTTAGACCTCTTGAAAACTTACATGCTTATAGGATTCAATATTTGAGAATAGATTATTATTTAAAATTACCTCATAAATATTTTATATTCGGTGATCAAATATTCAAAATCACTTCAATATTGTTTAATATAATCCACTATACTTCTTGGGATTATTATTAATTATGGGTGATTCGCAAAAAATACTCATTATTATAAGAAGAGTTATTATTTTGATTTAATTTACTCATTATGATAAAGTTATCATTTTTATTATTATTGAATCCCCTTTTATTTGTTTACTTTATAATTAAATATGTACCAATTAATTTATATTATTGTTTTATTTATTTCTAATACTTGTTGTTATATTTGCTAAAATAGGTATGTGAGATTAGATAAGTAAAGAAAAGAAAAAAATAGTTAATTGGGTCGAAAATTGGAGACTTAGGCCTAGGGATGGTAATATGGGCTTGGCTGGACGAGGCAGCCCGTTTTGATCGATATTTTTGGCGGACTGGACTGGATAATTTAGCCCAAAAGCCCATATTCAACTCGGGTTGGAAGCCCGTTTTTTAGACGGGCGATGGCAGACCGTGTTAGGCTATCCCGGTGGGCCAACATTAATATTGCTTTACCATTTTAAGGTTACATGTGATTCCCAATAATTAGTCAATTTAATATTGTTTTCCAACCAAACATTTTACACATACCACCAATTTATTATTCATATATAAGACATTTATGAGTAAATTACTTATCAATGTAATTTATATCATATACAATACAAGACATTTGCATATGAGTGTTTAATTTATATCATATATCATATTTTTTTAACTTAATTACATTTATAACTTTTTTGTTTAAAAAATTATACATCTCATAGAGGGTTGATCAATGTAATGTATGCTTATGTAATTTCACTAAAACTTATGGAATATCAGTATAATTTAAATGTGTTTTTGAAAAGAAAAAGAAAAACGGGTCAGTCCGCTAGTCTGCCAGTCTTGCCAAATATGGGTCGGGCTGGCATTTTAAGCCATTTTAGCAATAAGGGTCGGGCCAACCCAGCCCATATTTTGGCGGGCCAAAGGCGGGTCGGGTCGGGCTAACCAGTTTTGCCGCCCCTACTTAGGCCATGTTTGACATTGTTTAAAGTTTGTAGTTTATGTTTATTTTTTGAAAAATAAGCTGAAAATATAAACTATATATGTTTGACCACCAAATGAAATTTATAAACTCATTTTTTTATGAAAAAATAAGCCAAAAGTAGAAGCTCCAAAATCATAGGTTAATTTATTTTTTTAGCTTATTTTTCCCAATTTTTCTATTTCCCATTTTACTCAATCATAACTTTATATCTCTTCTCCTTTTTACTCTTCTACCAAACATCATAACTCTCATTTTCCTCTCTCTATCACCACCCAACCCCGTAATTCCCCATAACACTTTTTTGAATTATGTATAAACCCAATAAGCCCTAAAAAAAATTATAAAATTTAATATTTATGTATTATTTATTTTTTCATTATGTAATTTAAGTTTGGTAACTTCCATTTATTTATGTGCTATATTATTTTTAATATCGATATTGGTTTTTATATTGTATTTTATTTTAATATTTTTTTAGCCTTTGTTATTATGAAATATTAAAAATCATGGGTTGATTTATTTTTTTAGTTTATGTTTAACTATGTATGAGGTTATTTTTTTATGTTTAACTATGTATGAGGTTATTTGTTTATGTTTATCTTATGTTGTTTTTTAATATTAATATTAGTTTTTATATTATATTTTATTTTAATATATTTTTTAGCATTTGTTATGCAATATTATAAAATTAAAGTAAAAATATATGATGATAAATATTAAAAAATGTATATTTAAAAAATAGTGTAAAAAACAACCAAAATAATCATAAGATAAACAAATAATCTCATACCCTTTTCTGTAATTTATTATGTAGAAAACAATATTTCTACCTTACACAAACAAAATAGATTAGTTTATATTCAATTTTCAACTAAGGTACTCAAACATAAACAAATTATAATCTTAAGAGTTTATAATCTAAAATTTTATAATCTCACAGTTTATAAATTATAACTAAAAACTTAATCTATACCAAACGCATGCTTAAGCGGTAACATGAAGTTGGATTAAGAAATATTCGTGGAACAAAATTTTTAGATATGAGGTCTGACTTGCACTGACGGGCTTGCATGGGGATGTGGATCACCTGCTCCGAATGATGTTTTATTCCCTATCTTGGACTAATGACATATCTATATACTATATAAGAAAACTAAGTCCTTGCCACATTAGCCATGACATGTGTCATCACCACAATCACTCTTTTCCCTCCAATTTTTTTCTTCATTTCCCCTCCAACATTGTCAATCTATACATGTTCATTTCATTTCAGTTTTCTCCTCATATTTGATATTTGATTATGTGTCTTTAAATAGTTCAAATGTAAAAAATATAATGTTTCTTCATTGTTCTAAATAAAGATGTACAACTTTTCATGAAAGTTAACTTAATATATTCTTTTATCTTTGAGTCTATGTTATGGTAAAAACAAAACTTTATTGTTATCAAATTAAAATATACTATGAATACAATTTTTTTATCTTATATTTTTATTTAATTTATTAATCATTACATATGTTATATATTTATTAAAAAAATGACACCATAATTTTTTAATTATCTATCAAATGTATCGTATAAGTTAATTAAAGATAGTAACATATCATAAATTCTAACATTTTCTTTTCTTTTTACATCTAGACAAACTTTTCAAGTATTAAAATGATTATTTATATGAATTGTGGATAATTATGGAATAATAACGGTTTTGGAGAGAATTACTTTCGAGATTTAAGAGTAATTAATGTGAACAATGAAATATAAAAATACACAGTAGAAAACTAACAATAAAGAAAAATTCATAAGGGAATAGAAACTGCATAGGTGAATAACGATAATAAATTTTGTTATACTATTGTAATTTGTAATCGAATAAGTGAATAAATATTGTCTATCAGTTGCAAACTAATAATTAAAAATTAAAAATTACTTTGACTAAATACCGTCAACCATTGAGAAAAAAATAAAACTGATGAAAATAAGGAAATAGAAACACATATTGTCATTTAATGTGGTGCTTATGGGTGACATCAATGATGTTATTAAAGGTGAAGAATAATGTATAGTAATCACTGCAATTTAGTATGTCTGATTATTTTTTTAATCTAAAAATTTAATTATAATTTTCTCTTTTCTATTTCTATCTTAAAAATATTTTAACAGCTTTAATCCTAAATAATTTAGGCCTCCATTATTTTGAGAAAAAAAACCGAACTATATAATTACAACTTCTCAATTTCAATGACCATTTATTACTAAATTTCATTTCTATCTATTAAAATATTATTTTCGAAGTTGTCATACTAAATAATTAAACCCGTAAAGTACCAATCATTAAATTACTTATTAAAAAAATATGAAATAATAAATCAATTATACTAACAACTACTAAGAAATAATATCTTAGAAGTAAACTAAATTATAAACAAGTTAGATTAAGAGCACAATAAATCATAAAATTAAACAAATTATCCATATGTATGTATATATTAATAATGAACAATATCAGTTTTTATTATATTTATTAGTTAATCAAATATATAGACTATAGAGGATGAAAATCAATCAAGAAAGTACAAAAGTATATTGGTAACATGTATTTTCTTAACAATATGAATGTACGGATAACATGTGTGTTTTTAACCATGTGAATGCACTGGTCACATGTGTCTTCTTAATGCACACATAATATGTGTGTTTTAACCATGCAAATGCACAAATAACATGTGTTCTTAACCATATAAATGCATATGTAATGTATGTTATGAATTATAACATAAAAAATACCGCCTGTGCAAATGCACGGGTCACTTGCTAGTTATCATATAAATAAAAGAATTTTTTTTAAAACAAAACGCAATATTCTTATTTGCTCGGGACATGTATTGAGTAATGATGACAATGGGTCTGGATGGGTCTGTGTAGTACACTACCCGGACCTGCCTCGTTCTTTCATTTTGGGACCCAGACCCACCCCAGACCTAGACAGATACCCGCCGGGTCTGCTACACATGGGTCCATGGATACCCAGCGAATCTACGGGTACCCAAAAATTCACATAATATTTAAAAAATTGCAAAAAAATTATAAATTGTAAAAAAAATTATAATCCAACGTGTGAGAATAGAAAATGATAAAAAAATTATAAAATATAAGTAAAACATAAGACACAACTCTAAATTGTACTTACATACAAATCTTTTTTACTAAGATCATAATTTAAAATAAGACAATAACACATCAAATGTCTAGGGTCCCTCCATGAACAACACATGGAACAATTGGTTCTTGTAAAATAAAAACATACAATTTGAAGATATAACAATTAACTTTATAGATATGAACATCAATAAATTTACTAACATAATCATCATCGATATCCTCTAGTATAGTATTTGTAATAAAATTGAAGTTCTCTCTTGATTTGGAAGCATAGGTGTATTAAAATATAGTTTAAAATACGTGTATTAAAATATAGTTTTATAATTTATGAATAATTAAACATGGATAATTAAATTACTAACTTACATTACCTCTAACATCAGTCCATAGCCAATCTTGATGGCACATTATTGCCTCTAATGTATGTGGGCATAATCTACTACGATGAGGAGTAAGGAATCGACCACTAGTACTGAATGCAGACTCCGAAGTAACAGTACAGATAGGAATTGCAAGCAAGTCCTTAGCAATCATTTGCAAGGTAGGATATTTTGCCCCATTTATCTTCCACCAATTTAAGATGTTAAATTCACATTCTGTTCTAGGCAATAGTGATTCCTCTATGTAGCGGTATAACTCTGACTTGCAATTTGATGATTTGTAATTTTCAATAACAAATTTATCAAAATTTGCATCATCATCTATTATAGAGTTCATGTTTAAATTTGATGATGAAGATGAAGAATTAATCTCATTATCCTTGAGATTTCTACCATACTCTGCTACCAAGTCTTGGAAAATAGATTTCACATTTTCCATTTGATAATATGATTCAGATCCATAAAATTTTGGAAAATTTTATGTCAACAAAGCCATCTTATACATATTATCTAAAATGGTGCCTATAGCCATCACATCATTAACAAAGCCATCTTGATGAAGTTTGCATAATAGAGTCTTCTTGCGTAGAATTAGAGTCTAGTAGGTTAAACATTCTACATATAACAATAACAAAGTTTAGTAACATAATGAAGATAAACATTGATTATTGATAACATTTGTTGATTATAAAAGATAACAAAGTCATATTACTAAATATTGATTATTAATAATAAATGTAGATTATAAAAGATAAAAAGTCATTTCTAAGTTTATTTGAAGTGATGATTAGCCTATTGAAAATGAATTAGACTCATTTTCATTAACATAGAGGAAAGTTCTCTAGAAGTGTATAGAAAAATCAAATAATAACAACATATATCTCTTACTTTACACTGAAATTATATTTTTATCCTTAAAATTACATTAGTTTTTGTTATTGAAGAGGAGTATGATTCTATAGAAATCATGGAGATTTGACAACGGAAGAATAAATTGAATGACGTTTAGCCTACCAGCACGGAGGCTGAAAGTTATGATGACAACGTGATAAAAGTGTGATGTGGAAATTATTTTATTTATGTTATAAAATACTAGGTATGTCTAAAATATAGAAGAGTTGGTTAAAAACTATATAGACCATATAAAACACTTGAAATTATCAAAATATTCATAGTTTGTGAAAAAAGTTTGACCTTATAAATAATATAAATGACTAAGATATCCCCAATTGATAAAATAAATCTTTTAAAATTTTATAAACCCATAAAATTACAAAAAATGCCACTTTGGGTAAAAAATTATACTATTTATAGAATGGTAATAATTATTGAAAATATCCTTGATTGAGGAAAAATATTTTATCTTATATATAAGAGTATAAATGTTTCATCAATTACTAAAATAGACTACCACATTTGTGACACCTGAATTTTTCAAGGTCAATTATGTAATTGCGCATTTATTTATTTATTATATATTCTAAAATCTAGGGGTGGCAAAATGGGTCAGCCCAGCCCGCCAAAATATGGGCTGGGCTTGTCCGACCCTTATTGCTAAAAGGACTCAAAATGTCAACCCGACCCATATTTGGCAGGGCTGACTCGTTTTTTTTTCTTTTCAAAAACACATTTAAATTATAGTAGTATTTCATGAGTTTTAGTGAAATTATACAAACTATCCTTCAATTTTCTACACTTACAAAAAACACTTAATTTATAAACATACATTACATTGATCAACCCTCTATGAGAGGTGTAACTTTTTAAACAAAAAAGTGATAAATGTAATTAAGTTAAACAACATATGATATATGATATAAATTAAACACAGATGTATAGATGTCTTGTATTGTATATGATATAAATTACATTGATAAATAGTTTACTCATAAATGTCTTATATATGAATAATAAATTGGTTGCACATTGTATGTCTAAATTGCTCGGTTAGAAAATAAGATTAAATTAACTACATTACTAGAATCATATATAACCTTAAAATGGTAAAACAATATTAATGTTGGCCCGCAGGGCTAGCCCGGCCCGGCCCGCCATGGTCCGTCTATAAAACGGGCTTCCAAACCGGGTTGAATATGGGCTTTTGGGCTAAAATCTCCAGCCCGGCCCGCCAAAAAGTCGATCAAAATGGATTGGCCCGTCGGGCCAAGCCCATATTGCAATCCCTACTAAAATCTCACTATCACTCTCACATCTCTCTTCACTTTGTAACCAATTTCTCACAGTCTCACCCTCACTCACACTATGTATGCTCACTACCACCCTCACTCTCATCACTTCTGAATGGTTAAAAACAGATGTAACCATCTCAGGTTGACGATGAAACCGTTTATTTTTTACATTTCTTTTCTTTTTGTTCCAAATCATTTCATTTTATTTTTGTTCGAAATCATTTCATTTTTTATGTTCCAAATCATTTCCTTTTAATGTTTATTATAAAGTTTTCATCTTTATCTTTTTCATTTCATCTTTATATTATATTGAATCTTTTTCTGTTTTTTGAGATGAATAATATATGTTAAAGGGTGTTTCAGATTGAGAGAGATGTTTGCTAAAAAATTAGATTTCTTACCTATTTCTCTATTGTTTATTGAAATTGTATTAATATTTGAAATAACCATTTTCCAAATGTTACTATTCTAATTTTAGGTTTAATCATACCAAATCATCCATTACCTAAAAATTGCAACTAATTACTTTTAGAATTGGTAGGAGAAATTTAAAATCACACATATATTAAAATTTATAAATTGTGTTAGTTATAATTTCAAGGTTAATAATATTTTCTTTACTTTTTTATAAAAACTGTAATAATATTTTCTTTATATTTTAATAAAAAATTGAAATTACCATAAAAATTTAAAATGTCAACAATAACTACATACTTAATTGAGTTTTGAAAATACTTTAAATCCTAAATTGACCGGTTACAAAATGTGAATAACTACATACTTAATTGTGTCATCTTATACAAAATGTCAAAATAAAAAAATATATTTTCTATACTTTTTATTAAAAAAATGAAATTAATATTCAAATAGAAAAATTTGAATAGTTTTTTTCTTCTTCTCATTGTTACTATTATCATACCGCAATTATGGACTACCTAGTTATTATCAGTTATACATATTTCTTATTCTTTTTAAAATTAAGGAATAATATTTATTATAAATTATACATATTTCTTATTACTTATTTTATAATTAAACAATAAATGAGTGGAAATTTATATTAGGCATTGTCTAAAATTAAGGAATAACAAATAAAATTTATTGAAATTGTATTAATATTTGACTTAACCATTTTCCTAATATTACTATTCTAATTTTAGGTATAATCATATCAAATCATTCATTACCTAAAAATTACAACTGATCACTTTTAGAATTGGTAGGAGAAATTTAAAATCACACACATATATTAAACGTGAATAACTACATACTTAATTGAACTTTGAAATACCATAAAAATCACACACATATATTAAACGTGAATACCATAAAAATCTAAAAAGTCAATAATAACTACATACTTAATTGAGCTTTGAAATAGTTTAAACTTTAAATTGATCGGTTATAAAATGTGAATAACTACATACTTAATTGTGTCATCTTATACAAAATGTGAAAATAAAAATATATATTTTATTTAATTTTTAATGAAAAAGGAAATTAATATTCAAATAGAAAATTTTGAATAGTTTTTTTCTTCTTCTCATTTTACTATTTTCATACTGCAATTATGGACTACATAATTATTATGAATCATACTTATCTCTTATCCTTTTCATAATAAAGGAATAAATATTTATTATGAGTTATGCATATTTATTATTACTTATTTTATAATTAAAAAATAAATGAGTAGAAATTTATATTAGGCATTGCCTAAAATTAAGGAATCACAAATTAAATTTATTGAAATCGTATTAATATTTGAATTAATAATTTTCCTAATATTACTATTATAATTTTAGGTGTAATCATATCAAATCATTCATTACCTAAAAGTTGCAACCGCTCACTTTTAGAATTTGTAGGAGAAATTTAAAATCACATATATATTAAAATTTATAAATTGCGTTGGTTATAATTTCAAGGTTAATAATATTTTATTCAATTTTTAATAAAATCTGTAATAATATTTTCTTTAATTTTTAATAAAAAAATTGAAGTTACCATAAAAATCTAAAATGTCAACAATAATTACACACTTAATTGAGTTTTCAAAATACTTTAAAGTCTAAATTGACTGGTTAAAAATGTAAATAACTAAATAGTTAATTGTGTCATCTTATACAAAATGTGAAAATAAAAAATATATGTTCCTTACTTTTTAATAAAAAAATTGAAATTACTGTTCATATAGAAAATTTTGAATACTTTTTTCCTTTTCATACAACAATATTATGGAATACATAATTATTATGAGTTATACATATCTCTTATTCTTTTTAAAATTAAGGAGTACATATTTAGCATGAGTTATATATAATTATTTTATTTACTTTTAAATAAAAATTGAAATTACCATAAAAATATAAAATGTTGACAATAAGTATATACTTAATTGAGCTTTGAAAATACTATAAAAACTAAATTGACCGGTTACAAAATGTGAATAACTACATACTTAATTGTGTCATCTTATACAAAATGTGAAGAAGAAAAATTCTTTACTTTTTAATAAAAAAATTGAAATTGATATTCAAATAGAAATTTTTTAATAGTTTTAATTTTCTTCTTCTCATTGTTACTATTTTCATACTGCAATATTATGAACTACATAATTATTATGAGTTATACATATCTCTTATTCTTTTTAAAATTAAGGAATACATATTTATCATGAGTTATACATATTTCTTATTACTTAATTTATAATTAAACAATAATTGAGTAGAAATTTATATTAGGCATTGCCTAAAATTAAAGAATCACAAATACAATTTATTGAAATTGTATTAATATTTGAATTAACCATTTTCCTAATATTACTATTCTAATTTTAGGTGTAATCATATCAAATCATTCATTACCTGAAAATTGCAACTGGTCACTTTTAGAATTGGTAGGAGAAATTTAAAATCACACAAATATTAACATTTATAAATTGTGTTGGTTATAATTTTAAGGTTAATAATATTTTATTTACTTTTTAATAAAAACGGTAATAATATTTTCTTTACTTTTTAATAAAAAAATTGAAATTACCATAAAAATCTAAAATGTTAACAATAACTACATACTTAATTGAGGTTTGAAAATACTTTAAAGTCTAAATTGACCGGTTACAAAATGCGAATAACTACATACTTAATTGTGTCATCTTATACAAAATGTGGAGAGAAAAAATTCTTTACTTTTTAATAAAAAATTTGAAATTAATATTCAAATAGAAAATTTTGAATAGTTTTTTTCTTCTTCTCTTTGTTACTATTTTCATACTGCAATATTATGGACTACATATTTATTATGAGTTATACATATCTCTTATTCTTCTTAAAATTAAGAAATACGTATTTATTATAAGTTATACATATTTCTTATTACTTATTTTATAACTAAATAATAAATGAGTAGAAATTTATATTAGACATTGCCTGGAATTAAGGAATCATAAATAAATTTTATTGAAATTGTATTAATATTTGAATTAATCATATTACTAATATTGCTATTCTAATTTTAGGTGTAATCATATCAAATCATTCATTACCTAAAAATTGCAACTGATCACTTTTAGAATTGGTAGGAGAAATTTAAAATCACATATATTAAATTTTATAAATTATATTGGTTATAATTTCAAGGTAAATAATATTTTCTTTACTTTTTAATAAAAACTTAATAATATTTTATTTACTTTTAATAAAAATATTGAAATTACCATAAAAATCTAAAATGTCAACAATAACTACATACTTAATTGAGTTTTGAAAATAATTTCAAATGACTTAATAATTACCATTTTTCTAATTTAATATTTACTTCTTTTTTTTAAATAAATCATTTAAAAAACACTATCAGCCTTGCGCATGCACGAGTATCCTAATAGTTATTTTATAAACTCATAAAAACCATTGAAATAGCCTTACTGATTTGTCTGCCATATAGAAATTATGTTATACAAAATTAAGTGTTTGCCATAATTTATTTTGGTGGATAAGAACATACATTTGAATTCGCATTGAAAAAACCCTATAGTCCATAAGTTATTAGCATATATTATACTCATTCCATAATATAATTATTGAATAAAGATAATTAGGAAGAAGACATGACGAGACCTTGATATTGTCATACAGCAATAATTTAAAAATGAAAAAATATAATGTAAAGAAAGATATAATACGGAACAAATTTATTTCTTTATTATTATTATTATTATTAATTTATTATTATTAGTTTGACCCTCTTTTCATAAACACCATTGAAAATAACATTCATTTGACCATTTAAGATTGACTATAATAAATATTTTCAAAGACCTATTAATTAAAGGGCACTGACTCACTAAAACTAATATAAACAAAATAATTTAAAAAGATTAAGACACAAATGTCAGAAAATTGAATAAAAAATCACTCTATTCATTATATATTTGACCATTTAAGTTTGAATATATTAAATATTTTCAAAGACTAAATAAATTAAAAGCACCTACTCACTAAAACTAATGTAAATAAAATAATTTAAAAACTTACCACACAAATGTTAGAAATTTGGATAAAAACAATGACAAAACTTAGGTGCAAATGTGCAATAACATAAATGGTGGTGGTACAGGTGACCTATTAGATTATGATATGTTGAATTTTTTTTAGTTTTAAGGTCAAAAAATGCACACAAGATAAAAATACATTTATACTCATTGTTTATCACCCAATGTATTATTTCATAAGATATAATAATAATAACATTTAACATATATATTATATGAGGAGGGATCCATTCACTATAAGAGTAAGTTTTTTAAACTTACTTCACATCTTAGCCATCAATTCTTGGGAAAACCAATGGTTTAAATTTACTCACTAATTCAAACCATTGGATTTCTCTAGAATTGATGGCTAAGATGTGGAGTAAGTGGATCACCTCAGCATTATTCATTTTACCGTTTGTCACAATCACATTCATTTTTTCCTCCAAACTTCATAGGCTAGCATAATTAATTAATTACCGAGAGGAAATATTAATTACTAAAAGAGGATACCGTATGTTCGACACTTTGATTTTTCAAGGGCAACTTTATCATTACATAATGAATTTTTTAATATCATTGTAATATAAATTGTATGATATATTTCTTTATGTATATATTTAATATTGTTGGGGATACTTTAGTCATTTTCTCTCTACTTCATTCATCTCATTTACGAGTAACATATGTGTTTTTAACCAATAAAATATAGGAGTCATATGTTTGTTTTTAACAATATGAATGCAGATGTAACATGTGTATTTTTAATCTTGCGAATGTATGAGTAACATATGTGTTTTTAACCATGTGAATACATATATAATATGTATGTTATTGATCATGCGGTAAAAAATAATGTCTCGTGCATATGCACGGGTAAATTGTTAGTTTAATGATATAATAATTTCATAAAATAGAAAGAGAAATGGAATGGAGAGTCATTGCACTTACCCTTATATATATAACTCAATAGTGATGTAGCAAATTAAAAAAAAAATAGATATGGCTTCTGCAACTTTTTATCTTTGTTTCATGTTAGCCTTTGTCATGACTTGTTTTTCTCGTAGTATTCCTATAGGTAATCTTGCTTTGACCTCTTGAAAATTTACATAGTTATTGCACTTAATATTTGAGAATAGATTATAGTGTAAAATCACTTCCATAAATCTTTTTACTTTTTGTTTATCAACTATTAAAAATCACATCAATATAAGTGAATATAATCCACATGTTTTTCATTTTATTTGATTGGGGAATATGTAAGAGTTTTAGCATTTGCAGAGCAAGGAGGAGCACTTCACCAAGCATCTAATCCACTCCCTATTTATCATCATCCAACCAGTGCTCCAGATGTTTCAGGTAGTAACATTGTTTTCATTATTTTAGCAAATGTAGGAAAAGCAATAATGGAATAATGAAAAAAAATAATAACCTTGCTCGATTTTAAATGAATTGGAGAAGTTTTAGAAATTTTACTCCAGAATAAAACTGAAAAAACATGAAAACATGAAAACAAAAAACAAAAAAGCTTTCATTTTTATGTTTTCCATTAATTTTAAGAAATTACTTCTATTTTTCCCTGCAAGATTTATTAGACAATAGAATAAATTATGTTTTATGGTAAAATTATTTATCAACATGATTGTTATTGTAAATAAAAATATCTATTGGATCCTTGGTATTATATAAGATCAAAGACAAAAATTTAATCAAGTAAATAATTATGACCAACACCTATTTTGCTCATATGTCTCAACAATTATTTTTACTAATAAGGAGTTGGTGGAATTTAGAGTTTGAATACTCCAATATTGATGAGAATCATGTATTTATAAAGATATTAGCTCCTTGTATGTAAGGGAAAATATTGCTCCCTTTGATTAATAAAAACCTCTTCTAGGATTGGTATCAAAATTTTAAAAAATATTATTCTTTTGATAATTCTTATTCATATTATAAGTTTGATTTTTTTTAATAAAAATCAGAGAGGCTGCTAGCAGAAATCGATTATGAAGGCCCACACACTCATCCAACTCCCCCAGACAACCCTCCTCCCAAGGATGACACTGAAGTTTAACATCTTGTTTTATGTTGTGAAAATTGGATAATGATACGAAAGGTTATAATAAAATATGTCATCTTATAATAATATTATATTTTCGTGTTAGTGTTGTGAAAATAAAAATGATTGTAATATTGTTGGCCAATCTAATAAAATTAACCGTTACATTTTTTTGTTAGCACTTATATTTAGTAGCCCACATATTAAAATAATAATTATGAGTTTAAATAAGCTTGATTGAAAATCAGAGTAATTTTATACACTATGCGGAAACAAAACACTTCTTTTGAAACCGAGACTAATATCTTACCTCAACTCCAAAATAAAACAAATTTCAATTTTTTATAAAATAATTTATTTCAAGCTAGTAGATCCGCTCTATGAATTGGATTTTCCAATCGAGTTAATAATGTAAAATAAGTGCTTAACTAAAGGCCTTTACATGCTAAAAACTTTTGTCTGTAAATTCATACCATAATTAATTTAGTTAATTATACTTACCCATTGAGTTTTAGTGAAATTACATAAATCATCCATCATTTTTTTTGTCATTACACAAACTATCTTTCTTACACGAATAACCCTTAATTTTATACATACATTACGTTGATTACCACTGCATAATATATAAATATAATCTTTTAAAAAAAAACATTTGATGAATATGATTAAGTTAAATGAAATATTGTATATTGTGTAGTGAGTGTTTCTTTATTATTTTTGTTTCATTATAAAATACATTAATATTTCCAATGAGATAATAAAATAACTCTTATATTAGTTTGTATCTAACTAAATAATTAAGACGCATTAATTTTTATATTATTTGCATTTGTCTACATAATATGCAATATTTTGTTTAATTTAATTACACATCACACATTTTTGTTTAAAATATTACACTTATATATCATGTAGAGGTAGTCACGGTAATATATGTACAAAATTAATGGTGTTTCGTGTAAGAAGGATGGGTGATTCGTGTAATGACAAAAAAGAGATGGGTGATTTATGTAATTTCACTAAAACTCAAGATGTGTGAGTATAATTATCTCTAATTAATTTAATAACATACTTTCAAAATATAATAAAATACGCTGGTACATAATTATCTGCCTATAAAAATTAACTAAATACCCCCTATTCTTTTACCTGCCTATAAAAAAGTTATACTAAATAAGTTGTTCACCATAATTTGTTTTTGGTCGTAGGAACATACATTTGAATCCACATTGAAAAAATCCTAAACATTTAATTCTTATTACCATTTATTATATTCATTCCATCACCTTTTGTTAGTTAAGATTAATGCATACATATTACTAAATCATTTATGAGTATTATATTTGACTAAAACATTTCTTTTATTTTTAAGAGAGGAGGAAAAATAAAATTAATTAAAAAAAGTAGGATAAATATAATTACTGATGGAAGATAAAATTAGGAACGAAAACGACCAAAACTTGAAATTGTGATACAACAATAATTTTAAAAGCATGAAAAACATATTAAAATAATAAAATAAATAAAATGGAAGAGTATATATCTATATTATCATAATATCATTATTATTTTGTCCCTATTTTCAGAAGATCATTCTAGAATAAAATTCTTTAAATATTTAATCATTTAAGATATGATGAAGAATTAAAAACAACTTTTAACACAAATGTCAGAAAATTGGATTAAAAACATCACTCTACTACTTCTGTGTCTTTTAATCTTTTAGTATTTCATACTCGAAAATTATTTAATGTGTTAGAAATTCAATATATATTTACAGTCATGTTCTTATCATGGAGTTAATAATCTTTTTAACAACTTACCTTCTCCATTTTTAATGTAATTTCTAATATAATTTGAATAATTTATTATATTCAAAGTATATCAAATTTTAAACCATATAAAAATTTCTTAAAATGTGAAGATAAATGGAATAGAGAGTCATAGAAATTACTAGCATAGTTTTGAAAACCGTACCGTACCGGCCGGTTCAACCGGAAAACCGGTGAACCGGACCCCTAACCGGTACGGTACATATGTTATACCGCATATGCAATAGAATCGGTCAAAATCGGTCAAAACCGGTGAAAACCGGTTGGTTTGTACATTATTATTTTTTTTTAAATTTCAAATTTTCAATTCTTCACCAATTCTTCAACTTCAATGATTGATACTTGGGTCATTTATTTTTATTTTGCGCTTGTTAAGTGATAATTTTGGATAAATATATGTTTTGTACTTTAGACTTTGATTTTATTAAAGACTTAATGTTGTTTGTTTGTGTGAATTTGAAGTAAATTATGAATATGGATTATAAATATGAATATCTACTTATTTGAAATTTTTTGTTATAGGTTTACATATATATATATATATATATATATATATAAGCAAGTATGTCCGGTTTAACCGGCATGCGGTTTAATCACTGAACCACTGGTTGAACCACTGTACCACTATACCAGTACCCTAACCGGTTTGATAACCGGTACGGTTTTAATAACATTGAAAATTAGTGTTATATATAACTCAATAGTGATGTAGCAAAATCTAAATATATATATATATATATACCAAGAAATAACATTGCTATACCGATAGAGTGTTAGATAACAATCTACTAAGAACATTATAAAATTAATCTACTCCTAAGGAAAATATAAACTAAGAAGATAATAAAAGAATAAATTCTTTATTTTTCATTGATTGTCTTTATGGATGAGCAAAGACATTATTTATAGAAAATAAATAAATCATAAGATGATGATGACCATACAAGTGTCATCATCTTACACTATAAGAACATTCTAGAAATATTAATTGTTTAAGTAAGTCTAAATAATCAAGTATCATATCATATTCTATCATATACTTGATCAAAGTCGGAGAAGATTTTATAAAATTTACATAGAAATAAAACTGAAAAAACCTATAAGTAAAAAATAAAAAAGTTTTAGATTTTTTTTGTTTTCCATTAATTTTAAGAAATTAATTCTATGTTTTCCATTATAGCTTTATTAGAAAGCTAATATATTATATTAGTTTTTATTGACTATGAGTAATTAGTGATGTAAATAAAAATATGTTGTGGATCTTTGAGCATTGTAAAAAGTAAAAGACAGAATTTGAATCCAGTAAATAATTTTGACCAACTCCTATTTTCACAATCATGCATGCTCACAAGTTATCACAACCTATTTTCTTCTTAAGATTATAATACATAAAAACTTGTGAAATTAAAAATGATTGCCATGTTGGTCAGACTAATAATTTGTTTTCATATAAAATTAACCAATGCCTTTTTCTTGTAACAGTTTTATTTAGTAACCCAAAAATAAAATAATAATTATGAATTAATAAGCCTACTTAAAAATTAGAGTTAATTTATCCAATATGTGCAAACAATGTTATTAATACCGTACCGGTTATCAAACCGGTCAGAGTAGTGGTTTAGTGGTTTAGCGGTTCAACCAGTGGTTTACTAATTAAACCGCATACTGGTTAAATCAGATATATATACATATAAATATAAATATATATATAGATATAATTCATATATTTATCTCGTGTTTAATATTTTTATTGGATGGTGAAACATTTGTTGTGTTAAGTTGTTTTCCTTTATTCAATCATGTTTTATTACAACAATTAATTAACAATCCATAATGCAATTGGTGAGGATAGGCTAAAATTGTGTATACAGCCCAACCCAATTAGAGAATAAAAAAACCTAATTGTATAAGCAACCCTAGTTCACAGCAGCAGCAACCCTAAATCCCTAGTTCACAGCAGCAGCAACAAAGCAGCACCAACTAACAAAGAGAGGCAAAGATGAAATTCAATCCTATTCCTCAAGAGTCAAACTCCATTCCTCCTCTTCCTCTTAAACAACCACCACAACCCTGGATTCACCTTTTCGAGATATTAGTCTTTTATCATGACGAAATAAAGGTTCTTCTTCCTCTTATTTCTTCATGGTCATGTCTGTGATAAACACATTATCTTCCACTCCGATTTGCACAAATCCAACCGTTTCGCTGGTTTTCATCTAAACTGACCGGTTTTTACCGGTTCCTACTGGTACAAGTGCATGTCCGGTCTAACTACCATCCCGTACCGGCTTGGGGCCTGGTTTGCCGGTTTTTACAACAATGTGTGTAAACACAAAACACATATTTTCAAATGGAAGCTTCCTCTTGCCTCAACTCCAAAATAAAATAATTATACAATTTTCCTGTAAAGGTAAAATATAAAATGATATATTTTTAAATAAATAAATTATGCAAAAATGACAACTGTACCATTTATTTTATCTTTCTCTCTTCTATTCCCCTATCCCTAACCAGATATCTCTTTCATGGCTATCACTCTTTCTTCCTTTTTTGTCGTATATCAAGAACACAAATCTTAAAAGATACATACAATACATAAAACATGACAATACTAAGAAACTAAAAACAACCTAGTTTCCTATGCCATTGATAATTATTATTATCAAGAGTTAGGAGCTTTGGGGTTTTATGTATTTAACTATTACTTTGTTGCTGGATTAGTATTTAACTATAACTTTGCTTGGTGGAAGGAGTGGAAGGGTCCATTTATGTCATGGCGATTGCTATGCTATCAAGAGGGAAGAAACACAAACATTAAATACTATTAGGGGTTGAGCAAAGATGGAAGAAACAGTAATATCTGTGAGAAATAGAGAATAAAGGGTCCGGTTAGAGATTGAAGAATGAAAGAGAGAAAGGGAAAGAATAAGGGACATGATTGCCATTTTTGCGAAGAGAGAAAAAAGAGTGATAACCATGGAAGAGAGATCCCGTTAGGGATACGAGAATGAAAGAGAGAGAGAAAGAAAGAGAATAAATGGTATGAGTGATCATTTTTGCATAATTGATTTATATTTTAGAATCCTCACCATTAAAAATTTACTGTGCAACATATCATAATCATATGTATATATTGACTTCTCATATAATAGAGAGCATCCAGACTCCCCTACAAAATAGCTCCATAACTTTGAGAGTGTACACACTCAATGCATTAATCATATAAAATAAATGCTTTTACCTATAAAAAACTTAGTCTATATACATTCATATCATAATTAAGGGAGAATATTCACTTACTCCAAGAGTAAGTTTAAAACATTTACTCCACATCATAATCATTAATTATAGGGAAATTCAATAATTTGAATTAGTGATTAGATCTAAATCATTAGATTTCCTATAATTATTAGATAAGATGTAGAATAAGTTTAAAAAAACTTACTTTTGGATTAAGTGGATTCATCCTCTTAATTTAAACAACAACCTTTCAAAATATAATAAGACATGCTGCTACAAACTATGAAGTCATTTCATTCATAAACATCTATAATTCACTAACGTATAGTAAACAAAATTTATTTAACAAAACATTGGCACTAATTGTCCATAAATATTAAATAATTAATCCTTCAATGGAATTCTCTTTTTCTGATATATAATTTTCAGCAAGATATTTTAATGTACAAAAGATTTCTTGAGCTCGGCCCGAAATATATCATATGTAAACTAGAATATGTGATTTATAGATTGCAAATTAAATGATAAAACCATATACATAATACTCTCTAAATACTAAATCTGACAATTGTAGGGTGAATTTACATACATTACCACATTAAAGTATATAAACAAATGGGTTTGCTGACATGGGTAATCTTCTTTTTAGTTAGGAACATGTTAGCATTGAATTCATAAAAATTGGACAAAAAATATCCTTAATGTCATATTGAAATGAGTAATAATGATTTAGGGTATTTTGGTAAGTTGTTATTCTAAAAATTAAAAATAAGAATTTATTATTTTCTCGCTCTTCTCATTCAGCATCTCAAACATTCAAACTCATTTCTTCAATCCAACTAAAAACTTTAATCCCCAATTTTTTCAATCCCAAATTTCCACTCATCTTCCACCTTCTACAATTCTAAAATTTTTTTCCTTTCTCTTTCTTTACTTATTCTCTCGTGAGTAACCTTAAAGGAATTTCTTTACAGAGATACAATCCTTACAACAAAAGTCAACATAATTCAATATTCCATTATTACACTATGCAAACTGTATAATTAACGTTATATCTATATATAATTCATTTCCATCACTTGTTTCTAGATAAAGTTTCAAAATGACTAATTAAAGTATTTGACTTATAATAATCACTCACTTGTATGTCGTTTTTATAATCGTTTATTTATTTATATATATATATATATATATATATATATATATATATATATATATATATATTTCTATTTTCTCTTTGGAAACTCTAATCCTTACATATTTCCAGCAAGGACAACTTAAAGGGTCTACTATTTATTCAAAACTCATTCACATTGTAGAAGGTGGGATATGAGTGGAAAATTGGGATTAAAAAAATTGGGGATTAAGGTTCTTAGTTGGATTGAAGAAATGAGTTTGAATGTTTGAGATGCTGAGTGAGAGGAGTAGGGATGGCAATGGGTCTCGATGGGTCCGGGTAGTGCATTACTCGGACTCGCCCCGTTGCTTCATTTTTGGACTCAGGTCCGTCCCAGACCCATGCTAATACCCTTGGGTACCCGACGGATCCATGGGTACCCATAAATTCAAAATATGAAAAATAATTGCAAATAATTTGTGCAATATGTATTTGTTTCTTACGATCTTATAGGTTTTAGACAAACGACAAGATACAAAATTATAAAGCTTAATTTAAAGGGTTAAACACAACTTAATTTGACTATTAAACACAACTCATTTTACTCAAACAAACATTAAAAACAACTTCAACATTACGATGAAAAATCCATTGAGTAAGAATTCTTCAATTAACGTAACATTACATCATACATATGAATTAACAACATAATATCATTGCTTAACAACATAACATCATAATTTAACAACATAACAATCACATTTTTGAAGTAATATGATATTATAATTATGGATTAACATGATACTACAATATAAATTTACATGATATTACAATTATGTTGCTATATATATGAAGAAATAGTGGGTCTGGGTACCTACGGGTGTGGGTACCTCATTACCCGGACCTAGAACCATCTAACGGCGGGTCTTAAAATTGCGGGTCTCAATTACCTACGGGTCCAAAACATGGATCCAGACCCGACCCGTTGCGGGTTGTATTTGCGGCCCACGGATCCGGGTACCCATTGTCATCCTTAGAGAGGAGAGAGAAAATAATAAATTCTTATTTTTAATTTTTAGAATAACAACTTGCCAAAATACCATTATCATTATTACTCATTTCAAATATGATATTAATGATATTTTTTATCCAACTTTTATGGTATTCAATACTAACATGTACATAACTAAAAAAGAGTTAGCAAACTCCTAAACAAATATAATATATATAATTCAACCAATATAAATCATATGCACAAGATGTATGATATGATCATGAATATCCTTAGGGAGCAAAGTATGTGATGTTATGCATGTAGGACCTCAATTATTGATTGTCAACTCAATTTTCAATTCTTTTCAACTCAACAACTACAGGAAATCAATCAGGAGTAAATGCTCTATTAGTTGTGTACAATATCAACAATATTGTTAACACTTCATCATTTTCTGTTGGGTATTACAAATGTGAATGGAGAAGTCCCACATTGTGGAATAGTGGATGAGTTTAAGAGCATATAAGTGGATGGACCCATAAACCTAATACCTTAAGGTTTTGGGTCAAGATGTGGTGTCAAGCCCATTTATACGTTTCTTTCACTTTGCCTATGGAAGAATGACATAACTCATGGATGAAAATCTCTCAACAGTGGTATCAGAGCTCCTAGGTTCATTCGGGGAGCTTAGCCTGTGTAGTCCAAGATGGAAGGAATCGGTAATGTCTCTTTTGATGGAGACATGTTCAAGTTGACTGCTGACAACTTTTCTTATTGGAAACCCATGATGGAGGATCATTTGTACTCCAAGGATATGCATGAGCCTATTTCTTACAAAGACAAGCCCAAAGGTAAGGATGACAAAGATTGAGAGATTTCCAATCGAAAAGTTGTTGCAATGATTCGAAAGTATATCGATAGAAGTTTGTTCGAGCATGTGTCCACATACACAAATGCTTATGAGTTATGGTCAAAACTTGAATCTATGATTCAAAAGAAAACTCCAAAAAATAAAGCATCTCTTGTGAGAAGATTGGTGAAACTCGACTACAGAGATGGGCAGAACATGATAGAGCACTTGAATTCATTCAAGGGTCTTGTCAATCAATTGATAAAGACAGATATGAAGATTGATGATGAGCTGCAAGCACTTATGCTATTGATTTCGTTGCTTGAGAGTTGGGATACATTGGTGGTCACACTCAACAACTATGTCCCAGATGGGAAGGTCTCAATGGACACTGTTTCAGAAAGTCTATTGAATGAAGAATCCAGAAGGAAAGAACGGAGTATATCTTTCCATTCTGAAGCAAATGTTGTGAAGAGACGTGGGAGAAGTGAAACACATGAGAAGAATGGATCTCGTGGAAGAAGCAAAATCAGATTTAGAGGTCACTCTCAATCTCGAATGAGATCAATGATATGCTAATATTGTAGTAAAGAAGGGCATAAGAGATATGAATGTAGATCCCTGAAGAGAGACCATAAAGCTGGAAATTTTCATGAAGACTTAGTTGATCCAAGGAAAAATGGTCATAAGCCTACCACAGCCATCGCTGCAGACGATGATGTTCTCCTCATTAAAGAAGACAATTATTTGAATGTTGCATATGGTGATTGTTCTTGGATCGTTGATTCTGGTGCCTCTTTCCATGTAAGTCCCCATGAAGGTTATTTCTCAAACTACAAGAAAGGTGATTATGGTACTGTGAAAATGGGAAATCATGTTACAAGCAAGATTGCGGGAGTTGGTGATATTGTGTTGCTAACAGACACATGAGGCAAGTTTGTACTAAAGGAGGTGAGACATGTCCTAGATATGCGTCTCAACCTTATCTCAACGGGTAAGTTGGATGATGCTGGTTTTGCAAGTCACTTTGGTGCTGGAAAGTGGAAACTAGCAAAACGCAACCTAGTCATTGCTAGAGACTCAAAGGAAGGATCTTTATACATTATGCAATGTGAAATTTGTTATGGAGAAGAAAATGTTGCTACCGACTCCAAAGATCTTTGGCATAGACGATTGGGGCATATGAGTGAGAAGGCACTTCAAATGCTCGTGAAAGACCACCTTCCAGGTATAAAAGATCAAATTTTAGACTCATGTACTGATTGTCTTTATGGTAAACAACATAGAGTCAGTTTTCAGAGATCTGACATTCTCTCACAGAAAGATCAAGTACTTGAATTGGTGCATTCAGATGTTCGCGCACCATTAGAAAGATCTCTTGGAGGAGCCTATTATTTTGTCACATTCATAGACGATCACTCGAGACGAGTATGGGTGTACTTGTTGAAAAGCAAAGATCAAGTACTATCAGCATTCAAAGAGTTCCATGCACTAGTGGAATGTGAGACTGGAAAAAATTTAAGTGTCTCAAAGCAGACAATGGTGGAGAGTATCGTGGTCCATTTGAAGCCTATTACAAGGCTTATGGTATCATACTGAAGAAGACACCACTAAAGATTCCTCAGTTGAATGGTGTAGTTGAGAGTATGAACCGCACAATTGAAGAGAAGATCAGATGCATGTTGCAAGATGCCAATCTCCCCAAGTCTTTCTGGGGTGAAGCAGTGAAGACTACAATAGATCTCATAAATCGGACACCGTCAAAACCCCTGAACGGAGAAATTCTAGAGGAAGTATGGTACAAGAAGAAAGCATCCTTCAACCACCTAAGAGTATTTGGGTGCAGAGCCTTCGTTCACATTCCGAAAGATGAGAGAAAGAAGCTGGATGTTATGACCAAAGAGTGCATTTACCTTAGGTCTCCAAAGGATGAATTTGGGTACAGACTGTGGGATCCGATAAACAAGAAAGTTGTGAGAAGCAGAGATGTTGTGTTCTTTGAGGAGCAGACTATCAAAGATGTTCAGAAGAAAAACCAGTGCATGGCCAAAGATCGCATTGATTCACGGGGAGATTACTCAACAGACAGATCCTGGTCATCAGATTAATCCAGAACAGATTGACCAATAGTCACATAGAACCTGACCAGATTAATGAAGAGTCAGATCATGATGAAGTGGTGGTAGACACACAAATGCATCAAAAACCCGAGCAAGTAGAGCATCAGATGCAAGTTGAATTGAGGCGCTCTGGAAGAGGCAGGATACCTTCTTCAAAGTATCCTGAAGAAGACTATATCACATTGACAGACAATGGTGAGCCTCAATACTTCTCAGAAGCTATGCATACGAATGAGAAAGGAGAGTGGATTAAAGTCATGGAAGATGAGATGAACTCATTACATGAGAACCAAACCTATGATTTGGTGGAGTTGCCAAAAGGAATAAAAGCCTTGAAAAATAAATGGGTCTATAGGCTTAAATTTGAAGAAGGAAACTCGAGACCAAGATATAAAGCTCGGATTTTTGTAAAAGGATGCAATCACAAGAAATGAGTTGATTTTGATAAGATATTCTCACCGATGGTGAAGTATTCCTCCATAAGAGTAGCATTGAGTCTAGCATCTAGCCTAGACTTAGAAGTTGAGCAACTTGATGTCAAAACAACTTTCTTACACGGAGACATCAAAGAAGAAATCTATATGGAGCAACCAAAAGGTTATGAAGAACCAGACAAGGAGCACTTAGTGTGTCGTCTGAAGAAGAGTTTATATGGTCTAAAGCAAGCCTTCAGACAGTGGTACAAGAAGTTTGAATCCTTCATGACCAAGCACAGTTTCAAGAAGACAACTGGTGATCACTATGTATTCATCAAAAGGTATGAAGATGAAAACTTTATTATACTCCTATTATATGTTGATGATATGTTAATCATTGGGCATGACAAGACCAAGATTGTTGGTTTGAAGAATGCTTTAAGCAAGTCTTTTTCTATGAAAGACTTGGGTCCAGCAAAGCAAATCCCTGAAATAAGGATAATAAGAGATCGTTCCAAGAAGTTGTTATGGCTATCACAAGAGAAGTATATTGAGAAAGTTCTCAAGAGATTCAACATGGATAATGCAAAGCCTGTTAGTGCTCCATTTGCTGCACATTTCAAGTTAACAACACTGCAATGTCCAACAAGTGATGAAGAAATGAAAGAAATGAGCAGAATGCCTTATTCCTCTGTGGTATGAAGCATAATGTATGCCATGATTTGTACAAGACCAGATATTGCCCATGCAGTTGGATTTGTGAGTCGGTTCTTGTCCAATCCCGACAAAGAGCATTGGAATGCACTAAAGTGGATATTGAGATATCTGAGGGGAACTACCAAAAGATGTTTATGTTTTGGTAATGAAGATCCTATATTAGTAGGATACACAGATGCTGACATGACTGAAGATGTAGATTCCATAAAATCTACATCAGGTTATCTAACTACATTTACAGGGGGAGCTGTATCTTGGCAATCCAAGTTACAAAGATGTGTTGCATTATCAACAACTGAAGCAAAGTACATTGCAGCATCCGAAGCTGGCAAGGAGATAAAATACATGAAAAACATCTTGCATGAGTTAGGTCATGTTCAAGAAAGCTACGTTTTGCATTGTGACAACCAAAGTGCAATTCACCTAGCTAAGAATCCTACATTCCATTCTCGGACAAAGCACATTGATTATCGTTATCATTGGATACGAAATGCTTTGGAGGATGGCGAATTGCAGCTAGAGAAAATTCATACAGATGACAACTGGTCCGACATGATGACCAAGGCAGTTTCACTTAAGAAGCTGACAGACTGTTGTAGAGGTGCAGGATTGGTGATACCCCTCAATTAATTCAGGAAGGGGGAGATTTGTTGGGAATCCTTCCTAATTGATGTGGAAGTATAACCAATGCTACTTGGTAGATGAACCATTGTATGATGACTCTTCCAATGACACTTGGAAAGTATGAAGCCTAACTTAGAAAGTTGGAGTAAATCTTGGAATTATTCCTTGACTCTTGAGAACCATGAAGTGTAACTTAGAAAGTTGGAGTAAGTCTTGGAATTACTCATTGACTCTTGAGAACCATGCAATGTAACTTAGAAAGTTGGAATAACATTTTCAAGGTATCTTGAAAGTATGACAACAATTAATCCTCCACTATATCCTTATGATGAAGTCATGATTCCCTTCTCTATATAAAGGGGACTTGTGAGGAAGAAATATACAAGCAAGTGAGAAAGAGCATCATAGAGAGAAAGTGAGAGAGCTTATATCCACTTTAGTGTGAGTTTTTGTATTCCTAGTGAGATACTAGAGAGTTTGTATTTCCATCATTTTGGGTGAGATTGAGTGTTATCCTCTTTGTAAAAGAGAGTCAAATATTGTAATCCTACTTTTCTATAGTGGAGATATTTTCTGGACTAGGTCCCGTAGTTGTTTCGTTCTCACATTGAGGAGGTTTTTCAACGTTAAAATTTTTGGTGTTATTCTTCTACTATTCTCTATTTACCTTATTCACTTGCCGCTTCCGCAAGTGCCCATTTTGCATCACACAGAGGATGGAAATTGGTTCTGAATTTCCCAACAGTGGTATCAGAGCCAATGGTTCGATTGCTCAATGGAGTATTGAAGCGACAAAGTGGTCGGTAGATCCATGATGGATCCTTGTGTCGAAAGTCTTCCTGACGGGAGGTCAAGGCGGTGTGTTCCGTTGATGAAAGGACAAGCCAACGGCAGTGCAAGTAGATAGAGAATTGAGCTCTAGTGTATCCAATACTCGAAGAGGAGAGTAACTCACACTTTTGGGGGAGATGTTGAGTATTACAAGTGTGAATGGAGAAGTCCCACATTGTGGAATAGTGGATGGACCCATAGACCTAATACCTTAAGGTTTTGGGTCACAATGTGGTGTCAAACTCAGTTATATGTTTCTTTCACTTAGCCTATGGAAGAATGGTATCACTCATGGATGAAAATCTTCCAACTTTTTCGACTTGACTTTAATACCATTACGGGTTAATGGTAACAACATAACACTCTTCATCATAACTAAAATGGGTATTAGAGAACAATTAGTTATTGAAAGTATATCTTTCTGCACCATCTGTGGATTAACCTCACCCAATTAATCCTAAAAGTGCTCAGTGCATTAATCATAATATCAATTAAACTAACATATTTATTCATTGAATAATCAAATTGAATAATCAAATGAAAAGCTTAAAATAGTTATGTTCATTGAATAGATTTAATTCAAACTAAATCTTGAATTTGATTTGCTTTCAATTTTAGCACTAACTTCTTTTATTTTTACAAATTGATGTAATGATCCAAAAACTTGTATTAATTTAGCCTCTAAAAAGATCACTATTTGATCTTCTCTTTGGATAGACAGGCACCCTTGTACTCCAGTCAAATACTTTTTACAAGAAAATGTATCAATCTTCTTCTGTTGTTGCAGGCACCATATTATTATATAATACAAAGTATGTCACTCTATATGTCGTGATTAGTTAAAAAAATATATTTAAGTTAAAAGTCTAATGATTAAATATTTTCTGATTAATCATATCAAATAGCACATAGAGTGATATACTTTGTAACACAGAAAATGTGGACTCTTTATATAGTAGGTCAAACCCATTATGTAGTATGTAGGGTAAATGATGAAGCATGTAACTATTTAAGAGGCATGAGAATATTAATACTATTTCCAAGTTAAACAATGGCCCAATTATTGGCATTAGAGAAGAGTAGGCAGAAGAACCCAGTTCAGAATATATGTGTATAGTATTTTATCCATGTCCTGTTTTTCTGCATGTAGCATTGACTAAGCAAGTTTCCGGAATAATTTGTTAATAGAAAGATAAATACTTGTTTTTCTTATATTTTTAATAATAAAAATGGCATTTTATTATATATATATAAAAGAATAAAAATATCTTACCATATTATTATTTATTTGTTTGTTATAATATTTGTCTCTTCATTAATTGAGAGTATCATTGATTCCCAATACCAAGGGTTTGGGCCAAGGTGTGCATTGCATTAAATACTGTAAAGCAAACTTCTTTGTAGTTGGCCTCACTTGTGGCAGTTGGTTTGACCAATGGGCCCTTTTACAGAAATAGGATAATGAAGAAAAATTAAAACCATTGACCAGAAATAATGGAAGACTAGCTGTCCTTGACTATAATAATACTCCCCATTCCTTTCCTGCAACCAGTGACACATTTTCAGAATTCAGAAATGAAATTTAAACATGCTAATTAATGAATTGTAATATTTCTCTTATTATCATAAGATATTATTTGATATATCATTTGTTTATATGTGGTTTACATGGTTTAAATACTTGTTGAATTATTATTTAGAAGATTGTATAATTGATGATAGAGAGAATATAAAAATATAATCATGTGTTCAAAATATAAATGTACAATATGCAATGATGATGAGTCATGGGAAAGTGGACGGAGTTGATTAAATCTTTATGTGAATATCAAAATTTAAAAAATCAAAATTTAAATGGTTTAGATTATTATTATTTTTAAATTAATTTTTGACCTCTCACATTCCCCATTACTAGACTCTCCTTATATGCTTCTAGAGTTATCAATCAATGATAAAAAAATAAAAATAAACATATGTTACAAATAACATTAATTTTCTGTTGAGTTCATGAAACTTAACATCATTCATTTTCAGGAAAGGAAGGAGAACCTCAAAATTCTCTTACTTACAATGTCACTTTTTTTCTCAAATAGAAATTGTTAAAATATATGTCTTTAGTTAGGGTGGCAAAATTATAGTGTTAGATCTAATGAATTTAAATAGACATTATCTACGGGATAATATAATGGATGAATTTGAATTTATTATATCCAATAGATAGACATAAAAATATCCATTTCGATGAATATCAAATCTATCAGAACAATCATATCATCTTTACAGGTTTCTTATGATAGAAACAGCATAACTCGACTTCAGAACAATCAATTGCAGGTAAAAGTGTTTCATCACAAATCTTGTATCCAATATACGCAGTCTTTTGAGACTACTACAACACTGTATACAATTGCTGCTTTCCTACACTATAGTTACATGATTAGCAATACCAATTCATTAATATGCAGTTTCTAGACTGTGAGGAGGTAGGTGATGTGAGACTTGTTGGACTAGACTGCGACCGGGAAGTTTCATTGTTACCGGGGTATGGGAAGAGTGCAGAACCACAAGTGATGCGCCTTAAGACATTAGTTTCATGAGCCTTTTCTACTTATAAACTCTTCCACTCTTCCCCGCATATCTAATATGAGACTTCACACTTGAATAAACCCAACAAGACTTACTTCCTAACATGACTCTCCACATAAGGCTGTCGGACCAGGCGAAAAGTTATCTTTTATCCATAACTAAATGACATCTTTTGGTCCATAACAACGTACTGAAAAGAAATTGGACTCTGACTCTGATACCATATTAATGTTTCATCTCAAAACCAATTAGCAATGAGATAAGTAGTCCAACATATATTTAAACCATTTTCGAGACAATAAAATAAGTTATATGTGACTTACTTCCTAACTATACATATACATAGTCTAAATGATGAACCGTGATATTGTTCACATTATCTAACCTGGTAAAGAAACTTATGAAATATGAACATTGCATGTATTAAATTATTTTGTTGCTCCACTAGTACCTTAATTTACAACAACCTCTCTATGTTTTTGAGGTCATGTGGATTTGTGATTTTTCATTCAGACAATAGAGAAAAATATAAAAGAAAAGAAGAGACCAAGATCAAAATTGTAATTCATTTATATAGGAAGAATGGAAAACTTTGCTCAGGATTCTCTTCAAAGAGAACCGAAACAAAAAAAGTGAAGCTTCTGACACAGATTCACTCACTCCTACATCATCATTATCTCTAATCTCATGAGAACTTGGAGTAGCAATAGCATCATCAACCACAATCTCAACCAAAGCAGAAGAATCATCACCAACCAAAGCCACAATAGGAGCTCTACAAATTGGACAATTGGAATGTGAACTCAACCACATGTCAATGCATTCAACATGAAAACCATGTCCACACTTTGGTAAACACTTACCCATCTCACCATCCTCAAAAGCACTCAAACAAATAACACATTCTAGCTCTTGTTCAACCTTGTTATCACCAGCATCATCATAATAATCATCACCTTGTTCTTGTGCTTCTGAAGCTTTGTACATGAACATTGGAATAGCAGAAATAATAGAAGAATCAAGGCCTTTTGTGTGGGAACTTGAGAGGGGTGAGTCTTGTATGTTGAAGCTGTGGAAGTGGTGGAACCTTGCAGGGCCAAAGACGTCGGAGACAGTCACAGTGGTTATGCGGTGATGGCGGCGGCGGCGGCGACGGGCACGTGCTTGAACCTGAGCCTGAAACAAGAACCACTTGGCATAGAGATGGAGGAGAAGGACAAAGAGTATGACTAGGAGCAAGGAAATGATAGCTGCAAGCATGATGTTGCTGTTGTCTGAGAATATGTTCTGAATCATTTGACTTAGTGAGTTCATAGTCTTCTTTGGATGAATGAGATTGGTTTAGCATTGTGAAGAATAGCCCATATTAAAGGGTATGCAATTTGAGTTTAATACGGTCAGAAAGGGTAACATAAGAGTTTTTTATAGTGTAAGCATATTATCCCCTTTATGTGTTATGATTGACTCTATTGGACTGGTGTCACAATTTGACACAAAATATGGGACAAACGATCTTCATTCTTTAGCTAAAAGTAGGTAACTCTAATCACTATACGTGTGGTTCTCTTTAGTACGGGTATGGATATATAGTTTGCGATATGTTATCCTTGTCAAATATTGCAGTTAATGTTTTAAATTGATGTTGTGATTATTGCGATTGCGTTCATTGTTGTCGTTGCGATGTAGATTGCGACCGTTGCGGTGTGAATTATTTTGTAACTAAAACAATATTTTTGAACCCGATGCGGCCTAATGCGATGTAAATACAGTTCAACATGGTTGCATTGTGGGTGCATCATTATGATTCGGAGTCACACCGTATTTGTGGTGTGATGCACTTATGGCGGTCACCGCAACCGCAATATTGTGGCCACATAAAGTGATGTGTGTGGTCCGCAATTTAAATCACTAACTGCTACAATAGGGATATACTCATAGGGTGGTTTCTATAGCTCCTTGTACAACCGTTTCTAGTATTACTTCTCGTAAGTTTGAATCAACTTTTGCTTCACCATAAGAAAAATACCCTTAGATAGAATTATTTCTTCTTTATTCTAACTCAATCATGTAGGTGAGTGTAAACCATCAATTTTTTTTTCTTTCTTTTGCTTGAACTATGGATGAAAGTCTCGTCCATTCTTTATAAGGAACCAATTCACAAAAGAATCACGAATTGATATACAAGAATCAATTTGTAGTTCTATAAAACTGATATAATTGAGTTTCAATGAGTAATACACATGAATATATAGTTGATAATGTAAGAGAAAAGTTTTACAACGACAATAAGACACTACGTCTTGAACCAAAACCTTAAAACATTAGTGTGGTTATAAACTCTTTCTTTTACTTTTCTCATCATATCCAATGTGAGACATCACACTTGAATAAACCCAACAATCTCCCCCTCAAGTGTGGGTACCACACACTTTCTGGTCTGCTCCCCTTAAGTCCACCATATCCCAGCCAAAATTGTTGGGTTTATTCAAGTGTGAAGTCCACATTAGATATGCGGAGAAGAGTAAAAGAGTTTATAAGTAGAAAAGGTCCATGAAACTAATGCCTTAAGGTTTTGATTCAAGACGTGATGTCTCACTTGTGTCTCTTCACCCTTCCCATACCCCGGTAACAATGGAACTCTCCGGTGGTTGGAGGCTCCCCGGTCGCAATCTGGTCCAACAAGTGGTATCAGAGTCGATGGTTAGGCTGAGACATGATGGACTTAAGGGGAGCTGGCCGAAAGTGTTTGATACCCACACTTGAATGGGAGATTGTTGGGTTCATTCAAGTGTAAAATCTCACATTGAATATGCGGAAATGAGTAAAATAGTTTATGAGTAAAAAAAGCTCTTAGAACTAATGCCTTAAGGTTTTGGTTCAAGACGTGGTTCATCACTTATGATTCTCTACTCTTCCCATATACCTCAGTAACAATGTAACTCATCAGTGATTGGAGACTTCTAGATCGCAGTCTGGTCCAACATAATGAATAATGAAGTTTTAAGGGTTAAGAAAGTTACATTAGATAGTAAACATAGTGAATCCTACGAGATCTTATTATATGACGTGAAAGTGTGTATTGTATACGTGAAAGTGAAGTTAAGTGAGAGTAATAGAATAAATTAATGGTGGTATTGCCTCTTGCATATGGTACATTAGCGTGTGAATGTTAGCAACAAATTTATCTTTCTCATGCATTTGTATTTTATAAGCATAAGGGTGTGTTTTAAGTCAAAGGAGAATCCCTTTATCCAAGGAGTTAAAATGGGGACTTATGCATGGATAGTGAATAGAATAGAAAAGAAAAGAAAAATAAGGGGCATGAGTGAAGGACTCGTGAAGGCCACGGCATAGATCAAAGAGGGTAACTTAGTTTTATTGGATTCATGTAGAAGATTTTATTTGGTAGAGATAATAAAATTTCTATTCGTATTCTCTCCATTTCCATTAATGGAGAGACAAGTGATTCAAAAATTAAAGGGAAATGCAACATTTCATGACACATAATTAATGGACAGTATCATAGTAGTTCATAAAATTTTGAAGTATTAAAGTTGAGTTATGTTTTATTAACTTGGTCGTATAAGGAGAGTGGGAAAGAAAATGAATAGAATAAGAAGGGATGGATTATAGTTTTAGAAGTTTGTATTTAAATCATATAGAGTGGTAGAATAATTGAGATGAAAATTAGAAAAATTATACCACATTCCTAAAATTTTAATAGGATATCTTGTAGTGAGATGATATATTCTTCTACAAATATTCCCACATCATAAAAAGGGTAATATGTGTCACAAAATTTATTAATAATTAATTTATAAATAATATATATTACTTTTTGATATTTGATGGATTAGTTTCAATTAGTTAATTTGGTGAATTCTTGGATGATCCCAACACAATGTTATATCATTCCAACTCCATAGGATCTTGAGGTGTAACTCTTTTTCATTTTGCCACAATTTCAAGATCGTTTGGAATGGAAAACATATGATGAATTTTTAAGTATTTTAAAATGTATATATATAAAAAGATTTTGTTAACGGGTGACGTTAAGATGCTAAAAATATATTTTACATTAACAAAATAATTATATATAGGAAAAAGTGTATATAATCCTTTACACTTTACATCTTTTACAAATAGAAATTAAAGTTGATGATTCCTGTTTGCAGAAATTGTAAAGTTTAAGGGTTGTAAACACTTTTCCCTTGTATATAAGTCTTTTCTTTATTAACTTCATACTTCCCTATAAAATGTAATACTAAAAATAATTTATATAAATCATGTATATTGTTTTGGTTTCACGAATTTACTCTTCACCCTTTTATTGGCTAGAAAATAAACCCCTCATAATTGGTATTTATCCCTCCAAAAAATTGTTTTTGGAATGATTCAAACATGGTGACTCGATGCCTAAAGAAGTTTAAAGTGAAGTCTAAAACATTCTCTTATTTGAAATTTATCTTTTTAGACTTTTACAAATAAATAAATATTTATTAAATAATTGTAATTGATTTCATTTATGGTACTACAAATGATGTCTCACGACAAACAAATATTAAAAATTATTAGGGTTACATGCCAAATAATTGCATGTTTATTAGTCTATTTTTTAATCAAAAAATTCGGACCCTGTAATTTTAGGGAACCTAAAGCAATAGCTTAGTCAGGTAAGACTGTAATTTTTCATAAGAAAATATATACATTGTGGAATTATAAAAAGTACATAATCAATAAAATTCCTTAAAATTAAAATTTTAATATGTTACTTGAAATCTCATTAAAAAAAATAGACAATAATATACATTTCAAAAGCACACAAATTTTTATAATGACATTGAGTACTAAATTAAAAGAGTACAATAAATTTCACAAGCACTTTGAACTTAATATAAACTATGTAAAATAATTTATATTACTAACAGTATTCTATAAACATCTCACTACCTTGAACTCTTAGGTGATGATTAAAAGTTTGCATACAACACACTTTCAAAGCTAATGTAAATAAAAACCGCAAATTGTATATTATTTTTTTAATATCATTTATAAAAAATGAACGCCTATATTTTAAAAATAAATAACACTTGTTATCATAGTATGATTTTTTCAAAGATTGGTAATGTATGATTTTTTTTTTATAATAAGGCCAACGGGTTACTTTCAAGAAGACATTTTATTATCATAGTCAATCAAAGAAAATAAATAGCTAAAAGATAATGAAATTTGTATGAATTTTTAATGAAGTATAATATTTATGAAAAAGTCATCATTTACATGTGAAATGAAATAATATTGAATGAGCATGACTTCCCTTAATTATGGTAATTTCAAACAAAGTATTCCACTTATGGGAATATATTACATTTTGTTAACAAATTGCAATATAAACACTGAACAATTGGTTTGTAATTGTAAGACACAGCATTAGCAAGAGAATTTTTCAGTCCATTAATTTGTATCTTTTCTCTTGTACACCAGTTACTCCCATTTGTATCTCTATTATTGTATGAAGAGGCACCTAGAAAAGGCAAATTTTATGTTAGATTTTCTTCTGTGTATTCACCTTTTCACCAAAAGTTATACTTATAACCTCTCCAAATGACATGATGAACCTCACAAAAACATGTTAACAGCACAATTTTGGAAGTGAGGCAATGCAATAAATCTCTGTTACAATTAATGTAATTAGAAACAACTTCAATTTAGTTTTATTTAATTTGTTTGATAAAAAGGAAATATGATTAGAGATGAGAGGATAAGAAACAACTGAAAAATATGTGATAGACATGCAACAAAGTGTCCTAGATTCTCTGCATGTGTATAAAATAAAGATGACTAAATAACCAAAGGGATGCCAAGAGTGACCTTATCCTAAAAAAATCTAAAAAAGAAAAAGAGTCACTGAAAAACAACTGTTGAGAATATTTTATGAAAATAAACTGTCACCAATTGAATCGGGACTAACCATAAACTTCATTTTTCACATGTGAGTATATAAGAACAAAAATGGTAAAAGGTGCACAACTCAGCTAAATAGGAATCACAGATTACCTCTATATGTGGAATTTCATGCAAAGGTCTGTCAGCAAAATAAGCATATAATGCCCTCAAAACTGCCTGCAATTAGAAAAGGTATGGAAGAACCTCAGGGATTAGAAACAATCAACCAGGTTACTCAAAAGAAAAAAAATTCCACTGTAGAGCCTTATATAAGCATAAATATAGTTTAATATCATGTGCACAACCTGATGAGATATCACGACAACAGGTGCTCGTTGTCGCTCAAGCTCAATAATTACAGGTTCTAACCTGCATTATTAATAAAACTTAAGTTATTTATATCGAACAAGTTCAAGTGAAGAGCTAAAGAATGTCTAAAAGATAAAGTTATCGACCTTTGAATAACGTCCAGATAAGACTCCCCACGAGGATAACGATACCTAAGCTTGTCCTTCTTGCGGGATCTGCAGTAAGAAAACATGGGGAAAATAACTATGGGCATTTAAACAGCATTCTGCCCCTAACCCACAGCATGAACTTGCAAATGAGAGTTAGAAATTACACATCAGCAACATACTCATACTCCTCTGGCATGTTTTTCTTGATTTCTTCATATGTCATGCCATCACACACTCCAGCATTTATCTCATCAAGTGCACGCCATTGTATCTAACAAACATATAGATAGCGCAGAAAGATCAGCATGTAAAATTTTGTCAACCCATTTCTCTGGACATAAATAACATGACAGCATGCACCTATAAGCTTAAGAATGACACTAACCTTGGGAAATCCAGCAATTGGATGTGCTGTCAGAATTGTTCGCTGCAGTGTACTAGTCCATATCTAGAGCACCGGTTAAAAATATCTCAAATCATTCATCATTTCAATATCTGTTTATATTTATACATGCACTCAGCTGATAGAGAACTGATAAAGCATTAAATGGTTAAAACATCTCAACTCATTCATCATATCAATCTGGTAGTCAATCGCGCGCTATCGCGGAGGAAAGGTGGCTGACAAAACTGTGGATCGCAGCGTAGATGGCCATCGTGCGCCTATCACAGGTCAAATAGAAGCGAATTCGTAACCCAAATTGTGGTTTAGTACCTGTTCCAACCTTGATGCAAGTGCAACCCCAATTTCAAAGGGGAAACATCCTTTTTACCCTTGTTTTTAAGACGTGGTGAGGTTTTTATGGTCTTTGATAATTTGATCACATTCTTGTTTTTCAGGGTTTTCGAATACACTGAAAAAACAAGTTTCCTTTAACAGCAGCAAAACATGTTGAACACGTTCTGCACATTCCCACTTTCAGGTGAAGCTTCTTCCCCTCTGCTCTCAACCTCAGGCAAAGCACTTTCCAGCCACTCTCCCATTCACTTTCAGGGGAAGCTTCTTCCCCTCACTCTGTTCTCAACCTCCAACTTACCCACTTCTCAGGCGAAGCTTCTTCCCCTCACTTTGCAGTTGCACAACCATTGCCTCTTCTCAACCTTCCACACTGCCATACCCACTCCCAGTAGTGCTCCTAATGACGAGTTGCTGAAACCTGTGCTTTGATTATATATGCTATGGATGCCTATTTTGGTTATATCTTTAATTTGGTGTAGTTTAGTATTTGTACATTTATATGTGTAGGGTATGAATTGCTTATATTTTCCCATTAGCAGTAGTGGCCATCCCGCTACCCGCTATAGTGTTTTTGGGATTGCCCTATCCACAATTGGCTATCTAGATATCAATGTGAGAACACTATGTTGTAGTGACAAATATAAAAATTCACGAAAAGCCTGTAGAAAATGTTGATTTGTAATTTATGTTTCATTTTTGTCCAAGATGTTAGAGTTGCTCAGTAGGGAGCCTGCTCCTTCATGAAGCTACCCGAGTTCCAAACTTGGATAGGACCAAATGTCCCGTATCGACCCTCTTCCCTCTCCATTCTTATTGAATTTAAATATCATCTCAATTTACCTTCCACTTTAACTTCAATGCCAAGCCTATAAAGTTCAGAATCTTCCCTCCTCGCCCTTCACCAAAAACACTCACTTCAAACCAGCAAAAGTTACTAAGAAAACAATGTCAATGGCTGACAAGCATAAAACAAATTCCATTTCTCACAATGTTGTTCAGAAGATTTACTACGGTTGAGTATACAATCGTTATTATCACAGGTCAACATAAATGTTATAAGCAGCTTTAGCAGACAAAGGCCAAGTCAGAAGCATGGAAAGCACATAGCTGTCAATGATCAACTTCTTTTAAATAATGGGTTTCAAGGAAAAGGGAAGAGACTGAATGTATACAAGTTAAAGAGCTTACAGAAGCAGCCCGTTCTGATTTGAGGCGCTTTCTGACAAAGTTGGCAAGCTTCTCTGAATAAAGTTCTCCAGCCTCACTGTTATATCAAATTGCATTCTGTTCTAGTTAGTCAGCCAAATATTCATAGTGATTCTTAAAATATACCAGATGTTACATTAAAAAAAGAGAGTAAAGCAACAATTCCAAGATAGAGGAGCTACAACTATTTCACCATTCCCCTTTCAATTCCCTAAAATTGATATTTTCAATTATCTAACAACCATTTGTTTTCCTTCAGAAACCAAACAACACTAAGGAGATGTTTACGAGCTGAAAAAAGTGATTTCTACAATATTGAGGATGAAGAAAACGAAGATTGAATCTTAAAAATCCCAATAACTGGACTGCAATTTCAAGATAATTATCTCCTGATCAAAGAAGTGTCCGGTTTATTCATTCACATTCATATCTCTTCTTTTTCTGCATCATATATGATCCTCAATTGTTTTAGTGGAGGATACCCAATCCTCAGTTTTACCATTACATGTCCACAATTTGGGGAGGAAGGAAAAGAAGACAGAAGCTTAAGGTCCCATTGTCCCAATAATAAGACCCATTGTAAAGTGGTAAAACTAAAGGAAGAATTGAAGAAGATAAATCTGAATTGTAATCTTTATTGAATTGAATTACAATGAAGAGGGCTTACCTCTTTATATAAGAGAGGGAAAGCTTACAAAGCAAGGAACAGTAGGAGGTGACGTAAACATCAAGTCACCTCCTCTAACGAACTGAAACAATAACTGCATGCAGCAGTTACTAAACTAAAACTGCCAACTGATTGTGACAGTTGTCACAGAAGTTGGAAACAATTCTAACACTAACCTAACTAAGCTAACTAAGCTAGGCTTAAGTCTTGTTCTCTAATAGTTAATTAATAAAAAATGCAACCAGTTTTCATTTACCTTCATATTCTTTTCTTTTTTTTATCATATATACACCTCAATTTCAACATTGAGTTGAGAGAGTGAAGAGACCAAAATAAGAATATACCTCAGTGCAGTATCTCCTCCAATTCTGCCTCTCACATTATCCTGACTTTCTCCATGCCGAGTAAGTAATATAGGGCGTGGTGTCAGATGCATGTTTACCTGCAGCATATAAATTCATAGCAATGTATGAACATGTAGTAGAAGAAAATGTCAGGTTATTCAAAAGAAACTTACAAGCAATATGAAGTCTATGCATAGCTTCGTAGATATTACGACCACAACCAAGCCTTAATCCCACTAAGTGGGGCACTTCGTAGATATTAGTTTCTCAATATATATAATATTTCCAGCTATCACAAATCTTCTATAAAATAACAATTTTAATTTCATATCCATGACTTCAAGATAAGCATGTATGCATGCTGTATAATTCAAGTCAAATTTAGATAGAGTAACAAATGACCAGTAAAATTGTCTTGGGATGTTGAGTCAATTATCTTAGTTCTAGTATCCTTGGTTTGTGTATTTCTTGTTTCAATGAATTACCCTTAACATAGTTGACTCATGGTTGCAAGCAGCAATAACATTAACTCACACTGCTTGCAAAACTCCCTAAAATGAACATACAACAGTATCGCCTATTAAATCTAGTATTTCACTCTTGTGTTATGTTGTCACTGTTATTCCTAGAACATAAACTTATTAATCCTAATCTATTTATAATGAACAGTTATTTTGGTCATAGTCTTCAACTACAACCATCCTTTGTTCTTTCTGATTGTGTATGGTAAATAATATTTGAAATCAGTGAATAGAAGTTTCCATCTGACTGTTTGCAAGTGCTAAGATCCCACATTGGCTAGGTATAAGGGCAAGTAGACCTTATTATGATTGGAGTAATCCTCCTCCCTTGAGCTAGTTTTCAGGGTTCAGTTACGCCCAGTACACTCTCAATTTCAATAGTAAAAACTTCAGTTTCACCTAAGTTTATTTGGATATTAATTTTGTTCATGCATCTGATATATAAATCCAAACCCTAACCAACTGTATTCACAAAATTAGTTGCTTCCCGGAAGTTCTAGGAGACATGTCTTTCAGGTAGGCCAATTAAGTCACAGTTATGCAGTTCATTTATACAAGGCCAATCCAGTTCATTACATGATGTACTGTGATTTAGTTGGAATTAATTTCAAGATCTTTGAAGGATAAAATATCAGAGGGATAGCTCAATTCCATCAATTTTGTAAATATTGAGTTAGACATTACATTAACTTAAAAAAATGTTATCACTGTGTACGTGTGTCAAGCTTTCATTCTAATCTACGCATTTAACCACACTATTCATAAAATCTTACCAAGAAAAAAACAATTCGGCCAGGGAGGTAGCCACTGATATTGTTCACCTAAACCAAAAGAGAGAAGTCAATAATTAACATATCAAAGTCACACTTGAAACTAAATGGGTAGAACTATACTCAGGAGATGCACACACACAGGTCCTGCACATTTATATCTAATCTAATCTTCACAAAAATAAGAACCAATGAATTATATGACAAGCAAAATGTTATGAAATCAATAGCTAACCACTCTATCAATGACCATAAGTTTGTCATCTACCAACATAATTTAGAGCACTTCCTAATGAATCATTCTAGCTTCTCTGTCTCTTCCTGAGCTGTATAGTTCTGATACAGACAAGTAATGTTCTGTACACCATAATACATTCATATGGTAGCAATATTCGTAACACAGATTCTTCACATATCCAACACATCCTAAATTCTGTGCTTTCAATCAACCATGGAATAAATAGTTGAGGACAGGCATGGAGGGAAACTAAGGGTACTTATAGTTGTTTAAAGTCAGATATGAAACTAAACTATGCCAGTTTCTAAGATAGCATAAGTAAGATCCAGTTTATTCCTGCAACAATGATTTGCATAGTCAAGTAAACAATTTACTAACTTGACCTAAGCTGATAACTTAAGAGAATTGATTACATCCAGCCAATTACACCCAACTACATGAGGAACTTGGTGAAGGGGAAGAGCATGTTCAATATTCTCAAGTCTTAAAATGTTAACATTTTTTAGCCACAAACAATTATCAACACATCTTGTGCTAATAACACAAGGATTTCTTTTTTATTTCACTTCATTTTATCACCTCCCAATTATCAAACTACAGCTATCATATGGACAAAAATCATTCATATGCTATCTATTATACAAGCTGTTGGAAAATATGTCCCACATCACATGCCTCATTGTTCCGGGTGTAGCTTAAATACCTGTTGGGATACCCCTCTCATTGCCAATCGGTTGAGATAGAACTTTAACATAATATCAGATCTAGAGCTCAACTTTTCTTCGATTTTCATGGGCCAAAAGGATGAGAGCTCTAATACCAACTGGAAAAGGACGAATTATATTTCTAAATGACTTGGATAGTTTGGGCACTCAGCCTCTGTATTTATAGTGTAAGAGTTGTAAATCAGAGTCGTAACTATATGATATAATTCTCTAATCCTAATCAATTACAATAAACACAATAGAGGAATATCCTCTGTTTGATCTCAACACGAGCAAACTAGATAATGAGATATTTTTCAATAATAGCAATGACACGAACAATGAAATAAAGGCTGAACTTACTTGTATTTTCCCACAAACCAGATAATGAGATATTTTTATGTTCAATAATAGCAATGACACAAACAATGAAATAAAGGCTGAACTTACTTGTATTTGCCCACCATGTCCACTGACCATATCAATCATTTTTATGTAAGATCCTTCTTCTACAGGCTCATAAACCTGGTAATATGAAATCAATATTAAAGAGTAGCTTATTCAGAAGACTCCCACCTGGTGGGGTCAAGGGAGGGTAGATGGATGCAGTCTTACCCCCTTAAGCAAAGAGGTCGTTTCCAGCATTAGAACCCATGACCTCCAGGTCACAAGGCTGCAACTTTACCATTGCGCCGAGACTCACCCTAAATATGAAATCAATATTATTTAAGGACAAATCTCAGCAAGAACAATCACTAAAAGTCCATTGGAAAGACTTACCTTCTCATAATTGGCCAGACGATTTTTAAAGTCTTGCAATCCAGCCTCAAAATCTGGCCTGCAAAAGAAAGTTAACTGCATATGTATCCAAATTCAATCAAGATAAGATGTCACTGGTATTAAATGAAACATTACTCTTCAGCATAATCAGGACTTTGCTGAATTTTAAGACGTATATTCCTTTCGATTATGTTTACATCATTGCATATTGTTTCCAGGAAGATAATCTGCAATTAAACTCATGCATCAGAAGAGATTAAATTAAGTATATAATTTTCATATCGTATACCTAATAATGCCTATCTGTGATTACCTTGCATCTACCTTCAGCCATTTTCATCAGCATGTTTCTTCGTTTTTTGTAACTATTTGTGGCATCGAATATCCCAACCTAGACCGAAATTACAACTTATACAAAATAACATGAAACAGGGAATAATAGTAGAATAATATCTTAAAAGAAATAACATACCTGGCCACCTTCTTGCATCCAAGATATCATGTCTTCAAAAGCCAATGCTGCTACCTAGTGGCACGCGATATATTAAAACTATTACACAGAAAGATCAAATGGTGTCAACGTTACCAGAACCATCAATCATAATACAAATATTAGAAGTAGCATCTTATAAAGGGTAATATAGTCTTAACAGATTAACGTCTGCCAATATGAATTTTTATTTTGTATCTTTTACTCTACAAGTCAGCCGATTCAGATATCATGAATCTATACTACAAAATGGCAGAGAAATAGAGGAATAAGGAAACATAGAATGCAAGCTAGGTCGATGAAAGGGAAAGGTTCTTCAGGTGTTAGTTTTTAAAGAAAAAAGTATCTCTTAAACAGTCGAACTTACAGAAAAAAATTTCCTGTGCAACTAGATTGGACCCAAAATGCTTCATGGCAGTGAATATCGTGCAGTAAAAGGCCAACAAAAGCATAAGTTCAATGTTACAAAGATGAGGTAATTGCAATGCACAGGGCATGATAGGATTAGAAACAAATGCATTTCAGAAAAAGTACAAGTATGACCATTAGAAGAGTAGATTGGGTGGAGGATAGCTTAATAGTTAGACGTAGAGAAAGAGTAGGAAAAACTATAGCTAAAACAATTGAAAAAGATTAAAAGACATAGATTGAAAGATCTTTCTGAAGACATGGTTATGACAAAACCTATCGGTTATCTGATCCATGTAGTCAACCTCATCTAGTGGGAAAGTGCTTTGTTGTTTTGTTGTGTTCTACATTATCTAGGTGCTGTTACCTAACAATGTCAGACTCATTCAAAATACACCAAATGTCATTAAAAGTAACACAGTCTTAACAAGGTAACATATGGAAAATATAATTCTATTTGCAATTTTATTATACTTTCAAGGATCAAGAAGATTTGTCATTCTACAATTGATATTGTTCATTTCATTTTCCATTATAACATCATGCCTTGTACATAAGCCAATTAAACTGTGTCAATCTCTGTCTCTCACTGTCTGCTTTTCATCATATTGAGTTCTTGCACATGTTGTTCATAGGAATCACTTAGAATCTTCAAACTCAAACATTGTAATTATATTTATTCAAGAAACTGTGTTGTGTATGGTTCAGAACCAAAACAGTCAGTAAGGTTTTCTTGAAAGACTAGACAGTAAAATAATTCTTATAAGATGCACAATTTTTTAGAAATGAGTATAACGGAAGAAGATTCAACAAAATCTAGAATTAACACCATAGAAATTCTAGATCAGAATAAACAATTATGACCTAATATGTGACCTTTAGATTTTACTGTGTCACAGTTGATCTTTTCAAATTATAATAAAATGGCCAAGAGTACCTCATTGCGTGCCTCCACACCTTCAGGATTGTCAGCTCGAAAGAAATCAGCACACTGCAAAGAAGAGAATGACATGAATTAAGATTACCCAAGAATCAAGTGTCCATTATCACAAAAAAAAAAGTGTCAATTGTCCGATCAATCCATCATGACCACATGATGTGGCACTATTGAAAATTTGATGACCCTCCAAAGTAAGATTATGTTAAACCATTGGTGATGCAGGAGTTAGGGTGTTGCCCTGATATTGGAGTTTCTTTGACTGCTATAGATTTCAATACTTGCTACCTCCCATCTTATTCGCAAATTTTAGTATGCAGTCATTTGAAGTCCAGTACAAGGAAATTGCAACACCATGCATGGTCCATATTTCCATCCTAGTGGAGTTTCAGTTGAAGGGGTATTTTGGAGTCATAAAAGCGTTTTTGTCACACAGCTTAATAACTTAAGCTTTTGGTGAATTTGCTAATTGTGAAGTCAATTATCATGAATACTTTATTAATAAGGATGACAAATGTCTATTTTCAGCTATGGGAAAGGTCAGACAGCTGTTTATACAATTCATATAGTTTGCAAAAATTAGTGAAGACCTGAGCAGAATGTAATCCCAAAGCTTTGAGTTTTGGCATTATGCCCATAGTTCCAAATTTCCACTCATTGCCCTTAAGGCATAAAAAAGCCATAAAAACCATCAACACATTTAATCACCATAATGTCCATGGAGCATCACAACTTTGGTCTGTCATTGTGCTGTGAATTCTCCAACATTTCAAATCAGAATTCCTTTCAGACCAACTTCGTAAAAAGATTAATGTGGCAACATGCCCATTTTAGGCACAAAAGGCTGCACCATTGCACGGTATTTTGTTGGATGGTGCAGCATGTCGAACCAAGGCCCTGTGCAGGGTTACCTAATGACTGGGAGTGAGAGTGTATGTGTGTGCATAGCTCTGTTAACTTGTTAAAAAGACACAATCATTGGCCACCAAAATTTCAGCAACTCATTCACCTAACTGGCTTCTTTCGGTTTTTAAACTCCAACCCTACTGCAAACTGCATCATCATATTGCTCTGAGAATCTATCCCTAGACATCACTTACTGAATCTTAGGAAAGTATATACTTGGGTAAAATTTCAGATAATGAATCCTTAGAATACTGTTTTAGAACAATTTTCACTTTCCATGTCCTCCACACTAACATGAACCACATTGATTCTTATGACAATCAGTGTGGAGCACTGTCGTGGATAGTGGATGGCGGCCCATGGCATTTGCCAAAATTCCGCCATTTCATGGTATTGCAGGAAAATAGCGGACGTCATAATGGTGTTTACATAAATTAATTAAAAAACATAATACATACAGGAAAAAATATTAATTATAGTGTACGCCACATAACAACATCATGGTAAGGCAACAAGCATCAAATAGCATGAAATAAGGTTCAATAAAATTCATCAAATCTCCTAATTTCATAAGAAGGTCACTAGAAAATTAAAATTAAAGATACTAAAAAGTAAACATCTTTTACCGGACGACAACATTTCCAACCAACATCTTTCATCATCCTAGTATTTGAAGATGCTTGGGTTTGGCTAGCCATTTTGAAGGGAAGCAGTTGCTGAAGAAAGAAGAAAGCAGCTGCTGCCTTGCTGGTCGAAGTTTAACAACTAGTACAGTTGAAGCAGTATTTGAAGAAGTTAAAGCGAAGTTGAAGCGAAGTAGACACTAGAGAGACGAAGTTGCTTGTTGTTAACTTCTTCACGTTGGGTAGCAATTAAAAAAGCACCTAACTCTTTTAATAAATGATGTTAAAACCAAAACAATGATAAACCAGGAAAGTTTTTGGTTTAACTCGTTCAAACCTATTAGATCGGACATTCTAAAATTAAAAAAAAATGTATTTAATTTGAAAGGGAATGATTTAAAAACAAAATCTTAAAGAGCTAGAGTTAACTTGTAAAAATACGACTGTTAGTATTGTTTTTTAATGGACATAAAAATTGGCACATGGCACAAGGTAAGTACTGTGGTAGCCATAAAAGAAAAGTGTGATTTCAAGTGAAAGTGAAACAGTGGGTTAAATGAAAATTTATAATTTAACAAGCTATACAGAATAGAAGAGAAATGAACAGAAGAGGAGTGATGCAGTCTGAGAGTATGTTATTTAAAGTTCCACACAGGTGAACAAGAAAGAGGAGAAACACATACGAAGCAGCGAGAGAATGAGGTTTGATTCTTCGAAGCAGACAAAGCACAAGTTTAATTTAGGGTTTACATTTTTTGAGTAAAACCCAACATTGCTCTTAAAAACCTGAAATTAAACCTGGAAGAAAACCTAAAAAGTCCACTAACAGTGCCATGTCCGCCATGTGCTGCCACCACCATACCGTCATGGTGGTCAGAAATCACCAAACGGCAGAGGTCGCCATTAAATGGATTTTTCCAAAAGGCAAATGGTGCTCTGCCTCTAACCGCCACCACTTTCCACCATGGCCACCACTTGACAATACTGGTGCGGAGTACAAGGTGCAACAAGGGACATGACTCACAGAACAACAAAAATAATAAAAATAAAATAAAAACGTACTACATATATAATACAGACAAGTTTCTGCAAGTACAAGAACTTTGGTGCTATTAAACAGTTCATATGGATGAAGTTTACCTGATTAGCTCCATGCTTAAGCCGTCGATACTGTGGCATCCAAAAGTAAGTGTGTAAACAGACCTTTCATACTTGAAATAATTCTACTTTTCTACATAGTACAAGTATATTGATTATAAAGAAGAATGGTGTTAAGTATGTAAACAAACCTTTCCAACATTGAAGTGTTTGGTACTATGACCTAACCAACGAAGATATCTTGTAAGTTTAGCAGCAGTAAAAGTTTTACCTCGAGCTGGAAGACCCACCTACATAAAAGAAACAAGTTAGAAATTCAAATATTCTTTTAGTATAAAATCTATGCAGTAACAATGTAAGATTTTTTACATAGTCAGTACATCATCCACCATTCATTTGTTAACTCTTAAATAAAGTAATAAAAATGAATGGTGGATGATGTAATGACATTGTAAAAAAATCTTACATTGCATGCATACATTATTTTCTCATGATTTTTTTCATAAATTTTAATTTACTATAATAGATGAGCTTTAAACAACAGCATGTGATTTCACCACATATTTTTCCAAATTCCAACTTTCAAATTTATTCTTGAGTCTCATTTAATTTAAAATTATAACTCCAACTTGAGGCGGAAAAATGAAAGTGATGACCATGAAAATTAATGAGTAATTAGTTATCGTGGTAGAATAATACTAGGATAATCGCCAAATGTCTATCCTCCTTGGGACCAAGCATCTGATCGGCAACAGCTGCAGCTGCAACAGCTCCAGCAGCAGCTGGCATTGAGTTCTATCAATAAAAAGCAAGGAGGCAGAGGCAATTATTTGTGAACAACCTCCCTCAACTGAAAAATTTAGTTGACAAACAATAGGGTCCAATAATAACAACAAACAGAAATGATTTATACAAACCTTGGTGTCATTGTCCAAATTAAGACCAGTAGTGAAAATGTTCGAACTAGAAGATTTTATAAGTCTAGGAGATCCAACACCCCTATCAACAAAGAGTCCCCTCTGACTTTCTTGCTTTTGCAGATGGGAAAACGTTCCCACTGACTTGGATTCAACCATTCCAGAACCTTGAAACGCCTTAGCTGGATCCGGCACAATAACTTCCATCTCCTAGTTGGAATATCAGCATAACCTATTAGATATCATATACTACATTGGAGTATCAATAGTCAATATAACCCATTACTTGTTATCTTACATGTTCCTCTTAGCCTCAAGTTGAAAATAAGTACAGAAAGTTCAATAAAATCATTAGAATCAATCCTTGGACTGATTTTACATATTTTTTTATTAGTCAGTTACCCTCAACACTATTAACTGTAAAGAATTAATAGTCCAATTAGAAAGTGCAATCATAATTTGAACATGTGAATTTGAAATTTCAAGCTTTACCATTGCAGGAACACCATCATCCTTGATGGAAAGTGACCTTGGATTCTCTGTCATGTTAGCTGCATATACAAGGGCTGAATTTGCAGAAGTTGAGGGAGCTGGTACAACATAATGCTCAAGATCAAGTTCCAAACCCGCAGAAGAGCCATTCTAAACAAAGAAAAGGTAAGCTTATAGCTCATAATGATGATAAGCAAACAACTGCTTTCTAGACATCTAAGCCATAAGTAGTAATTAGAGAAAACAGAGGGGTATATGAAGACCACCAGTGAAGGTAGAGATGTTGTGCATGACATGGTAATGCAAAAGGTAGTCAAGTACCTTAACACAAAAAATGTGACTTGGAACTTTGACACTAACTCACTAACCTTTTTACATAATATCCCTCTCATATTAAAGAAAAGACCATAAATAAAGTAACAAACTACATCTCTACAGAGAGAAGACAGAAATTTTGGTTGACATTAACAAAAGTCATTATTTGATTGCCTACAAAACAACTGAAGGAGAAATTAATGGGAGAGTCAAAATAATCATTGTTTATCCACTAGTAGTAGAAAAATATTGACTATAACAGTGCGGATTCAAATGCAAGACATCCTGTGAGTATACACTATCCCAAGACTAGCAGCCAGAGTAACACTTCAACAAGGAAACATAGTTTAGAGCAAATTGAAGGCAGACAAAAGTCCAAGACGAAGGAATTTATGTTAATCTTGTTACATACTATGAATCTTGAAACAGAAAATGTACCTTCCTTTTCAAGAAGTGAAATTTTAAACGTAATTCACCATATCTTCCAAGGGTAACAAAAAGGAGCAAAAACATAAGGGAAACTGCTAGTTGAGTCTTACCTCGCCGCCTGTCTGAGGTGCTGAATTTATGCTGACATCAGGCATCCAACGTACAGACGAAGGACGGAAATTGTCCTGATAAGCCCTCCAACTAGCTGCAAGATCAAAGGGAGAAACCCTGTCTGCTTTAACAAATACTTGATACTCAAGAACCTCACCGTTATCAAGCCTAAACAAAGCAAGCCTGGCATCCTCCTGCAATGCTCCCCCAATGAGTAGACGGTTTGGGCCCTCCTCAACATAACAAGGTGCATTGTTGTCTTTAGGCTTCAAAAGGAATTTGAAATCCAAAGTTTCTGACAATCCCAACCAAATTCAAAACATCAGGTTCAAAAGGGAGACACCCTTCAACGAGAGAAATTTTATTACAAAACTTCATCAAGTTCTAAAAAAATTAAAGACGTCTTAACCTAAACTCTTTGTACATCATGATGAGGCCAATAATGCCATTGCTCAGAACAACTAATATAATTACAAATATCTTTACTATAAGGTTTAATGTATTTGAGATAAGGACAATATGGGAAATTAAGCTTATAATTCTTTCCATTTCACTCACTTCTACCAGAATTTCCTAAGAATGGAACAGAAACGTTCCTCCACTTGATCATTAAATATCGAAACAATAACAATATCATAAATTTATTCCATTTCCATTACATTTTATACTATTCCCTTCCACTCACCATGAAACATCCAAACAAGGCCTTAACCTCAGAATTCTACTGTATCATCTACTATTCAATCGAGTTTACTTCATTTAGTTAAATCACCCGGTGGTGTAAAAACAAAGGCAAGAAAATAAGAGGATAAATTACAATTTTCCAATAAAAACTTGATAAAGACATGAATTAGACTTAAATCAAAGCAAGCAAAATACCATGATTTGGTGGAACAACAAAGCTAAGCTCCCACATTGATACCGATTCCCGTTCCATAGGAAGCTAAAATGAACAGAAAATAAAATAAAATAAAATAATCATCAAAAACAAAGAAATTAGTAATAATAAAAAAAAGAGTAAACACTTTCCTCCTTAACAATACTCATCACTCTCTATACATAGAAATTTCATGTCAATTGGTTTAGTCCACCAAAGTACTTATCAATCACTTTATCTCATGACTAAACATGTAATTTACATCTCCTAGTATACTATACTGATATTGGTCCCACTCGGCAACAACATTACCGTTGCGCCGAGACCGAAAAATTAAAATAAGATATATATATATATATATGTGTGAATGAATAAAAGTGATTACAGCTTTTAAAGGATCCCAAGAGCCATAAACGTGAGGTAAAAGGTTAGCAGTGAGTTTGCGATTATTCTCCATCTTGAGTGACACGTATAGTTGACCACATGCTTGATCAAGTTTATCTTTATTCCCTTCTTCTGAAACACCTTCTCTATCAATCGATGCACCAGTTCCCATATCTTACTCTCTTTGTTTTGTAAGAGAAATTGAAAAGAGCATGTATTAATAATAATGATGATGATGAAAAAGGAGTGTAGAGTGTTGTGTGTTTTTGAATTTGTGTGTGTGTGGATATGAGGATAGGAGAGAAGGGAGTGTTTCTGGTTTGAAATTGTTTGGATTTATTGATAATTTGGTGTTTGGTGATGAGAATGAGAATGAGGAGGAAAGAATAGAGGATGAGTCAGAGTCACTATTGTTTAGGTGACTCAGTGCTTTATTTTGAATAATAAATGTATATTTTTATTATATTAAAAATTTAAAATGATAAATATATTATTAAAAACTGCTATTAATGGAAGGATTCTAAGTCCTCCTTGTCCGTTACACTTTATATCATGAAAAGGGGGAAATATCTCATATCTTCTTCACCAATGGGATTAATTAAAAAATTAGATATTGGGACATGGATTGGTCACTAGATGATTGGTTTAGGGCTTGTAATGAAGTGAACTAAGTTGATATTCGTTTGAAATTCGATTCATTATTTAGTTTGATAAACTTGGTTCATGAATCAAATGAGTCAAATTAAAGCTGAAATTTGAACTCGTTAAATAAACGAGCTAAACTTGAGCTGAATACATTTCAACTCGGTTCATGAACTGACTTGATATATTTATATATATAAAAAAAACTCTATTTTTTTATGTTTATTGTTATTATATATAAAAAACAATGTTACATTTATATATAACCTTTATTTTTTTAAAAATTAATTATTTGAGTTATCCAAATGAATCAATTCAAATTGAGTTGCATGGTACATGAACTTTAACCAATGCGAACTCGAGCTAAAATAATAACTCATATTGAACTCTAGTGTAGTTTGCTCATCGAATTGAACCAATTTGAGCTCTGATTCGACTCAGTTCGGCTCTCCAGCCCTAGTTTTTATATCACATCACTATTCTTTTTCTTTCTTTTTTTTGGAAATAAATTAATGAATAAATATATTAAATGTTATTTATTAGTTAAAAATTATTTTTATTTTTAAAAATTTATTTTTGAGTTCTTAATCCTTTCCTTTATAAGTGTTGATTTTTTAGAGAAAACTTTTTCCTGTTTAACCGTTGTTTACAAATTTTAAGATGGTTTTAATTAATTTTACTAAAATAGAAAAAATACAGTGATTTCTTTGGTTTTTGTAAAACAACCAAGGGCCACAATTACAAAGAAATTAATGGAGTAATTAAAAATTATCATTACTAAAAGTTTATTAGCTCTCTAAGTTATTTTTTTTGTTTTATAGTTGTTTTAAATAGGCCTCTTAAATTATTTGATATTGATAATTTAGTCATTTAAGTTACTTATGTTTCCAATGAAATTTTATAAGTATTCTTGTTACTTTTTATGTTTTCAATCATATTTTTTGGTATAACCAAATATATATCGTCACTAAGGAATTAATCTTGTTTAATATAGCTGAATTGATATAGTTTTGAACTAAGATAAAGTAAAATTTTATACACCTTTTAAATTTAAATTCAATGATATTAAAATATTCACAAAAATTAAAATGATTGAGTAGTCTCTGAAGTTTTCTTACATGGTTCAAATTGGTTTGAAATTTTCAAAGGAACTATATATGGAATAATTAGACCACTTATAAATTCATACATGCAGACATGATCCTCGGAATTTGGTGCCCCAACTTTATTAACAACCACTTATAAATCTTATTTTAGATTACAACCATTATCTAAAGTTTCAGATGGAACCCATTTTAGGAAAATATTATATCCTCATACTAATCATTCTATATATCACTTTTTTGTGAATAGGAGGATTAATATGAGGATTTAGTAAGAGGATATAGCATTAGTCATAATTTTAAGAACAATATGGTAACGTTTTTCAAAGTGCCCAGGAATTTTTCATAGAATATTTGATTCAATGTTATTAAAACCGTAACGATTATCAAACCGGTCAGGGTACTGGTATAGTGGTACAGTGATTCAATCGGTGGTTCAGTAATTAAACCGCATGCTGGTTAAACCAGACATAACTACTTATATATATATATAAACCTATAACAAACAAAATTCAAATAAGTAGGTATTCAGATTTTTAATTCATATTCATAATCTACTTCAAATTCACACAAACAAACAACATTAAGTATTTAACAAAATCAAAGTATAAAGTGCAAAACATATATCAATCCAAAATTATCACTTAACAAACGCAAAATACAAATAAATGACACAAGTATCAATCCTTAAAGTTGAATAATTTGTGAAGAATTGAAAATTTGAAATGTGAGACAATGTATTTTCACTTTTTAGGGATGAAATTTAAAAAAAAAATATATATATATATATACAAACCGGCCGGTTTTAACCGGTTCGCCGGTTTTCCGGTCAAACCGGCCAGTACAGTACAGTTTTCATTACATTGATTTCATTTCATGAACTAAACTTGCTTTAACATAAAACGTTTAGCAAAAATTTCATGATAGAAATTGGAGTTTTGCTTATTTCTACCGTATTTTATTGTAATCACTTGGCATCACACTAACGTCATTTGTTTTGATAAATTATAATCTGTTTCAAAAGTGTTCTATGTTTTTTGTGATTCTAAAATTATATAATCAATTACTCACAATTTCGACGATGGTGATTGTTTAAATTCATGATTTGAATTACTCTAACATCGTAAATAAGGTTCACCTCATATGCATGTTTTCTTTTTCAATGAGAGATGGTGATTTGCTTCATTAAGAACAAAGATTCTAAGATGGGTTTAGGTCATGAAATATAATTGCACAATCAAGGAAGCAAATACCTACTATTAAAACAATGTAAACAATTATTTTTAAGATATGATCCACTTACCTGAAGATAAAGTTAAAAAAACTACTTCGCATTTTAGCCATTCACTCTAGGAAAATCTAATAAATTTAAATTATTGAGTATAATATATTTGAACCATCAGATTTTCTAAGAATGAATGGTTAAGATATGAAGTAGTTTTTTTAACTTACTTTTGGAATAAGTGAATCACTCCCATTTAGGGATGACAATGGGTCTGGATGGGTCCAGGTAGTGTATTACCCGGACCCGCCCCATTACTTCATTTTTGGACTCAGACTCATGCTAATACCTGTTGGGTAGACTACCAGCGGGTCCTTGGGTACCGAGCGGATCCATGAGTACCCATAAATTCAAAATATTAAAAAAAATGCAAGTAATTTATGCACTTGCGTATTTGTTTCTTATAATCTTATATATTATTTAGGCAATCAAAAAAAGAAAAAATTATAACACTTAATTTAAAGTTTTAAACACAACTTAATTGACTATTAAACACAATTGATTTTATTAAAACAAAAATTAAAAAACAACTTCAACATTTGGATTAAAAATTCTTTTAGTCAGAACTCTTCAATTAACATAATATTACAACATACATATGAATTAAAAATATAACATCATTGTTTAACAACATTATAACACAATTTAACAACATAACTATCACATTTATGAATTAATATGATATTATAATTATAGAATAATATGATATTAAAATATAGATTAATATTGCTATATATATACATTTAGGAAGAAATAATGGGTTCGAGTACCTACGGGTCTGGGTACCTCATTATCCGGACCCAGACCCATCTAATAGCGAGTCTCAAAATAGCGGGTTTCAATTACCAACGAGTCCAAAATATGGACCCAGACCTGACCCGTTGCGGATATTTTTAGCGGGTACCCGCAGATATGGGTACCCATTGCCATCCTTGCTCCCATTATTTTTATCCTTCAAAATTTTTGAATGTACTGATTTACTCTCTTAACCAACAAGGTGTTGGTTTAGTGTATAAGGTCCTATTAGAGAGATCTCTAGGATTACCAAAATATTAAATATTCGATTCTTGAGAGCGACATTTGTTGGTAGAGTCAGATACAGACTCCAAAAGAGACTAGTTCTTACCCAAAATATGGACACAGACTCGACCAGTTGCGGATAATATTTGCGGATACTCACGGATCCGGATACCTATTGTTATCCCTACTCACATTCCCGTTGGAGTGAGAATACATAGGGAAATTTTTTATTGAGAATACTTTTTTTTAGTACTATTTGATTTTTTTTATTTTTACTAAATCAAACCTTACCTTAAATGTTGATTAAAACATTTTTTTGAATGTGGACCTAATCCTAAACCCGGAGCTAATCCGACCTTAAATATCGATTGGGTCGGCCTTTGAATTCGAAAGTGACACTAGATACAATTAAATACAATGCATACTCAGTTTTCACAATAATATTTATTATTATCGATATGTAATTTGACATATGAAATGATATATATTGTTAATCATATATATATGATGAAAAAAACTAAGGAATCAATAATACTTTCGACCAAAAATATAATTACTCTGTATATAATTGAATAGAGACACATATAAATATGATGATTAAATAATCATAGGACGGGTCCGGGCCGAGTCATATTTTTCCCATACCATGTCCTAAATATTCATTGAGTCTAATTTTAAACTTGAACCTCACCCTAGACCCAACCATCTTCGTGTCCGATCATGGTCGGGCCAAACTGGATGAGCTGATAGATCGGGTCATGTTCACCCCTAGTATTCACACTAAGAAAATAAAGTGTAAAATCTATGTAATATTAATGTACAAATTTATATAATCAATATATCATCTATCATTTGTATTACTGTTTTTTTTTTAATTCAATAATAATAAAATTCATACTAATCCCATTAGTTTTAATTAGCTGGATCGAACATGTTTGAACATGCTTGTATGGCCTCTGTATCAAATCCACATGCAAACTAAATGTGTTGGTGGTTGATGAGGTGAACAAGAGCAAATGTTAACTTTGTGCAATATGAGAAGCTAGTGTAATCTAATCTACCTCGTGTATTCTGAATGCAAACTTAACTCCTTGTAATATTATGTGGTTATCTTCCTGAAACACTTCCTTGGGTTCAAATTCCTTAGTGATCCGTTTCATGAGTTCCTTTGCCAGCCTCAATGAACTTAGCTTCATCTGCAATCATTAAACCAATAACAATAAGAATGAAATGTTTCAAATGAAGTGTTTTGGTAGTAGAAGATTACTAGATAGTCATAAAAGGTGTGATGTATATCATAGAAAGTTTAGATACTTCTTACTAGGATACTACAATGTATTGGTCTAGTGGTGTAAGTTTCCGCTAGATATCTGGAATGACCAAAAGGTCAAGGGTTCGGATAGTGGAAGCGACACTTGCTGGGTGGGACAGCCACGCACGCCGAAAGGGATTAGTTCATTGCCCAAATGGTGAGAGATACACTTACCAGAACCAATAAAAGATTGGTTACTAGTTACCAACAAAACATTAGTCTAGTGGTGTAAGGTCTCACAAGATCCTCAGATGTTTAATTAGTAGCAGTAACATTTGTTTTGAGGGATATCCACACTCCGAAATAGATTAGTTCTTTATCTAAAAGGATGATGAGATACTCTTGGTTATACCAAAAAATGATTGGTTATCAGTTATAATGTGCACCAAATAGAAATACCTCATGGACACTTGGGGCCCATGGATGTGCTAGAGCTTGTAATCCTTATTCTCTAATAATATATTGGTAGTCGATCAACGCTTCCGGGAACGTGAGCACAATTGGCTGAACCCGTTATCAAATTCTATTGTTTCTTTTCTTCTATTTATTCTATGTCCTTTATTTGATTGGTTGTGGTCAATGATGCACAACATCTCTTCCACCGCATCAACAACTGTTATAAGAGTCAATTGGTAGATGGTTCTTAACCAGACGCCAAATTATGGCTAAAGTAGGTGAATGCATGTTAGCCAAACAAGGTCTTTTAAAGGTATTGCGCAAGGATAAAGTAGATAGGTTGAAGGAGAATGGAACATGGTGGGGGGCCACAGTCGTATTGGATCCAGAACCCCATAAGTCCATGTATTGGATCGAGACCAAGGTAGAGATAGAGACAGAAGTCGTGTTTGATGTAGGATGTAACATGGACATTGACTTTTATACAATGTAACAAAAGCCTTGGTAGAGAAGCAGGATGTGACATAGATATTGGTTTGGATACACGGATGTGACATAGATATTGGTTAGCATTGACGCAAGGTGTGTACTATGGGTATACTCTCCTTATGCTAGAGTATTATAGTTCTTTTGAACTATGATTGTCGGAGTATACAAAGGTGATAGCGGTTGAGGCTTTCCAAGGAAGCTCCAACTTTCAGTGTCATTGAGTATTGAAGAGGAAGATTGTTGGTAAACTTTGGTGTGGGTGGCGAGTTCCATTAGATGGCACTACGGGAAACTGCATTAACAATTTAGAGAGCTAGGCTATTGGTAAGAATACTCAAAATCTCCCAGCTGATTTATGTGCTCGGTGGTAGTGATTAATTTTGGTTCTTAGAATTATTCTCTTGTATATCAAGAATGAACTTCAATCCATCAATGCACAGCCTGAATTTTTTTCATTACATAAGTGTCTATCATATGCGCTCCACTCATATTTTAGGCCTAATGTGACATATAGATATTACTAGAATCTGAATTGAGTAACTATAACATGCAGCCTATCCAAAAACCAAACATGCACAATCCCTTAAATTAATGAGTGAAAAGTGAAAACAGAGGTCAGTTTTTGCCTCTCTTGATAATATGTAATTTGTCTTTCCTTTTTCTTTTCCTCTCTTCAAAAGATAGCTATAAACATTGGGCAGTTGGAGCATTAAAGTTGGTAGAAAGTATACATCTATTGTTTGTTTAATCTTCAAACAGTAAAATCTCAAATGGGTTGCTATATAGATGAATATGAACCCTACAGAGTAAGTCCATTACCCATGCTTATCACCCATTATACATCCTTCTCCAAGCCCATTTTGGGGTCCACACTCCATATAATAATGGCACTTTTAAGTACCATACTTGAAACATTTTTGTTCCCAAAAATAAAACTGTGATATTGATGTCATGGGAAAAAGAAAAGGAAAAAAATATTAAAAGCTACTATTGTCATCTAGTATAGACATCATACATTGCTATCTATGGAGAGGTACATCATATTTTGGGGTAAAGTGCCTAACCTGTTACCTTGTAAAAGGAAAGGAGAGAAACAATGATTAAATATGGGTACAGTTACATAGTTATCAGACACATAATATGGATACACATGCATGGTTTACTTTTTACATGAAACTTTCTTAATGACGAACTCGATTCGTGGTACACGATACAATAAATTTGATATTCGGTATGTAGGGTATGTGAAAAAACTATATAATTGTGATAAGACTTAGTCCTGGTATGACATATTATATTATATGAAATTGAAGGTCCTAAACTTATCAAAAACTCTTAACTATGTGTAATGTTAATATCAATGTTTGAACAAAAACATTAGTTTATATATTTTAGAGTTCAAGAAATTTGTTGACAGCATTTACCCTAGGTTAGGGACTTCCTATATGACTGATGCCCACAAGTCCAGGCCAATACAGTAAACCAACAACAAGGCCTCACATGGATAGAACAGTTTATAAGCAAATATGTATTCTATTTTGTTATACTGAACTTTGTGAACTACATTGTTACATATAGTATCTTGAACCTGATCATTGTCTTGTAAAAGTCTTTGTCACTTTCAATGTTTTGAAACCAACATTTAAAAACTCTAATGACTATTATCTTCTGAGTTAATACCTCTATGAAAAAGTTAGATTAGACATGGTAAATCATACCAACCTCTAGCAAAGAAGTATAGTCTAAATTCAGAATAACATCAGGGTCTCTGCAATTCTTGCTTAGAAAAGCAAAGACAATATTTATTGCAAACTTCTTTATGATGGAGGATGAATTCTTTGCCTTTGCATAGGAATGACCAATCAAAGAGGTGACACCATACTCTTTAGCTTTAAGAATCTGCAGAGATTCATCTTTGTAGAGAGACTCTTCAAGATGGTCATCACCATTCCTCATTACTACCTGCACAACATTCGAAGATCGGGACAATTTCTCCTCGCAATATGAAGTACTAACACCTTCGACATCCGAGTTTCATTTTTTTGTAATGATCTCGTCTCCGGTTTCGATAAACTGTATTATAGAAGATACCATTTTATTCTCAAAATTATACTTCTCCAGTAGTATGTCCTTGTAACCATACCTCACAATGCAACGAAACATGCTGTACTCTCTCGGGCCTATCCGACTGATAACCAACCGTTGCTTTTCACTGACATAAGGGACTTGAACAGATTTGACACAGACAAAAACTAGCACCTCATGGAATGCTGGCAAGTTTGTAACCAAATGACCAAAAAAGGCAGGGAAACCAGAAGCCACATTAGTGTATATTAGTCCAACACCAGGGACACGAACCATGCCGAGGGAAGGTCCCATACAGAGTAAGTGGTCGGTTGGAATCTTGTTTTCCACATCAAATTCGTATTTCTTCGATGTTCCGTAGTTCCAAGTATACATTATGCACATAACGACAAAGGATAGTACAAGTGAAATCCACGCTCCTTCGGTGACCTTGTAGATACACGACGAGACGTAAAAGAGCTCAATTGATCCAAAAAATAGCAAACATGTAATGGCTACTATTATTCCTTGTTTCCAGACAATGACAATTACTAGTGCCATCAAGCATGTTGTCACAAACATCACAGTGGTGACTGCTAGCCCTGCAGATCAAGCAAAGTAGTTGAATTTACCGGTCAAGATTTCAAGTATCATAATCACAGTGGAAAAGAAATGTACCATATGCATGACCGATCCTGTTTGTATCCCTTAGGCCAATTGTGACTGCTAAACAAAGGCACATTAATATCCAATTCACTTCTGGAATGTATATCTGCCCATATAATCTGCTTGAAGTATGAATAATCTTTACCGAAGGAAAACAATTTAACGCACGACACTGGCTTATGATTGAAAAGGTAGCAGAAATCGCTGCTTGGCTTGCTACAACGGATACAAGAGTGGCGACTATGAACACTGGCCAAAACACAGTTTCTGCAGAAAAATATAGTTGAAGTGATACAAGTGGCCTAAAATAACTGACAGTTTAGGGTTATTTATATTCTTGCCTGGTATAGCTTTGTAGAAACTTCTCTGAACGTCAAAATGGTTCTTAGAGAGGAACGCAGCCTCGCCAATGTATGCCAGAATGAGGCAGGGATATACTAGACAGGTGAAAGCTATCTGAGATGAAAGTACTAATGTCAAAGCAGAACTCCTTTTGATATGGTAGATCAATATACAAGTTAGTTAAACTACACAGTCAATTTACCTTTATTGAGAGAGCTGAAAAATGGCCCATGTCCGCAAACATCATCTCCGCGCCTGGTAGAATATCGCAGAGAAAATTACTTTCAAAACTCCAATCGGTTTCTAATAAAAAATAACTTAACTGTATCATAGGTACCTGTGATTGAAAGCACTACTCCACCTAATGACAACCATCCTTCAATGCCAGTTGTTTTGATGAACCTAAACATGTAGACTGGAGAAAGTGCGTAATATATTTTCGGGTTCCAGTGGAATATGTTGTATACGCCAATAACACTGATACATAAAAGCCATGCTGCGATAAATGGAGCAAACAAGAAAGCAACTCTATGTGTGCCATGATGCTGAATGGAGAAAATTCCCACTAAAATGACACATGAGATCATAATAACATAATCTGCAAGATAAATTGTCTAAAGTCTTAATAGACTGTGAATAGAAAATATATTGGAATATGGTAACAGAATAAGCTTTCTGGACTTACTATCATGGAGATGACTGATTTTAACTTTAACACCCGAAACTGCCGAAAGAACTGAAAAAATGTTTATAAACACGAATAAGAAACACAGCAAGTCACAAATATCAACTCCAAAACTAACTCACATTTTCATACCAAAGTTATATTAGACAGGGATCAACAGGATGAAGTACAAGTAGTGATCTAATAGGATCAATAAGGGATCACATACTTAATGTGTTTTCAGTGTATACTAACTAACTTTCCTTTTACTTGTAGAAGTAGTGTAAGATAGCTAATTTTTGCGCGATAGCGTACAATTCATGAATTAAACATCAATATAGAAGTTGAGGTGCTGTTCTAGATCAACTACCTGATATTGCAGGAGTAAGTACACCATCACTAATTGTCATACAAGTTCCGAGTAGAACAAAGATAAGTAGTCCTTTCTGTAACCACAGGTTCTTTTCGAAGAATGACTTCAAAAGAGAAGACTGCCATGTGTCTGCAGAATCTTCTGTGGCATAAGCAGATTGTGTCTCATCAGCGGATTCCTGATTAGGCAAAATGCTTAATCTGGCGTTTCGGCAGAGTAGTGAGTATAATGCAAAGGTACCTCCTGCACAAAATGAGTAGTTTATCCCATTAAGATTTGATCATTTATCTTATCTATATGTGGTATTTGACATACTAATTAGTTAGTATTAGACACATGGAAATACTACAATTCTTGCTTATATTCAACCCACAAGGTAAGAGGAAATACATAGGCACCAAATTTCTATTCTACAAAGAATGGTAGTTATGTGTAAATTAAGCCTGAAAATACTATCACGCAAATTAGTTATGTCAAAGTTGAAGGGCTGCATAGACATACTCCATACCATAGTATTAGAAATCTAAAACACCATAATCATGTTGCAAGATTCTACCTTCCCCATTGTCATCAGCAGACATCACAATGAACACATATTTCAAGAGAGCAATTATAGTGAATGTCCAGAAGACAAACGAAAGCACCCCAAAAATTTCGACATCGTCTTCTTTGAGGCTCAATTTCCCTGAGAATGTGGTCTTGTAAACATAAAGAGGTGAGGTACTAAGGTCACCATAAACTACTCCAAGACTTTGGTAAGCTAGAGTTAGCACTGTTGCACAAGATGATCCCTTTAAATTCTGATACAGGGAAGCCAAACATAAGAATATATTCAAATGTTTGAAATAAGTTATTTCTCAAATTGAAAAACCAAATTCCAGAATTGAGATATTTAATTAAAATCTGTTGGGATGTATGAACCTGTAACAGAACACACTAGAAGAGATGAACTAAACAAATGGAACATAGTTACATAATTATCTCATTTACCATATGTATCATGTGCCGAATTCACCATATCGTGTGCAGCGTATTGGGTTCGACATAAAGAGGTATCATAAAATTAATGTAAAAGGTGATGAAACACGTACCCGACTAACCACTTACTCGTACCTGTACCGCATACGAGGTAACTACGAAATGGAGAAGTATTTCATCAGGACCCAGCAGATGAAATACAGTACTAGTGAAAAGGTGAAGACCCTATTTTATAATATACAACAATGTCTACATAAATTCCACCCTCCAAAACCAAATGCTCTATAATGCAGCCAATTCAAAAGAACACTAATGGCTCTATCATACACCCTGGTGGAACAGAACACTGAATATATGTAATACTCCAATAGTAATCAATACAATGGATAAACCCCATTTAACTCAAACTATACAACTTAACTTGGAAATAGTCCATAAATGAAGGACATTCAAAGAATAATGACAACTTATAAATGCATTAGTGACTAAAAAAGTTGACAAGAAACTACATAAAGTGGTGAAAGCATAATTATAATTCACATGGGTACGTGGTTAGTCATTGTTTATTATATGCAGTGAATTGAATACACCATATATAGGATAAATGAGATAATTATGTAACTATATTGAAAGTTGAGTTTTGTAACAACAACAAAATATACCTGCTTGGATGTTCCTTGTTCCATAGATGGCTGAGATGAGAGAGGATAGAGAGGGTGAAAGGGAGATCATAGAAGAGAGCAGTCACTGAAAAAATGGTGAGAGTTAGAGAAGAGAATATATAGATGAAAGTGTATGGGAATGTGTAGGAAAAGAAGTAGTAGAAAGGCAAGTGTTCTGTGTAGAAAAAAGGTTGGAAAATGATTGGAGATGGATATCACATTTTTTATTTCATTATCTACCAATTCAATTGAAAATTGTCCTGATTTAAAATGAAAAATAAAAAAAACATAAAATAATAAATGCTCTTTTTGAATAAAGGATCTCTTTGCATTAAATGCTCTTTAACTCTTGTTTGTTGTATTTCATTCATTAACCAATTACGACCATCTCCTCCCAAATATGTATGAGAGACATTTGTTATCGCAAATCAAATCATGTCTCAAGCTTATGTATTAATATAATGAAATAATAATAATAATAAAATAATAATAATAATAATAATAATAAATAAATAAATGTAAATTAAATATGATAATATATCATATTTTATTTAACTTAATTATGTTTATTATTATTTTTTTCGTTTAAAAGATTACACGTATTTCCGATGGAGGGTAATCAGTATAAAATATGTATATAAATGATAAGGTTTTTTTGGTAAGTGTAAAAAATGAAAGAGTAATTTGTGTAATTTCACTAAAACTCATGAGATATTAGTTTAATATACTCATTTTTTTTAATTAATATTGCATATTTTCATTGACGCAAAACATTATTTTGGACAAGATTTAAGATAATATATCTTTGTTCAATGTAGGCAACACCTCAAAAATAAAAATGCTCACATAGAGTGTGAAAAGTGCATAAAACCTCTCTAAATTTTATGTCTAGTATCCTCATGAATTATTTTTAATTCATAATTATTCTTTAAATTTTATCGGTTAGTAAAATTGGTCCCTTAAAAAGCATATTGTTAAATTATTAATATATCAACAAGGAAATCACGCAATCAGACTCAAAATAATAGTAATATAACAATGCATATTAGTCAACACTATGTCGAGAGGAAACTGTCAACAAAATTCAAAGTTGATTGAGAAGAAGATAGTAAGTATATTTCAGAGTTAAAATTGGTTAATGCATTAATATTCGTAAAAAAAATAAAATTAATTAATAATGATTTAGGAGTCGAGGTTAAATGAAAATGCCCAAAATAGAAATTTTCATTGCATTGACCAATTTCACCAATAGTTAAAGTTTAATGAGTAATTATGAAGAAAAATAGTTTATAATGACTACTTACATGAAACATAAATTTTTACTGTTTTTATAGAGTTTTACCTAATGTATTTAATATTATTCAATTTCATGTTGACCTCAAAACTATATTTTGTTTCTTTATGTCTCTAAAAATTTATTCATATCATTATCTTTCTTTATAATACTTATAAATGAGTACAAGTTAAGAAGGAAATAATGTAATATGAAAATGAATAGGTAAATTTACACTAACCTAGTTGTAAATAAGTCAATGATCTTCTATTAAGAATAGAAAATTGCTTAAAAACTAGAAAAGTAATAATACACTCAAACTTAACTTCTTTATTTATGACTTCTTACTAAACCCCAGTTGTGTTTTTCCTTTTCTATTATTTTAATAGAGAAGGGATATCTTAAGTAAGTTTTTTTAAATTTACTCTATATCTTAGCCATCAATTTTATGAAATCTAATGGTTTAGATCTACTAACTAATTCAAACCATTGGATTTCCTTATAATTAATGACTTAGATGTAGAGTAAAAAATTTAAATTTACTCTTGGAGTAAGTGACTCATCTCCCATTTCAGTATATATTAAATAGGCTAGTGAAATTACCAAATTGGACATTTTAAAATTTTGACAATCGTTTAACAAAGACCACGATTTGATTCAGTTATTTTTTGAATGAACCTTTTAAGATTGGTCCAACTCACAGTTTCAAAGATTTAGAAACTGCTGTATATTAAAAAAACATTTTCATTATGTCATATAAGGTAAAAGGGTAAATGAAATGTTAAGTTGATTATTATCATTATTTTTGTTATTTCAGTCCAGTTACTGTTGAATTATTTCATTATTTTATTATTTCATCATTTTCATTGTATTAGTTTTGTTTCCAATTTCTATATATGATTTGTTTTGTTTGGTTTATTATGTATATGAATTGTGCTTTAAACTCTAGAGTTTGGATGTTAGCTTGTTAGTTAAAATGGTAGCTGCAATGAACAAAAGGTGCCTTATGAAATAGAACTTAAACTTTGAAATGTTGCATGATTTTTTTTTAAAAAGAAGCAAGCTATTGAATCAAACTGTTCATGACAAGTTCGATTGCTACACAATAATTCAACATTAATCGAATTGAATAATATTATCTCTTTCTGTACATTTCCTATATTACACCAAAAATCAAACTGAACTATTAAACCTTTAAATGAAATGTGAAAAGTGTGAAACACAGTAAAACGAAAAGTTTAATGTATATTAACCTTATTTTTTGATGAAACATTAAATAAATAATTTAAATAACCCCATGTTAAGGTTGTTGATTTGTTTACTGCTAACTAATAAATATGAGTATAAATATTAATTAAGTGTCACAAACAAAAATATAGTGTAAGGAGTTGTTGTATTTATAAACACTTGTTAGATATTAGTCGCTCAAGCTAAAAATTATTAATTAAAGTTGTGATTAAAAGGGTTGTTTGTTTGGTGACACAATAAATAAGAATTATAATACAATGATAAAAACAGTTGAGATTGAACTTCACACTTACTATATGTACACACTTTATTTTTAAAGCAAATTCATTCACGAATGATTATTCATACAATGACCTCAAAATTACTAAAAGCTAACGTCTTAGTTAATTTAGCAACTTATGGAACAAAACCCTCTATCTAGCAACCTCAATTCATAAGATTAAGAAATTTGACTTCCAAAAGCATGCCTCTATGTATAGTAATTCATGTATGCAAGTTGAGTTAAAATGCAACACCTCAATTGTATTAGTCGCTAATGTCTTTGTCTATACTAACGTTTTACCAAAGATAACTCCATGTCTAGCAACTATAATGATAAAATTTAGTTTTATGAACCTTCAAACATACCTCTATGTCTAGTAGTCTATGCCATTCAGTTTGAGAGTTATAATATTACAAGATTAGTCCTATAGTAATTCACATGAGATGGCAAATAATACAAGTCTATATCTAGCAAATGTATAATTTATTGAGTTATGTAAGTTCAGAATAATGCAAGTAAGAAACCAAACGACTTATTCAATAATCATGCAAAAATGGATCATACTTAAAGCAAACATAAAGTAAATACACAACTGAAATATAATTAAAACTTCACAAGTTAATGGTGAATCAGTGTGTATACATCAAGCTCATGCTACATTCGATCCCAACAAGAGTTTTAGCTACCCACATTCATAAGGTGTAAGTAAGGTAAGGATAAAATACAACTTATGGGGTTGTAGCACCATACACAAATGAACATAGATAAACTCCTATAATATTTACACATTGACCCCATAACTAAAATGAACTAAACTACTCTGAAACTCGGAAAATAAGTATTACAATTCAATATTACAAAGTGTGTCACTCGAGTTGGAAGTCCTTAAATAGTGTTCTGGTGTTGGTTGCATCGCCTCTACACTGGGCGCAACCTCAAGCTGTTTATTCGCGACCTTTTAGCGCACCAACTTGCGTTGGGAGTACCTCGGTGCGCTCAATGCACTACCCAATGCGCTGAGCTCAAGTAGGTGCACTGAGCGTAGACGAAACAATAGTTAAATTTTCAAAAAATTTCATCGCTTGCACTGTGAGCACAAATATGCGCTTAACGCATTGAGTTTTCCTCATTTTGATGATCCGACCATTCACATTAAGTATCCATCAGTTAGGAACAACATATCCAAAATTCAGTTTGGTCCAACATTAGACGAATGTGTTATGACAATTTTACTCATACTACTTCATGGCTGAATTCTTGCTTTTGTCTAGATCTTATCTCTTTGCAATTATTCATTTGGATTAAGCCTACAAAACACTTTAGATGTCAGACTTGACCATTTAAACAAGTTTTAATCATGTACTAGTACAATTTCATTCATTTGAGTTGATTAAGTAATTAAAGTGCCGTAAAAAAAAGTGTATAAAATATAACCAATTAAACACTTAACATTTACATAGTGTGCAATACTATTCACAAACAAACATTAATATTCAACCATGATCATCAAAGGATCATATATCTACAAAGTCAAAGAGTTAATTAAGTGTCCCAAAAATTACCTTGCAAAGAAGTTGAGTTGTGCTCCAAAGTATATTCAACATGTCCATTGGAGATATTTATTCGAGTGAAGCATCAGCAGGAGTGTATGCAACAACTTTTTCCAGGGAAGATTTATTCGTTTGTAAAGAGCACAAGTTGTCTATGTCACTTCTATGTGTCATTAATTACAAATTGACACGTCAATTAAATTTGCACCATAATAACTAACCAAAAGTTAACAAAACATAAATATGAGTTTGTAATTGGTGGCACATAGAAGTGACATAAAAAAGTGACATAGACAACTTGTGCTCCTAATAGGAGAAGCCATCAATTACATTCAACGAGTTTTCCTTTTCAGGTTCATATCCCCACACACACATATATATATAATGAAAAAATATATTTGGTGGTAAAAAGATCAAATCATAAAAAGCAATTGTGTTATCCAATGCCCTTCACTTCTCAGACTAAAAGATAATTGTAGAAACATGAAAAGTGCGCTGCCATAATATATAGGGGTGAATAAGTGGTTTGGTGTACAATTAGTTTTTTAAAAAATATTTAGTTCTTGAAACAACTATATACAAGGATCAATATGTTCTTACATGCACTTTAACAATTCAATTAATGCAATTAAAAATGTAGTAACATTATACAAAAATCCTAATATGAATTTAATTCAAGACGATGAAAATTGATAATTGTGTATCACTATAATCTACATCCATATCTCCCATTCTGATATGAGAGATTTGCTTTCACTACGAAGAAATTGAATGTTATTATAAACAATCTACCACCAAAAACTTATTGGGCCTTGCATTTAATGGATAGTCTCACCACTTCTAGCTTAGGATTCCTCCTAAATTCTTCTCTCCTTCTATGGTGATACCTCACACCTTAAGAGATGAATAACAACTTGATCATTCTTCTTGTGTATAGAGATTTTGCACCATTTGTTATGCTAATATACACTCAATTCATAATATCTAAACCTTCTTCAAAGATCTCACAATCTCAAAATATGATGATGAAATGAAAATGTTCTTGAAAACTTTTGATATAATATAAATGCTTGAAATATCTCTCTTCAAATATTCATGAAAATTATCTTATTTTGTGTCAAAGTATCTAGCTCTTTGTTTTTCTTCAGAAACTTTCTTGTTGTTTTTCTTGAAAATAGTTGCACTTCATGTCTATTGCTCAAGGGAATTGTTACTTAAAATAACCATCAATTTTAATTAGTTTAATCGATTATGTTGACACTTAATCGATTAACGTTCTTTAAAAATCCAAGATTTCAAAACTGAAACTGACTTAATCGATTAACTATGAATTTATCCGGTTAACAGATTTCCCATTTAGCAATGACTTAATCGATTAAATTTTTTAGAAAAACACTTAGTTTGTAAGCTATGAACCTCAAACATTATTTACTAACGTATGATGCATGATTTTGAAATGACATACGTTCAAATTGTTTAATGCATCAAAATCATGAAGTCGTGTATGAGTGTTAATGCATCTAAATCATATATGAATGTAAATCTCATATACATCATCATCATTCTAATATGTGAGATTTTTATTTGGTTCTTCTTACCTAGACTCTACTCATTCAAAACATCATAGGACCAAAGAAAATGAAAATTACTCTTAAGTTTTTGTTGATCCTCTTAACGTTTGAACTCGAGTCTTTAATGTTGTTAATATTGATTTGGCTTTGCCTACATCTTCATGTTTTGTCTTCATCAAAATCATGCAATGCACATTTGCACTTATAGATGAGGTCACCCTTTGACTCGAATCCAACCCTAGAACCGATTAAATACAATATATACTCATTTTAGATAAAGTCTTCTCAATATTACTTACTATTATGGATATGCAATTTGATATATAAAATGATATATGTATATATAGTGTCAATCATGTATATATGATGAAAAATTAGAGATTTAATGATATTTTTGACCAAAAAGGTGTCATTACTCTATACACAATTGAATAGAGACACATACAAATATGATGAGTAAGTGACAATGGGACGGGTCGGACTTAGTCATGTTTGTCCCTTACTCGCCCCTAAATATTGATCAAGTCTAACTTTTGAACCCAAATTTGACTCTAGACCCGATGAACTCGACCCTATTCGGACCCAATCATGATCTGTTATATTAGGTGAGCGGGTAAAGTCGAGTCCTGTTCAACCATACTTTTAAGAATTGTAAATGATAAAGTAAAAAAAGATTATCAAAGTGTTCATGTGGGTTCATTTGGGATCAATGGAAATGGAAATGGAATGGTAAGGGAAATATCGGAAAAATTATTGGCATGATGTAGTTTGACTACACTATAACAGCTTCGGTGTAGTGTTAGTGTTAATTATGGAAATAATGTAATTTTTTAGGTTGTCGTGGACCAGGTCCACGATTTATTGCTTGTCGTGAACAAGCAATGCGACTCCCTGACAAAGAGTCATGCATAGAAGCCACGACATTAAAGTCGTGTTTGGTAGACACGATTTCCATGCAGGTCTCGTGAATGAAAAATGTGACACCCATGTGTATAATAACTCCCTCCATTCGAGAACAAAATTCATATTTCATGAAGTATTAAGGTATGTATCATTGAAATTTAATAATTTGCTAGTTTTTTTTTTGACATTTTTCTTACCCATTTTTTTTAAGTTATGCTTTGTTTATATTTATATGTAGATGGTGATTAATAGAGATATTGTCAACAATTTTAGTGATGAGGAGGACATTGAGCTATGTTGCGATGATGATGAAGATTTGGAGATTGGTAGTAGTGGAGCAGTTAACATAACATATGGTACTCCTTTATTATTTTTCGTTACCATTGATTCAATTGCTGGGCAAGATATTTAAAATAGAAGTAATAATTTAAATAATGATTTCGATAATGAACTGTTTATTGGTATGCAATTTGAATCAAATGAAGCAACAATAAATGCTATAAAATAGTTTCATATTAGGAATCCCGTTGATTACATTGTTGTAGAGTCTAGATCAGATAGACATGTTGCACAGTGTAAATATTTTGGTGTTGGATGTCAATGGAGAATTCGGGCATTAATTAATGGAAGCGAGATTTATGGGAGATTAGAAAAATTAATGGAACACACACATGTATATCCACTTGTATTTCTTAATATCGCACGAAATTAAATTCATCATTCATTGCAAATTGTATTATTCACTTAGCATCGGAAGATCCCGGTATACCAATTAAAGCATTAGTAAAAGATGTTGTCACTCGTTTTGGTTATACGGTAACGTATAGGAAGGCTTTGAATGCTAAACAAATAGCAATGTCACAAATTTATGGTGATTGGGAGGGATCGTACATGGAGTTACCTCGTTGGTTGAACACAGTCCAATGTTATGCACTCGATACAATTGTAAGATACACATCATCTCGTCATGAAGATAGTAGTAGTTTAATTCTTGACAAGGTATTTTGGGCTTTCAAGCCTTGTATTGAAGGGTTTGGATTTTGCAAACTGATCCTTCAAGTGGATGGGACATTCCTGACCGGAAAATATACTGGAACTTTGTTAATTGCAAGTTCACAAGATGGTAATAGACGAATATTTCCTGTTGCATTTGCCATTGCCGAAGGAGAAACTAAAGAATCATGAGAGTGGTTTTTCTACAATGTTTGTACGTATGTTACCCCACAACCGAATATATGTATAATATCAGATAGAGGTACATGTTTGTTGGGTGCACTACGTACTGAGCTTATTTAATGGTGTAATGCATAATCTGTATATTATATTCGTCAGGTTGCAAGCAATTTCAATAAGGAGTTCAAAGATAGTAACTTTAAAGAAAAAGTTATTGAAATGGATATGTATTAAATTAATTATTACTTACTAGTTTTATATGTTAAATTATGTAAATTATGTTAAATTTGATGTACATGTAGGATATGAGTTGATGCGGCCCCGTTTTTAGCGTATACTTGGTGCTTTGCGACAAAAAAATCCAAGAGCAGCAGCTTGGTTAGACAACATCCCAAAATAAAAATGGACGCAATCATATGATGAAGGGAGACGATACGAGCATATGGCGACTAACCTAACAGAGTGTGTTAATGGTGTTTTGAATGGATCAAGAGCTTTGCCCATAGAAATGAAGCAACAAGTATGATAAGGGCATGTCATATATATTGTGAGGAATTGACTAAGGTGTTAAATGAAAATAACTGTAAAGCCACATGTCAATCAGTTCGTAGTTGTTCAAGGGAGTCGGGGGTCTTTGAGGTTGAGGTTCCTGGTAGAGACGGTAGTCGACTTTCCAAGGTATACATAGTAAGACTAAACCAAAACTAGTGTGAATGTGGAGAATTCCAGTCACTTAGATTGACATGCTCTCATGTCATTGCCACATGTGCATCATTGAATTTAGATTACTGTCAATTCATTTCACCAATATATTGGTTAGATAACTTATTGAAGGTGTATGGACATGCGTTTGAACCAATTAGTAATGAAGAATATTGGCCTCATTATTCTGGTCCAATCTTCATTCCTAATCCGCTTATGCGAAGAAATCAAACTAGAAGACAAAAAACATCAAGCATTCATAATGAGATGGACGATTGTGCATTAGAACCAAATAAAAATGTGGGTTGTGTAGAACTGAAGGACACAACAGGAAGACATGTCCATTCAAAAATAGTGAAGTAGGTGAAAGTTCAAGGCATTAAATTATGATGTAATTTATTTTTGATGTAATTTATTGATGAAGTAATTTATTAATGAAGTAATTTATTTATGATGTAATTTAGTAATTAAAGCATGATTAGCAATTAAATTAATTAATGGTTAGAATTATTACAAGTATTAAGAATAATTAATACAATTATTACAAGTATTAACAATAATTAATACAATCAATACAAGTATTACAATTAATAATAATAATTAATACAATTAATTCAATTATTATAATTAATAATAATAATGATTAATTATTAATAGTAGTAATGATTAATAATAATAATTATTATTATTAATGACTAATTATTAATAATAGTAATGATTAATAATAATAATGATTAATAATATTGCAAACCTTTTATTAATGCCATCGTTTGGATGCCCTAGTCCCACCACACATCCCATTCTCTCAGTCCACGACATCTAGGTAGTTGTGGTCTTTATCCACAACATCATAGTAGGGGTGTAAATTCATATTTTTCGTGAATTGCACTCACATAGAGAATCCAAATGTCATCGAATATTTGAAGGGTTTTGTACATAAGTCGTGGTCAACATCCACGACTTCGTCTCAAGCTAGGGCACAGCTACACATTGAATAGCATATTAGGGCACAAATTACCAGAATCTCGTGGTCCAGGTCTACGACATTATAGAAGTCGTGTTCCATGTCCACAACATCCGTCCTTATAATCAAACCGAATCACTCATCTTGCAAACCAAATTTCTTCCTTTCAAACCGATTTCTTTCCAAACCTATTCCTTTCGAAACCAAATTTCTCCCAAACAAAATATGGATCACATTGGTCCCGATCCTATCATTCATTCCCTATTAAATCTTCAAGATGATCATGTTTCCACAACCATATGGAATGACGGAGAAGTTACCTTTAGCACAAGGTATAACTTTTGGCCACAACTACCTACTAAACAAGTGTTACAAGTTATTCGTAACACCACTTTTAGAAACATCTTAGATATTGGAGCAGTTGAATTCAACAACCATCTAATTACTGCTTTGGTTTAGCGTTGGAGGCTGGAGACTCACACTTTCCACTTACCCATTGGAGAGTGCACGACTACTCTAGAGGACATCGCTTATCAACTCGGATTGCCCATTGATGGGGATGTTGTCACTCGAGCAACAAATATGGATTTAGATCTTGTCTATCTGAACTTGTTGGTAAAATAATTTTTTTATTTTTTATTACATTTATTTTTGGGTGGGGATCCACTTACTCCAAGAGTAAGTTTTTTTAAACTTACTCCACATCTTAGCCATCAATTTTAGGGAAATCCAATGGTTTAGATCTACTTACTAATTCAAACCATTGAATTTCCCTAGAATTGATGGCTAAGATGTGGAGTAAGTTTAAAAGACTTACTCTTGGAGTCAATGGATCACTCCTCTTTATTTTTTAATACATTTATAGGTGGTCGCAATATTTAGTGAAGACAAACATTCCTGGACATGCAACCAGCATAATACGATCAATGTTGGATCATTTGCGTATAGATCAGGTAATCATACTATAATTTCTTATTGTTATTAATATTTCTTATATTATTATTATTTACTATATCGATCATATTTTAACTTATTTTTATATATCGGTCAGTTTATCTAGACCCCATATCAAAATATGAACTTTATGGGTCAGATACCGGATATGGCCCGATCACGCATGTGACTCGTATGTTTTGCACTAGTTGAGTGGCATGCTAGTGATCGAGTTATGAGATAATTTGGTTTACAATAACCAATCCCTCAAGATCCAATTAACCTGCAAAAAAAACACAAAATGGATCTTCGTGGAAAGAACGACTACAATTGATAACAAAAGCATGATCAATGGATTCAAATATGGAATAATCGGGAAAACTATGTTGTGAATGGTTTGCCCAATATACAACGTTTGTATCACTACTCCTAGTACATGCAGTGGTACCTACAAAGGACGATAAAGTACATATCTCCATACAGAGCGTATTCATCTGGATCGGTAACATCTTTTATTTATTTATTTTTGTTTAATTTTTACATTCATGTTCTAACATTGATTTTTTTTCCAATATAATTTCATTAAATCAATTAGAGATCAATGTGCTCCATCAAACGTTCATCACAACCCGATGCAAACAATAAATGACGTTTACTTACAGTGCAATGAGATAATGGATGTGTTCGCTAAACTACTTCCAACTGCCTTCTCCAACAACAACTATCAAACTCCTCCGACTCATCCCTTTGATATGCCTATTGCACCTGAGTTTCAACAACCGTATGAGAGTCAAACTCAAACGGATACTCATCCGCATGCATTTACTCAAACACACACTCCTCAACAACAATCATTTCAGTTTCAAAGTTTCGGAGCAATGAGTGACTATTTCATCTATCATCAATTCGGATCTTCATCACATTTTCAAGGAACATTACCATCCATGTTTGGAACGACTTCAACTACAACCTTGTCGACATTTAACTCTCAACAATACAATCAACCTGCAATGGCTACACAAGTTCCACAAGGTAACATTTATGATGAGGATGACGAAGATGATGACGAGGAGGATGAAGAGGAGCCCCAATTGGTTAGAGGTGGAACAAGACAACCAACACAACCACAATTAAGAGTCCAACCACCTCGAAGGAGAAAACCACCATCATGTGACACATCATCTCATCGACGGCATTAGGAAATAGATTTCTTATATTTTTCATTTCGTTTTCTATTATTAATATGTACTCAATTTGCATTATTAGTAAAGTTTTAACTTTGATTTACAAATTATTGTCTTTAAATTTTTATTTATCAACTCAACTAAAATATATAAAAATATTAAAACTTATAACTAAAATATATTATAAAAAATTAAAACTCCTATGTACAACACATAAAACACAACAAAATAACATTTAACTAATACAATTAATACAACTAAACACCATGTTCAAATAGAAGTCGTTTTGTGGTAAACGACAACTAATCTCGTTCACTTTGTGCACGAGAAGCAAGAAAATCAGAGTCTCGTGCACCCCATGCACGACTTTCCCCAGAGACTCGCATTCCTCATCCACGACAACCAAAAAGTACATTACTTCCGTAATTAACATTAACACTACACCAAAGTCTTGAACTTTCACCTACTTCATATGACTGAAAATGTGTCATTACTCTATACACAATTGAATAGAGACACATACAAATATGATGAATGAGTGACTATGAGACAGGTCGGACTTAGTCATGCTTGTCCCTTACTCGCCCCTAAATATTGATCGAGTCTAAATTTTGAACCCAAATCTGACCCTAGACTCGATGAACTCGACCCTATTCGGACCCAATCATGATCTGTCATATTAGGTGAGCCGGTAAAGTCGAGTCCTGTTCACCCCTACTTTTAAAAATTGTAAATGATAAAGTAAAAAAAGATTATCAAAGTGTGCATGCGGGTTCATTTGGGATTCATGGAAATGGAAATGGAATGGTAGGAAAAGATCTATGGGCACACTATTCAAGTTGATAATGAAAACAAATTATTGTGATCATGTGATGAGGTGCCACAAATGTCAAATCTATGACGACGACATCAATGTACTACTAATTCCACTGAAAGTTTTATCAGCCCCGTGACCTTTTCTATGTGGGGAATGGACTTAGGCTCATTGATCCAAAAGCTTCTAATGGACACCATTTTATCCGTGTTACCCATTGATTATCTTACTAAATGGGTTGAAGAGAGTTCAAATGCTAATATGACCCGCAATTTGGTTATCAGGTTTTATTAAGAAATATTTAATTTGCCGTTGTGGACTACCAAGACACGGCATCACAAATAATGCCATCAATTTCAATAATAAATGATGACAAAGGTGTGTGAAGATTTTAAAATTAAGCACCACACTTCTTCGCCCTCCTTTTCTAAGGTAAATAGGGTGATGGAAGCGACAAACGAAAATATAAAGAAAATCATCCTGAAAGTGATCGTGACTTATAAGGATTGGCAGAAGATGTTTCCTTTTGCTCATCATGGGTATCGAACCTCAATTTGCACCTCAACTATGATAGTATCATACTCTTTGGTTTATTGGGTGGAGGTATTGCCCCTCGTTGTAGTTAAGATCCCCTACCTATATGATATATACTTAATAACATGTCAAAGTTCAAAAGTAAAATATCTCCTTATGAGAGTTTGAAAAGTAGACAACCGCCTATTCTAAGAGAGTTAAAGTAACATGTAGAATCTATGAATGTGCACTCATTGGTTATGTGATTAATAGTAAAGAGTCGGGAAGAAACGTGAGAGCAAAAATAGTTAAAGAGTATAAGCCAAAATATGTAGCATTTACGTTAGAATAGGACCGATCAAACCTCTAGAAGTATGGTAAGGATCCATATATGATATGATGGATTCTCTATAGTCTCTACCATAACCAATCACTTTGTTGAAGTGTCTCCTAGATGTAAACCCAATGATTATAAGTGGCTCCTAAAAGGAAAATTGAATTGTGGTGGTAATGTAAGTACCAAAGATTATAAGAAAAGAGAATATAGATTTCTTTAATTAATTTTCAATGGCTACCATTTATGTCAAAGCTACTTTTTGAATAGTGAATTAGAAGAAGAAATCTTCATTGACCAAACGTTTTTTAATTCCTAGAATTGAGAATATAATTTGTAAATTAGACAAGTCATTGTAATATCCTAAATATGCTCCCAAGCAATGACATAAAATTTGTCACATGGTTTTAAAGTGAATGAAAGTGAAAAGTATATTTATTGTGGATTTGAAAATAGAACAAGCACCATCATATATTTATATATGGATGACTTGATGATGTTTTGTTCTAACATCCATGTTGTAAATGATATGGAACCACTCTGTGTACCATCTTTCATATGAAATACCTTAAGGAATGTAATGTAATGCTTCACATTAATATGCCCATGTTAGAAAAAGGAATATGTACGGATCAATCTCGTCACATTGAGATTATTTTTAATAAATATAACTATTTTGATTGTAAATATGCTTGTACACCATATAAAACTTTTCAAAATCCTATGAGGATGTTAGACAATATGAAAACATGAGCATCATTGGTAACCTTTAGCTTGCCACTGACCAGACATTGCATATTTCATGAGATTATTATGTAGATTTATCATTTTACGTAGTTAAAAAAGAATTGACTTGTTATTGAAAGGGTATTGATTACTGATTATTTTATCAAAAAAGTTCATTTTCCTTGAAGGATATAACGATACGTATTGAAATACTCTTTCAGATTATGAGCATATAAAACTTTTCAAAATCGAGGATATTAGTCTATTTCTTTGAAGTCAAAGAAAAAGACTAGCTTAACTCAGTTTACTATGTAATATGATATAATAACACTTGCTATAACCATTGAAGAAGTAAGTAGATTAATAATATTTCTATGAGAAGTAACTTTATAGGGAAAACTTATACTATTTATGTTGATCCATTGTGATAGTACCACAAATATTGAAAAAGTTGAGAATCGTTTTTAAAATGATATGAAGTGATGGTTAGTTCGTAAACATGTAAGTATTTGACAAAATGATTAAGAATGGGACTACTTCCCTTGGAAAAATGAAAGATTCATGATGGTAATATGGCCTAATATATACTCTACATCTCAAGAAATATGTTCAAATAGTATTACCAAATTACAAATGATATGACATTGTACATGCTATAAACAAATGAAAAGCATGATTTCGAAAGTAAGAATTAATAAAAACTCTTAATACGACCTATACTATATATGGAGCGGGATACTTAGACTAAATAAATACTCTTGGTAGACTTAACTATGTGAATATGGAAATGTTATTGCTGAAGAGAAATGTTTTTTTTTAATTTGAGTGAAAGATTGTTCCAACAATAAGAGTTAATTCTTTAAAAAGATAGACTATTAATTCAGACAAATGGAGAATCAATAAATAAAGAATAGGAAGGGTGAACCATTTCATCGATTTTAAAATAACGTAATAACATAATTGATAGTGTAGTTTGAACCAGTGATTTTCATTATGCAATGGAATATATTTTAACAGAAAGAATGGAGTTGTTTTTATTTCGGAGAAGACATGGTTAATTAAAAACTAAGAACTTCTAATACATTTGAAAATATATCACAGAAAATTACCTACTTCATAACACAATCCAACAATAATATCATTCTAATCTCCAAGATAAGAGTTTGAACAAAGAAGACATTATTTCACTAGAAGACAAAGTTGGTGAAAATGTGAATGCTTTTGTGAAAAATTAAAGATTTAATTATTTTCAGGCACTTGCCTACTATAGTTAATATCTATTATTGATAACATTTTTTAGGCTCGAAGCCCATTCATATGGCCCTTTGGCCCTTTATCATTGACCTACTAACTTCAATAGGCAATTTCTTTTAATCTCTTTTCTTATTGTGATTTTGTGAAGCAATTCATAAGTCATGTGGCCAGTGGCTATTGTGGGCAATGGTGGATCCAGAAATTTTTAACAGGGCAAAACATATATAATTTATACTATACTAAAAATATAAATTTTTATAATCAAACATATTAATTATTGATGTGAATACATGAGACATTCAATCCTTAAAAATGTAAATTATAGATAAAATCCTTTGTGATAATATTGTTCCACACTCATAAAATTTCAAAATGTTAAATAAGTTATTTTTTATTTTCAATACTATACAGAAATATATCCCTTCACATTAGTAACCAAATAATCATTTAACAATTCAGTAATCATATGATTTTGCTTACGCTTTTGATAATAATCATTGAGGATAAAAAAAAAGTCTTTCAATTATTGCGATTATCACCACTAGTTTCAAAGCTATCTCTAAGAGCAAATAAACTAATATATATGAATATATAATATAAGGAAAATATACATGCATGCTATTACTTTTTGTTATAATTTTGTGGGGGGACATGCCTCCACTATGCTGATTATGCAAACATGAAAGAATGAAGGATTGCTATATTTGCTCCAATATGGATAGTATGTGTCATCTCAATGTTGAAAGAGTTCTCTAGACTATAAATATCATCAAAAATCAGATATGAAATTCTAAAGGAGGTGAATGATTAAATGGTTGTTTAGATATGTAGAGAAAGATAGTTTAGATAGCTTAGAAAATAAGAAAATTATTCAATATTTCTAAAACAAGAACATTTGTAGGGAATAATTATTGGATGCTCCTCTCTTTTCAATTTACATTGTTGTGGTGTAAATTATAAAAATGTTATCATGGATTTTTTATATGATTTACATTTTGAAATAGTTGATTGACGTTGTACTCACTTTAATAATGCTTATCAATATATATATAATTATATATACATAATATTTTTAAGGGATGATAATGAAAATTGAACTCGTCGATATCTGCCCGAGTTCAACCTGAATTTAACGGGGAAACCCAATGTGATTGAGTTCGATTTTTATGCGGTGAAACTTTTGGATTCGAGTTTGGTACAGTTGATACCATACCCCGAACCCGATTAATATATGTAAAATTTAAAAAACACACATACATACATAATATATATATATATATATATATATATATATATGAGTTTTTGCTAACATATGGAAATTGATTTTTTAGTTGGTATAGGTTAGCATTGTTCACAAAAAAAATTGGACAAAATTAACCATCGTATTTTAATTGTAAAAGAATTAGTAATAGATATAGTTTTATAATTTACATCACAAAAAAAACCTATTTCGCATCCCTAACCTTCTCCCCCATTAACCGACTCATCCCGAAACACCAAAACATATTCACCACCACTGGAATCTCCACACGCCAAGTGTACCACCACACACCACCGCCACCAAAAGAAGCAAGCTTATTCGCACAGACTCGCTTGGGCGACTGGTGTTGCTTGGGCGAGAAACCCACCGAGAGCGCACTCCTCTCGCTCGGGCGAGAAACTCACATATAGCTTGGACATCAATTAGGGAAGTGTCACTTGAGCCTTATTCTCTCACTCAAGCAAGAGACCCACAAAGATTTTAGTCAACAATCTTGGAACTCTCACTTGAGCGATATCATCTCGCCTAAGCGAGAGGAAGACTAGGATAAATGTAACTTGGGGTGTCTTTTTGATTGATTTATTTTTGTTTTTTAGTGGTGAAATGTGAATGCCTTTTTGAAAAAATTCAAACAATTTTTACTAATCTTCAATATGCAACAAAGTAAAACAGGGCTAATGACATTGTCAACTGAGGAGTAGATGGCTTTGTTGCTAAAAGAGTGGAAATTTGAACTTTGAATCCCAACCATAACGCCCTTTTCTTGCATTATTTCACTTAATATTTAGCACTAATAAACCCTAAGTAAATGAGATTAAACAAAGTCAGCTGCAAAAGAAACTTGCATGCAAGTTGACATTATTATATGATGTGGCAGAACAAAACCTGGACAAGGATTATCTGTCATCAATCATATCATATTTCTTATTCCGAACCAATTAACATATTAACACAGGACTAAAAGAAAACAGATAATCTATATCACCCTCTACCAAAACTTGCAAATTCAACTTAGCTCAAATATAATAGAAGGGTTGATTCGTTCGTACAATGCTAATTAATCTACTACTTCTAAAATCCTACGTTAGCGAATCCCTTATTTATAATATTTTATTTTGTAATGCTGATTGAATAAAAAATTATTTGTCCATTCAACTTCAAAATTAATTAAGTGCTTCATTTCAACATGCATTATCTCTTTCTTGTCCAGCCCTAATAATCTAAATCTAATCATATGAAAAAGTCTTAATTAATCTAATCTAATATATAGAGAAGCCAATAATTTCGGACAATGATATGTTATCCTCAAACCTATCCCAAAGTCTATTACACATCAATCAAAATATGTCATATCAATTAAAAAATTAAACATTTATGATTTTTTATTTTTATTTCATTTTGATTGGTGGGGTACAAACTTTTTATGACGTACTTAGGAAAAATAAATCGTTATCCAATAATTTCATCCACAAGAGTTAATTAATCAAATCAAATCTCACAAAGTTGAAACCAAAACAACACCACCCTATTGGTTTATCAAAACATAATCCAATATTGAATAGTTCACAATCGTTTTCCAATAATTTGCTGGTGTTGTTGCATACGCAACTGCATCGTGTCGCCGCACGCTATTATTTAAGGCTTTTTCTGCTAGAAGAAGGACATGTGTCCAAATAATTCATATCTCTATGTACAGTCAATTAAATTTCATCAAATAGTACAAAAACTTATTTTTGTTTTATAATTTTTCTTTTAATTAAATATTAATTTTTTAATTGGATTGATACACAATTTTTATAAGCGTTTTCTTTACCTGAGTTAAAATTTTATTTGTGATAAATAGTAGATCGTGCAACTAACTAGATATGGGTTCCCGATTCCTTAGCTATTAACCCAACGACAGCTATGTTATTTGTTATTTAAGCATTAAAGGAGTTAAATCAACAATAAAAAATATGCTGAGAAAAAATGTCAAAAGTTTGGCAATCATTTTCAATGGTTTCTTGTTTCTTCAATATATCAAATCTATAGTAATATCATCATCATCGTCAATGTCTATAACACACATCGTTTTGTGATTTTATCTATATATATATATATATATTACACAAGCATGGAAAATGACTCGCATTTCATATATTATATGTCATCCACGACCCAAAACATGAATAAAAAAAACAAATCCATCGATCAATTGCAGGATTTGTTGGGAAATATTATACCAAATATGACGTCGCTGATGAAATGCTGGTGCTCTCAAGTATTGCGCACATTCTAGAAATCGTTCAATATAAAAAATTTGGCTAAGACAAAGAACCAAGATCTTTTTTTCCCCAAAATTTTCTGTTTTTGTTTTTGTAACCCGAGCCAATCATATTCCATCAAATACATAAAAATGTTATTTTTATTTTTATTTTCAAGTAGATGACACATTGCTATTAGACTGAGTCACAATGGAACATGAAAAATAGGACACTCGATTCCCATTCTAACTCAACTATTAAAGCCAAGGATTAAAAATCAATATAATATTAATTTTTTGATTGATAAATGTTAGTTGTTAGTATATTAATATTTGTTGTGAACGAGACTCAAACCCTAAATCTTCTAATATTTAGGATAAACTAAGTCTATTGTTTCTTAAATTATTAAATTCATTTCACTTCGTTATGGTTTTATCCTTAACATTTCCATAAAAAAATTAAATTTATTTTTATAAGATGTTTCTAGATGCGTGTCATACTGTACATGTTAAGGGACGTATTAAAAACAAAGTTTTTTATTAGAAAATAGGGGAATTATCATCCTTAAAAGATAAGATACTCGGTTCTTTTTATTAAAACATGTTTTTAGTGGATTAATTAACACGTATCCATGATGCACATTACAAAAGTTCCTTTTACAATAATAACGATTTATGCATTAATAACAAAGTGAAATTATGACTATAGTTCAGAATCAACATCTTAATTACTTTTCTACTGTTGATTTTTTTAGTACTATTAGGTATTCCGTCACCCTATATGCAATGAACTAATCACTTTTGGTATGTATGATTGTCCTCAAAATAACAAAGTGGCGCTCATTAAAATCAAAATGTTAACATTTTGGTCTTTTCAAAATGTAACGTAGATTTATATTACTAAACTTTGTTCATACTACGTTTTCTTCTTCAATATTTTGTTACAGTTTTAGAATAAGTTCAGTAGGAGAAATTAAATAAATTTTTTGGCCTACTATATGTACCCTAAACTTATAAAGAAAACGAATGGAATCTTTCACCCTGCTTTGATATTGACAAGTTCTTCATAGCATAACGAAAAAATTCAGTCCCTGGTTAATCAAAGTTTTGCAATTTGAACTGTACTACCCATTTCCTATGGTTTAAATTGTAATTAAATCACTTTTTTTCTTATAAGCCAGTCTGGTGCTAAATTTATTTAAGGATAAAATTTATGTACAGTATCATATGTATTAGTGGTACAGGTAATCTATTAGAGGATGACATATGATTTTTTTTAATTCAAGGTCAAAAATTAATTTATTATAAATCTAATAAATATTTTTTCTTTATGTATTAAGAAATAAATCATTTTTAATCTAGTGTCATCCTCTAATATGTTGCATCTACTACTTAACTGAGTTTTGTCTTTATTTAATAGGTTTGATGGCAATGGCTAGGCACCCAAGAAATGGAAAGTCAATCCTGGGAGCAAAGCTATTCAGATAATGATATGTTGGTAGTGAAATTTTTATAATTTGGGATGACAATGATATCCGTTTTTTATTTATTTATAATAGTTATGATCAAATATTTTAAAATTTATTATTGAGTTGATACCACTCCGCTAATAAGTAGTCAAACTCGTAATTCTTATATATACATATATATATATTTGTGAACTAAGATAACTAAACATGTTATATTGTTAAGCAGTAATGTTATGTTTGTTTATTTATAATTGTGATATAACATTATGTTGATGGAGGGGTTGTAGAAGTTTGATATATTTTAAATTTTTTAGTATAATATTTATATTTAAGTGACAATTTAAAGTTTTGTAGTTGTAATTTAATTATGTTTTATAAATGTTGTTATTATTATTATTAGTATTCTTTTAATTCTATAAAATAGACATGTGCATAAATATATAATTATTTGTAATTTTAAAATATTTTTAGGATTTTAGTGTACTCGTAGGCATGCTTGATAACCAAAGACTCGAGAATAGTAGATCCGACGGATACCTACCAAAATTTCAATCCCAAAATAGTAGAATGACACAGGTCTAACTAGTCCAATATTGAAGAAAATAGCACTTCACAATTAAGATGTGTAAGTTGTCAATGAGAAGTTTTTTAACTTGTAGAATGGTTCATAATAATTGTGTATTATTTTTATTAAAGACCTACTGATATACAGTCTCACACCATCTTCATATATATTATTATTAGAAAAAATCATTTGATTAATAGTGCACATACTAGTTCCTTCAAGAAAAAAATAAAATTTTATGAGTCAATATCCATTTTAGTCATATTATAAAATTTATGTGTACCAATTTGATCCTTAAAATGGTAAAAGTCCAAACTATCATTCAAATATCGCGAATGTGAGTCAAAATAATTTATGTCACGAGACATAAGAAATGCTAAAAAAAACTAATTTGACTCATATTTTATATTATATGAAAACCACTTTTAATTTTTCAATTTTTCATAGGCCCAAATTGATATGTGCAAATTTTTTGTAGAATCAAAATAGATCTTTACGCTAAACTTAATGAATCGTGTGATTACCCACTTGTTTGTTTATCTAATCATCTTTCCCACATCATAAGATGAATATTTAATATGTATCCTTTTAATATTATGAGTTGACAGATTGAGCTTCACTTGGCCATTGATGAGTTTGAGAAGCTCAACCCACTTCAACTAATTGCCAATATTTAATGTGTATCCTTTTAATATTTAATTAATGTGTATCCTTTATTTAATGTGTATTCTACACTTATGAGTGTGTTAAGAGTAGATGAATGGAAATATAAGTGAAATTTGGAAAGGTAATTTACAATGGAAAAGTCATTTGAAGATTAAAATATGAGGGATTGAAAACTTACAATTGCTAAATAAATTAGCTAAGTGAATAAGAGTATTTGGTAAAATTACCCAATAAGAATAAAACGATGTTTCTAGGCATAACGATTCTTAATATTAGGCTTATTCAAAACAAGTAGAATAACACGTCTATATCACAATAAACACTATATAATATTTGTATTATCCTTAACTTTCAAAGATAACTATACAAAATAATATATCTTGTGATATTGTAGATAAATTTAAAGAGTTGCTCTAGGTTAAGACATAATTAGCATATTTGTACTTATTAAGATTTATACCTAATATAGAGGACACACATATCTAAATCCACATAAATCTCGAGAAGATATATAAGAGATATATCATCATCAATGAATATACTTAAGGAGTACATAATAATCCTAACATTTGTGTATATTTAAGTGATTATGTTGCATCTAAAACAATATAAGTAAGTTGTCTCATAAGCTCACATAACACAACTCTAAAGCACAATTTCTAAAAAATTGATGAATTCATTCTAACCGGAAAAGAGAAGTATGTAATCTTAATTATCTTTATCGACTTGTGTATGTATTAACTCACATCTTATGCTATGTTATTTTTAATTATACTTCAAAAGAGTGTAGTAGTATGTTGACAGGTTTGTGGCAGTTTACAAAATAAAAAAGTGTTTGCCCATTTGATAAATGGAAACACATCATCTCACTTAAAAAGTGTTACTTTATAAATCATTTGTTGTGATTGGTTGGAAAAAAATATTTAAGATAAAAGTTTAATAATTAAGTATTTTTTGACCAATCACAAGTAATGACATTGAGTAATATTAAAAACCTAAATTTTGGGGTTTTTAATGGACAATTCTCGCTTGAGCGAGGGGATCTCGCCCAAGCGAGAGACTCAGTGTTTTCTAGTGTAAGTTTTTTGAGAGGATCGCCCAAGCGAGGAAGTGGTCGCTCAAGCGACAGAGACATGAGCAGACTGTGAGATTCTCGCTTGAGCGAGAGAATCTCGCCCAGGCGAGAGCATCAGTGTCTGGAAATGTGAAAAGTCGTGGGTTTCTCGTCCAAGCGACCCTTTCTCACCTGAGCGAGAACACGATAATCTGAAACCTAAAATAGAAGTCCCAAGTGAGAATTAGGACACTTTTTGGAAGATAAGAAAGAGGAGAAGCGGCTAGGCGATTTATGAGCTCTTAGAGGCGAAAGAAAGCTTGGGAAGAGATAAATCGTTTAGCTTAACCTCCACTATTGTTGTGTATCTTGTTTATGATAAATGGGTCTCTTCTCTAAGGTTGAGTAAAACCCATAAACCTTCCTTTCGAGGTTATGGTTTGTTTTAGTCTTGAAAACCTTGTGAAACTCATGATTTATGAGTTGTTTTCGAAGATGGTGTGTGGGTAGTGTTGTTTTCAAAAACCCTTGAGTTATTTGAAATGTTGTGAACCCCTTTTTGATAGTGAAGTGAAATATGGTAGTGTTAGACTTGTTTCTTTGAGGATTGACAAGTATTGCATGGCATATGTGGTTGTTTTAACATGAAAAATTATATATTGTGGTTGTTGTTTGTTTTGGGTGTCGAAAGACCCTAAGGTTGGAGGAGACGACGGAGAGCTTAACAAAGCTACCTAACGCAAAACATTAGCGGATATTCAGGTGAGAGAGCAGTATTAGACTTAGTGGTAATAGGAAATAACATTGGGAACTCCAACAATACTCACTAGTTGGAGGGTTTCCATAGACTAAAATGATTAAACGGGAAAAGCTTAAAGATTTCCTATTTAACCATGTTAGTTCTATTTATGCTATTGATGTTTTATTATTGTGAAATCTTGACTTGCCTTTCGTGGTATAGAATTTGACTTGCCCTTCGTGGTATAGAACTTGACTTCCCCTTCGTGGTATAGAATTTGACTTGCCCTTCGTGGTATAAAATTTGACTTGCCCTTCGTGGTATAGAACTTGACTTGCCTTCGTGGTATAAAATTTGACTTGCCCATCGTAGTATATAATTTGACTTTCCCTTCGTGGTATAGAACTTGACTTGCCCTTCGTGGTATAGAACTTGACTTGCCCCTCGTGGTATAGAATTTGACTTGCCCTTCGTGGTATAGAATTTGACTTGCCCTTCGTGGTATAGAACTTGACTTGCCCTTCGTGGTATAGAATTTGACTTGCCCCTCGTGGCATAGAACTTGACTTGCCCCTCGTGGCATAGAACTTGACTTGCCCCTCGTGGTATAGAATTTGACTTGCCCCTCGTGGTATAGAATTTGACTTGCCCTTCGTGGTATTGAATTTGACTTGCCCTTCGTGATATTAAATTTGACTTGCCCATCGTGGTATTGGATTGCCCTTTGTGGTATAGAATTTAATATCTCATACTCACTTATATTTTTTATGAGTTAGGAGAATGTTGATTTTTTTGTTCAACATTTACGTACTAGCTAACATTTTTTAGCAATTTCTTTTTAGTGAAGCTTTTTATTTTTATCTTTAAGTTCAAGATAACTTTCTTTTTATGCTTTCAAGATAATATATTTTTATGAGTTCAAGATAACATTTTTATAGACACACACCAAAGCTACCATGGTTGACAGGTTAGCCATCAATTTAAGGGAGGAGGTAGCCTAATATATTTGTGTTAGAAGGTATTGTATCCATCTCTTCTCTGTTTTCTGTTTTGCTTACTATTTGCCATTTTTTCATTACTTTTTATATGTTTTTTTCCCCAAAAAATACACCTTTTTCTCTAAACTCACACTCCTCTCCCACCTATTATGTTATTGTTTATCAGGTTTTGCAGAATAAAATCAATTGAATTTCTTCCCATTGAATGATCAAGCTTCCCAACAATATATCATGTTTTTTAACATCTATTTGATATTAATTTGGTTGATTCATTTCTTCAATTTTCACTATCATTCAAATGTGTATATTTCTTTATCTTTTGTTTTTATTATTCTCACCAGAAAGAATTTTTTTATTAAAGTCACATGTGTATATTTCTTTATCTTTTATTTTTATGACAACCATAAATTTAGCATCTTTGTTTTAGTTTGTTCTAGAAGATGCTAAATTATATTTTTTATTTTGATGTTACTTCTTGGTGAGGATGTAGCATTGGCAATGTAATTATCATGAAGTGTTGTAGCATTGTCATTCACCTTTTTCTCTACCCCATCTTGAGGTCCTTTCTTCCAAAGGCTCATATGCACCTTTTTTATTGATTAATTAAAATAATAACATAATTAAAATATAGGGATTGAATTCTGCAAACAAAAAAAGTAGTATTAATTTAGAAGAAGAAACGAAGAAGACAATTTTTGGGAAGTTATAAAATGGCAGTATTAAATATGTGACACATATCTCAACGTCTTATTTCATTGAGTTTAAAATTAGAGATAGAGGAGAAGTAAGTGAGAGTAATGATGATTGAGAAAGACATTCAATTATAATGATATATAAGAAATTAATGTTTATTTTTTGATTTATCTCTCATATAATCAATCAATCATAACTAATAATAATGGTAATGACACCATTTATTTATATTTATAATGTGAGTGATTGTAACTTAAGGTATAAATATAGAATTAAATAAAAAGAAATGAAAATAAATGAAGAGATATATTGTAGTTCTGGAATTGGGTCAGCAACAACATTGGTAGTGGTGGATGAAGAGAAGACATCTATATTCATCACATAACTATCATATTTATCATTGGTGTATTGAAATGCATTCATTATAATAGGATATGATTATTTCTTTGCTAAATTATCGTTGTCACTTCAGATTCCAACGACAATTCTTTCCAAAACATTTAAATTATATATATATATATACATTATTAATTAATTAATGATATGAAAATAATTGAAGTAATTGAAGTTATCATACGAGAGAGAGGATGGAAAGAAATATTAATTTACCAACTTAGGAATTTTCGTGATTTCCATTCCAGTTTGGGAAAATGACTATCCAATATGTATATAATATATACATGTTGGTTAGCTATCCAATATGTATATAATTATTATCCATTGTTTTAAGAATAATGGATAATGAATAATGTAACATCCCAAAAAATTACATTCCTTGAGTATTGTGGATATCAAGAAGTCTGTGAGCTACTAGGCGATTCTCGCTTGAGCGAGAATCAGCTCACCCAAGCGAGGGACTTAGAGTTGCTCTCAGGCATTTTCTGGGATTCTCGCCCGAGCGAAAGAGAACTCGCTTGAGCGAGAGAAAGGATGTTGAGGCTGGACGAACCTCGCCTGGGCGAGAAAATGTCGCCTGAGCGAGAGCATCAGTTCCTGAGTGATGCGAGGAGTTGTGGGTTCTCGCTCAAGCGAGCCTATTCTCGCTTGAGCGAGAGTCCGAAAATCCTAAAACCTAAAATAGAAGTCCCAAGTGAGAATTGGGTTATTATTTTCAAAAAACAAGAGAAGAGGAGCGGTTAGGAGAATTGTGCATCCTTAGAGTTAAAGAAAAGATCGGAGAAGAGGTAAATCACTTAATTTAGCCTCTCTTATGGTTGAATGTCATGATTTTTGAATCAGGTCTCTTCTCCATGTTTAGGGATAAAACCCCATAAACCCTCTCTTGGAATTGTGGTTCGTTTTGCCTTGGAAAACCTTGTAAAACTCATAGTGTATGAGTTGTTTTCGAAATGGGTGTGTGGGAAGTCGTTTTCAAAACCATAGAGTCATTTGAAATGTTAGGGAAACCCTTTTGTTGAAAGTGAATGAAATAGATGATGTAAATTAGGCTTTTCTTATGGATTGTGAGTATTGTTTAGTACTACTATTGTTTTGATATGCAAAATGATGTGTTGCGATTGTTGTTATTTTGGGTTGAAAGACCCTAAGGTTGGAGGAGGCGGCGGAGAACGCAACTGAACACTAGTGTAGAGCTTTAGCGAATACTCAGGTGAGGGAGCAGCATTAAACCTTGTGGTAATAGAATTGTGACATTGGAACTCCAACAACACTCACTAGTTGGAGGATTTCTATTGGCTAAAACGATTAAACGGGAAACCCATAAGTTTCCTATTTAACTGTGTTAGTCTTACCAATGTGAATGGTATGTTTGACTATGATGGATATTTGACATGCCTTCGTGGTATGGATATTTGACCTGCATTTGTGGTATGGATATTTGACCTGCCTTCGTGGTATGGATATTTGACCTGCCTTCGTGGTATGGATATTTGACCTGCCTTCGTGGTATGGATATTTGACCTGCCTTCGTGGTATGGATATTTGACCTGCCTTCGTGGTATGGATATTTGATCTGCCCTCGTGGTATGGATATTTGACCTACCCTCGTAGTATGGATTTTTGATGTTGGTTTGATGGCATGGAGTTGATTGCACCATGGATTTTATTTGATGGATATGAGTAATGTCTATTGAGGAGTATGAGTGTGTTTGTGATGGAATGATTTGTATAATTCTTTTTTGTAATTTTCTAATTTATTATTCTATTTAAATCCACCATGTTATATATTGCATGTATTTAATGACTGACTCTCTCTGTATTGTCTTGTTTAATCGATCTGTGGTAATCGGATAGTAGGTTGTAACACCCTGAATTTTAGTCTTTAAAATTATAGTATCAGTCCTGGAAGTCTCGCTTGAGCGAGAAAGGATCACCTGGGAGGGTGAAATCTTGGGCTATACTGGAAGATTCTCGCCTGAGCGAGAGTTGCCTCGCCTTGGCGAGAAATGGCAAATTGAGGCTGTTGACACTGTGAGATTCTTTTTTTAAAAAAAAACAGTGTAATCGATTACACAATCTCGGTAATCGATTACATGCTGATAAACTAACCAGACCTGTGTATTTTACATGATGTAATCGATTACACTATACTCGTAATCGATTACAACATATTAAAAGCATCAGATATGTGCATTTTTAACTGATTAATCGATTACACCATATGGTAATCGATTACACCATATGGTAATCGATTACATTTATTCGCTAAGCGAGAATTGCTCACTGTGAGATTCTCGCTTGAGCGAGAATGGGCTCGCTTGAGCGAGAATGGGCTCGCTTGAGCGAGAACCCGATAACTGCTCTTTAAAATAGAAACCCCAAACACATTTTAGGGTTAGAACTTTGAAGATGAGAGAGAGAAGAGAACTTTTCAAAAGCAAGGAGCCTTAGGACTCATCTTAGAGCTTGAGAAGAGGTAAACCTCTTGCTTCTAACTCTTCTTCTTCCTCTCTAACTTGTTTTGGGTATGTTGGATCTATTTTCAAAACATGAGAAACCATGGAAACTCACCCTTTAGAGTTATGGTTCGTTTTATGATGTTTTTTCTCTTGTAAACTCTTGATTTAGAGTTGATATTTGAAGAATGGAAAGTTTTTGTGAGTTGTTAATGAAAACCCCAAAAACCCCTTTGTGCAACAAGTGTGGTAGACTCCATCCTAGGAACACATGTCCGAGGTCGGATAATAAATGTTTCTACTACAAGGAATTGGGACACATCAAAAGATATTGTCCAAAACTGAGTCGACGGATGAATGTCGTTCACGCTGAGAGGGCAAGGGTCCATGGTCGAGCGGTTACCCCGAAGGGCTCAGGGACATCAGGTGTTGATGATCCGGCGAGAGGTAAATTGCATGGTGACAGGTATTCCTTGTTTAGTGTTGTTGATTCGGGAGCGACACACTCCCTTATATATGTTAAATGTGAAAACCGGCTGAAATTGTAAACTGAGTCGTTACTTCCGACTTGGTCGCGTCTACCCTAATCTATGTGCTAGTGGTGGTATCGACGTTTATGTTATAGTGTCCGGTTGTGGTAAATGGTGTGATATTTACCGTAGATTCAGTCTACTTGTCGTTATCTCACTTAGATAAAGTTTTGGGGATGGACTGATTGTTGGCAAATCATGTTATGATTGAATAGTGCTGACAAGGTTGTGGCGGTTAGGGATCTGTGCGAGATCTCTGACCAGACTAGTGGTGTGGGGCCAGTGTCGGCTAAGAAAGTCAGAACTCTCATTCGAAAAAGGGATCGGTATTTATTCAGTAAATGAACGAGAGGGTATTTAAGAACTCGTTAGTATTTCAAGATGTTAAGATTTGAAAGAACTATTTATTTTGTCTTGGAAAGTGGACTTTCGTCTATGAATGATTGACTTTTATAATAAGTATGCTGACAAGAAAAATGTCTAAGTCGGGGATGCTTGTTTTCTCTTATGAGTTGTTAAAGGTTAACTCCTTTTGTTGGCTTTTGTGTGTACGTGTATGCTAAGTGATGAAACTCATATTTCGAAAATGAAATCGAGGTTGGATAAATTACCTAAATGTTTGTGCGACTAATGCGTTTACATGGACGTTGACGGTTTTGATGTGTTATCGTTTTGAGGTGACCTATGGTTGGTAACCAAAATCGATTCAGTACGAAAAAGTTATTTTTGATTCTCGTGCATGAGGCTTCTAGTTAAGAAAATGTGATTTTTGTTAAAAAGGAGTACCCGCCGTAACAAATGTATCTTGGTAGTGAACACCAAAATAGGAGCGGGGATGTGGAACCTCAAAAACTTATTTTGCATCGTGAGTGTCTCAGTGTAAGGTTGGGGTAAATGGTAGAACCTTTACCATAGTGTTGTTATGCGCAATGATGTCCCAGTGGATTAAATCCTGGAAATGGACTAGCGGTCATCAAAATCGTGTTATGCTTAACTAAATGTAATTGTTGAAGTGAAGATTTAAAAATCTTGTTGCAGTAATACGTATGTGTATGCTAAGGGGTAAGATTTACACTGATAGTCGAGGAAAGAGGCTAGTCAATTTACTTAGCCCGTCGATGCGATGAATACATTTTATTAGACGTGAAACTTTTGGTCTCGAATGATCGGTTCTTTTGCGATAGAACATTGGCAATGCATGAAATAGTGGTAGTGTACCTCAATTGTCTGCGTTAAATGTTGTACCGGCAAAAGGTATTGCTGTTTCGTGAACGTCAGTGATGACGGTGTATGAGTGTGATGTAGCCATATGAGAGAAGGAGTTTTGGGTTGTGTTGAACTGATTATGTAAACTTTGTTTCATAAGTAGTGGATTCAAACCGTTTTCGAAAATCATTTTCTTTGGGTGAAACACAGCTTGTGGCTAAGAAATGATTTAGTATCATGTTGGAGAATTCCGAAATTTTAGCAACCATATCGGAATAAGTATGAGGTTGTTAGAAGTTTAGTGATATAAGACGCCCATGTATTTCTGGACTTAATGCGAGTGGGATAATAAGTTTATATTTACTAACGGAATTGGGGTGACCAAACCGAACGCATGTTGTAGGTTTGAGTGTGGGTCGACTTGCGCTTGTCGATTGGTAACAAAGTACCTAGTTTTGGTGTGAATCAATAGTTTTATGGTTCAGTTGAGGCTAGAAATCGGTAATTTCTTTAGACGATAAGATTTGATGATAGAAATATTTGATGTAATTGGATAATTACGGGATAGATTGATTGTTTACAACGAATGAGACACTAAGAGTCCTATTGTGTAAGTATTTTGTGGTTTGAGTAAAACGAAATTGTGCTAGATTCTCGAGTGGAGATGAAACTAGCTAGTGCATGATGGATGTTAAAAGATGCATTCAGATAGATAAGAGATAAGGAGTTCCCCATTCGCTGAAATTCGAGAGTGTTATCGGGATTCTTAACGTATGTTAGGATTGATAGATGGATAAGTGCTAGGGATATATGGTTCTTGATGAAGGTAGGGAAATTCTTTAGTCTAGTTTATGGATTAGTTCCCATGGCACTCGAGTTATTAAAGGCTGAAACCTTAATATTTAGACAATGAGGAGTTAGTTCATGAATTGGTTGGGTGATATCATGGTTTAATGGTATATGCCCTTAGTGACTCATTAAGTGATCTTAATGGAGTAGAGAATCGATTATGATTTTGGTGGAGTATCCTTGTGCCTAAGGTCTAGGTGATGATATTATTTCTGAGGTATGTTTAATTTTCGGGGACGAAAATTCTTATAAGAGGGGGAGGATTGTAACACCCTGAATTTTAGTCTTTAAAATTATAGTATCAGTTCTGGAAGTCTCGCTTGAGCGAGAGATTCTCGCCTGAGCGAGAAAGGATCACCTGGGAGGGTGAAATCTTGGGTTATACTGGAAGATTCTCTCCTGAGCGAGAGTTGCCTCGCCTGGGCGAGAAATGCCAAACTGGGGCTGTTGACACTGTGAGATTCTTTTTTTAAAAAAAAAACAGTGTAATCGATTACACAATCTCGGTAATCGATTACATGCTGATAAACTAACCAGACTTGTGTATTTTACATGATGTAATCAATTACACTATACTCGTAATCGATTACAACATATTAAAAGCATCAGATATGTGCATTTTTAACTGATTAATCGATTACACCATATGGTAATCGATTACCTTTATTCGCTGAGCGAGAATTGCTCACTGTGAGATTCTCGCTTGAGCGAGAATGGGCTCGCTTGAGCGAGAACCCGATGACTACTCTTTAAAATAGAAACCCCAAACACATTTTAAGGTTAGAACTTTGAAGATAAGAGAGAGAAAAGAGTTTTTCAAGAGCAAGGAGCCTTAGGACTCATCTTAGAGCTTGAGAAGAGGTAAACCTCTTGCTTCTAACTCTTCTTCTTCCTCTCTAACTTGTTTTGAGTATGTTAGATCTATTTTCAAAACATGAGAAACCATGGAAACTCACCCTTTAGAGTTATGGTTCGTTTTATGATGTTTTTTCTCTTGTAAACTCTTGATTTAGAGTTGATATTTGAAGAATGGAAAGTTTTTAGGGTTGTTAATGAAAACCCCAAAAACCCCCAAAATGAGAATAGGGGTATAAAGAGAAAGAGATGAAATGTTAGATGTGGATGATGAGTTTATGCTTTTATGTTGATATATTAGATAAACATGTATGTTTTGATATTTGGAAACTTGTATTGAAGTAGTGTTGGAAATGTTGAAAATACATGAATCTCTTGTGTATTTGATGATGAAATACGAGTTATTTATGTGTTATTTTGAATAAATGACTGACATCGTTGTTATTGGTGATAATGAGGAAAGATCCTAAGGTTGGAGGAATCGCGGAGGAGACTTTTAAAGTTACTCGGAACCGATCCCAACGCTCACCAAGGTAAGGGATAAGTGTCTCTAAATCATACTTGCTGATATGAATGAGGTATGTGCAAGAGGTAATGGTTTAAAATGATACGTTTGTAATTTATGCATTATGTTGGAAAATGTGTGGCTTTTCTGTTATAAACGAAATATAAGTAATCTTATTGGGGGAGTACCAATAGAAAGATGACTCAATATAAGTAACATTATTGGGGGAATACCAATGGAAAGATGACTCAATATGAGTAATATTATTGGGGGAGTACCAATGGAAAGATGACTCAACATAAGTAATATTATTGGGGGAAAACCAATGGAAAGATGACTCAATAAAAGTAATATTATTGTGGGAGAACCAATGGAAAGATGACTCAATGAAAGTAATATTATTGGGGGAGAACCAATGGAAAGATGACTCAATAAAAGTAATATTATTGGGGGAGAACCAATTGAAAGATGACTCAATGAAAGTAATATTATTGGGGGAGTACCAATGGAAAGATGACTCAATATAAGTAACATTATTGGGTGAGTACCAATTGAAAGATGACTCAATATAAGTAACATTATTGGGGGAGTACCAATGGAAAGATGACTCAATATAAGTAATATTATTGGGGGAGAACCAATGGAAAGATGACTCGATGAAAGTAATATTATTGGGGGAGAACCAATGGAAAGATGACTCAATGAAAGTAATATTATTGGGGGAGTACCAATGGAAAGATGACTCAATGAAAGTAATATTATTGGGGGAGAACCAATGGAAAGATGACTCAATGAATTAATATTATTGGGGGAGTACCAATGGAAATATGACTCAAACGAATTAATATTATTGGGGGAGTACCAATGGAAATATGACTCAAACGAATTAATATTATTGGGGGAGTACCAATGGAAATATGACTCAAACGAATTAATATTATTGGGGGAGTACCAATGGAAATAAGACTCAGAGTAACGAATGTCGTATGCATGCTGTAACGCCTCAAGTTACTAACACGGAAAAATTCAATTCTTTTTCTAACATAATAAAATTTCATACCATTTAAAATTTCCTTTCAATTAAGAATACTCTAATAGTAAGGTAAACCATAAAAAGGAAAACAACACAGTGATTCCACAATACTAGGTTCTACACTTTTTAGTCTAATAAACTGAACATCAATTACATCAATGAAAATTCCCATGAAAGGGGTCCAATATCAACCATTACAAACTCCTAGAGTAATTCAAAAGCACACTAAATCCAAAGCAACGCAATCACCCCAAGGCTCGGCAATAACTTATTCCTTAGCTCCACCTACAATCCGATTACCACGGATTGAGTGAACAAAACAACATAGAGAGAGTTAGTCATTAAATACATGCAATATATAACATGGTGGGTTTACATAGAATAATAACATTAGAACATTGCAATACATAAACCACGCATCATTACAGCACAACACAAATCCATGATTTACAATTAACCTTTATGATAATCAGGTCATACATCTATAGTACAACCAACTCGAAACCAATCTGAACCTTAATAAAAAATCCACACTATACGTGCATATCCCGAAATCCATACCACGAAGGCAGGTCAATTTCCATACCACGAAGGGCAGGTCAATTTCCATACCACGAAGGGCAGGTCAAACTCCATACCACGAAGGGCAGGTCAAACTCCATACCACGAAGGGCAGGTCAAACTCCATACCACGAAGGGCAGGTCAAACTCCATACCACGAAGGGCAGGTCAAACTCCATACCACGAAGGGCAGGTCAAACTCCATACCACGAAGGGCAGGTCAAACTCCATACCATGAAGGGCAGGTCAAACTCCATACCACGAAGGGCAGGTCAAACTCCATAATCAAACATATCAATCACATCAGTAGGACTAACGCGGTTAAATAGGAAACTTATGAGATTTCCTGTTTAATCGTGTTATCCCATTGAAATCCTCCAACTAGTGAGTGTCGTTGGAGTTTCCAATATCATGATTCTAATACCACAAAGTTTTAATGTTGCTCCCTCACCTAAGTAGTCGCTAACGCTTGCACTATAGCTCAGTTGCGTTCTCCGCCGTTACTCCAACCTTAGGGTCTTTCAACCCAAAACAACAACAATCACAACACATCAATTTACATGTCAAGACAAGAATAATACCAACCAAAACTTATACAACACAAGACAACATCATCTATTCACTTCATCCTCAAAAGGAAAGGTTTCCATAATATTGAAATGACTCTACGGTTTTGAAAACAACCCTTCATACACCCTTTACGAAAAACAATTCATGCTCTACGAGTTTTACAAGGTTTTCCAAAGCAAAACGAACCACAATGTCAAAAGAGGGTTTATGGGGTTTTATCCCTAAACGTGGAGAAGAAACCCTATCCAAAACAAGACATTCAACCCTAAGAGAGACTAAGTTAAGCGATTTACCTCTTCTCCGGCCTCTTTCTCGACTCTAAGGGTGCTCAACTCCTCAAATTGTTCCTCTCCTCTTTGTTTTTCGAAAAATAACCCTTATCCTCACTTGGGACGTCTATTTATGTTTTCAGAGAATCTCACCGTGTTAAGTGTAATCGATTACCATAATGGTGTAATCGATTACAGTGTGAAAAAATGCACATATCTGATGTTTTTAATATGATGTAATCGATTACGAGTATAGTGTAATCGATTATATCATGAAAAATTACACATGTCTGATCAGATATCAGCATGTAATCGATTACCAGGACCATGTAATCGATTACATCATGAAAAATTTCACATGTCTGATCAGATATCAGCATGTAATCGATTATCAGGACCATGTAATCGATTACACTGTGTCAACAGCCCAAAATTGTCATTTCTCGCCCAGGCGAGACAACTCTCGCTCGGGCGAGAATCCTCCAGTATAGTCCCAGGATTTCACCCTCCCAGGTGATCCCTTCTCGCTCATGCGATAGTCTCTCGCTCAAGCGAGACTTCCAGGACTGATACTATAATTTTAAAGACTCAAAATTAGGATGTTACACATGCTATAAGATATATAGTATGAGATATATATTCTATAGGGTGAATACGAGTGAAGAGAAATGTGAATGTCACATGCATGTTATAGGATATATAGTATGGGATATATATTCTATAGGGTGAATATGAATGAAGAAAAATGTGAATGTCACATGAATGTCGTATGCATGCTATAGGATATATAGTATGGGATATATATTCTATAGGGTGAATATGAATGAAGAGAAATGTGAATGTCACATGAATGTCGTAGGCATGCTATAGGATATATAGTATGGGATATATATTCTATAGGGTGAATATGAATGATGAGAAATGTGAATATTCCATGAATGCCGTATGCATGCTATAGGATATATAGTATGGAATATATATATTCTATAGGGTGAATATGAGCGATAGAAAGGAAGATGTTGAGAAAGAAGGTAATATACAGGCTATAGGATATATATTATGGGATATATATGTTATAGGGTGGATATGAATAACGAGTAAGATGATTTGAATGTTTTCAATTCCGTATGTGTGTTTACGAGTTATAGTAAAGCTTAATTGTATATGAAAGTGGATTATCATGTGAAGTTAGTTTTGAACTAATGACTTACTCCCTTTTGCTTCATGTGTTGTTTATGATAATCCCAATCGTAGGTAAATGAAGGATTTCGAGGATGAAGCTCAATTAGGAAGCTCTTGTGTTTAATTACTCGCTTGTCTTTATTGCTAATTGACGTTGTAGTTGATTTAATAGTATTATGGGATGACTGTAAATCCGTTTAGATTAATACGAATATGTGTAGTTATGGGCTTTATAACTTTGGGAGACCCATAACTGGTTGTATGTGGCAAATGCTATTTGAATGAATTATGTTTTTCCACAACATAAATTTGTATGATAAGATAATAGGGTAAAGAGTATTTTCAAAGAGTGATACTTGAGAGTTTTCAATGAAGGTGACGACCGTATGTAAGAAAGGATTAAAATAAATGAAAAAATTTCAAGAGTAGAAAATCGGGTCGTTACATAGGTGGAGCCAAGGAATAAAAGACTTCAGAGTCTTAGAGTAAATTAGCTTGCATTGGATTTAGCGTGTGTTTTTTTAGTTATTCAAAAGATGGTATATGTTGATATTGGACCCGTTTATGGGAGTTTTTCATCTATGTTTTGATGTTAGTTTAATAGACTAAAAGGTGTAGAAATTAGTATTGTGGAACTATTGTATGGTTTTTCTACTATCGTTATCTATACTATTGGAGTGGTTTTTGTTGAACTGAATTCTAAATGGATGATATCTATTCTAACATTATATGTTAGAAAATGATTGAATTTTTCCGTGTTATTAAATTTAGGTGTTACAAATAATGGAATTGTCACAAAAATAATAATACTGTATCCATTAAGGAGAATATTTTTCTAAATAATAGAAATGAAACTTCAAAAAAATTTAGCGTCATTTTTTGTAATAAAGCCTCTAAAATAATCACAAAATTTCATTAATCCTGATAGAGAAAAAACAAAATTTTTGGCTTAAAAAGTCATATTTGGTTTGATTTAATTGTCATAATGAAATTGATTCTTCTACATTTATTCTATTAAAATCAAACATAAGATATACAAAGTTGTATGCATTGTAACACATATTTAATTTATATTTGGTTTGAATTATTTATAATTCCTTAATTTAGGCAATGCTCATTGTGGATATTTTTCTTTTAGAGTTTAGATTTGATTCTAAAATTGCAATGTTACTATTGTAGTATTAAAATAGTAACAATAAGAAACATTTCATAAAAAATTATTAACAATTTATTGATGAATTCATAATTTTATTTATTTGCAGTTAATGTAAAGTCAAATAATAATATGTATTTCGAAAATAATCTTATTTTAGAATCACATAATAATGTGCTATAAATTTATTAATGATTTATCAATTATTAGGATAATGATGTGTTTCTCACTATTTTATAAAATTTGATGTTCTTCATCTTCAAATAGAGTAATGGGAATTATAACAAGGTTTCTATCTCTATCCTACTGGAAAATATGTACAAGTTTTTTATATGATATATAATAAATTGTCAAAGTTATATTTTAATACAATTTCAATCAAAGTTATTTCTGAATCCTTAATTTAGGCAATGCTCATAATATATATAACTTTATAATCATGTGTTGTTTAATTCTAAAATAACTAATAAAAATATGTATAACTCATAACAAATATGTATCGTAAATAATATAAATAAACATCTATAATGAGTTTGTTTGTAGTTAATTTAAAGTCAAGTAATAATGTGTATTTTGAAAATAATCTTATTTTAGAATCATATATAAATGTGTTATAAATTTATTGACGATTTTTTAATTATTAGGATAATGATGTGTTTATCACTATTTTATAAAGTTCGGTGTTCTTTATCTTCAAATAGAACAATATAATTTATAGCATGTTCTTTTTCTATCTCTAGCATAACGGAAAATATGTACAAGTTTTTTATATGATATGTAGTAAAATATCATAGTTATATTTTAATACAATTTCAATCAAAGTTATTTATGTTTTCTTAATTTTAGGCAATGCTCATTATAGATATAATTTTATAATCATTTATTGTTTAATTCTAAAATAGCTAATAAAAATATGTATAACTCATAACAAATATGTATTGTAAATAATAGAAATAAAACTTCAATAACGTAGATCAATAAACTAAATTAAAATAAAGGAAATATTAAGTTAAATATTCATATTTATGATTGTTTGAATTCATAATATGAAAAATATAAAATTCATTGTGTAAAATATAATGAACCTCAATCTAAAATAAAGTTAGTAATATTATTATTTTTATTGAAGTTACTTAATAATGTAATTGTGATAAAGATAATAATATTTTATCAATTATGGATAATATTCTTCTAAATAATAGAAATGAAACTTCAGCTGAAAGAAACAATATTTTTTCCATAAAAAAGTCATGTCTTTTATTTGATTTAATTGTAATAATGAAATTGATTCTTCTGCATTTAATCTATTAAAATCAATCATAATATATACAAAATTTTATGCATTGTAACACATATTTGAGTTATTTCTCATTCACTAATTTAGACAATGCTCATTATGGATATATGTTTTTTAGAGTTTAGATTTGATTCTAATATTGGAAAGTTACTATTGTAGTATTAAAATAATAAAAATAAGAAACATATCATAAAAAAATATTAACAATTTATTAATGAATCCAAAATTTTATTTGTTTGTAGTTATTTTAAATTCTAATGATAATATGTATTTTTGAAAATAATCTTATTTTAGAATCATATAATAATGTGTTATACATTTATTATGATTTTTTAATTTTTAGAATAATGATGTATTCATCAATATTTTATAAAGTTTGATGCTCTTCATCTTCAAATAGAGCAATATAATGTATAAGAAAGTCTTTTTCTATCTCTATCATAGTGGAAAATATGTACAAGTATTTTTTATATGATATAGTCAAATGTCACAGTTATATGTCGTTATAAAAATACTAGAAATATCACAACACATAAAATGATGTACATAAAATGTTTCTTCCAAATTATAGAAAAAGAGCTTCAATTTATGAGTAATATAATTTTCAAACAATGATTATTAGTTAAAATATAATCAAATAAAATAACATTTACTTATATATATTGTATGTGAATGTTAAAAATACATTCAAATATTTATACACAATCAACGTCAATCTAAAATAAAACATAATCATTCAAGAGATATGCTAACAAAATCTTTATGACTTCATATGTTAGTTATAAACATAATCACAAATTGTTATTAAACGTAAATACTAACATTCTATTTTTTTTATGTTTTTCTCTTCTCATATCTATGTACTTCTCTACCTAATGCCATATACATATTCTGAAAAACAAAATTTGTGTAGTCTATTAAATGCAAATGATCAATTAATAATAAATCAAACAATACATGGAAAGATAGTAAATTGATAGGCTAATATTATTTTATTTTCTTATTTATTTATGTTGATGTTTAGTTTAAGATTAATGAGTGGGGTATTATCGATAAAGTTAGGTTGTAGCTATAAGATACGAAGAATGCAAAAATGATTAATAAAGTAAAGAAATGTGTACTTACTAACAAATTACTTTACATTGTTTAAATAAATTCATGCAAAATATATTATCACTCGTGCAAATGGACATGTAACCTACTAGATATCATGATAAAATGTCATTTCTAATTAATCTGCATTCTTTTCACACAATTAATAAAAAATCAAATTTATATATTTCAAAAATTTGAATCCATTCTTTTTAGATTTCCGGACGCCCAAAAAATATTTTTTTTTGCAATAAATAAAAATTTTTAAGGCCTAAAAATTATTATAATACCTCCAAGTGAGTAAAAAATAATGATTAATTGACCCTAAAAAATAAAAATAGCTGAAATCCCATTTTTTGGATAAAAATGATATAGTGATTCTATAAGACCTTAAAGTAAACAATCATATGAATCTTATAAAATAAAAAAATAAAAAAGATCTTATGTGTTCACTTTTATTTTTTATTTAGTTTGAAAATGAAAATTAAGGGAATTGATATGTATTTCTTTTATAAAATAAATGATTCCATAATTAGGATAATAAGTTTTGATTAAGTCACTTAAAATTTGTTCAAAATATTTAGGATACAAAAACGAAAATGGATGGTCTTCGGCCAAAATTACACAATTTTTTTTATTTTTTATATGATGAAAATGAAAATTAGGAAAAACATATATTTCAAAATTGAATCCCTCCTACTAATGAGTCTATTAAGTGCTCAATTAAAACACTTTTTATTTTATTTTTAAGAGATGATTGAATAATTATTTTTTTTAAATTTTTTCTGCAGGACCAAATTAAATGTTCACACGTATATAAATAAATAAGACAATCAAACAATCGTAAGGTATAAAATAGTCCATGTGAATAGGATTTTCTACGTGGACATAAATACCAATGCGATTCAAAAGTGGACATAAAAGACTAATGCGATTCAAAAGTGAATAAATAGAGTTCTCTACGCTTTTGGCCGTAAAAATGTGCTGCCAACTTCAACAAGTCATACATCCAATGACCAGTCAAAAATTCGGACGCGACAAAAGAAAAATAAAGAATAAATGAAGTATTATCAAACATCAAGCTATCTCACATATTTGAATTTGATAAGTATTTGCTAGAAGGGATAATTAATAGTTTTGATGAGATTAATGTTACCAACAATAATAAGATGAAAAGGATACCTTAATTAAACACGAAAATATATACGTCATAGTTTCAATAGTTTTTTTAAGAGTCATAGTCATATATACGTATTATGATATAAAATATAATACTATTTCGACTTCCTCATATACTATCTGTTTATTAATAAACATATATAAAATAGACTAGCACTCATTTATACAAAAAAAAAAAAAAAAAAACAGTTAAGAAAGTCATTATCAATGAAGCTCTTCCCTCCAGTGGATTAAGAAATAACGAAATAAAAATAAAAATAAAAAAGGTATTGCGCCTAAAGGGTTACCAAAAGCCATAAAAGTGTACTAAAAAGGGGTGTGAAACATAAGTTGACACAAAAGTACAAAAAGGAACTCTTCGTAACCTCTAAGAGTTAGATTTGCATGCAAAAAACCGACATTGTTTTATGAAGCTATTTTTTCCACCAGATATGACTTCAATTGACAAAGACCTCATCAGGTTTTTGGAGCAAAAAATACCAAATCATAATTTTCTATAATATTTGGATAGTTTGTAAAATAATAAAATCTAATTTCTTTAAAAAGATCAAAAAATCTATAAAAAAATGAGAAAGCGATTTTTATTAATATATCAAAATAATATTTTTTAGGTTATATATTAATCCCGTGTTTAAATTTTGTTGTCCGGTTAAAAATATATTAGGGAAGGTAAGGGTGGAGTGGAGATTTTGATACAAGGGCCAAGACCGAAACATATTTTAAAAGTAAATAAAATTTTAACTGTTAGAGAAACATAAAAAAGTTACACATAGATTAAATCATGAAAGTTAAACAATATATAACTGAAAAGACTCATATACCTAATACTTTAATATTTTAGTTAAAATATTATGTTAAACTCAATTATGTTATTATTTATAACACCCTAACTTTAAGTATTTAAAATTATAGTATCAGTCATGAGATTCTCGCTTGAGCGAGGTATTCTCGCCTGGGCGAGAAAGGCTCACCTGGGAGGGTGAAATCCTGGGCTATACTGGAGGATTCTTGCCTGAGCGAGAGTTGGCTCGCTTGAGCGAGAAAGGCTCAACTGGAAGGGTGAAATCATGGGCTATACTGGAGGATTCTCGCCTGAGCGAGGGTTGGCTCGCCTAGGCGAGAAAAATGATGTTTTGGACCTGTCGAGGCTGTAAGATTCTCGCTTGAGCGAGAGGATTAGATCTGAGTTTTTAAAATAGGCGGGATTTTCTTGCTTGAGCGAGAAAGGGCTCGCTTAAGCGAGGACCCGACGCTGTTACATTAAATAGGGGACCCCAAACACATTTATGAGGGTTAACCTAGAGGGAAGTGAGAGAATTGAGCATTTTCAAGAGCAAGAATGCTTGTGAGTCATTTAGAAGCTTGAGAACAGGTAAATCTCTTGATTCTAACTCTCTTCTTCCCTTTGAAACTTGTTTTGGGTATGTTGGATCTCTTCTCAAAATGAGAGAAACCATGGAAACTCACCCTTTTGATTTATGGTTCGTTTTATGTTATTTTATCTTGTAAACTCTTGGTATAGAGTTAGTATTTCAAGAAAGGAGAGGGTTTGTGGGTTGATTCATGAAAACCCCAAAACCCTAAAGTGAAAATGGGGTTAAGATGGAAAATGGGTAAAATGTTAGAGGTAGAAGATGAGTTTACTTTCTAATGCTGAAATATGAGATGATTATGTATGTTTTGGATAGTTGTAAACTTATGATGAAAGTAGTTTAACAACATTGAAAATATGATGAATATCTTGTATGGTTAAATGATGCAATATAAGTTGTTTATGTGATATTTGGAATAAATGACTAGCATTGTATTGTATGGTGGGAATGAGGAAAGATCCTAAAGTTGGAGGCGGTGTCGGTGGAACTTGAGAAGTTGCCAAGAACCAAACCCAACACTCACCGATGTAAGGATAAGTCTTTAACTTATGCACTATGATAGAAAATGCGTAGATTTTTTGTTGTGAATAATGAAATGTAATGTAAATCACTTAGTTGTTACAAGCATATATGGGTATGTTTGTAGTGATGAGTAGTGGATTTACTGTTTATGTATTGGTGGGGTGCCAATGGAAATAAAACTCGGAATAATGAAATGAATCGTAAATCACTTTGTAGTTATAAGCATATATGGATATGTTTGTAATGATGTCGGGTGTATTTACTGTTTTTGTATTGGTGGAGTGTCAATGTAAATAAAACTCGGAAAATGTATTGGTGGAGTGTCAATGGAAATAAAACTTGTTTTTAGCCGACCAGGATTGGTTAGCGACTTTGGCTCAAGTAATGTAGTAAGTTTTGGCTCAAGCAATGTAGCAAACTTTGGCTCAAGTTATGTAGCATGGTTTTCAAAAGTATGAACGATGAAAATGGTTTTAAGTAAATGTGATTTTAAACCGTTTATTTAATTTTATTAAATGTGAATTAACATACATTGATATTTGTTGAGTTAACGACTTACTCCTTGTGTTTCTTTGGTGTATTGTCAATGTTAATCTCATTGCAGGTAGGTGGAAGGAGTATGGGTGTTTTTGATTAGGAGCTTAGAGACTTTTATTTTGATGTCTCTTATCCATTCTTTTGTAACCTCATTTGTTGTACTTGAACTAACTATTTTTAACTATGAACATGATTGTTGTACATGACATTAATCCTGGAAGCTAGTAACTCGGGATATATGTAGCTATGAGTGTTTTGGAAACTCATAGCTAATTGTATGCGGTAGTTATTAAGTTACATTAATACGAATTATGTTTTTCTGTCATCTGATTTGGTATGTTACGTTTGGTTTATAGATTGGGTGTGATGAGGGAGATGAGATCTTTTAAATAAGTTCATTCAATCGGTAATTATAATTTATAGTTAAATGCATGAAATTAGATTAAATTAAGGAAAAAAATTCAAGGGTAGAATTTGGGTCCTTACATTATTCACTTAATTTCCTAATAAAAAAGACTAAACTCATTAAATTTGGATGGGGAGATATATAATGTAAAGTAATTTAGTATATCGATATGGTAATTGTCATCCAACGTAAACTTTTATTTCTTTAAGTTATTTTACCGTTATTTCATGAAGTGAAATTACTAATAATAATTATATAAACAAGCATGTCATATACCATGATAGCCTATTTTTATTTTAGACAAAAAAAATTATTAGAAATTATAGAGCAAGAAAAGAATATGTATATGCATTGATTAAATGAATTCAATGAATAGAATGAGTCGAAAAGAAAAGTTACAATAATATTTTATATAAAATGAATGAAAACTAATTAACCTAATAACCAAAACTAACTAATAGTCCAATACAATATTAACTCAAATACTAAAATATTTAAATACTCCCTCAAGTTGGAGAGTGGATATTGACAAATCTAAGTTTGAACAAAAGATGATCGAATGGATAATGCAAACACATGCAAGTCTTCATTGTCTTGTAATAGGAGATATCCAATAATCTTTGTAGTATATTCACGCTCAAATATCTAAATTTTGTCAACCACAATCTTTGTGTAGTCCAAAATATCCATAGCGTCTTATCTTTTGATCTTGTCACTTTGAAACTTTCATGAATATTAAGAATAGAACAAAACAGAGAGGAATAAATCTCTCGATGGCCAAAGAAGGCGCGTGATTGAATAGAAGGAATTTAGTGAAAATGAAAGTTATGATATTGTTCATTAAGAACCAACACAATAGAAATAAGATCAAATGATATTATTGCTCAAGAATACAATCTTAGTTTCTTGGCCAAAGAATGAGATAATTCTAGAATGTGATGAAATATGAACAATATTTGTTCAATAATAATAATGCTCAAAAATATTATTTTGGTTTTTTGGCAAAAGAATACGATGAAATATTATCATTTTTTGCTCAAGATTAACAAAATGAGAATATGATGAAACGTGATTAATTTTGCTAAAAAATAACAATAAAATAATATGATGAAATATAATCAATTTTTGCTCAAGAATAATGTGAAAGAAAATGATTGAGAAAGAAAGATAGCAAAAATATGAATAAGGATTCTTTGACTTTGTCTTAAAACATGGTTATCGAACCCATAAGTATAAGCATCCCTTTGAACAATTGCATTTTCTTCTTCCAATACTTACTTCATTTTTACGATTCCTTCGATTTGAGATTTTCTAAAAAAAAATTAAATATGTTAAAGTATCTAAATATCTTTAGGGAAATTTTATAATTACATTTTTATTATTAATTAGATTTTAAAAGGAAAAATAAAATAATATTATTGTATTATCATTACTTTAGTGCAATTCCATCTAAATTCCAAATTCGGGGAAGAGTTTATTTTAATTTTTCTTCCTTTCTTTTTCCCTTCATCCACCTATTTACCCCTTGATTTGTATCATTCTCTTCCACTCATAACTCCCAAATATAGCAGAGAAAAAATATATTGATTGTATTAATATATTATTTCCCTATGATCTCTCAAATGTATAGTTTTAGGTTATGTTTGGAGGTATTGTTTTAGAGGGGAAGAGAAAGTTAGGTGGCTTAGGACATAGTCTCCCTTTTTTAGGAGTTAGGGGGAAGAAAATTAGAGATTTTGAAGGTTTTATAGAGTCCTCTAAAATCTTTCACATACTCATTTTCATGGTTTCCTCAATTTAATGTTTTCTAGAGACAAACATGTTAAAACATCTAAATGCCTTTAGTAAAATAATATTATTGCAATATCATTACTTTAGTCTTCTCCATCTAAATTTCATACTCCCAAACAAGGGAGATACTTACCTTGTTTTGTGTTCCTTTCTCCTCTCATCATTTCCCCCTCATTACCCACTTATCTCTCCCATTCCTTTTCATTCTTAACTTTCGAAGATAGTTTTACAATCGCTTAGGGTGTGCTTGAGAGTTATGAGGGAAAGAGAAGAAAAAATGTCAAAGGGCAAGGAAGAGAGGAAGAGAGGAAGAGAAGGAGAATGGAAGGCAAATCAAGCAAAATCTCTCCATTGTTTGGGGTGCGAAATTTAGATGAGAGGAGAATGAAGGATAAAAATGCAAAAATATTATATTACACTTCGTTTTAAAAATATAATTAACAATAAGAAATGAACAATAATGTAATTATAAAACTTTAGTAAGAGCGTTTAAGAATTTTAACATTTTTTCTCCACACAAAAAAACTCAAATTTGAGGAATTGTTAAAATAGACATATGGAAAGTTTTAAAGGATTCCATAAAACCTTTCAAAATCTTCTCATTCTTTTTGCTGAACTCTGAAATAAAGGAGACATTTTCCTATACCCTCATTTTCCTCCCCTCCAAAACAAATGTAACATGAAGCGGCTAGTGTCATATGTCCTACAACTGAAATCTAGAGGGTCTATTCATATTTTGGAATGAGTTAGGATGCAAATTATAGATGACATGAGACTTAAAAACATTAAAAAAAGCATATTCTGGTATAAGAACGGCCTTTCATATCAAGCACTGTCGTTAATATGATGACGTTTGATACAAAGAAATAACTTTTTTTAATAATAACAAAATAGTCACAATAATTAAAAGAGAAAAATAAATATCATCTTACAATTTCTTATTATAAACTATATGTTACTAGTAAATAAAATGTCCAACGTCTGTTAAATTTATTTAGTATTTTTTAGTGCGTTGGAAAAGTATATTTTTTAAATATTAAGAGGATATACGAAAAAATCATAACAAAGTTCCTCGAAACATTACAGTAACGACGTAAGATCCCGCAAGATCCTTAGAAATATTAAAAAAATCATAGATTTGATTCTTGAAAAACAATACTTATTGAGAGAGCACAACACATTTCAAAATAGATTAATTCATTAGTCATAAAGTAAATAATACTTTAGTAATACAAAAAAAAATTGACATAAAATCTCAACCCTATAGATGTCGTGTAATTGTTGATGTAGGGGAAGGTGAGAAGTATATTGGGTTTGGATGTATTTAAGGTGACAAAGAAGAAGTCACTAATCAATGCCATGTTGGAAACACGTCATGGTCTATAAGTGTATGAGTGTAACATACTAACATACATTACATGTACGACTTGACCTCCTCTAGGAGAGAACGAATATTTTTAATATGGAGTTACAACTCTCTTCACATGATAAATTACAATTTTTAATAATATATTTTTCCTTTTATTTATATTGAAATTAGATTTTTGTCACTAAAATAACTGGATAAAGAAATATACAGTACTGAAGAGAAGTTGGATTCTATGAAAAATAATGTATTTATATAAATGATAAGTATGGTAAAATCAACTATGGGACCCATTATATGCATTCACGATATATATATATATATATATATATATATATATATATATATATATATATATATATATATATATATATATATATATATATAGGATCACTGTATCATATAATATCTATATTTAATTATTATTAACTCTTCAAAAATATAGTTCAAATGAATGATGAATGATATATTGATTGTGTATAAATATTATATTCATATTTACTCTGACACTACATAAATATTATATTCTTTTTTTAATTTTAAATAAATGATAAGTATACACATTCTTTAGTTGGATAAGTTCATTTTGTTTAGTTACATGTATGCTCCAATTTAATTTTAATTTTTTTTTTAAATTTTCTATACACAAATATGTAGGGAAGACAACTCGGCGAAACAGACATGAGTAGTGCTTTCTCATACCTATAATATTTGAAGGTACCCGTGTGATAACAGGTATATGCCAGTACCCATCGAGTTTTTAAGTTTAAATATATATTTACATATTTTTTAATAATCAGTATATATAAAATAATTATTATATGAGTAATAAATTTTATGTAGATGTTAAATATATCATTATATTTTAATTACTAAAATTCATTGTAAAATAATAATAAAATAGATAATATATATTTATAAAAAATAAAAAAGTATAATACACAAATAAAATATTTAATTAAAAAATGAATTTATATATATGTGCATACCCACGTGGCGAATATCTTAATACTCGTTTTCACTCATAAGTTATTTTTGTGGATAGTCATTGCAGGTATTTTATCTGGTACCTACGGACAAAGTTTTTTGGCATCCTGCAAATATGCTTGATTTTTTTATTTTTATACACATATATGTTATAAACTTTACATTCTCTTCATGGCCCGTATTTACATAAAAACTAGGGGTGAACATGGGGTAGGTTCGACTGGTCAGCCTTTGAACCCGAAACCGACTCTAGATCCAATTAAATATAGCGCATACCTTTTTTAGATAAAGTTTTTTGACTTTTGTTATTATTATAAATATGTAGTTTGACATATGAAATGATATATATATATATATATTGTTAATTATGTATATATGATGAAAAATTAGAGAATCAATAATACTTTTGATAAAAGTGATGTTAATATGTCATTATTCTTCTGTATATAATTGAATAAAGAGACACATACAAACATGATAATTGAGTAATCATGGGGCAGATTCAGGTTGAGTCATGTTTTTTCTCTACTCAACCTAAATATTGATCGAGTCTAATTTTTTATACCCAAATCCAACTCTAAACTTGATGAGATAATCAGTTCAAGTCAGGTGAACGAATAGGGTTGTACGATACTCATCCCTAATAAAAAACGGTCTGAAGGAATAAATTATCTAAATATTATGCATTATCATGTATCAAAACAATGTGGATAACATGCAAGTGTTTTGGTCATGAGACTAGTGGAAAAGAGGGAATTCAGATAAGGAGAATTCTTGGTCTGGTAAGTGATTTCTTTTATGCTCTTCAGACGTAAGACATTTGATAAACTCAATTGTAATAATATTATTTTAATACTGTGAAGGTTTCTCTTCATATTTTAAGTAAGAAACTAATTTATTTTGAATACTTAATTATTTTCTACAAAAAAATGTCAGTTATATAATCAAATCTTTGACTTTTTAAGCTTTCTGAAAATATAGTAGAATTTTATTATACCACTAGATGAACGAATTGATGATTGTATTACAATAGTAGCTGAGAATAAAAAGAATAAAATAAAAACTAAAAAGACAAAAATATGCCATAGCAAATACCGAAGCACGTCACTCCACATGGCGCAACACAAGACGAAAGAGGCGGTGGTCCCGGTTAGAAGTATACGGGTGAATTCGGTAGCCGGTAACTTATCCACATAGCATTGAAGAAATTGAAACGACAACGTTTACTATTGCCCTGCATTACCGCATATAAATACGTGTAAGTAGATGCGTGATATACTTGCTCCTTCCAACTTCAACCATTCTACGTTCTTTCTTTGATCTCAATTCCTCATTCTTTTCTTTATCTTCTTCTCATTTTCTTTTCTTTTTTTCTTCTAATAACAAACACCCTTACCTCTTTGTCTTCATTCCTATAATACTATTTATCATTTCATAATGTGTGGCATACTTGCTGTCCTTGGTTGCTCTGATAACTCCCAAGCCAAAAGGGTTCGCGTCCTTGAGCTTTCTCGCAGGCAATCATTCTTTTTATTTTTATTCGTGATTTTTTTAAGTGATCATGTATCCACTTTTAATCCTAATCATTACTTATGGATATATCAACTATATTATCGTATTCACAATTTCTATAACAAAAATATTCTTGTTTCAATCACTTTTATGTATATGCATACATGTACATATATGTATATACGTATACATGTATATATTCATACAAGCTTTACTTGGCTTTTATGTTTTTAATGCAGCTTTAGACCCATTATAACATTTGTTATCCTATGACTTATAATTTCTTAATATAAGTACAACACATGTGTATGTTTTTGGGTATAATAGGTAAAGAGAATAATATTTATACACTGATAGATTTTTTCACTAAAATACATCATCAAATATTAATTTGTATTACTCTTATTTAAAAGTTTATGATGATTGCATTTAAATGAAGACAATATAAAAAACACTTATATTGTTGGGTGTATATATGAATACTTAAGACATGAAGTCTTCTCAGGAATAAGTGTGGTGTGGGCTCATAATTTGTTTCTTTGTTGGTGTCTAATGTAATATTTTCAGGAGAATCCTCCTAAAATGTTATTGATATAAAAATATTAAAGAAAACATTAAATATATAACTATGAAAATTAAACCTTTCATGTTTCCTTATTTGATATAATTAAGAGGAGTAATAAGGACATATTCGCTGGATTTAATTATTTAAAATCCATTTGAAATTATAACTATGATGAATTAACTAGTTTAGGATAAACATGATGTGACTTTGATAAGATAAAGTTGACAAAAATAATATTCTTATTATGATAGTGTGGGGTGTATAGTGCAATTATTTGTAATTTCAGTATAGAAAGTCCTAAATATAGAAACAAGTACTAAAGTAGTTTTTATGAGTCCTTAAAATAAGAAGTGTAGTTTGAATTAGTCAATGAAATTTATATTTTGTTGATTTGTGTTAATGTGACAGATTGAAGCACCGTGGCCCTGACTGGAGTGGGCTCCACCAACATGGTGATTGCTATTTGGCTCATCAACGCTTAGCCATAGTTGATCCTGCTTCTGGTGATCAACCTCTCTTCAATGAAGACAAATCAATTATTGTTACTGTATGTTATAACATAATCTTTCACTTACTTTGTTTCATTCTATTTTGTTGTCCCATATTTTGTCGCCGATGAGAATATATCATGTCAATTAAAATAATTTAACTATTATTATTATTTTTGCTTTATTATCATTGAAAAGAGACAATGAATCTGACATGTTTGTGACTACCTATATATTGTTTAACTTTGTTTTTAAAAATTGATTATTTTGATTAAAGAACAATTCTGGTACTTTGTATTTGTTTGGTTGAACTTTTGCCCAAACAAAATTAGAAGCTGCAAAAAAGCTAAGATTTTGGTTTTTTCTTAAAAGCTGTATTTTGTACCTTTGCAAAGAATCACTTGATGAAATCTCTTTTATAAAAAAATCACTTGTTAAGTCCTACACAAATCAGCTCATATCTTATCAAGTGATTTAAACAACCGATTGACCAACAACTTTGCTTCACACACACTTAGTATGTATACTTTGTTCTTCCAGAAAATAATTTGAACAAGTGATTGGGTTGCAACACATACACCTATAGTTTTTTTTCTTCAGAAAATGGACATACTTTGTGAATAAAAATATCAGGTGAATGATTGGATCACTTATTGTCACATTTGATAGTTTCTAAAGAAATTACTGTAAATAAAACCATAGTTGTTCTGCTCTATGTTATTTCACTGATTCAACCATGGTAAAATTATGACTGATGATAAATACTTTCCAACAAAAACCAGGTAAATGGAGAGATTTACAATCATGAAGAACTGAGGCAACAACTGCCTCATCACAAGTTCCGAACAGGAAGTGATTGTGATGTTATTGCTCACTTGGTTAGTTAGAAGATCTCTTTTTCATTAATATCATCAAAATTTTCATCCTTTTTTACCATTTAGAATATGGCCATGTTCTTATCAAGTGCTTGTTAATGGTGTTAATGTTTTGTTTTGTTTTAGTACGAGGAGCATGGAGAAAACTTTGTGGACAAGCTGGATGGTATCTTTTCTTTTGTTCTGCTGGATACCCGCGACAACAGTTTCTTGGTGGCAAGGGATGCTATAGGGGTTACTTCCTTGTATATTGGTTGGGGATTAGATGGTAATGTTTTATGATATTATGCCCTTCCATTGAATTGAATTCATGTTTTCTATTTCAGCTTGAAACAGATTTTGATTGAGTAAATTGTGACAAGTTTGGCACGCCGATGTTCAGGTTCTGTTTGGATTTCATCAGAACTCAAAGGGTTGATCGATGACTGCGAAAATTTCAAGTCTTTTCCACCAGGCCACTTGTACTCTAGCAAAGAAAGAGAGTTCCGTAGATGGTACAATCCTCCTTGGTTCTCTGAGGCTATTCCCTCAGCCCCTTATGATCCTCTAGCTTTGAGGATTGCCTTTGAGAAGGTAAACAGAAGAAGTCTCAATAAATCATTATAATCGAATTTCATCGAAATTCATTTTTGTACTGAAATTCTTGCTTGTATAACTGATAAATGAATGTGATCACAGGCAGTCATAAAAAGGTTGATGACTGATGTGCCTTTTGGCGTTTTACTGTCCGGAGGCTTGGACTCGTCATTGGTTGCATCCATCACTGCTCGCTACCTAAAAGACACGAAAGCAGCCAAGCAGTGGGGAGCAAAATTGCACTCATTCTGCGTAGGCCTTGAGGTGTTATTTCTACTCTAAATTTCGAACGCAATAGAAAATTTAGCGGAATTATGAGAACCTTTTAATGTTTTCTTAACATTTGGTCATCTTATATTGAGTAGGGTTCCCCAGACTTGAAGGCTGGAAAAGAAGTTGCAGACTATCTAGGAACTGTCCATCATGAATTCCACTTTACTGTCCAGGTATATATAATATGGAATAGTAGCTTTTAGGACTTATTTTAGGGTACCTTAATGCAATATGCACATCATTTTTTGTACATAAGTTTTACACCTACTAAGTATGCATGAAGTTTTGACTAGCAACATGTGTTAATAAATCATCTATATATGGTGTATGCAGGATGGCATAGATGCCATTGAAGAGGTCATCTACCATATTGAAACATATGATGTGACCACAATCAGGGCCGCAACGCCTATGTTTCTTATGTCTCGTAAGATTAAATCACTAGGAGTCAAATGGGTTATCTCTGGAGAAGGATCTGATGAGATCTTTGGAGGGTATCTGTACTTCCATAAGGCTCCGAATAAAGAGGAATTCCACCAAGAAACATGCCGAAAGGTCAGTTACCGTGCTACTTGTCAGTACAATGTTAGAGGTTGCTTAGTAAAAGGACAAATGGATATGTTTTTTCGATATGTAGATTAAAGCTCTACACAAATATGATTGCTTGCGAGCCAACAAATCGACATTTGCTTGGGGTCTGGAAGCTCGAGTGCCATTTTTGGACAAGGAGTTCATCGGTGTCGCAATGAACATTGATCCTGAACATAAAATGGTATGCACAAACTATGTTCCAACACTGGGGCATCCTGTAGTGTTATCTTATCATGTAGTAATTATAGATACCTCAAAACTTTATTGTCTGTTTTCGCATGTAATTTTTTTAAAATAAAGTATAAATTCTTTACCTTGTCTCGCATAAATAATGATGTTTTTAGTCCACCTCGATGAAAATCTTCTAGCTTTCCCTCCGTTCCAATGTGTCATCATTTGAAAAGTTGTTAAATTTAATTTGCTCAGATAAAACGTGACGAAGGTCGAATTGAGAAATGGGTGCTTAGGAAGGCCTTTGATGATGAAGAGAATCCTTATCTTCCAAAGGTACTCTGCAATTCGCGGCAATATATGTTAATCTCTGCAGATTAAATTTTTAGACTAACATTTTATATTTTCATGCAGCACATTTTGTATAGGCAGAAAGAACAATTCAGTGATGGAGTTGGTTATAGTTGGATTGATGGCCTTAAAGATCATGCTGAAAAACATGTGAACCATAAATCCAACCTATTTTCTCTAATCCCATTTTCCATTTTGTTGTTATGCATGCCATTTCCTTAAAACTTCCAAGTTAATCATATGCTTATAATTGGTTCCTCACATTTTCTTATAGGTGACTGATAAAATGATGCTTAATGCTCCTAACATCTTCCCCCATAACACTCCTAATACAAAAGAAGCATACTACTATAGAATGATCTTTGAGAGGTTCTTTCCTCAGGTAACTTAATCAAATCTATATTTGGACTAGGGGGCAACACCTACATAATTAATTCCTTTTAAGCTGATTCAAATCTCATTGTTCCTTTATTTTTTTCAGAACTCGGCTCGGCTGACTGTTCCCGGAGGACCTAGTGTCGCGTGCAGCACGGCGAAAGCTATTGAGTGGGATGCTGACTGGTCTAACAACCTTGATCCTTCTGGTAGAGCAGCACTTGGGGTGCATGTTTCAGCTTATGAGAATCTGGTCAACTCAGTAAGCAATGGCAAAGGTGTAATACCAGAAAATATTATACCTAAGATGGAGATTTCTCCTCTAGGAGTTGCCATCAAAAGCTAGTTAATATTGCAAGGACTAGTTTCCCAAGAACCATGATATTGTATAAGTGAACATAAATGAAACTTTTGCCTGTAGTGTATAATTTTATACAGGCAATGCCCTTTTTAATGCTATTATGTATAGATAAGGCTATCTATCTAAAGGCCTTTAAGTGTTGTGCTATGCACATCTTGTATTTAGTTTGAATCATGTGATTTGAACACTATCATAAATGTATTGGCTTTCTAAGAAATATGTTTCTTTTATCAACTTTTATGAGAAAAGTTGTGTTCTGTTTTTCAATACTGTAGATTACTAATATTCTTCATGCTACACCAAACAAAAAGAAAGAACTTCATATTAACAACAAAGATGTGGAAACATGTATATATGTGGGATAAGATGTGTATAAGAGTTACCTGGATACCTTCATATTATTTATTCTTAAAAATATTTTTGAAATTTTATTTAAACTGTGAATATATATATATATATATATATATATAAGTTTTTCATTTTTCTTAGTAATGTTTTACTAGATTTGCTCTTTACATCAATAGAATAAAGAAAACTCCTTTTCTCATTTCATTAGCATATCTTTACATATGAAAAAGTTGCAATCATGCAACCCTATCAAATAAATGCATTACCTACTAAGAGTTATAAAATGCAGCAACAAAAAATTAGTGAAAGAACTATGTTAATAATTAGCAGGTAAAACAACAAAATTCAATAGAACAAAGCTGTATAAAATAATTCATTCCAAGTATCTGGTAATCCAGGAATGCACCAATGGCTGCAATCAGATGAGTATTCCGGGTTAGCTCTTTGTTCCGGACTTAAATCACCATCGTAAATCGAAGGATGTGCATCTTTTCGAAATGCTGATAACATTGTTATGTCAAGAAGATAAGCAGGGTTGTTCATTTCTCTAATCACCATATTTACAACCCTCATTTGATCTGGATATGAACCAGGGTATGTTGTTCCAGTGCCACTGATTGGTTCTGTTTCACCATAGCAGTTCTTCGTCGTTGCTCCGGTATTCCATTCACTTGGGCTGCATATCAGTGCTATTGATGAGTTTGTATAATGAAATATGAACACACAGAACACATTAGGTTAATTAAACTGATTAGAATTAAGCTTGTACACTATGTTAGCTGCCATATTTTTCCTATTTGTTACATAGAAATCAATGGCAGTAATTGTCCGGTTGAAAATGCATGTTTCAATGTACAATGCTAGTTACAAAGTGAAAATAAGTGTGAGTGTACAGTTTTTATATAGGCCAGCAGAATAGGACCATCACTATGGTCTAATATGAGCTTACACGGATAGAGATCACTTGTCCGTCAAGAAAGTCTCATTCTCTGTCCCGAACCAATCATATTTTAACAAGTAATATAAAAATGTTACTTTTTGTTTTTTAAAAATTTCTTTTTATTTATGTGACAATATCTTATTAGTCCGGGAATGGAAATGAGACACTCTTGGAAACATAGACCTTCACATTTGTGGAGAGGGTTTAAAATCTATCAATAAACAAACTAAAGCTACACCTAACTAATCACAGTTAATAATCAAACAATAGGCTAATGTTTACATTAGATACCTTGCACGTGATAATAATCTGTAACATTTGAAATATAAACTCTTCATAGTTTTCTTCTTTTGCCAAAATTACTGATTGCATTATTCAAAATTTTGGAAAAGTACTTGCCAACATTGTGATATGATAAGTTGGGTGGAGCTAACTTACATATCAAAGACTAAAGCACATGAAATTACATCAAATTATGTACATTTATTGATTAAGATATAGTAATATCAACTAGATATCATATTTAATAGTCGACATTATGCAAGTATGTCTGATAGAGATAGGACCAACACAATCACATGAATGAATTTCAGCCGTAAGATTAAGCAATAAAAACCCACTTGCACTTGCACTAGGCCAAATCAAGGGGTTCCTAGGCCCAGCCCTAAACACAGCTCATCATATAGAAGTAATCAAATTTCTAGGACAAAGGACATTGATAAAATCAGATGCTCAATTTCATGTATTACTCTATATGTTATTTACCCTCAAAGTGCATAAATATTACAATATTTAAATTATCAATTTAATACTTTCGTACATGAAATCGACACATAAAATAAGACTACAAATTTAATCCCCCTTGCCTAGGGATGGCAAAAAAACCCGACCTGTGGGTACCAGTGAAAATATCTGTAAAGGGTACCCGTAAAAATAGTTTATGGGTGAGAACATGTATTATGATACTCGTCGCACGGATACCCGTGTAATTATAAATTTATTTTTTAATTAAATATTTTATATATTGTACTTTATTAATATTATTTTAAGATTATTTTTTGTATAGTTGATTATTATTTCATAATAAATTTTAATGATGGGAGTATAAAAGTATAAAATTATCATATACATATCATATTATTCAATTAATAATTAATAATTAAAACCATAAAATTATCATATACATTGGGTACCCGCGAATACCCACTACCCAGATGGGTAACCACAAATAGTATAGATATGGCTACATGAAGCACTACTCATGCTTGCCCGGCCCCGTTTCCATCCATACCCCTTGGACATGCTACTCCAATTAAACAAACACAATCATGAAACCAAGAAATCCCATGTGATGTTCCAGAACAATAATGTAAGAGAGAAAGCAGTTCAATATATAGTACAGAAACAGAGTTAGAGTCCATACTTGTTGTGTGAAGGAGAAATTCCAAGGAAGAAAACTTTGGTTCTGGTTTTATCAATATTGGTGTCCACCCAATTAGCCCATGTTTTCAGACCCTTTTCCAAAGCTGCCAAACGATCCATGTCTTGGTGATATTTCCCTCCTAATTCTATGTAATCCCACCTGCATTTAATACACATTAACTTCATCAAACTTTTAAATTATACTTCTATTTTTCATAAGGAAACTACAAAAATTTCATTATTTTTTCTGAAATAATCAAAAACAATTTCTAATTAGGATTAATGTTTCACTAAATTTTGTCTTGAAAAGGGCTAATTTGACATTATTATGTACCGATTTGAAAATTTTAATTCCAGAAAAAAATGATTTGAGGGCTCTCCTTTAGTTAGTTTGTGGAATTTAGATATAAGACTATCCATGTTCATTCTTACACTATTATTGTTGAAATAAGAACATTCAGATTCTTATTTATTAAGAATACTCATTCCACAAGAACATTCTTATCAGAAAATGTGGACCCCAACGTAAAAAATGAGGAGAGAGAAATTGTGTGATATGTTGTCAGATATGTTCTGGGACCCAAATAAGAATAAAAACAATATTTAGCATTGTCAGTACGATACTACTTTCATGATTCTCTTTCCTTGCCAAAGTAAAAGAGTATTGTCTTTTTTCTCTTTTGGGCATGGTATTGAAATTTGAATAAGATTACTCTTGTTAGGAAAGGGAAGAAGTTGTTGGCTACCTTTGAAGAGCACCTTGATGACTCCACCAATGTCCAGTGTTAAATGAGAGAACATCAGCACTCCTCCATGCATCACCATTTCCATCTAACTTCTCCAGGCTAAGAATTCTCTTCCCTTGGACAACATCAATCTCTACCAAATAAGGAGCTCTGTAAAATGAAATGGTCACACCATAGTCCTGCACAGACCATATCAAAACCTAGTCAACACCACTCTTTTGCATCTGTAAAATGAAATGGTCACGTACCCGCATTGAGGGGGAGATTGCTAGGTTTATTCAAGTATGAAGTCTTACATTGGATGTGAGGAGAGGAGTAAAAGAATTTATAACTAGAAAAAGCCTATGGAACTAATGCTTTAAGGTTTTGGTTTAAAACGTGGTGTCTCAATTATGTCTCTCTATTTTTCTCATATCCTAGTAACAATGGAACTCCATGGTCCCAATTTGGTCCAACACATACCATATCAAAACCTATTCAACACCACTCTTTTGCAGCTGTAAGATGCTGCTTTTTATGGTTCAAGCTTGCATCAACTAGCCCAAACCAAAGATAATGTCTAATAAAACTTTATGTCCCCATCATCACCACCTTTTCCAATAGGTACTTCATTATACTAAAAAAATCAAGAACCTAGTCACTATGAAATTAAATGAAGCTTAACTAAAGAAATAGTTAAATCTAAAATCATGTCTCTCAAGAGTGCTCTCTCCTCTGCTCTCTTTGAGAAACAAATAAAACAAACCATTTACCTATCAAAAAAATCATGGCTTAATTTTGAATAGGAAATGAAAATCTTGAGAGAGAAACATGAAGTTACCAAGAATCTGAAGGTTGAGAGTGGGTCTCCTCTGACTAGTTGGGTTTGTGTCTGAGGCACAGAAGTAGATATCATGCAAATCAATGACTGCCATTGGTTTCTGCCAAGAGAGTCACCCACAAACATCACAGTTTTCCCTCTCATCCCTAGAAGAAACTCAACCCCATTGAACCTGCCAAAAACATGCTACAAAACCATTCAGCACACCACAATTTTCAATACAACAAAATCACTAATCAAATCCCACTAATATCATTCTCTCTATCTGCGAGTTGGTTTTTGGAACATAACTACGAGAATAGAAAGTCATGTAATACATGTTGTAAAGTAAGTCCACTTCTCCTACCTCATTATCTCAGAAATGATTTAAATAACTGTCAGACTATTCCTCTCATTGCCAATTAGTTTTGATATAGAACCTTAACAATACAGTTGTAAGATGACTCTCACGCCAACTTGCAAGTAGACCCTTAAATCTTTCTTTTTTGTGAGTTAGTTTTCAAAGGAAAACAAATGAAACAAAAAAGGCTTACCAGCCATGAAATATACTTGTAGACGATTCTTAAACTTTCTCTTTCTCTCTCTTAAAAAAACCAACTTGTAAACAGACTCTAAAATTATAGTTTCTAGTGTTGTTTTGTTAGTACCTTGGAAGGTCACAGTTAAGGGGTCTCCAACGATATTTGAGATAATCAGAATCAGGTCTACCATACATTTGGCAATTGAACTGTGGATCTATGATGGGGCAATTAGAAGAATGGTAAAGTGGGTATGTGCCATCACGAACCCAAGTTCCCAAAAACATTGCACAGTTGGTTTGGTTTGCATGGATCATTGGTCTTTGATGGTGTAGTTGGTTATGGTGATGTCTGAAGCTTAGTATAATAGCTGAAGTTGCTACTTTGCATTGAAGGGAAAGTAGGAAAAGAAGGGTTATATATGAGAGTAAAGCATAAGAGGAAGATAGAGGTTGTTGAAGAAGAAGAAGAAAAAGAGCCATTGTAGAATATAAGGGTAAAGCTAAAAGGCACAGAGAAAGGATGTGGGAGAGGGAAGAAGGATATTTGGACTGTTATCAATATATATATAGAGAATAAAGGATTTGGGTATTGGAAAAATCTACTTCACATTATATTCATTCATTCTTGTGAAATTCAATTGTTTAAATTGGTGAATATATCTAAATTATTGGATTTTTCAAGAATTGTTACTAAGATGTGGAGTAAGTTTTTTTCAGTTGCTCTTGGTGTAAGTGAATCTCTTATCTTAAACATGTCAATTAAATTAAATAAACATCATGTTTCTTTTTATTTAAGTTTCACACTATTTATTTTCCGTGTGATATCTACCTTTTTCCTCAATTTCCCTTGGCTAAGAATTGTTCTTACATAAAAACAAAATTCAGAAAATAAAAACAACGTAGTAGAGTAGGGGTGAGCAGGATCCAGCTCTACCTGCTCATTTGGTATGGCCCGACCATGATCAGATCTGAATAGGGTTGGGTTCGGATTCAAAAATTAAATTCGGTCAATATTTAGAGTCGGGTAAAGACCAAACATGACCCGTTCTGACCCGTCTCATGGCCACTCATTCTTGATGTTTGTATGTGTCTCTGTTCAAATGTGTACAGAGTAATGATACATTTTTTGTCGAAAATATCATTGATTCTCTAATTTTCATCATATATAAATGTTTAATAATAATATATATATATATATATATACACATACGTATATCAATTTATATGTCAAATTATATATTCATAATAATAAATAATATTTAGATGACTTTATCTAAAATGAGTATAAATTATAGTTAATCGGGTCTAGGGTCGGGTCCGAGTTTAAAGGCTAACCTTGTGTATATTTAGGGTCGGTTTAATTTCGGGTTTAGGTTCAAAAAATAATTCAACCAACATTTAGTGTCGGGTAAAGACAAGTCTTAACTCATTCCAACCCGTCTCACGCTCAGTAAGAATGTTCGGTGGATGCTTTTATGGAGAAATGTTATGTCCTGTAAAGAAAGTTTGAGGATGATGTATGTTATTCTTTAAATTCTTATAATATTTTATACCTTAATTAATCTTTCAAATACTAAATATTTAGTTTAATATTTTATCTTAAAAGTCTTTCTGAATTTTTGATGGGATAAATACATCAGATCTAGATATAAAGGGGCCTTAAAATGTGAAATCTAATTATTAAAAAAATGAAATATTTATTCACCGCAAGTGTTAGTGTAAAAATCTATACTATTTACTTGTATTACTTTTTTAAATAACTAATGATGAATTAAATATAAACTATGGATGATGCAATAATAATGTTTAGAAATATATACTGATAGTGCATACATTTTTCTCCTATTAAAATAATGAGTTAGGTGTTTTGTTTTGCTGTGATTAAGTGAGGTATAAAAATGGCTTGTGTGATGGTGAAACAGTAAGAATTTGTCGACATAAAATGAACATAGTAAGTTGTTACTTTTTGTCAAAGAAGCACTTGCTTTTCATGTCAGATGCAAGATTATTTAAAGAAAAAAATGCAGTCAATATTATACCATTCGGAAGGTCTAGCCATGTTTTGATTGGTTATTTTCTTATGGATTAAAAAAGTACAACATATTAAATGTTCTATTAAATTATAATGTCTTGAGGCCTTAGAGTGACAAAAAAATGTGAGTAAATGTAATCAAGCATGGAAGAGAGTTACCACCAATGATGATAACTATTGAGTATGGTTGATGGGTCTCACTTGAAAATTGAAATAAATGATGGTGTGAGTTTTTTAGATGCTTCCCTTCCTTATGAGTTTTTGTTATTTTGTCATAGCTCTTAAGCAAGAATCCTCTTAGTAAAGGAGAACCTTTTGCTCCTTCTTTGAGAGAAGACAATTATGATAAAGCGTATGTTCTTTGCTTTCCTTACATAACATTCACAAAACTATCTTTTGTTGGTCTTAAAAGATAGAAGGATGAGATAAAATAGGCTAATGGGCTAGAGAATTTGGCAGGTTATACCATAAGGAATTTATGTTTAGCGGGTTATATCATTATACCATAAGAAATTTATCTTGTATAGTACCAAATGTATCCTTTCACCTTTTTGGCAATGAGTTAATTTTTTTTGGGTGCGTGACTATTCTCCCAATAAGTATCGCTCTAAAAATTCGAATCATTAATATTTTGGTCATCCAAGGAATCTAGTAGAGTCTTACATTACTTGATCAATGTTTTGTTGGTAGAGTCACCTCAGTTGGTAAAACTATGAGAGATTAAATATGACATATGAGTTCAAACATGATAGTTGTGATCTTCCCCCTCCCTGATTAAAAAAACATTTGCATTTTAAAAAATTAATTATTAAAAAAGCAATACAAATATTCTTTTACTAAATATCTTTAGATTGAGTTAGCATTAATTTCACACTTAGCTTTATGGGTTCATTGAGTATTGTTTGATCACATTGTATCTCTAGGGTAAGTTGTTCAAATACTCCCTCTCTTTCATAAAGATGGTAAAGTTTTGGAAATTAAAAAGGGGGAAATCCTTTTAAATGCTCTGCCTAAACAATCATCAATTCAGTAATTTAATGCATCTTTCATTAATTACTCAATTACACACCATAATATGCAATTTTCAAACATTTTTATTTATTATTATAAGTTTAATTTGAGACAAATTTCCAAGTATTATTTTTGTACCTACCATGGCTCATTCAGTATTAACTACACACCTTGAGAGCAAGCCACTATTTGTTAATCGAGTATTGAGATGAGTATGTCAGACTCAATCATTTTGAAAAACCTATTTAATTTAACAGATCAGACTTTAAGCCATCCAAAAAATCTATTAAGTCTAATAGACCAACCTATTTAGTTATATTATGTAATAATGTTCATATTATACAATTTTAATATAAGTAATGTTATTGTATATATATATAACTTTAATATAAAAATGTATACACAAGTATAATTTAATTATTATGGTTAAAAGAGTCTAGTTAAAAGTAGGCTTAATAACCTATTTAAATGTAGACATGATGATCCATTTCAACATTATATAGTATAATAGGTCTTTAAGTATGCTAGTAGACCAGACTCTTAAATATGTCAGACTTAGGTTTGAATTTTTTAAATAGACTAACAGACCAAACTCAAACTCCTATATACTATATAGGTCCGGTCGATTTAAGGCAAAATCTGACTTAACCTATTTCCACCCTTAATGTAAAGGAAGGGATCACATCTTCTGTCCCAAAAATTGTGTCACTTGATATGATCGGTTGGAAAAAAATATTCAAGTCAAAAGTTCAATAATTAATTGTTTTTCTCACCAATCATATCAAGTAACAGAGTAACACATGGGATAGAAGATGTTTCCTTAAACTAATCTAATACCACATATAACACTGTTTGAGTGAATATACAGAAGATCTGTGTAGATTTTGTTGCTTCCACTCCTATTGAGTTCCTTGCTTGAAGGAGGCATGGTGGTGGTGCGACGTGGTAGTAAGAATGTTTTAGGTTAGAGATGAGATTTTGCAATGGAGCTGGGTGGTGGCAGAGTCCTGGCCTATGGGTATCACTGACTAATAAACGTTAGCTTTAAGCTGATAACTAAGTACTAAACTAGCATAACAATCAAACCTTTATTCGACTAGTGTGGTCGGCTAAGTACTACGCTAGCACAATAAACATATAAATATACAGTGTGCCCCATATTGTTTGTCCCAAAATTATTTTTCAAATAACAGGAATCAGTATGAAATAAGCACAATGCAACAAGAAAATTTGGCATGCTGTATATGCCCAGTCAAATTTTGATTTCTCCAAAACCTATCTGAATTCTATTAACATGCACTAACTGCACATGTAGCTCCATGCTTCTACACAAATATTCTTACTTTGTACAAAAGAAACTAGACTTCTGAGGTTAGTGTGGATTGATGAACACTACCAATCCTCTTCTAAACAAAATCTTTCATGCTCACGGCTTCGATTCCGGGCAATGCCAGCTCATAATGACAATCTACTCATGTGCCTTTCTGACTCTTCTTCGAGTGTAAAACTTAAATGAGCCACTAAACCTGTTATCTTCTTTTACAAGTGACCAATTGGGACTGGTTCCGTTCTGGCACTGTTGTTCCTCCTGACTTGGTTGCTTCTCCTAAGAATCAATTAAGTTATCAGTCAAAATGAAACAAGAAAATGATACAGAAAAGGAAATTCTTTTATTACAACAGTGTCAATCATTAGAACAACAAACATGTTTTCTGTACATCTATCTACGGCAACTTTTGTACTACTTTGACTTTTATACCATAGTACTGGTACTTTGTGTAATAGAAAGAAAAGTTGTCAAGAAAATTGTCACCTTAAACCATAAAAATAACATGCTCTTAGAGCAAATTTAGTGGTTAGCTAAGAAATATGTGTTAAGAGCTTAGCATACTAGCTAACATGCATTGCAGCACTCGAAGGGGATAAGCTTCACCTAGCTAATATGCTAAGTGGAACATATGAGCTAAGGCTACAAAAGCAACAAAATGGGTCCATCTTGTGATTAATATGTGGGTGAATCAGTGTTGCAAGTGATACGTAGGTCCATCTTAGCACGTAATGTGCTTACTATTGGACGGTTGAGTTAGCTAAGGAAGTATTCTAAGGAATTGATGACATCCCAACCCTTAACATACATGAAGTATGATGCTAAGGGATGGAGATGATCTTAAAAGTTAAAACAATTTGAAGGATAAGATGAAAGTACCATGGTAACCTGGTCACAAGCATCACTACCAAGGTGATCATTTTTGCCTGCACAAATACTGGAAAAATATCACATTTGTTAGATTCATCATCACTTCCCAACATAAAATCTCAGAAAAACGTAATTATGCTGACAATTAGAGAAAAATGAAATACTCTACAATGAGATTTGCATGACAATGGAAATCCAACTTGAATGCTTTATTTCCTCTAAAATGCATCATGTTTTAGATATCAAGTGAAGGCAAACTAAGCATATTTACTAGCACTATAACAACAACCATGATCAAAGCCTTTTCCTTACTAGTTGGGGTCGGCAAATGATTGTTTCACCTTGATTGGCTGTCAAAAAACCCAATCTTCTGATTGGCCATTTAGGTCTAGATTCTTCCTAATTGTTTCACCTTGAGTTTTTATTGGTCATTCTCTCCTAATTATGGGGCTATCCTCCATTACCAGCACTTACAAAGACACTACCCGATAAAACCAGCTGCTGAAAGCCACATTTATGTAATATGTCCCCCAAATACATACAAAACACCTTTCTTATATAAAAAAAAATCTACCACAGATTAACTTTGAAACGAAATTTCCAAATTTCAACATTCCAATAACAAAGGGATTATTTTTATGCCAAGAACTAATTCACATGCAACTTTCTAAATGCAGAGTTCTGATACCACTTTCGTTGTTTTCCTTGTCAAACTCATTACTCCACAATAGTAGACTGCCTTTACTTTCTCTCTTATATATGTGTATTAAATACAGCATCTAGTGCCATTATAAAAGGACTAGGACTTAGTAAACAGAGGTGAGACTTACTCATTGCCCATTTGAAGGTACAGTGTCCCTCTTTTCTCAATCTCTTCAGCTTGATATAATTCAGATACTGGACTGGAATTACCGAAGTTAATAATACAACGTCCAGAGTAAGCATAATGTGGTCTTTCTTGGGACTCTGCAATAAGTAGCATTGAAGTTATAATCCAGTTAGAGTGGGAACAAACTTATTTCCTTGTCTCATTCATAAAAAACAAGAATAATAAAAAGTTACAAACCTGTTGACAAAACTGAATCTGGAGATGGTACCTTCATCAAAAGCTTATGGCACATCATGGTACCCTGAAAATCTAAGAACGTGTAGTCCAGAAATTCTGACCTCTCTAAATTTGTCATCTTTACAAAGCCAAAAGAACCTGTCCATGTTTCTAGCACACTAGGAACAGCAGGCAAAACTAGTCTTTCCACTCCTAATTGCATGAGCCTCTGATGAATGAAAAATACAGGTCAGAGAATGATATCTTCAAATATAATTGTTACTCTAGGACTTATTTTATTGTAAAATTACGAGATTGTAATTGTTTCCTGTTTTATCCACCCTCATCACTTTCATTACACACAATCCACACCAGACCTGAATACACGCCATATTAAAATCATCACTATTTACTATAGCCAAAATACACTGCTTGCCGCCTTGCCCTATCAGATCATTTAATAATTTTTAATACCATCTGAGTTACCAGAAACGATAAAAGTACAAAGGACCATAGAAAACAAATAACAAAAAATAAAAAACATCAATAGTAAAAAATGATTTTACTATTGACAGAACTTTTTTAAAATAATTGCAAGCTTAATATTAAAATGGAAAGTTAGATGGAATAATCAATCTTGAGTTCTGTCACAAATGTAGCTGTTGAGATATTATTTAGTTGATTGTGTTGCATCTTTATCTTTACTAGTTTCCTTAGCTGATGCTAATCCCTTAATTTTAGGGATTAATTAGTCTCGGCATTTGCATGATATTGTACACAATATTTCATCAAATAGCAATTATTCACATACATTCAGATAATCAGATTCAATATGGTATCCAAAGCTAGCTTTCTTGACTAGAAACCCTAGTTTCAGATATTGGCATAAGGAGAAGTAGGCACCACAGTTTCACATCAGGTACAAAGTTTGGCACAATGGCATATGGGATAACACAAATTCAAGTCATAAGGGTCATATGCATATGGAGAAGAAATGGAGAAGTAGGCACCACAGAAAGAAGAAATGGTGAAGTAATATAATATGATCATGTTCCCGTTACAATGAAAATCGGGCAATCGATCAATAATTAATATAACATTTATTAGGGAAATCATTATTTCAGTGTGGTATTTAATAATTTTATTGCCAATTTAAGGTATCAAGTAGCTGGACAAGTGGCACAATGTAGAGAAGAGAATTTGTGAAGATTATTCTGGTTTTAGATAGTTTTTGTGAATTTTTCTTGTGAGACATTATGCCAGCATGTTTTATATATAGGTGTTGATTATGTCTTCTCTTCATTTCATTTTCAATCTATTCTAAATTAATATATATTTTTTTAAATTTTAAATTATAAAAGAAAAAGTTACCATGTGCATTGCACGGGTAAAATGCTAGCGAGGCTCTAAAAGCTCCTCATATGGGTAAAACCAGGCCCAGGTTTATTCTCATTGGCCCAAATCAAATTAATAAGAGTGATGAATAAATATGTGGGAGAGGATCAGTTAGTTGGAGGAAGAGAAGATGAATCTATTGTAAGGAAGGGGAATCACGTAGAGGTCTTTAAGTCATTTTTTCTGTTTCCGGGCTCATGCCTTATTGGTACTAGTAACACATTGACACGATTAAAAAATAGATTGCCCAATGTGATTACTTTCTTTTAATAGAACAACCAGGTGAGAAAACAACCAAGTGCAATATTATACCATTTAGACCAGGCCAAAAAAATAACAAAAACAAAAGAAAGGATTCCAAGGATGGGAAATAGACCAAAAAAGATAAGTAAAGGGGAACCTCAGAACAAAAGAACAAAAAAAGGATAAGGGGAAAATATGTGATTAACCTTTTCGAGCTCATTCATTAAAATGCGACACATTCCATGTCGACGGTACTGAAATCTGGTACCAACAAGAGGTACTTCTGCCACTTTCCTTCCATGGACCCTAAAAAAAGTTGAAATAGCCAATCAGACTACCGTAACATGAAAAGAGGTAGAAAGCTTCAGCTAAATAGAACATGCAATAAAACCAAGCCTGGTGCTTGATGGTGATAGTCTGATAGATCCTATACTCACCTAACAGTTGCCACACTAATCAGTTCATCATTTCTCTCCAGAAGAACATTATAGAAACCCTTGAAATTTAATCGATTAAGCTTTGACCTACAAAGTTCCAAAGTGCATAAATAAGGTATTAACTTTGAGATATAACAATAATGTAACACAATTTAGAAACAGATATCATGGTCACAAACAGTAAATATAGTATATGTAAACCTCTTCTTGTAATAGACTTATGGATACCATGGTATAATTTCTAAGAACGAAATATTGTCATGCAAACAACTTTATTTGTTACACAAAAACATAACAGTCCAAATTGAACCTCTCAAGAAAAGTGAGATTAAAGGTAAAATATCATCACATTACAATTTTTTGAGATATAGAACTATGATCCGCAGGTACCTCCCAATCATTTATAGACTATGAAAGTATGAATGATTTTAAGCATTAATGATGAGTATAATAAACACAGAATACAGAGAATTATAATAAAACATTACAAGCGTAGCTTGAAGGCTTAGAATTTCTCACCATCTGCTAAATATAACATCTTCCATAAGATCTCTGCTGGAGAAAGGTTCCTTTAAGGGCTCAAAACATTCATGCATCACTGATAGCGCAACATTGAGTTTGCTAAAATTTTCTGCCAATGGCTCATTTTCAGTGCTATCGAGATCACAACTCCCGGAGGTGATAGACTTCACCAATGTCCAAGTTAGATTTCCCACACCCACTGAAACTGGCTCTCCTAATAGTTTATGCAAGGCTGCACATATCTGCAAAAGAATAGAGAAGATAATCCAAAGTAACATCAACAAAATCAAGCATCATTAACTAGCTATCAAATGATACATGCATAAAAGCAGGTACGGTCAGAAAACTCAAGAAGCAAATAAAGAGCTCATCCTAGATTAGCAAGCATTAATACCATAAAACTCTTATATCGAACTTTTGACCACTATCACCTATTCAGAACATAAACAATAAATACAACTTTGTTGCAATTAAAAGCAGTAGAGTAATGCTTCCAATAAAGTTTAAATTAAACTCAGCAAAACAAAAAAAGAAAACAAAATCTTGATGTAGATAGATAAGAAATACAAATTTTCAAGCAAAATATAACTAAAATCTTCCTAAATCTAGAAGAAAAAGAGGGGGGGGGGGGGGGGGGGTGATATGGCTACCTTTTCACAGTCTTTTCCACAGAACCAATTTTCCAAATCTCCTCTCGATTTACATAAATCTCTATTCCTCAGGCACCTAACATGATCTGCATAAGGTTGAAAAGGATGACACCGTGAGCATTGCAATGTTCTTTTAAATGCACACAAATCAAGGGAGGCCCAGTGCACGAGGCTTCCACCTAGTGGGGTCTGGGGAGGGTAGATGTACGAATCTTAACCCTCATAAGTGAAGATGTTGTTTCCGGAATTTGAACTCATAACCAAGTCACAAGGAAAACAACCTTATGTTGCTTAGAGGGTAGGTATGCATGTAAATACACACTCAAATCAAAAGATATCCAGGCATGGATGAATTATTAAAGGGAATATACATATTATCTTACATTTGTGTTCACATTGAATGCAAGTAAGGAAATGTCCATCCTCAGCACCATCAATTTTGCTTTGGCCACACAGCCCACATCGACATGATGGACAAAACCAATCACCATCAGGGATATCCTATACAGGAAAATGAAACCAGCCCAGGAAACAAGTCAGATCCAAGACCAATTAATGGTATGAAATGAAAGTCCTCAAATAAATTAATAAAGAAAGCAAAAATAATATAGAAGTGAACATGGCATTATTTATAAGGATAATGGTTAACCTACCTCCAAACCAAGACACGTCTTATGAAATGAAGATGGGCATTGATCACATAAAATAAGTTCACCACCATAGTGGCAAACAGAACAAAGATAATCATTCTCATTTTGACATAAATCATTGCATGGTTTTTCCATACTTTCCCTTGTCTTGTGATCTTGCATTATTTGTATTTGGCAATCTAAGAGTGACCTACCATCTTCCAAATGGATACTAGCAGCGGGTCTGCTGGTACGAATGCTGCTAACATGTTTTTCAAAGCCGGCAAGAGTATGTACTGTTTGACAACAGCTACACCTGATTCCATCACGACTTATTCGGCCTTCAGACAAAGCCCGGTTCCTACCTTTCGTCTGGTAATAAACTTTAGACCTTGGTAACACCATGTTGCTGTCTATCAACCAAGACAGAACATTTTGAGGTTTATAGTGAGATGGACAAGGGGTAGACACCTGTTGCACAGTTTTACTTGACCGCAGCACCCTTAGAGGTAGTCCATTGCTTTGAAACTTAAGTAGGTTGGACTTCGAATTCTTCAAGCATTTCCGCTTCTGCTTTCGAGAAATTGTCATGTTAGGATTACTTTCTTGGATATAAAAACCGCATGCAGTGTGGAGTGAATGGAATCTCCGGTTTTCTGGAGATGTATACAACACCCCCCTTCTTCTATTATTAGGAGGTGGATCCGTAAGGATCCATCCTACTGCTAACAGATGCTTCCTTGCTTTCAGTATCAACTTTCTTTTATCAGCCATGTCCATCTTAGATGCATGTGAGTAATATTCCACAACAGCTTCAGGGCAAAATTCACATTCATATGTATCTTCCACAAGAGGTGGCACAATCGGTGTAAGAATGTCTATATCCTGCATCTTTTGCGATTGATTAAGAACATGTGAAAGATGGCTGTCATCTGTAGAATGCTTCATACTTTGATCCTTTTGGGACAGCATGGAATCCATTAGCATATTACAAACTGTAATAAGTGAATAATAAATCTTCTGGCCATTTTTATCAGGTGACTTGTATCTGTACCTGTATTGGTTAGCATCGTAACGTGATGTCCACTCAATTTCCCATCCAAGATATGCAAGATGTTTCAGTACTTCTTCCCTCGCCTTAGAACGATGAACTCCAAGTGCATAATCCGTAACAGCATTAGGACAAAATTGAACTTCAGACAGTATCAGAGGATTCCAATTTGATCCTGAACAACTTGAGCATCCACTTTCTCCTTTTTTTTCAGAACTAGCACCTGCAACTACTTCACCAGCATCATGACAGGAAACTTCTTTCTCCAACTCAGGTAAGACATCTTGAACAGGAGGAATAGGTTCTTCCTGCACCAAAATTTTCTTTCCAGTAAAGGTCATATGAGAGTCTGCCATAAGATGCATATCTGATTCCCCACCCACCAAAGGATCAATATCACATTTCTCATAGTTTTGAACAGTATCTGACAAATTTAATGAGTCGCCTTTTTTCAGAGGGATGTCACCTTTTCCGAGGTCAGAATCAAATGCATTATCAGGACTACCGATGCAATTAAAATTTGTATTGCCACTGAATTGGCTGCCAGAATTTACAACAGCCAGATGGTTGGCCTGATCAACTTCCCAATTGGAGTCAGGATTAGGAGTAGGTTCAACTGACTCCAGCTCTGGTGTTTCTTTCAGTAAAGCCCTTGGTAGGTCTATTCGTGACAAGACTTCTTCAAGTGTAATAGTCAAGTAGTCTCTAATTACCTTCATTACCGGGTCTCTCCATAAAAACTTCACATTCAAAGTCCACTCCCTAATCATGTCAAAGTCCTTTTTTGTCCGTAAATCATACCAAATTTGCTTTGCTGAAACTGCAACAAGTGATACCGTGTGAAACTCCTCAATCAATTCAAGAAAAACCCACTTCCCTCGTCGCTCCCACACCTGAGTAAGTTCATCCCAATCCTGAGTAATCCGCAATTGATGAATTCCAATAGTCATTTCATCACCCAAATCTGGGAAAAACACTCTCCTCTCCTCCATTCCATCACGGTGATCAAATATAACACCTTCCCACCAAGCTTCCTCATGATTCGCATCAACACACAGACCAAACTGAAGTTCACATCCCTCAAATGAAATCATAGGAGGTGGTGGCCTAATCAACCCGCGAGTGTAGACATATGAAGAATCACTATCACCATCCAAACCACCAGAAACATTGACTACTTCCACATAATCCATTCCATCATCATCTAAAATATTATCATATCTGACATGCCACTTCAGCTTATCAAACTTTATAACTCTCCCCGGGTGCCATGAGCCCAAAAAACCGTCCTCCTCACTCCTCACCTGAAAAATTATGAAACTTTTCAAGATCCTGAAATGGAAAAATCTCATATGAACAAAATCATCACACTCATGTTCACCACCAAGTATCTTAAAAATAGGAACTGATCATAATGAGAAGTAAATATTGCAACTTTTGCAAATAATAACTCCACATTTGCATTAACAGAAAATCACCTGAAATTTTTTAAAATCTTTCAAATTCGAGAATTGGAAAATTTCAAATTAAGAAATCATCATTCATCACACTCATGTTCACCAATTAACTTAATAGCAACTAGTCATCATGAGGGAAAAAATTGCAACTTTTTCAAACAAAAGTGACTCCACATTATCACATTACCATAAACAGTGCCAGAGAATAAAATACATTTGCATGAATGGCAAAGAGAAAGAACATAAACCTGTTAGTGAGAATTCAATCATGAAAACAACAATGGCGTAGGTGTAATGTAGCTGAAATAATTCAAAACACAGTGACCCAGTACAACATTCATGGAAAGTAATCAAAACCCAAAATTAAGAACAGGTAGCACAAGTAGAAACAAATGCACAAATATAGAAACAAATGCACAGATAGAAACCCAATTAAAATAAAATAAAAGACAGACTGTTTAAAAGGAACAAAACCCCAAAATTTCAAAAACGAAAAAAATCATATCTTTATTAAGAAAAGGGTTAAAAAAAATCGACATTACCTCGACCCGTTCATTGAGAAGAAGTTTTGATTTTTTGCTTTCATCGACATGACCCCTTTTGCGCTTTTTGCTTCGAGAATTCTTCACCGCCATTGAAGAGAAATTTCGAATTTCAAAACGACGGCGATTACACTACAATGTTTTGAACACAATCTCACTCTTCAGTGTTTCCTTTTTTGCATGCACATTTGGATATAAAGTTTATAAACCACAATAAGAAACAGTAAGAAAAAAAGAGAGAGAGAAAAAAGGAAAGAATCTGATTGAAAATCAAACGACGAAGATTATATCCCAAATATTCGCGAAACGCATTCTCTCACTATCTAATACTTTGACTCCAAGGAACACTTTTTCTCATACGACTCTGAGTTTTAAAGGGAAACAAAATCTGTTTTTTTGTGAGATTATCTTATTGGCCCATGTCATTCAAGTACGTGGGGTTTCTTAGCGGGTCCAAATTTGTGACCAATTTTTCACGAGTTTGGCTCATCTCCTATAATAAAGAGGTCAGTGAGCCCTCAGATTGCGACACATGTAATAAAAAAATGGACGGTTGAGATTTAAAATTGTATTACGTGTAATCGATTATCATATGGTGTAATCGATTACATCAGTTAAACAGTGTAATCGATTACACAACCCTGGTAATCGATTACATATTTAAAAAAAATAGAAAGACATGGTTCTGATAAGTGTAATCGATTACACCAGTTAAAAATTTAAAATACAAACTCAACGGCTTTCTGTAATCGATTACAATGTGAAAAAATGCACATATCTGATGCTTTTAATATGTTGTAATCGATTACGAGTATAGTGTAATCGATTACATCATGTAAATGCACAGATCTGATTAGTTTATCATCATGTAATCGATTACCATGGTTGTGTAATCGATTACACTGTTTAACTGGTGTAATCGATTACACCATATGGTAATCGATTACACGTAATACAATTTTAAATCTCAGCCGTCCATTTTTTTTATTACAGTGTCGCAATCTGAGGGCTCACTGGCCTCTCCATTACAGGAGAGGAGCCAGACCCATTTTTCACTTAAGATCTTCATTTAATTCTCTTTGGTCAAATAAGTTTTACTACTTCAACTAATTACTTCTCTATAATAGTTTAAAAAAGCGGTTTTGTCAATACATTAGAAAAAATAGCTTTTGGGGAGTGATTTTATTAAAGAGAAAATAAAAGTTATAATTAATATAATTGTGATATAAAAGTTAAAGTTTTTTTTACTTAAAGTTATCCGTGTATTCGTATGTGTTGTTATTTTTTTGTCGCGTGGTTAAGAACGTACATATTACATGTGCATTCACATAGTTAAGAATACATATATTACTCGTACATTCGTATGGTTAAAAAAATGTACATGTTACTCGTGTATTCGTATTGTTAAGAACAAACATGTGACTCATACATTTTAATGATTAAAAGCATATATGTTACTCGTACATTCGCATTGCTAATAACACATGTTATTCATGCATTCACATAGTTAAAACATACATGATGTCCATGCGTTCACATTTTTAAGAATACACATGTTACCGGTATTACCAATTCAAGTACAATTTTATAATAAAACTATTCAAGTTTGGTGCTCGATATTAATTACATTTTTCACACAAAGTAAAAAAAAATTTGAAAGAGGCCAGTTGAGAAAAAAATATTTTAGTCTCTTCCTCTTCACCATCTTTCTTCATCTCTAAGTGGTGTGTGGTGTGAAAGGAGAATGCATGTTTGTGAATTGTAAGAGATAAACACAAAAACACACACTCTAGAGCTTTGGCAACAATAGACATAAAAAAAAGAAATTAAATAGTGAGCTTGCATATCCAAAAAAACACCAAAAAGTTAACATTCATAAGTTAGAACGGAAGAAGTAAGGAAATATTGAACTAAAAATTGCAGAAAAATTCATTTTGACCCTTATTCATCAAGCAAAAATGACCAAAAAATTGAAAATAACACCAAGAAATTCGAAATAATGTGTAATGATAAATCATACAAAAATGTTATCTTGAAATCAAAAAAAAAAAAGCTTCATCCAACAAAAAGGGCCAAAAAATGTTATTTTGTCAAGTAAAAATATTAACACTCCTATAACCTTACACATTTTCAAACACAAATAATTAGAAGTTATAAGATCTCATGATAAAAAAGGTTGGGTGAATGAGATAATGTACATATAGGAAGTTGTAAAAAAATTATACATTAGAACAAAGAACCCAAAAACATACCTTGTGAAAAAATGCAAAAGAAGGTTTTGGTGAGTTTGAGATTGGGAAAATGGTGAAAGGGAAACAAATAGATAGATTGGAAAATGGAGAAAGAAGAGTCAATGAAATTTGAAATGAATGGAATGTACAAAAAGAAAAGATGAATGAAGTAGAGAGGAAATGAGTAAAATATCCATAATAATATTAAATGTATACATAAAGAAATATGTCATACAATTTATATTATAATTCAAGTGTCAAACATAGGTTATCCCCTCTTACTAATTACTAATTAATATTCATTTCACTAATTATGATAGCTATGAAGTTTTGTTATTGAGAAAAAATGAATTTTGGTTATGACACATGTCAAAGATGAATATTGGTGTAACTTTTATATAATATATATATATTAAATGTTGTTATGATTATTATTATATCTTATTAAATAATATAGTGAGTAATGAATAACGGGTGGAGTTACTTTTATCTTGTGTGAGGGGGTGTATAAAGTGAAATATCTTTATTGTGATGGATCAGTTTTATTATTATTATAGGTTATTAAATAATATATTAGGTAATGAATAATGGATAAGAATGTACTTTTATCTTATGTGAAAGGATGTACATTAAGAAAGTGGTACATTTTATGAGAGAAAATTCTAAGTGAGATTGTGACACTTGTCAATATGACAAAACTTTTTATTATTATGTAGTAAAGTATATAGATTAGACCAAAATAACCCAGCTCACATGATATAATACTAGTCAAATTAGTTAGAAATGGATCAATACCTGTGTTTTTTAGTGAATCATCCTCTCTTATGTTGAACTAATCTTTGGATGTGTGGTCAATGGGCATGCCTCATAATAACAATTTTCTCACAAACAATAATATATAGGTTATTGTATAAACTTGGGAAAGAATCCTCTCAATTAATGGAGAGACAAGTGATCACTTTGCACTTACACTTAGGGTTAAAAATGTTATTACATTTTATCTTAAGCATAAAAGTGTCAAATCAAATTTCATTTTCTCTTATTTTGGGTGTACTTGCTTCTCCATTAATGGAGAGGATGGAGAGGATCCTAATTCTATAAACTTTTAATTTATTAAACATGTTTGTGATTTGAGTGGTCTATGGTTTAAATATTGACCAATTGGTTGAACTAGTAATCTAATGTACTAATAGATGGTAGAAGCAAATTACTTTATATATAATAAATAATTTTTATTTATAAATATATAATTATGTATAAATGCAAAATTTTATATGATTAATAATTATGTATAATTATATTGAATTAATATATTTTCATCTTTTCTTAGACCAATGTAAAACAAAACATTAGAGTTGCGTTTCATTTTTTTAAAATTTTAAGTTAATCGTTCGGTTCACTTCCCGAGTTATTTTGGTTTAACCACGTTTAACACTGTTGCACCGTAGTTTCTCTGGTTCAAAGCAGTTCAATCCCTCATTCAGCTAAGACAGCAAACCAGAGTCGTTTTCAAGTTCGATCAGCGGTCGTACTGGTCAGACCTGTAACATCCAAAATTTGAGTCTTCAAAATTATAGTAACAGTCCTGGAAGCCTCGCTTGAGCGAGAGATTCTCGCCTGAGCGAGAAAGGATCACCTGAGAGGGTGAAATCCTGGGCTATACTGGAGGATTCTCGCCTGAGCGAGAGTTGTCTCGCCTGGGCGAGAAATGGCAATTTTGGGCCATTGACACTGTGAGATTCTGTTTTTTTTAACAGTGTAATCGATTACACAATCCTGGTAATCGATTACATGCTGATAACTAGTCAGACCTCTGTATTTTACATGATGTAATCGATTACAGTATACTAGTAATCGATTACAACATATTAAAAGCATCAGATATGTGCATTTTTAACAGTGTAATCGATTACACAATCCTGGTAATTGATTACATGCTGATAAACTAATCAGACCTGTGTATTTTACATGATGTAATCGATTACACTATACTCGTAATCGATTACAACATATTAAAAGCATCATATATGTGCATTTTTTTACATTGTAATCGATTACAACATGTTTGGTAATCGATTACATCAAGGTTTGTATTTTAAATTTTTAACTTATGTAATCGATTACACCATATGGTAATCGATTACACTTACGACGACTGCTCTTTAAAATAGAAACCCAAACACATTTTAGGGTTAAAACTTTGAAGAGAAGAGAGAGAAGCTGCAAGGAGCCTTAGGACTCGTCTTAGAGCTTGAGAAGAGGTAAACCTCTTGTTTCTAACTTTTCTTCTTCCTCTCTAACTTGTTTTGGGTATATTAGATCTATTTTCAAAACATGAGAAACCATGGAAACTCATTCTTTAGAGTTATGGTTCGTTTTATGTTATTTTTCTCTTGTAAACTCGTGGGTTAGAGTTGATATTTGATGAATGGAAAGGTTTTGTGGGTTATTAATGAAAAACCGAAAAACCCCTAATATGAGAATATGGGTATAAAGAGAAAGAGATGAAATGTTAGATGTGGATGATGAGTTTGTGCTATGATGTTGTTATATGAGATGCACATGTATGTTTAGGTGTTCGGAAACTTGTATTGAAGTAGTTTTGGAAATCTTGAATATATGTAAATCCTTTGTATGCTTGATGATGAAATATGAGTTATTTATGTGTTATTTTGAATAAATGACTGACATTGTTGTTATTAGTGGAAATGAGGAAAGATCCTAAGGTTGGAGGAAATCGCGGAGAAGACTTTTAAAGTTACTCGGAACCGATTCCCAACACTCACCAAGGTAAGGTATAAGTGTCTATAAACCATATTTGCTGATATGAATGAGGTATGTGAAAGAGGTAATGGTTTAAAATGATACGTTTGGAATTTATGCATTATGTTGGAAAATGCGTGACTTTTCTGTTTTGTAAAAGGAATTCAATCTATTTGGGGGAGTACCAAAGGAAATATGACTCAAAACGAATTCAATCTATTTGGGGGAGTACCAAAGGAAATATGACTCAAAACGAATTCAATCTATTTGGGGAGTACCAAAGGAAATATGACTCAAAACGAATTCAATCTATTTGGGGAGTACCAAAGGAAATATGACTCAAAACGAATTCAATCTATTTGGGGGAGTACCAAAGGAAATATGACTCAAAACGAATTCAATCTATTTGGGGAGTACCAAAGGAAATATGACTCAAAACGAATTCAATCTATTTGGGGAGTACCAAAGGAAATATGGCTCAAAACGAATTCAATCTATTTGGGGGAGTACCAAAGGAAATATGACTAAAAAACGAATTCAATCTATTTGGGGGAGTACCAAAGAAAATATGACTCAAAATGAATTCAATCTTATTGGGGGAGAACCAATGGAAAGACGACTCAATAAAAGTAACATTATTGGGGGAGAACCAATGGAAAGATGACTCGATAAAAGTAACATTATTGGGGGAGAACCAATGGAAAGATGACTCGATAAAAGTAACATTATTGGGGGAGAACCAATGGAAAGATACTCAATAAAAGTAACATTATTGGGGGAAAACCAATGGAAAGATGACTCAATGAAATTAAAATTATTGGGGGAGTACTAATGGAAATATGACTCAAACGAATTAACATTATTGGGGGAGTACCAATGGAAATATGACTCGGAGTAATGAATGTCGTATGCATGCTATAGGATATATAGTATGTGATATATATTCTATAGGGTGAATATGGATGATAAAGTGGAAGATGTAAACAATGAAAGTCATATGCATGTTATAGGATATATAGTATGGGATATATATTCTATAAGGTGAATATGAAGGATGAGTACTTCACAATGAAAGTCGTATGCATGCCATAAAGTATATAGTATGAGATATATATTCTATAGGGTGGATATGAATGATGAGAAGTATGAGGTTTCGAAAGAACGTAGTAGGCGTGCTATAGAATATATATTATGAGATATATATACTATAGGACGAATATGAATAACGTGGAAATGAAATAAAGAATATATGAACGTTTACATTTACTTATTTGTGGTTATGATTTATATCAATGCTTAATTATATTTGAATGTGGATTATCAAGTGATGTTAGTTTTGAACTAATGACTTACTCCCTTTTGTTTTGTGTGTTGTTTATGATAATCCCATTGTAGGTAAATGAAGGATTTTGAGAAGAAGCTCACTTAGGAAGCTTTTGTGTTTATAAACCTATTTGTCTTTATTTGCTACTTGACGTTGTGATATGTGTAATTATGAGCTTTATAAATTTGGGAGATCCATAACTGGTTGTATGTGGTAAATGCTATTTGAATGAATTATGTTTTTCCGCAACATAACCTTGTATGATAATATAATGGGGTAAATAGTATTTTTAAAGAGTGAAACTTGAGGGTTTTCAATGAAGGTGACGACTGTATGTAAGAAATGATTAAAATAAATGAAAATTTTTGAAGGGTAGAAAATCGGGTTGTTACAAGACCGCCCGGTCCGGTTCAAAGACAACACCTACACGCACACCAAAAACACAATAATCTCTCACACCAAAAAAACGAGTCGGACTCCTCTTCGACAATGGAGAAGGCAATCCTAGTTTATAGTGTATTTTAAGGATTAAGATGTAATATAAATATAAATTAAAGTGTAAAATTGTCAATACACTTTAATGTTTCAATGTTTTTTTTCCATCCTTTCAATTACTGGAGAGAAGAGTAACTCCAAAAAAAACAACCACCTCTCACACCAGAAACACTCAAAGCAAAGCCATCATCCACACCACAAACACTTATACCACACCCAAACATACACCAGAAACACCCCAATCATAACCACCTGAGGAGGATCCTCACAGAGAAGCACCCGAAAACCACTAAGGACTCTGCCACTTATTGGTCATTCTCCTCCACTACTGGCCCATTCTCCTCCTCCTCCACTAATTCATCCCCACCACTCCATTCTTCTCCACCACTTGTGCCTATATTTATTTATTCATTCACTTGATCACTACTTCAACTATCATTATTACCTACTATTCTATCACAACAATTACCCATATCATCAATGCCAACATTGATCATTAGTTTCTCCACCATCATGTTACAGTAAAGATCATCTTCATTAATGGGGAGACAAGTACCACAAAAATACAAATGAATAATAATGTAATAAGACATTTTTATCTTTTTGTATATAATAGAATATCAATTTTGTCATTGAAAATACAAAAAAAATATAGTAATGGTCTAATGGAGAGGATCATTACTCATCAAGTTATCAGTGCCACAACATTAATTAAATGGCTTTTAGCTTAAAAATATATTTGAAGTTAAAAAAAGATATTAAAACTTTACAGTTAATTTTAAAGCTAGTATTTATAGCTTTTCCTTTTTTAAGTAGTTTTATAAGCCAAAAAAGCTGGACAAAACATAACCTATCTATCCACTTGAAAAATCGAGTGAAGCCTGTTTTAATAGCAATATCACAAACACACCAAGCTGCCCCACCTTACATGTAAGCTAACTTAAAGTTAAAAAGATAAGATAAAGATCTATTGTCCCCAAACATGTTCCGAACCAATCAAAATATGACATATCAATTAAAAAATATATATTTACTTCATTTTAATTGATTTGAGACAGACTTGGGATCCTATCCTAGAAAGTAAGCACTAGTCAAGCACAACCACATGTATGTAGCTTTTACACTTCCTTCTCTCCTATCCCAATCCATATTTTGTGACGCATATCTAGCTCTCTGATTTTCTTGCACAACAAAAATTCAATGAAACCCATTTCAGGTTAAGACCCAACAATAACAAACATGGCTTGGTTAAGATATCTCTCAAAATTAACCAACAAAAAAACATCCCATAGACCCAAAATTACAGACCCATTTCTTCTTTTACCACCCTTTAACTTTCTCTCACACTTCAGCTCCAACACCAATGTGGCTAAGCCTTTTACTAACCACACCAACTCTGGTTCGGGTTTGGAACCAACTAAGCCTAATGAGAAACCAAGGGTGGTGGTGTTGGGTTCAGGGTGGGCTGGGTGCAGGTTCATGAAGGGTTTGGACACAAATATATATGACATTGTTTGTGTCTCACCACGTAACCACATGGTGTTTACTCCACTATTGGCTTCTACATGTGTTGGAACACTTGAATTTAGATCTGTGGCTGAACCCATTGGAAGGATTCAACCAGCTATTTCTAGAGAACCTGGTTCTTATTTCTTCCTTGCCAATTGTATTGGCATTGATGCACATAAGCATATGGTGTGTTAACTTGTTTTTTTTCATCATATGTCTTTTCTTCTAATTAAAGTGAGTATAGTCCAATTTCTAAGTTTATACATGGATTGCATTAGTTAATGGAGTATATGCTAGTTTTTTTGGAAATTGATTCTCTCCGGTACCGGAGAGTCATAGAAATGTAAAAATGTAAGAGGAGATGATTTTCAAAAATAATTAGTACGTTACCAAATGTATTCCTATTCTATGATTAGATAACTAATTCTGAAATATGAAAATTTAGCACAATTTTATACTATTAGAAAGAAATGTTCACATGATTAAATTATGGTGAGAAAGAAAGCAATTTTGAAAGTTATTATTGGATTCTAAGTTTCCCAAAAAAAATGTTGCCACATATTGGTGGCCACCTAGTGGGCCTGTAGGAAGATAATAAACATATACGGGCATAATAAATGTCCAACGATTTTAGTTTTATAGATTTATTAGATTAGGTCAAAAATATGTTAAAAACTTAAAATATTTTAAAATATATTATAGAGAATGTGTAGAATATATTTGAATATTGAGATAATACTATTACTTATATCTTAGATCTTATAGTATCTTATATTACTTTTATTTTTGATTTGTTTTCATATATAACGAGGAATTAGTTTAGTACTAGTATATAAAGAATGTAAATGTTATGTCATTTGTATCAAAAAATAATCACAATGCTATTACATCATCACTCAATATTACCAATACAATTTATTATTTTGAGCATTCTTTTTTTCATTCCATACCTCAACTATATAATTTCAAGAAGACTCTCTTATCAAGGTTTATAGACTTTATAATGATTCAACTCATATTTCATACATATATAAGTTTGAATTTAAAGATGTAAGCTAGAATCCTATTAACTATATAAGGAATCCTATTATTGATATGATAATTTACAAGTAGATATGTGATCATCATAAAATTTTAATTAAAAAAATTAGTAGAAAAATCTCCTTTGTATGACTTGATAGTGAACATGAAAAACACATTTTTTCAATAATTTATTTTGTGTGACCATATCAACGATAGAAATTATTCATTTCTTTTTTCTTTTTGCAGAGTACATATTATCCATCATTTGTGCTACATCAAACATAATTATGCATCTTTATATCCTTGTCCTTGGCATAAGTTGATGAAGACTATTGTAGTATGCCAGACTTTCCTCTATTCAAATATGTGTGACTAGTTACTAGCAAGACAAAAAATGGTTAAAGACATATAACACGTCATATTTGTAGACACTCAATCATAGTTTTACACATCATTAAATTATGGGTCTCACTAAATTAATTCATGTTTTTTCCTCTCTCTTTTTTCTTTCCCCCTCTTTATCTTCTATTTAATAATTTAGTGTAATGTGACCCATAATTTAATGATATGTCAGACTATGATCAGGTGTCTACAAATGCGACGTGTTAAGGATATCTTCAACCAAGTCTTTCTCAGTAGTATTATATTACATCATTTAACAATGAACTTTATGATGATTGTTATCTATTTGTTTCTCCCCTATTATAGTAAATGCAACATAATTACAATGCCTAGCATAACTTCAAACCATGGTAGATTGGAATATAATGTTGGTACATTCATATTTGCATGGTTACTAAAGGAGTATTTGATGCTTGTGTTTGAAGGTACAATGTGAGACTATAACTGATGAAGTACAAACAATTGATCCATGGAGATTTACAGTCTCATATGATAAGCTAGTAATTGCATTAGGATCACAACCCTCCACTTTTGGAATTCAAGGAGTCAAAGAACATGCTAGTTTTCTTCGTGAAGTTCACCATGCACAAGAAATTCGTCGAAAACTCCTCCTTAACTTGATGCTATCAGATGTTCCAGGTTCGGTGTAGTTATGTTGCGTTTACAACAATTGTGGAAAATGGCGGCTGAGATTCTAAAACCATAATATTGTGGCCGCAATGGGCAATAATATTTCATAGTAATATATGACCAGTGTTTTAAATTGTGGTTGTGGTCGTGAATACGGTAACGGTTGTGTCTACTGCTATCGCAGTCATTGCGACCATTACGATGCGGATTGCGGCTGTTGCGGTGTGAATTATTTGGTGATTAAAACAATATTTTTGAATATGATACGGTCGGATGCGGCATAATGCGGTTCAAATACGGTCCAGTGCGTTTGTGTTGCAATACCATGTGGCCGCATCATTATGATTCGGAGTCACATGGCAATTTTGGTGTGATGCGGTTGCGGTGTCCACCACAACCTCAATATTGCGGCCGAGTCAGGTGATGCGGTCTGCAATTTAAATGACTGTATATGACATTGTGTTTTGTTTGAATGCAGGGATTTCAGTAGAGGAGAAAAAAAGGCTTTTGCACTGTGTGGTTGTGGGAGGTGGTCCTACTGGAGTTGAATTCAGTGGTGAGCTTAGTGATTTTATTATGAAAGATGTTCGTCTAAGATATACCCATGTCAAGGATTATATCCGTGTTACTTTAATTGAGGTATGCTCCATAGTCTAATAAATTTTATACAAACTTAAGAAAACCATTTTTGTTATTGTTTATTACCATTTTATCTAGGCCAAAAATGTCTTCCGTTGGGAAGGATTATATCTCATTGTCTTAAAGACTAATTTAAATACATCTAACTATTTTTTCATTGCCGATTAATTTTGAGATGAAACTTTAATATTTGGTGTGATAATCTATTGTGTTAACCAATATATTCATGCTTTATTAGGCGAATGAAATATTGTCTTCTTTTGATGACCGGCTAAGGCGCTATGCTACCAAGCAATTGACAAAGGTGAGGACATGAGGTATATATTTCAAGAATTTTGCCTTGCCATTTGAAGAAGAAATGATGATATTGATCAATTAAAACATTTAGAAAGTACATTAATTTTGTAGGCTTTAAACTAAGTAGGATAGAGAGGAAATATGATCTAAAACAAATGTATTTTTTGGTTTCTCTACTAAATTAGTACACTATCGGTGCATACATTTTTTTCCTCATGTTATATTCCAAATATCTATAGTTAAATGTGAATCTTTCATGCATAGATTGGAATCTTTCATGCATATATTCATGTAGTTTCTTTCAGTCAGGGGTTCGTTTAGTTCGTGGCATTGTGAAAGATGTAAAAGCTCAAAAGATTATTCTTGATGATGGTACTGAGGTTCCATATGGATTGTTGGTATGGTCTACTGGTGTTGGTCCATCACCTTTTATTCAATCTTTGGATCTTCCAAAAGCTCCTGGTGGAAGGTTAGTATCCTTTGTACTCTGGATTCCCAGGTATTGTAATAGGCCAAATGTCAAAGTTTCGATTCCCGTGAGGAACATTTGTTAGGAAGGGCAGTCACGCACTCCTTCGAAATATATTAGTTCCTTACGCTTGGTTATACAAAAGAAAAAACATATTTCACCCACTTCCTACTGAGTCAGTGACAAATGACAACCTATATAAAGTTAGAAATTTTCTGCTGATATATGTAAAGATTTTGAATTTTTGTACTTGTCTTGTCAGGAATCTAGGGTCTAGTGTATATAGTGATCAATAATGCTAAACACACACACATAAATTTACAACACAGATTAGAACTATGCAGGACAAATACTGACAGACAACAGATACAGAAACAACAAGAACAAACAAATTCTGAAATTGCTAGAAATGGACACAACTTTTCTATGCATATAATGTTTTTAAAACAATTGATAACTCATTGTACCAAAATGTGTCTCAGCCAAAAAATAGTGTCTGTCTATTGCATTTATGTCATATAATCACAATATGACTACCACCATAGTTAGATATGAATACATGATGCCATTTAACTCCAGGAATGTACATAAAACATTTCCCATATAGTGACTCCAGGAATGTATTATCGGAAAGCGAAGTCTGAGTTTTTTCTTAACAGGATAGGCGTTGACGAGTGGCTTCGCGTTCCTTCAGTACAGGATGTGTTCTCAATAGGTGACTGCAGTGGATTTCTTGAAAGTACTGGAAGACAAACACTTCCAGCATTGGCCCAAGTAAATGATATTGTGTTCTTCCTTTAAATTCCTGCAATTTGTAGTTTTGGTTTTAGGCTAAGGTCTGATACATTTCATAGTAGTAATGAATAATCAGTGATATGTGGTGTTGCTTGTTTCTCCTTTACCATAATTTGATGCATATTACCATTTGAATACCACAGGTGGCAGAGAGGCAAGGTAAATATTTAGCACAAGTGTTAAACAAAATTGGTAAAACAGGTGCAGGCTATGCAAATAGTGAAAAAGAAGTAGAATTTGGTGAGCCCTTTGTTTACAAGCACCTTGGAAGCATGGCAACTATTGGCAGATACAAGGCTCTTGTGGACCTTAGACAAAACAAGGTGACTTTTATCATTCCTTGTTGGTGCTTTAGAAACTCATTAAGGGCAATAGGTAGTTAGAAAACTCATTAAAGTATATTGTATTTTTGAAATGAAGTACATATATGGTATGCAAATATGCGAAAAATGTTAATTACTAAGTGTCTAATGTAATCTAATTATACAAATGATAAAGTACTATTCAGTATGATTCACTAACCATACTCCTACAGGAGGGAAAAGGGTTGGCTCTGGCAGGATTTTTCAGTTTCTTTATTTGGCGCTCGGCATATATCACACGGGTCGTTAGCTGGAGGAACCGATTCTACGTGTTTATCAACTGGGTCACAACTCTTGTATTCGGCCGTGATATAAGCAGATTATGAAATTATCAAGGTAACCACTTCGAGCATGACCAAGAGTTGTTCCCAAATGTGCAGCATCCTTTCTCAGTTTTACGAAATTTTATCGGGGCTTAGAATTTTGACATGCTGGCAGGGTGTTTAGATGATATTTTTGTTAATGGTTACATAGTTAGAAGTGAGTAATTCCCAAGATGAATTTCAGTTTACTGGAAAAGTTGGATAAGCAAGGAACTTTACTAGTTCTTGATGTTTGATGCAGGATGACTTTTGTAAAAGCTGTGCCAAATGACAGAGGTTATTGAAGAAGTGGCTTAAAAGAGAAAGCAATGAAACTTATGAAACCAAATCAGATTATCAACTTTCATGTTTACAAATTGTTAATGGAAGATATTATTGCAATATCATGAATGTAGATATGTAAATGTACATGATCTCTTTCCTGGTAATAGATTATTTGACAAGTCATTCTAGAAAATGATAGTATGTTTTGTCACAGATGTTTGGTTCCACTGTTTCAGTATAATGCTAAGAACCTTGTTGAGAAGCTTCTCATTTACAATGTAATACACTAATACATGTCCATTTGCATCATCCTTTATCCCTGGTCAATCAAACTTGACATTCAATGTTGTTAGAAATGAAATTTGTGCTGTTAATGTTGAAATTAATAGCAGGATATTAGCTTGTTTGAATTGGTACCAATAAAATTGCCTCAAGATGAATTCTTGAGTTAAAATGGTATTTCATGAGAGTCTCTTGAAGCCTAATATTGATGATAACAATCTCAGTTATGCTTTGATAAACATGTTATGTTTTCCTAACATGCCTACTTGAGTGCATCCGAACAATTTTTATATCGAACTAAGCACAACTTGCAGAACCTCAACCTGAGGAATCACTATGATAGCCTCCATCTACTGAACATCTTATACATTCAAACAGACTCTGAGGTACATTTATTATTAATATTACTATCAAAATCGTGTTTAAAGTACACGACTTCAACAAATATTATTAAAAAACTACATCAAATGGGAAATCATGTCTGCCATGCACGACAGTCAATTGAGAATCGCATTCCCAATGCATGAGATACCCAAACTCGTGGACCCCACCCATGACTCATACAAAAACTACATTAATCCCATAATTAAAATTAAAGCTACACCAAACATGTCATAGTGTAGTCAAACTACACCGTACACTTAATTTTTTCGTGGCAAGGGTATGGTGAATGTCCACACCTACCACTCCGTACTAAATAATCTATATAAAAAAGAGTAAACATATTTCACGTAGGGATGACAATGAGTATGGATGAACTTGGATAGTGCATTACTCAGAATCGTTTTGTTGCTTCATTTTGTCCTTTCTTGAGTACCCGACGATTCCGTGAGTACCCATAAATTCAAAAACATTAAAAATAATTGTGAGTTATTTATGTATTCGTGTGTTTGTTTCCTACACTCTTATGTGTTATTTAGATAGTGAACAAGAGAAAAATTTATAGAATATAATTTAAAGTTTTAAATACAATTTAATTTGACTATTAAACAAAACATATTTTACTCAAACACGCATAAAAAATAATTTCATTATTAGGATGAAAATTTTATTTTCACTAAGAACTCTGTAATCAACGTAACATTACATCATACATATGAATTAATAACATAACATCATTGTTTAACAAAATCATAATTGAATAACATATTAATTAATATATATAGGTTTTAGAAGGAATAGTTGTTACGGATATCCATGAGTCTCGGTACCTTATTACTCATACTTAGACCTATCCAACATCAAGTTTCAAAATATCGCGTCTCAATTTCTCACAAGTGCAAAAATATGGACTCAAATCCGATTCAGTTTGGATATATATGGATCCGGGTATATGTACATTGAAAATTTAGTGGAACCTAAGTTAATTTACATCAAATGTAGGGCTAGTAACTCTAGTTGTTGTGAGGCTTAAATAATTGGGTGAGGTGTAATTAAGGCGTGGGGACAATAATTAGCTTTGGCAGTGTACGTATATTGCTCATAAAGGTGTGATTTAATTATTTTGGTGTGTAGCCATACTTTTTAACTTTAAATAAATATATACAATTACTTATCTTCTCTAATTCATATATACTTTCTTACCATATAAATATTCTTGGTGCCAACCTTATTTTTCTCGTCCTTCCAATTTTAAGGTTAAACAAAAAAATGGGTGAACACATTTAAAAGTTAAAACCCAATTACCCCTTAAGAATTTGTGGACAGTTCGGAATTTGTGATTAAAATATTTAGTTAACACTTTTTAATTCCATTTTTAATTAGTTTCTATCTTTGTTATTTATATTTTGGCTATATATTAACTTATTCCAATTTTGCTTATTTTATTCTAATTTTTGTATTCTATAAATTTTCATTAATTATTTCAACATTAATGTTACTTGTTTCCTAACTTTAGCCATTAATAGTCATTATTGCATTTGATTTACCTCTATGTAAATTTGAAATTAGGTAAAGATAAAATTGAATTGTTTATATGCCTTAAATTGGAATTATTGCGTTTCAAAATTATTATTATTTTATTATAATAATTAATTTTTTTTCTTTTGCTTATAATGAAAGTGATATCATAGCATTTTTTGTACAGTTTTTGATAACATAGCATTTTTGTACAGCTTTTGATATCATATAGCATTTATAATCTTTTTGCTTAATGTAACTATTTTATCACAGTTACGTATTAACAATATATCATCACTACTTAACAACACATTATTACATTTATGGATTTTCATAATATTACAATTATGAATTAATAATATAATATAATATAATATCACAAGTATGATTGACATGTTATTATACTTAAGTTACTATATATACGAATTTAGAAAGTAATTGTGAGTCTAGATACCTCATTTCCTGAATTCATAGTCATCAAATAATGAGTTTCAAAATCTTATATTCAATTTAAATCCGAGTCCAAAAACATAGATCAAGATCCAATTCATTATAACTATTATTGACTAGTACCCACTGATACGAATATTCTCTTGGATTGACAACACTAAGAATAAAGAACGAATAAGTAAATTCACTAATAATTTATCACCACTAAAAATAAAAATGTCATAAAATAAGACATCTTGTAAAGATGTCATCTTCATCTTAACCGTGGCAAGCATCTCTCACAATCTCTGACAATGATGTAGCTCAATCACACATGTCCTTTACATGTCATCCAATTTGTGTACTCAATTCATTTCAATCATAGTGATGAATTAAAAAAAAAATTAAGGTTTCATATTGAAGAAAATTAAAGCTATCATATAATAAAATAAAAAAATTAAAAATCAGAGAAAGTAAGAAGAAATGAAAACACACACTAATTCAATGTTCACTCCTACTTGCATGTTGAAACATAATATCCATTGCATTAATAAACAATTGTAAAAAAAATCACATTACTCATTAGCAAACATACTCACACAAAAATTTTGAGAGGAAGGAGAAGAATAAAAAAAGATGAGGATGTGAAAACTTTGATCATTTAGAGCAACTAAAGAAAACATGTAATTATATGTTATTTGCATATTGAAATGTCGAATTTAATGCATCAATAAACAATTGCAAAAAAAAATACATTACACATTAGAAAACACACTCACAATAATCATTACGACATAGGATGACAACAGACACTGGTAGTGCATATATATATCCATACCCGCACTATTTGGGTACTCATGCGGTTAGCGGGTATCTGCAGATACCCAACGAGTTTCCAATTTTAATTATATTTTTATATATTTTAAAATAATTAATCTATAAAAACTGTTTTTTACTTAAATAATATGATATGTATAAGATAATTTTATTATTATAGTAATATTACTAAATTTTATTATGAAGTAATAATAAAATAAACAAATATAATTTTAAATTAATAATAACTAATTATAAAATATTTAATTAAAATATATATGAGGGTATCCGCATAACGGATATCATGATACTCGTTCTCACTCATAAGCTATTTTTACATGTACTCATTGTGGATATTTTTACGGGTACTCACGCATATAAATATTTTTGTCATCACTATTAGACAATGAAGAAGTAGAAGAAAGAAGATAAGGATGTGAATCTTTGATATTGTAGGGGAAAAATTCTCAAAGTTGAAAATACTAAAAAGGGACATGGATGGAATGAGATATAAAATAGTGGGAAAATGACTTTTATAGGTTTGTGTAGGGAACACAATGGGGCTCCAAGTAATTTTTTTTTGGTACCAAGAATATCTATTACTTTTAGTTTTGTGTGATGATTAATCTATTTCGGAGTACGTGATTGTTTCTTTCAATAAGTATTACTTTTAGGAATCAAATTCATTACATTTTAATTTTTTTAAAAATATAATAAAATTTTATATCACTAGACCAACACCTTGTTCGTAAGCGGAGAATATTCGCCCATTCTCATGTATATATATACAAAATAATTATTATATAAATAATAATATGTATATAATAAATTTCTTACTGTTTTTTAATCACTATATTTTGTTATATAGTAATAATAAAATATATTATATATAATTTCAAAATAATAAGAAATTGTAATACATAAAATATTTATTAAGAAATAATATTATGAATATGTGGGTCCTCACTATGTGAGTGTTATAATGCATGTCCACCATGTGGATACCCACAATGGGGATATTTTTTAATCCCAATGTTTATTTATCTCCATATAATTTAATTTGATTAATATTTTCCTTTTAAAATTATATAAAATTGTATATATTTTGATTTTTATTTAACTTTTATTTTTTGTATCGCAAACGTAATTTGATTTAATCGATATTTTCCTTCTAAATTTACATAATTTTCTATATGTTTTGATATTTTATATAATTTTCCTTATTTAATAAGTAACCGAATTTTATGAATTTTGTAATTCAAAAAATGCTTAAATTATTTTGGGTTGATACGTTATAAATCCTTTAGTGAAACGCACTCTCTATTTATAATATATATAATTAATGGGAAGGGATCCACTTACTCCAATAATAAGTGGAAAAACACTTACTCCACATCATGATTATTCATTATTGGGAAATTTAATGGTTTAGATGTACTCACTAATTCAAATCATTGGATTTCCCAAGAATGAATGATCATGAGGTGGAATACATATTTTTTCACTTACTCTTGGTGGAGTAAGTGGATCCCTCCATATTAGTTTGCCACTAAAATTTCAATAACATATTCTCTTAACTGTTTGTTCACATATTTTTTTTATATTCTTCTTATAATTATTGATTAAAGACTATTATTTTGAAAATAATTATAGATAGATGAAAATATTTAAAATTTAATTCGTTTAATAAAAAATCTCTGGGACTATTCCTTCAGAAATCAATTAATAAATTCACTCCACTCTGTTCTTAACTGTAGTTTAGTACCCATCACTTAACTGGCTAGAACAATGTTACAGTCAATGAAATATAGATAAAAAGGTAAATTAATTAAAAAATATATTATATTATTATTTTTACTCTTTACTATTATATATACATGACCCATGTGTTCAGATATAAAAGAATTCATCTAAATCTATCTTTACACGCATCTCATGTATTTATAGTCCCTTTCTCAACCACAACCTTTGCATAACACAGAGGCATTAACCAAGAGCAACAATGGTTAAAGAATCAAAGCCTCTGAGTTATGGTGCAGAAAATGAAGACCAAGCTTATTTTGATCCAAGTGCTCCACCACCTTTTAAGATAGCAGAAATAAGAGCTTCCATTCCTAAACATTGCTGGGTCAAGAATCCATGGAAGTCTCTGAGTTATGTTCTAAGGGATGTTTTAGTAATCACTGCATTGATTGGTGCAGCAATTTGGTTCAATAGTTGGCTCTTTTGGCCACTTTATTGGGTTTCTCAGGGTACAATGTTCTGGGCTGTTTTTGTTCTTGGACATGATTGGTAATTACTTATTCATTTCAATTCTATGTTATCTTATGCTTGCTCAATGCTTAGGTTTATTTTATTCTGTTATATGATTTATCGATTATTATGGCGTCGTTCGATCTATGTATATAACATTAACTACTGAGATAAAAAGTTGGATGGTTGTTATATGATTTATTCACTCATTGTAAGTTTCATTTTTATGCATTATTGAACAGTGGACATGGAAGCTTTTCAAACAGTTCCAAGCTGAACAGCATTGTGGGCCATATCTTGCACTCATCAATTCTTGTACCATACCATGGATGGTTAGTTTTAGCAGCTTTTCTTTTTCACTTTGTCCTTAAAGTTCTTTTTTTTATACCAAATGCTTAATCTATAATATCATTTTAATATGAATTTTTCAGGAGAATTAGCCATAAAACTCACCATCAAAACCATGGACATGTTGAGAAGGATGAATCATGGGTTCCAGTATGTGTTTTCCTTCAACATTTGTTCTTAATCTAATTATACATTTGTTATGAGGCTTTTCATGATTATGTTTGTTTAATTTATTTTTTGTGTATTTATCTCAGCTAACAGAAAAGATTTACAAGAATCTAGACAATACGACTAGACTCTTGAGATTCACTCTGCCATTCCCAATCTTTGCCTACCCTTTTTACTTGGTAAGAGCTTTTTCTGTTTAAATTATATCTATTGTCTCAAATCATGTGTCACTATCTTGTGCCAACAAAAACATGACATAACTACTTTTACTTCATTATCATTGGCACTAGACAGCGTACGAGATCGGTATTGTACTATGGCTCTATGATCTCACTCTTTTTTTCTGATCTGAAATAATTTTCAGTGGTACAGAAGCCCAGGAAAGGAAGGCTCTCATTTCAATCCATACAGCAACTTGTTCTCTCCCAGTGAGAGAAAAGATGTGATAACTTCAACACTATGTTGGTCCATCATGTTTTCTGTGCTTCTCTACTTATCCTTTATTATGGGTCCATTTTTAATATTTAAGGTCTATGGAGTACCCTATCTGGTAATTATATTAAGACATTCTCTGTTTTACAAGTTAATTTTTGTTAACAGCGCAAAAGTTATTCACTTATCTTAAAATATCTCTAGGTCTTCGTCATGTGGCTGGACTTTGTCACATATTTGCACCACCATGGTTACAAGCAGAAACTACCTTGGTACCGGGGCCAGGTAACATAACAAATTGATTTAGGGTGTTAGATCTACACTTAATTTATGTCTCTCCCAACAAGTGTTAAATAATTTCTAACCTTGACCTATTAAGATACATGAAGATTCAATAAAATTTTACTCCACTAGATGAAAGTGTAGTTGGTATCTATACTTTAATTAATTTAAACACAAATTCATGACCACCAAAGTATTTTTTTGGAATGAGAGTCATCTCCATTAATGGAGAGACAAATTATTAGTTTTACACTTGTTTTTAATGACAAGAATGAAATATCATTATCTTTAAAGGATATAAATGTCATATTATATTATATTTTCATGTTGTTTTCTTGGTACTTGTCTCTCCATTAATGAAGAGGAGTCCCACTTTTGTTTTTATGTTTGTTGAATTTGTCATGTGCTAATCTAAAACAAAAGAAATCATATATGATACTGTATATTTATTTTTGCACAAAAAAGAATATGAAAAGGGAATATACTTTTATTTAGGGTAAAGAAAATAATAAAAAAGTAATATATAATTGCTCTTTATTACATTTGTCTGTCTCTTTTTTTTCCCATAAGAGAGGTTCTTCTTTGATGTATCTAGACTATATTGATATTTTGCTATTTACATTTGTCCCTCATTTGTTTTTTATCCTTTTTTATGCATACAAATTAAATTATATTATAAAAGCAAAATCACTACACTAGATAATGTTCCTATATATTCATGAAATATTTCCTTATTATATTATTATATATACCTTGAATCACAAACTGAAATTGAGTTTAATATCTATATATTTGTCAATTTAATTTTACCATAACTCAAAGAATATATTAACTTACTATACAACATGTTAATGTCTATGTAATTTGATGTAGGAATGGGATTATCTAAGGGGTGGTCTTACAACCGTGGACCGTGACTATGGTTGGGTTAACAGCATTCACCATGACATTGGCACACATGTTATCCATCACCTTTTTCCTCAAATTCCTCATTATCATTTGATTGAAGCGGTAATTTCTACTATTTCTCACCATGAGATCTTTAAAGAAAATGATCAATTTACTCCAATAGTAAGTGAAAAAATGTACTCCACATTATGATTATTTATTCTTAGAAAATTCAATGATTTGAATTGGTAAGTACATTTAAATTATTGGATTTTCTAAGATTAAATGACTAAAATGTGGAATATGTTTTTTCACTTACTCTTGTAATAAATGAATCTATCCCAATTATACTTTTTTTTTTTCTATGACCCGAAAAGTTTATCTTTTATTATTATTTTAACACACAACAGACTGAAGCAGCAAAGCCAGTGCTTGGAAAATATTATCGTGAGCCTGAAAAATCTGGTCCAATCCCTTTCCATCTAATCAAGTACTTGCTACATAGTATAAAGCAAGATCACTTCGTGAGTGACACTGGTGACATTGTTTATTACCAAAATGATCCTAAGCTTCAGAAATATTCTTTGACAAAGTTTGAGTGATGTTTTTGGGTCCACAAATTTATGCATGTGCTATGCTCTACTCTATGATTTTAATTTTTATTATAATGTAACCTTTTAGTTGGTCACATCTTTCGAATTAATTAGTATCCGTAGAAATATGTGGCCCCTTGTAAAATTCAAGGAGGCAAAAAATATGGTTGGATTTTATACGGAATAATTTTATGTAGAAGTGGGTTAATTAATGTATTGAATTGTTGGTTTCATCTTTGTCTAACTCATCACTTGCATTGAACACTCACATGTGGGTAATTTATAACCGAGATGGCTCTGTAACATTGTCGTATTTTTAATAGAATAAATACAAATAATGTGACGTGACTTTGTAACTAACACGGTACTGTATCAATCGGTGCCACACAAATTACATTATAGTACGGTCATGCACTTGGTATTTCAATTCGACCATTGTTTCAGGTAATCATAATAACCCCGCATAATAATGTTGCACAGAGGGTGTATTTACCACATAGGACCAACCGGCTAAGTAATATAAACCATAATTATATTGTATCAGTGGTTTGATTCGGAATACATGTGAATAGAGATTCTCTAGTATGAGAATGATATAATTTTAAAATGTTTTGATTTTTTTAATTTAAAATAAAGAAAAATTTATACCCTTGAAAAGATATTGATGCTATGTATAAGTATCTCTATTCAATATTGGACTCTCGAGTAAAATGCTGGAGAAGATTGCATGTTATACTGGATATGTAATAATTGAATTATTCAAAATCAGAAAATAACAGTCAAAACTAGTGAAGTCCTACCATATTATATCAGTCAAAATTAGTTTATACATTATAAATTTCATAATTTTTGAAAAAAAAACACGTCAAAGATTCGAACTTGGAAATGTTTGTACCCTTAAAAAAATATTAATGCTATATGTAAGTATCTCTATTCAGTATTGGACTCTCGAGTAAAATGGTGGAGAAGATATACACTCTATAATAGTATATTATGAAAATGATATTGAAGAAGTAATTGAATTAGTCAAAACCAAAAAATAACAATCAAAACTAGTGAAGTCATATAATACTATATCGGTCAAAATTACTTTATACATTACAAATTTCATCATTTTTGAAAAATCACATAAAAGATTCTAACTTGGAGATGTTTGTAATAAACATTGTCAGTGTATCATTAAAATAATTTAATTATATGTTTCAAATGTTAATATTTATAAATTGATTATAATATGTATAACTTAATTGATAGATAATTTAATTAGTGAATTGTTGATTAAATTATTATACCACTGTGATTTGGTAGGTTTGATAATGGTTCAACATGTACCGAAGACATTTCCATTAATTAATATGCTCTTTTTTAATTAATAACATTTGTTTTGTCTTATATTGTTGTCCTATGATTTAAAAATAGAAGTCCTGCTATGCTTCTGATCCTCCGGAGGTTAAGGTTTGTCACTTATGGGTGTAGCCTAGTTATGATAGGAATCACCTGTCCTAAAATGGTGTATCCATTCATGTCTTGGTCAATTAAATATTGACATCTTATTTAAAAAATCCATATTACTTGTATTTCTTTTTTTTTCTTGTATTTTTTTCTCTTTTTTTGATTGGTCGGAACAGGGATGTGCACACTATCTAGAGACATGTAATTCCACCTAATTGCAAGGATATTTTAATTGCCAACTTGGATGAAACAAAGATTACAGATTCAGAACTCAGAATTGTTCTATTATATTACCATTGCATCTTATCTTTATATTTTATATAAAATGTAAAACAGAGGACAAAAATGTTGATATTTTGAATCACTCTAAAGTTTTTGGCATGAACTAGACACAAAAATAGGTGTCACCTACCTATATGATAAGTAGAGAATCCTAAACAAAAGAGTAAATTAACCAATTTATTTAGGGTATCATCAACTTATAGCATCTTCATTTTTAATGTGTGTCATGTATTATTATAAGTTCTCTTTTGCTTTTAAACTAAACCAACACTCTTATGGTAACATATATTCCATATATTAAGAGGGGTCTCAAATGCTGATTTCATAAGTTATTTTTTTTCCACTCCAATAACAATTGTTTTGTAATTAAGCATATATTTTACTCTAAGAATACATGGTGTAAGCATGGTCATGGAATTTATTTTGATCCTACATATAAGTTTTCACTATATTAGCCTCTTGAAAATTAGGTTTGATATTGAGTTAGATCAACCATTTTAATTTTTTTAGGAGTTAATATTATGACAAATTTTTTTGGAAAATTAAGTTGGTGACATGTAATATTTGGATGATCAAATTCACCCTTAATGGTGACACCACTTTTTCATTATTTTAAAAAAGATAAAAAAATATAAAAAAAACTGATCATTTATAGTATTACCGATTATTTAAGTTATGATCTTTCTCAATCGTATTTTCTACATACATATGAATCTTGAGATTAACGGAGACCTCACAATTAAATAGAAGAATAATCTATATCTATACTACTTATAAAGGAAAAACATAAACTAATCATCTATGGTGTAATTTATGTTTTCCCATTTTACCCTTTACCATTTATATGTTGTATCACTCTTTATTATATGTTGTACAGTTACCATATTAACATATTACCATATTAATGTTATTTCTCAATTTTTGGATGTGTAAACTACCAGATTACATTGTATTATTGCAGTTTTTCCACTTGGGAACATGGCATAACAGTTTTTATTTTTGGAGAACATGGCAGGAAGTTTTTCTTTTTGGAACATGGCATGTCAGTTTTTCTTTTCAATAACTGAATTATGAACATGAGGTTATAAAAGTATGAAATTATTATACACCAATGTTACATCCTCTCCCTCTAACATTAGGTATTTCTCTTCTCTTTTCCATTCATCAAAGTCACATTGTTTATAGAAGTGCATAAATTGAAGGTAACTCTTTCCATTCAATTACACTTCCCCCACATGTAATCATCACAATGTTATAATAATCTACACTATTAACATTGTTTGCAGATTATCACATTGTTTATAGAAGTGCATAAATTCAAGGTAACTCACTCTTTATTTGTATGTCAATATTGCCGATATTATGAATAGTTTAGAACTTTTCCTGCAAAATGATTACATTTACAACTTTACAGTAACATGAATTGATCATATCTTACCATATAATACAATGAATAAAATAAATAAGAAAAAATGATAAGGATGCACTTAATTGTAAACGTTTCTTTACAACGTCATCTAATTATGTATCGTCACATCATTAAACATACTGAGGTTTAGTGTAAAGTGAAAAAGTAAGATGTACTTATCCTGATCGGTTGAAATGCAAATCCATTCTATCTAATCAATTTTAATACATCTTTACTTTTCACTTTTCACTACACTTGGGGAGCCTTTCTCCAATCATATTTGGCATTCCAACAGTAAAATATACAGTAAAATAGACAGTAAAATAGATTGGTTGATGGTGTATACCCACAAAGCCACAACATAAAAGTTGGATCTAGGGAAGAATATCCCCACACAGCCTTATCTTGCATGCGGAAAAGTTGTTTCTAGGATTTTAACATGTAAAAAATGCATCAAAATTACACTAAAGGAAGACAGTTTGTTAGTTAGTTATTAAACGTGTACCACTATCTTCATCATCATTTAAGGCGGTTTTCTAAAAAAGACAAGAACCCAAATCTCCCAGGGACTCCGAGAATTCTGCAATAACAAGTAAAAAAGTAAGATTATAATCTAAAATCATTGGAAATGGAAAAAAATAGGTTTGAAAATAGAAATAGAAAAAAAAACCATAAGCAGTGTTAGCGGCACAACAAATCCATAAAAATATTAATAAAATCATTCAACAAAATAAAATAAATAATTCTGAAGAAAATAAAATCTATACTTTCCAGTTAATCAATCACAACATGCTGAAATATAAACTAATATGTCTACCGTTAAAATAAAATCATCATAGCATTACATTCTCAACAAATCCGTAAAATTATTAACAAAATCACTGAAGAAAATAACATCAATAATTTTTTAGATCCACATTTAATGGATAACAACATATCATGCTAAAATCTAAACTACTATGTCTACAATTAAAAATAAAATTATCATTTCAATACATGCACCAACAACAAAATAATGTAACGTATTTTCAGATGGCCTCCTTCAATCACTTCCAGTCCAATTTCATGAGTATTTTCATCAAGATCTACAATCTTCTCCTTCTAATAACTTATACAGGATACAAATATGAGATTTTTTAGCATGTACGAATTTTTATTACTAATAAATCAGAAAATATGTAAAATAATATAGTTGTTAGTAATATAATAACATCAGAAAGAAGATGAACTCGACAAATTTTATTATAAACTAGATCTCCCATTAATAAGATGAGAAAGAGAGTATACTCACCAGAATTACATTTAAAGTGGATGATTGTACCTATCCCTCCATAACCGTCTATCACTTTCAAATCTTTCACAACGTTTGGGATAACCTTTTGAGTTATGATTAAAAGGAGAAGGCTGACGCACCTTCTTCATAATAATGTGCCAAATTAAGCATAAAGGTGTGAATAGAATTTTTAGGGTTTTAAGATTTGAAAGTGATGCAGAGAGTGAAAGCAGAGTGAGTGAAACTGTAATTCAACTTTAGGGTTTGAAGATTTTATAGTGAAGCACCAAATTTTAGAGTTCCAAATTTGCCCTTCATTTATTTTCCAAAAATGCCCTTCCTCTGTTTTATAATCCCTCATCTGAACTAATAATGTTCATGAAATAATTTGCACTCTTATAATTATTATTCAATTATTTATGTAACGTGTAGTGTCTCATTTATTTTATTTATTTTTTAAAAGGATATTTCTTTTTATATTGCAGATTTTATGTGTACTAATAATCTATATCTAATAAAATACTCTTAATGATTATTAATAATGTTGATATTATAATTTTCAAATCAAATTTATCTTTTTTTTTTTTTTGCCTTCGATGAAGCCCAAAATTAATAAGAAAAATTAAGATAAGGTATATATATAATTCAAATTTAAATTATCATGTGACTTAGTTATTCTACTATTTTATACTTAATTTGTTGTGATGTAATTTATTTGAGAATTATGTATAAATTTTAAGGAAGAGGTAGAACATAAATTTATGTTGGGCTTAGTTTCAATTTTTTTTAAAATTTAAACCTTTGTGTAATATATTTTTCGTGTGAACTTTTAAACATTAATTTTTTTTTATGTTACACACGTCTTCAAATTCATGTGATTTCGATTATGTATAGATATATATAAAATTTTTAAACAACACGGTTTTTTTTTTTTCTATTATTAACATTTTTATGTTAAATTCATGGGATAAAAGAACAAAGTTTTGTTGATTGATTTCATTAAAGTTTTTATGTTAAATGCATTGGTTGTTTTTGTATTAGTAATTCTTTTCGTTCTAAATATCTACCTTATTACATTTTCACTAATTTTATACATGTCTTACATTATGTCAGGTGTTATTATAGACAATTGAAAATTCAGGCAGACGCGAATCACAAGAACAACGACGATATTGATTAAGACAATATGTTAGACAGAGAAGGAACAACATGAACATAGAGGAAGGACAACAAGAATTAGCAAGAAGACGTTTAACACGCTACGAACGAAACAATGGTAATGAAGCACAATCGAATCAAAATAATATTCATGAAAACACAAACACCGAACAACGTACAACTTTAAACTCTAATAGAAACATTACTACATTTGTTATATACCATTTCCTTAAACTAAAAAATACATGATTACTTTGTTTAGAGTTGAAAAATTAATATTAAAGATAATTCGACAACAATGAGATTAATGTCTATACGTCAACTTGCTAAATCATCCTTCCGACAAATTATACAAAATAAATATTTGATGTCATAATTGTGTTACATATTTTAATTTGCAGTTAAATATATGAAAATTATTATTCTAATTATTATTAAATATTTATTTTGTATAAAATAAATGTTACATACGATAGGAAAGCGGGTTGACAGGCCCGATAGGGCCTGTCAACACGCTAGTATTGATAGAAGGAATACCAATAAAATATTTTTATTAAAAATAACTGTATTTTTATTTAAACAATATATCAACAAAAAGTTGGTCTAATGGTTAGACAAAATTAAACCTCAAATATTATATAAGGTTACAAAGTCGAGTTAAATCTATAAACAATATTTAATTTTCTAGAAGGGATAACAACAATTCTCAGAGGGAATTAGTCTATCATACAAAAGGTGTGATACCTAAAAACTATGAAGCATAGTCACTTCAAAATTAGTGATATTCTCATACCATGTATTTTTTGGGTAACAATACACGTAGCTAATCATGGGTACATTCATAATTTGGACAGTGCATGTGAGTAATTCCAAAATGAAGAGGGATCCTCTCTATTTATGGAGAGACAAATATTTAATTTTACTTATATTTTTAATGATAAAATTGTTATTTCATTATATATATTAAAAGATAAAAAGTTTTACCATGCATATTATTATTTCATTTGTTTTTTTAGTTTTCGTCTCTCTATTAACGAAGATACTAAATATTTAATCTTTTAAAACTATTTCATTTTTGCTTGGTATTTTTCCTTTTTTCCATGCTCAAACCATGATGTTAAATTTTACTAATTCACATGATAAGTATTTCATCCTCATATCTCAGCTGATTTTAGTCCTCAACTTATCATCCTAAGACACCTTGTATCTTAATCTTATGTAGGATAAATCTTTATTGTATAGACTTTAATAATGTGAGAGACTTTTATATATACTAAAGATACATAATACATATCAAAGATGATAAACAATATCATCATATATATAGACAAGATCTTTCATGTCAAATCATCAAGAATAAATGTATAAAACTATAACTTGAGCGGAAGCGTACCTTAATATATATTCATATAGAATATGGTGAATGAACCTTATACCATTCTTTGTCATGTATCCATCAACTTCATATCTTTGTATCCTAATGCTCTCCTTTATCCTTGTATGCAAATACATGCATGTTCATAGTAGAACATGTAGGTTTGTTGATCTTCCAATTGTATACCACCCTTAGCCTTAGTTTCTCCTCTAATGGGATGAAGAGAATAGTTATTTTGTGGTTGTGTTGTAGTGGTCACAATTGGGGACCATAACCTCTATTTATAAGAAATGCATTCCCTTTCATGAAGGGTGATGTCTTTTGATTTTCTTATTTCCGATTTTGCCCATCATAAAATAGAAATAAGACTTTAGGTATCTACACAATAATTTTCATGATAATTATGTTTATAGCCATGAACCTTACTTGAAGTAGATCACTTTAATTTGGCTACTTATAATAATAACCATAAACACATCTAAACATTACATATTACCTAAAATTTCTTATATCTTATGTTGTATAAACATATTTGACTTTATATTCGTTAATTTTGAATTCATATTATGGGACCCATACCCTAGTTCTTGTAGAAAATGTTGTACTTGATGCTGAATGGTGTATTCATATATGATATTTGTTAAAATTATAGGGTTGAGGTATAGAAGGAGAAAATAAAATGCTCAAAATAGTAAATTGTATAGTAGTAGAAATGATAATATTATGTTTATTTGATTATTTCAAAAGGCTTACGATTAACTCATATTTATACTAATATCATACTCCTAATTAAATAACAAACAAATCATAATAAACTTAATATATTCTAAGATAATATCATATATTCTAATATATATATATATATATATATATATATATATGATATTATCATTTAGCATCGTCCTGCATAAGAAAGAAAAAAGGTAGTAATGTCATTAAATGTACTATTCAGCAACACGAACTTATAAAAAATAAAGTAAGTTTGTAGCTTTTAAAAAGATAGTGGTAATGCTTGAAAACTAACTTTAGAAAACTACTCCCAAAAACCATAAGAGTTTGCAATAATTTCTCATTAGTTCTACCCTTTGAAATTTTATCAAAATTCATTAATTACCCCCACTACTAATCCTCCATCTCCTCACCATTACAATTATCCTTGCACTAATCTTGCATGTGTTGAATTATTTTTATTATAAAGGTGAAGTATAGCAAAGCTAATTTCATGAATTCATGTGAACATATATAATTAATACATAGTTGGAGTTTACGAAAGAGAAACATTAGAATACTTGAGTGGAAAATGTGATTTTTAATTATCTATATATTTAATTAATTCAATTAATAACTATAAGCTAATTTATAAATAACTAAACAACTAATAAATAAATAAATGAATATTGTATATCATTTTTAGTCATTCAATGAATTTAAATTTATTGCACAACTATTTTTACTGAATATTTCTGTTTAATGACATTCTTACACACGTTTAAGCTATTAAATTTTAGTATGAGTCATGAAGAAATCTTCTTTACAAATCAAGAAGTATAAGAGAATGCATGAATGAGAAATGAAAACTTGAAGAATGAAAAAAAGAATAGAAATTTTATTTCTCATTGAATTGAATTTATCCTTATTGAATTAAATTATAAGGATTAATGGAATCACCATTTATATATTACATTACCTAACTAATCAACAAAAAGCAACTAACATTTAATCGATTAACTCTTGCAGAATTAGAACAATTTCAATATCAATATAATCATTTAACCATAGTATTAATCTATTATGACATACATAATTTCAGTTATTTTAAAATAAGTTACAAACTTATAGCTATATACTAAGAACGTGTAGCTATAAACTTGTTTTTGTCTAAAATACCAAAATCATTCAAGATACTAGAAAAAGTTATTGCAGGAAAAAGCTAACCAGAAGTTAAAATCTATTAAAAGATAAAGTAACAATGGAAGCTGAGAGGCTATTAACATCGAATTGACTCTGGTCTGTAACATGGGGTGTTTATGCCAAAATATCCTCACACTTATTAGCCATTAGGTTTATCTGATGTTGCTCAAACATTAGCTGCATATGTTTGGTCACATTATAAATTATTCAATAAATGAGTAGAGTTGTCAATTTGGTAATTGTTGGTCCATTTATGATGCACACTTGAGTGGTGAATGGTGATGGACTATTATATAGGAAATATGGACAATTGCTTTACGTGTAGAACAAATTAAAATCGATATTGAAATGATATTTACCACATTTGTATGTGACATGCTTGTCTACCTAAAATATGATATATTTCAATACAAAATCATTACGTCTGTGTATTTATATGAATGTCCCTTTGACGTGTTCAAGCAATAGTGTTCTTAAGAGATGATAGTATCTAACAAAATATTAAGAAATATATAAAAAAAAGGTCAAATCTAATATGCAAACGGATGATTAGTTCGCATGGGTGCGAACTTGCTTTAAAACTTTTGGATTATAATTATTTAATCTCAGCCGTTGATTGTGTTACCGGTTAATTTATTATGAAGAAGTCGGTTTGGGCCAGGTCGACATCCGAAAAGTAGAAGTCGATTTGGGCCTTGTTAACTTTGGCTCGTACAGAAGTCGGAGAAAGAAGTGGTGACATTGACCCGTACAGAAGTCGATTTGGGCCTCATTGACTTCTGTACATATTAGGCCGACCCACATTAATTTTGTTTTGGGTCTTTTTATAAGGACCCAAATTCTACAATTGAAATTTTTTCATTTATTTAAATTTTTTCCTTACATACATTCATTATTTTACTGAAAAACCTTCATGAATCATTCCTTGACACTAATCTTTTAACCTATTATATTATCATGCAATTCATGTTGCGGAAAAACATAATTCATTCATTTATGCAGATTAGTAATCACCGCATATAACTAGCTATGAGTTTCCAAAATACTCATAGTTACACATGTCCAGAGTTACACCCTCATGTTAGCAAATATATATCCATAGTTACATAATGTCTTAAACTATCAACTATGCACTCATATACAAGATAGTGCAATTGAATAAAACCAAAATATAACTCTCCCTAAGCTCCCCAAAAATGAGTTCCCCTCATGTCACCTGTTTATCTGCAATGAGATTATCAATGACAAGTACACAAACATACAAAGGAGTAAGTCGTTAATTCAATAAACATCATTATAAGATAATCCACATTAGAAAAGGGTTAGTAATCCATTTTGAAATTCATTTTACTTTGCTGCATAACTTGAGCCAAAGTCGCTACACCCCTCAGGATTAGCTAAAAGCAGATTCTCATTTCTTTTAGAAGAAAACATGCTACATATACTCGAGCCGGATTTTTGCTTATATAATCAAGTCAGAGTTTTGCTTATATACTCAAGCCAGAGTTTCGCTTATATACTCAAGCCAGAGTTTTGCTTATATACTCAAGTCAGAGTTTCGTTTATATACTCAAGCCAGAGTCGCTAACCATTTAGGGTCGGCTAAAAATATATTTTCTTTTCATTGAATTCACCATCAATCATTTCTCGTAAATCCACGCTATCTTTAGTACAAACACACCCATATATGTTTATACTAAACACGTGATTCACAGTATAATTATTGCTTGACCAGAAAATACACACATTTTCCATCTTCCGTAAATCTACGCCTACTTTAGTATAAACACACCCATATATGTTCATACTAAATGCGTAATTCACAACTCAATCATTGCGTAACCAGAAAATACACACATTTTCCATTTCCGGTAAATCTACGCCCACTTTAGTATAAACACACCCATATATGTTTATACTAAACGCGTAATTCACAACTCAATCATTGCATAACCAGAAAATACACACATTTTCTATTCCAAATGCACCAATAAAGACTTATCCTTACCTCAGTGAGTGTTGGGTTTGGTTTTTGGCAACTTCACAAGTTCCACCGACACCGCCGCCAACTCTAGGATCTTTTATCATTCCCACCATATAACACAATGTTAGTCATTTATTCCAAATATTATATAAACAACTTATATTGCATTATTTAACCATACAAGATATTTCATCATATTTTCAATGTTGTTAAACTACTTTTATCATAAGCTTACAACCATTCAAAACATACATAATCATCTTCTACCTCTAGCATTTTACCCATTTCAACCACATTTTCTCTTTAGGGTTTTGGGGTTTTCATGAATCAACCCATAACCCTTTCCATTCTTGAAATACTAACTCTAAACCAAGAGTTGTAAGAGAGAAATAACATAAAACGAACCATAACTCAAAAGGATGAGTTTCCATGGTTTCCTTCATTTTTGAGAAGAGATCCAACATACCCAAAATAGGTTTTAAAGAGAAGAAGAGAGTTAGAATCAAGAGTTTTACCTCTTCTCAAGCTCTTAGATGAGTATCCAAGCTTCTTGTCCTTGAAAAAGCTCTCTTCTCTCACCCTTCTTCTTTTCTAAACCCTAGGTTGTGTTTGGGGGTTTATCATTTAATACAACTCGTCGGGTTCTCGCTTAAGCGAGTCCTTTCTCGCTCAAGCGAGAAAATCCCGCCTATTTTTAAAAACTCAGATCTGACCCTCTCGCTCAAGCGAGGGATTCGCTCAAGCGAGAATCTCACAGTATCAACAGTCCCAAAATTCCATTTCTCGCCTAGGCGAAACAACTCTCGCTCAGGCGAGAATCCTCCAGTATAGCCCAGGATTTCACCCTCCCAGGTGAGCTTTTCTCGCCCAGGCGAGAATCTCTCGCTCAAACGAGGATTCCAGGACTGATACTATAATGTTAAAGACTCAAATTTTGGGTGTTACACTTTTCACCTCTTGAATGTCTTTGTTGTAAAATAAATTTTCGCATACAGCAACGAAGCGCAATGTGTGTATTAAACTTCTTTTATAAATACAAAAAGTGAAGTCGGTATAAACAAATAAAACTATCATTAAATGAAGTCGGTACACTTTAAAACATCATCAGAATTTGTTACTGACCTATAAACCAACTTCTCCAAAGAAGTCGGTACCCTCTAACAACACTTCAATGAAGAAGTGTCCATCACTTAACCCGACTTCCATGACGAAGTCAGTGTCCCCTAACATTACTTCAGTTCTGAAGTTAATCCTTACAATACCGACTTCACGCGGGTTGAAAAAAGGTAGCCAGTTATCAAAAGTTTTCATCCAACAGTTAGAAATTATTTCGCATCCATGCGAACTAAATAGCAGTTCGTATATTAGACTTGGCCCAAAAAAAAATGTTAATACATTTTTACTTATAAAAAAAAATATATCTAATTTTTTTAAGAACATGAGAATAACCGTTTCCATAAGTAACGACATCCATGAGGGAATTGAACAAGGATGGGGAATGACCCTTTTGAATCTTACTATCTTAGGACATATGAAATTGGAAAAACGAGAAAATAGAATAAATGTAATGGATGACAATTGTAGATGCCGTAAGGAGTGGAATCAATGAGGGAATTGAAAAGGGATAGAGGAGGGTGACATCAAAAGATTTTTTTTCCTACCAAGAGTATTTACTCATAGTTAAAGAACTAATCTCTTTCGAAGTGTACAGATACTCATCCTAACGAGTGTTACTCACAGTAATCGAACTTTTGACATTTTAGTCATCCTAAAAATCTAATAGAGTCATACACCACTAGACAAACACATTATTGATATACGAAAAGCTTTTGAATTTTACTATCTTTAGGACACATAGGAAAATGGAAAAATGTGAAAAAATGAAATTACTAAATGCAATGTATTGGTTGTTTCATTAAGGAATAACCTTTTCATGTTCCAATAATACAATTTATGAGGCGGCCCATGATTAATGCGAGTTGTAGGGTGCTAGGCCAAGTCGGGACCACCAAAATCAGAGAGTTAGGTAGGTCGGGCCGAGAAAGCATTTTTTAGGTTTATAAGGCGTAACCGAAATCATCACGACCAATTAAATATTGTCATGTGTAATATTATTTAATTTAAAAATTAACTTAATTTTATTTAACACATATTTATCAAATTGTTATCGGTAGTATTGAGTTGGATATAGGGAAATGATATTGAATATCTAAGTTCTATATTGTCTGAAAATTCTTATGAAGTTGATTTTCTTTTGGATAGTAAAATCTTACAATGTTATATATATATATATATATATATATATATATGAGGACCAAATTAAAAACATTTTTAAGTAATTCAAAAGAAAAAACAACCCAAATAATAAAGGCTATAAATATTCATCAAACCATTTTGTTTTACCTAAACCCATCCTAAGAGCATCATAATGTATACTAATTAGATTCTCTAGACTCTATCCTATCAGCTAGGGATGGCAATATGGGCTTGGCCCGTTGGGCTAGCCCGTTTTGATCGACATTTTTGGTGGGCCGGACTAGAGATTTTAGCCCAAAAGCCCATATTCAACCCGATTTGGAAGTCCGTTTTTTAGACGGGCCAAGGCGGGCCGGACCGGGCTATCCCGTCCGGCCAACATTAATATTGATTTATCATTTTAAGGTTACATGTGATTCCAATAATGTAGTCAATTTAATATTGTTTTCCAACCGAACATTTTACACATACCTTGTGCAACCAATTTATTATTCATATATAACATATTTATGAGTAAATTTCCTATCAATGTAATTTATATCATATACAATACAAAACATTTACATATTAGTGTTTAATTTATATCATATATCATATTTTGTTTAACATAATTACATTTATCACTTTTTTGTTTAAAAAATTACACCTCTCATACATGGTTGATCAATTTAATGTATGTTTATAAATTAAGGGTTTTTTGTAAGCGTAGAAAATGGAAGGATAGTTTGTATAATTTCCCTAAGACGCATGGAATATCAGCGTAATTTAAATGTGTTTTTGAAAAGAAAAATAAAAACGGGCCAGCCCGGCCAAATATTGGTCGGGCTGGCATTTTGAGCCCTTTTAGCAATAAGGGCCAAGCCAACCCAACCCATATTTTGACGGGCCAAAGGCGGGCCGGACAGGGTCGGACCGGGCGGGCCCATTTTGTCACCCCTACTATCAACAATTCTTATTTTCTGATAAAATATAAAACTCTTAATTTTACTCCATGTTTTGAAATTCTTAAGATTCTTGAAACAACTATTATTTATTTAGTTCACATTATTTTATTTATTTAAATTACTTTATATACACTTTTAATATATATCTATACTACTAATAAAGCCAAAACTCAATGTAACCACCCACCATGGTGGAACCATGTTATTTGGTTAACTATTTCTTTAGAAAAATCATTGTAACAATCAGTTTTTGTAGCAGAATATAGAACATGATAAATTACTTTAATTTCTTTAATTAATCACTAGGATCAAATATATGAATTGAGGGAAAAAATTATATGATTTGAGCAAATTTCAATTCATATATCTAACATCACATATCTTAGTGACATTTTACTATATTAGACATTCATTATATGTAGACTACACATTACAAACGATATAAAACGAGTTAACAGAAACGGTAGTGTTTGTTAACACGCTAGTATATATAATAATAAAATATTTATACTTCATATTGTGTATATTCTTAAGAAATAACCCATTTATTGAACTTGTGAACCTTCTTATATTATTTAAGAAGTAATTGGAGATGGTTATTACATCGATCTTTTAAGGTTGTTTTTGGATTTCCCCCTCCTAGGGGATGAAAGATTATATTTGACAAGGATCACATGAAATGATAACATAGTGATGTGTTTTAAATCGAAATATAACAATAAGCTTTTATTCAGGCACCCACAATTGTAATTGTGATGTTGTTGGGGAGACTTACGTAATTATAATTTATGGTCATAATATTTGCATGCCTAAACTATAAGGTTGTTTAGGGCTATGCCATTCTAGAGATCTTATGATAGCTTTCATGATGTAATTGGGCCAGAGCTCATTGTGTATAGATATTAGATAAGATTTACGATGGTAAGTTTTTAGAGTGAAAGATTGTTGTGACATTTTGTTGCTTGTCGTGAATACATGAAAGAGTACTTCTAATATTGGACATGGTATAATTTACGTATTTAAATTATGGCTTAAAAATACTACTCCATTAGTGAATAAATTTGGTAGAAAAATAGACGATAGAAGTGACAATTGTAGCTAAACTACTATTATTATGTGTTTAAATTGAAATAGATCAATTAAATTAAAAACGGAAAAGTTTATAAAAAACATCCTATACTTTATGCCTATTAAAATAGATCTATGAATTGTTTTTTTTCCTATTTAACCATTAAACTTTAATTATTGGTGAAATTGGTACATACATAAAGATAATGTTAAATTAAAAACAATGAAATTTTTTAACTCGTGTATTTTTTTAATCCGGGTTGTTTATTTTATTTTTGTATATATAATAATATTACTGTATTAATCAATTTTACCTCTACAATCTACTTATTTTCTCATGCTCAATCAATTTTATATTTTAATTGCATTTTCTTTTGAATATCAATATTGTCTAACATGCATTATTATATTCATATTATTATGATTTGTTACTACAATTTACTTTTATCTATGAGTAGTTTAACAATAAATTTATAAGTGGAACAATTTCACCAAATGATAAAATTTAAGAGGTAAAAATTAGGAAACAAATAGTTCATTGTACCTACTTTCAAAAAACATAAAATTTAAGGGAGCTTTGTGCAATTTTCCCTATTAGAAATATCATTAAAGAGTTGCAATTGTAGCTAAACTACCATTTTCATGTTATTATTAGAAATGGAAGATATTCACTTACTCCAAGAGTAAGTTTTTTACTCCACATCTTAACCATCAATTATAGGGAAATTCAATGGTTTAAATTAGTGAGTAGAGATCTAAACCATTAGATATCCTATAATTGATGGTTTAAGATATGAAGTAAGTTTAAAAAACTTACTCTTAGAGTAATTGGATCATTCTCCAATTAGAAATATTAGAAAGGGTAAATGGTAAGGGTGACAAATGGATGAATTTGAATGAGTTTGGATTTATATGAAAATGGATGGATGGAAAGGCATCCATCAATCCATATAAATTCATTTCAACCATATTTTAAGTTATCCAATTCATCCATATCCAATGGATTATAATCCATCCAATCCATCAATGACTTCATTTTATGGATTTGGATGAATGAATATTCAATCTTTGACTTCACATTTTTAAAAAGTGCTTTTAAAAATGTGAATTTTTGAAGTTTTTTTCCAAAAACTTAAAAGAGTAATAAACTTAAAAAAAACTTTTAAACTTTTAATGGTAAATCATGTGGTTAAACTTATACTTACAGTCTTAAAACCTTCAAGTGGGCTTCAGGTTAGTGTTGTTAGAAAAATTTGACGTATATCATGAAATTCATAGATTAGTTTTTCTATTTCTCTCACTCTTCATTTTTTTGGTTGGTTAAAAGCATAAATTATATTTACCAAAGTTAAATTATATGATTGATAGATAGTTGAAATATCCAATTGAAGGGAATACAAGAGAAATAGAATTGACAAGAAATGTTAACCACTCAATGCAATTATGTGAAGGCTAAGTAAAAAAATTATACTCAAAGCAAAATGACCAATAAACTTCTAGCTAGCACCAATACACAAAATTAAAACATATTTTCATCAAAATTAAAACATATTAATTTCAATACCTATTTTTTAAATTCCCAAAAACAAAACTTATGGTTTTAAATATAGAAATTAATCAAAAGATATATGAATCAATTTTAAAAGAACATCAAAATCAAAATAAATCATCAGGAAAAATGAAATCATCAATGAAGATGAAAATGAATTAAGATATTGGAAAAAGAAACATACATAGATAAAGAAAGCTAGTTTTTGTTGAATGGATGCTTTTGTTAGAAAAGGTAATGTAACTATTGAATGAATCATTTTGTTAGAAAGAAATTTGCATGTGTGTTTTGAGGAAAAAAATATTTTTTTTGGATGGATTGAATATTCATCTAAATGGATATATCCATAGATATCCATTGGATATAATGGATGAATTTGAATCAATCCATTATCAACACTATCTATTAGATTATATTCATTCAAATCCATTAGGTCTAACAGATAAATTTGAATGTATTTAACTAGGATGAATTATGGATTGTGGATAGTTTGACACCCTTGTAAATTGAAAACTCAACCTCGTGAGAGGAAGTGGAACATTGGCTAAAATATTGTAGGGTTGGAATTGATACGGTTGAATGGGAAACTTAATGAAAGAAAATGACTAATTGTTTTCTTTAAAGAAAATTCTGTAATAATTAAGATAATGGTAAAAAACCACACTGGTCAATTTCCAATATTAATATTAATATATTATATATGTATATTTAACTTCACCAGTATGCAGTTTAATTAATGAAACATTGGTTGAACCACAATACCACTATATCATTATATTGATTAGTTTGATAACCGATACAATATTAATAATAAAGAGATCACATTGATCATCATTTGTCTTCATGCTTTGAGAGATGTGATGAACAATACTAATGTCTACTATAGAAAAAAGTTTGAATTTTTATAGAAGAAAGTTTGAATCTTTATAGAAGAAAATTTGAATCTTTATAAATTTTTTTTGGAAATTTTGATATTATAGGAGAAAGTTGTAATGTTTATAGAAAAAAAGTTTGAATCTTTATAGAAGAAATTTAGAACTTTTTATGTTGGATAAGAAAGTTGAAATTTTTTATGTTAGAGAAGACAATTGGAATCTTTATAGAAAGAAGTTTCAATTTTTATGAAATAAATTTTTAATCTTTACTCTTTGGGTATTCCATGTTGTTTTGTGAACCTCTCTTTTGTTTTCAACTTTGTGTTGCTGTCATTTGTACCATATGTTTTAGATGTTTCATTGCAACAGATTCTTTTTTGGGACCTATTTTTATAACTTTTTAATGCTAATCATTTGTTTCGTGATATTCTATTTATTCATTTATTGCACTATATAAAAGAGTGAAGAAAAGACTCTATGAATCGAAGTTTGAAAGCGACGTGATCACAATGTATGTATTACAAGGTGAATGACTAAAGGTATGATTTTTCTTTAAAGTTCATAAATGTAAATAGAAAACATTATGTTACCATCTTTGTCCTCGATGTGTTTATGATGATTTTGCTGATTACCAATTGCCATAGCTTCTACGAACACCTTTGAAGTCCTTATGTTTGCAAATCAAAAGTCTACAACTTGGAAGCATCTCTGAGTTTTTATCTAGAGCTCTGCAATCACCATAAAAGTCATTCCTACTTCAACCACTTTGAATTAAAAGAAAATGGTAGGGATAACCGAAAAATGAAACGGTGACTCTACTTCAACCACTTTGTTAGCACATTCTTACTTGAAGATTATATGTGCTCCTTTGTAAAATGAAAGAGTGACTCTATAATATCATTTAAGTTCTGATATAATATTTATATGGTTCCAACATTGTACACCAAATTTAATATATGTTAGTATAAATAACATTTTGAGTACATTTGGTGTAAACACATATGGGTGAACAATTGACATCTTATTTTTTCTTATAGATGTATAACCATATATTGCACTACCATGTAGGCTTGCTTATTGTTGGAATTGATAGAAGGGGCTGATGAATTTATCTATATTAATTGAAGGGGTGACTCTACTTCAACCACTTTGTTAGCACATTCTTACTTGAAGATTATATGTGCTCCTTTGTAAAATGAAAGGGTGACTCTATAATATCATGTATGTTGTGATATAATATTTATGTCATATGATGACTATTATGACCTATCTGTGATAAATGTATTTCAATTTTGTATAATATTTATGTGTAAAAGCATGATATGCTTCTACCAATGTGCATATTAATCAAACACTAATAAGCAAAGTAGGTGGAAGTGGCATTGTTGTGGAATTTGTCATCAATTAAAAGTACTTTTTTGAAAAGGGAATTAAATATTTTTCTCCAACATGATAACTATGCATTTGTCGCGCCCCGATTTTTGGCCGCACGACTTTGTTAGAGTCGCCACTACATTTTATGATAAAAAATGTAGAAAAACCTTTTAGCCCAATTACATTGGGCCTTGGATTTTGATATCCAGGTTTGGGAGTCGGTTACGGACTAGGTCAGCACCCTATCCGCCCATTTTAAATGGTACCCCTCACTAAATTGCATGGCTTAATTTATACTTTAAAGTTATTTGGTTATTTAATTAATTATTAAAAAAGCAAGAATTTTGTTGTTGTTGTGTCTGACAAGATGTGATTTTGCTCCTACGTATCCCTATAAAGATAGGGAATCAAGACTACGTAGTTCTTTTGGTAGAAAAAGATTTGTTGGTTGAGTTAATTTTATTATTGTTTATAAAATGTGATGTTTAATCTTAACTAATTTATATTAATATGGGTGAAGTACAACCCTTGTGTCCGATACCGCATCTCATATTAAAGATTAGTTAAGATATTCATTTTAAAATATATTTAAATTTATTAAAAATAATGTTAATTTACCTTTTCATTTCTTATAAAAATATTTTTAGACTTAATAACCGAATATGGTAGCAATTATTCCTAAATTTTAAGAAAGTGAAGTGCAGCCCAAGTGTTCGTCACCGCATCCTGCATTAAAAATTAGAATAATTGTTACTTTAATTTTCTACAAACAGATATGTCTTTATACTTAATATCTAATTTTTTTTTAAATTAATCCATTGTTAAATTAAAATGAAAAGAAAAGTGTGACGCTGTAACACCCTAAATTTGAGTCTTCAAAATTATAGTAACAGTCCTGGAAGCCTCACTTGAGAGAGAGATTCTCGCCTGAGCGAGAAAGGATCACCTGGGAGGGGGAAATCCTGGGCTATACTGGAAGATTCTTGCCTGGCGAGAGTTGCCTCGCCTGGGCGAGAAATGGCAATTTTGGGACAGTGTAATCGATTACACAATCCTGGTAATCGATTACACAATCCTGGTAATCGATTACATGCTGATAAACTAATCAGAACTGTGTATTTTACATGATGTAATCGATTACACTATACTCATAATCGATTACAACATATTAAAAACATCAAATATGTGCATTTTTAACTGATGTAATCGATTACACCATATGGTAATCGATTACATTTATTCGCTGAGCGAGAATTGCTCACTGTGAGATTCTCGCTTGAGCGAGAATGGGCTCGCTTGAGCGAGAACCCGACGAATGCTCTTTAAAAATAGAAACCCCAAACACATTTTAGGGTTAGAACTTGAAGAGAAGAGAGAGAAGGGAGCTTTTCAAGAGCAAGGAGCCTTAGGACTCATCTTAGAGCTTGAGAAGAGGTAAACCTCTTGCTTCTAACTCTTCTTCTTCCTCTCTAACTTGTTTTGGGTATGTTGGATCTATTTTCAAAACATGAGAAATCATGGAAACTCATCCTTTAGAGTTATGGCTCGTTTTATGGTGTTTTTATCTTGTAAACTCTTGGTTTAGAGTTGGTATTTGATGAATGGAAATTTTTTATGGGTTATTCATGAAAAACCCCCAAAAACCCCCAAAATGAGAATATGAGTATAAAGAGAAAGAGATGAAATGTTAGATGTGGATAATGAGTTGTGCTTTGATGTTGTTATATGAGATGAACATGTACGTTTTGATATTTAGAAACTTGTATTGAAGTAGTTTTGGAAATATTGAAAATATGTGAGTCCCTTGTGTGTTTGATGATGAAAGACGAGTTATTTATCTGTTATTTTGAATAAATGATTGACATGGTTGTTATTGGTGAAAATGAGGAAAGATCCTAAGGTTGGAGGAAATCGCGGAGGAGACTTTTAAAGTTACTCGGAACCGATCCCCAACACTCACCAAGGTAAGGGATAAGTGTCTCTAAATCATACTTGCCGATATGAATGAGGTATGTGAAAGAGGTAATGGTTTAATATGATGCGTCTGCAATTTATGCATTATGTTGGAAAATGCGTGACTTTTCTGTTATAGAAATGAAATTAATATTATTGGGGGAGTACCAATGGAAATATGACTCAAATGAAATTAATATTATTAGGGGAGTACCAATGGAAATATGACTCAAATGAAATTAATATTATTGGGGGAGTACCAATGGAAATATGACTCAAATGAGATTAATATTATTGGGGGAGTACCAATGGAAATATGACTCAAATGAAAGTAATATTATTGGGGGAGTACCAATGGAAATATGACTCAAGCGAATTCAATCTAATTTGGGGGAGTCCCAATGGAAATAAGACTCAAAACGAATTCAATCTAATTTGGGGGAGTCCCAATGGAAATAAGACTCAAAACGAATTCAATCTAATTTGGGGGAGTCCTAATGGAAATAAGACTCAAAACGAATTCAATCTAATTTGGGGGAGTCCCAATGGAAATAAGACTCAAAACGAATTCAATCTAATTTGGGGGAGTCCCAATGGAAATAAGACTCAGAATGAATTCAATCTTATTGGGGGAGTACCAATTGAAATAAGACTCGAAGAAATGAAAGTCATATGCATGCTATAGGATATATAGTATGAGATATATATTCTATATGGTGAATATGAATGATGAGAAATGAGAAGGTTACAATGAAAGTCATATGCAAGCTATAGGATATATAGTATGGGATATATATTCTATAGGGTGAATATGAATGATGAGGAATGAGAGTGTCGCAATGAAAGTCATATGCATGCTATAGGATATATAATGTGGGATATATATTCTATAGGGTGAATATGAGTGATAGAAAGGAAGATGTTAAGGATGAAAGTAATATAGATGCTATAGAGAATATATTATGGAATATATGCTCTATAGGGTGAATCTGAATAACAAGAAGTACGATGTTTTTCGAAGGAATGTAATATGTGTGGAGGATATATATCATGGGAAATATATACTATAGGACGAATATGAATAACATGGAAATGGAAGAAAGAAGATACGAGTGTTTCATTACGTACTTGTGGTTATAATTTATGTCAATGCTTAATTGTATTCTGAAATATGGATTATCATGTGACGTTAGTTTTGAACTAATGACTTACTCCGTTTTGTTTTGTGTGTTGTTTATGATAATCCCATTGTAGGTGAATGAAAGATTTCGAGAAGGAAGTTCACTTAGGAAGCTTTTTGTGTCTATTAACTTATTTGTCTTTAATTGCTAATTGATGTTGTAGTTGATATGATAGTATTATGGGATGACTGTAAATCCGTTTAGATTAATACGGATATGTGTAGTTATGGACTTATAACTATGGGAGACCCGTAACTGGTTGTATGTGGTAAATGTTATTTGAATGAATTATGTTTTTCCGCAACATAAATTTGTATGATAATATAATAGGGTAAAGAGTATTTTCAAAGAGTGATACTTGAGAGTTTTTAATCAAGGTGACGACTGTATGTAAGAAACAATTAAAATAAATGAAAAAATTTCAAGGGTAGAAAATCGGGTTGTTACAGACGCTGCATCATTCATTTGTCACTCATTATGGATAATAATGTACATAACAAGAGTAAAAGAAAACATATCTGGCTTCGAAATATTATATGCAGTGGATCTAAGTGTTATGACAACACCAAAGAAAATGATTGATGAATGGATATTGATTGAGAGAATTGTTGTGTAATGTGGAAGATTATACTTTTTGGATGATTGTGTGGAAGGTTATACTTTTTGGATGTTTGTGTGTGGAAGGTAATGTCTAGAGAAGAAAATGATTGATGAATGAATTTTGGTTTAGAGGATTGTTGGGGATTTTTGGGAATAGATGATGGATGAATTTTTGGTGTTGTTTTCTAATATATTTTTGAGTGTGGTGTTAGGAGGAAGAAGGTGAATGTCTTGTTTGAATTGTAGGAGATGAAGTGAAGTTGATAGGTTGAGATAGTTTTTTTAGAGGGAGGGAATTGAGGTGAAAATAAAAAGAAGATCATTTTCCCTGTACACCGCTAATCTCCTTCCTTATTTCCTCTGATTATTTATATCTTTGGTCTATTTGGCCTTGTTTTATATGATATGTGTTGATAAAAAAGGGTTATGTTGGGACACTGTGAACCTTGAAGAGGATATGAGATTTTTGTGTGATATGGGTAGGAGGCAAAAAAAAAAGTTATGCTGAAAACACTATGAAAGTTTAAGGGAATATGGGATTTTATATATGAGGAATGATTATGTGGGAATATGTGTGTGTTGATGGGAAAAGGTTATGCCGAAAACACTATGAAAGTTTTAAGGGAATATGAGATTCTATGTATGAGGAATGATTATGTATCAATATGTGTGTAACAATCTCTTCCTCCCCCTTCACTCCTTCAGACACTACTCTTTTATAGATATCTTTGAGCATGAGTGTGTGTGAGGCACCTATAATTTCTCTGATTGCCTTTATCTCCTTGATTACCCTTTTGAAATTATTTCCTTCTTGAGATCACTCCTCTATGCAAATGCTAATTATTGTTGTTTATTATTCACTTACTATTAATTATTGAAATCAAAATGATTTGAATCTGCATTTTATGGCTGACTAATTTTATTTCCTATCATTGATTATTATTAACTGTGTATATCTCCATATGCGTAAATCTCTCTATTTCTTTATTGTCCTATTTCTCACTTGATTTTCTTTCCATTTTAGGGATTGTATGAGGTATGCAATTGTGGCTAAAGGGGAGAGACTTATGCACCATAATGAGAGGATCCTCCTATTAATATGTTGGCTGAAACTAAATGGAGAAAATCCAACATTTCTAGTTTTATTTTAGGGACCGAATCTGGTCCTTCCTTAGGCCGAAATAAGCATGTTCATAGCAAATCCTTTCTCAAATGAAGCAAAATGTTTTGTATGTGAATTATTGCACTGATTTGCAGTGATGTTATTGCGTTGTTCTCTATTAATTTGGTGTAGTATCAATTATTGATTGAATAGCCAATAGTCTGATATGCATGATGTTTTTTATTGCCAAATATTGCACCATTAATTGGTGTCTTTAATTTTAGAATAGAACCAAAGAGGTAACAAAGCTAATTTTGAATTTGTGTAATTGAGGCACTAAATCCACTAAGTTTCTTTAACAAATCATTTTGATATTATGTTTTTATTTATTTTATATTTTGGGCCGGACAAAATTGGGTACCCACAGCTGCCCCTCTTTACTTGTTGTTTATGTGACAACATACATACCGATGTTTGTATGTTATCACAAGAAACAACTAGTAAAGAAATGAGTACTAATTTTGACGAGACACCAAAAAAACCTTTGCGATTGTGAAGTAAGGGAGTAGGTACGAGTCTCCAAAAAAATAATTTTATATTTTTTTTTAATATTTTTTTTAAAACAAACTGTTCAAAAAAGGCTTGGCGCGAAGCCTAAAAAGAGTGACTTCGAAGTCGTCATGCACCGGGTCCTCGAAGGCACGGATTGAGGTCGTCAAAGATGGGGTACTCAATTCTATAATTTTGAGGTCGTCAAGCACAGACCCCTCAAAATTATGGTTTTAAAAAAATAGTCAAGAACGGAGCCTGAAAAAATGGCTTCGAGGTCGTCAAGCACGAGGTCCTCGAAGGCACTGATTGAGGTCGTCAAGCACATGGTCCTCAATCCTATAATTTTGAGGTCGCCAAGCACGGTGCCCTCAAAATTATGGTTTTAATAAAACAGTCAGGCACAGAGCCTTGAAAGAATGACATCGAGGTCGTCAAGCACGGGCCCCTAAAAATTATGGTTTTAATAAAACAGTCAGGCACGGAGCCTGAAAGAATTACTTCAAGGTCGACAAGCACGGGGGTCCTCGAAGGCATGGATTGAGGTCGTCAAGCACGAGGTCCTCAGTTCTATAATTTGAGGTCGTCAAGCAAGAGCCCCTCAAAATTATGGTTTTAATAAAACAGTCAGGCACGGAGCCTGAAAAAATGACTTCGAGGTCGTCAAGCACGGGGGTCCTCGAAGGCACGGATTGAGGTCGTCAAGCACGGGGGTCCTCAATATTTTACTTTTGAGGTCTTCAAGCATGGGGGTCCTCAAAATTATAGATTTTATGAAATAGTCAGGCATTGGGCCTGGAAATAGATGACTTCGAGGTCGTCAAGCACGGGGCCCTCGAAGGCACAGATTGAGGTCGTCAAGCACGGGGGTCCTCAATCTTATAGTTTTGAGGTCGTCAAGCACGAGGGTCCTCAAAATTATAGATTTTATAAAATAGCGAGGCGCTGGGCCTTGAAATAATGACTTTGAGGTCGTCAAGCACGAGATACTCGAAGGCACGGATTGAGGTCGTCAAGCACGGGGTCCTCAATCCTATAATTTTGAGGTCGTCAAGCACGGGACCCTCAAAATTATGGTTTTAATAAAACAGTCAGGCACGGAGCCTGAAAGAATGACTTCGAGGTCGTCAAGCATGGGGGTCCTCAAAATTATAGATTTTATGAAATAGTCAGACACTGGGGCTGGAAATAGATGACTTCGAGGTCGTCAAACACGGGGCCCTCGAAGGCATAGATTGAGGTCGTCAAGCACGAGGTCCTTAATCTTATAATTTTTATAATATTATGTATTGAACCATCGAATGATGTCCTTACTTCTAGTATATAGCAAAAATTTGTAATAAGGCATGGTTGAAATCATTATATATAGCAAAAAATTATAGATTTTTTTCTCTCTTTTTTTTGCGAGTATTTTGGGCCGAGCAAAATTTGAGTGTTCACATAATGCCCCTCTTTACTTGTTGCTTATTTGAAAACAGGAAAACTAGGGTTTGGGTGTTGTTGTAATAAACTACTGGTAAAGAAATGAGTGCTTGATTTTTGACAAGGCACAAAAACCATTTAGTGAAATGAGGTAGGAGGTACTACAAACCCTCCAAATTTTTCCAGAAGCATCAGGTAAGGGGCTTAAAAAAGAGAGTCTTTGAGGTCTTCAAACACTTGATTCTCGAAGTTTTTTTGTTTTTTTTTGTTTTTTTTTGTTTTTTTTTTGTTTTTAGAATAACATGAGGTGCGTGTTAATGCTTGTATTGTATGAAGTCAACTATGTGTTGAGTGGTATGAGCATGCATGATGTTGATGTTTAATGAAAGAAAATCATGGTTTATGGATGTCATTGTTTGAATGCTTGTGTATGCAATATAACAAATGTTCATGTTGATTATGGTTATAATGATTGATGCATTAATGAATTATGCTTTGATTTATAGGGTGATGTAGGGTGATGTTTATAATGCATGTAATTCTTATGGATGATATTATGATCAATGTGAATATGCATTGATTTGAATATGAATATCTTTTGATGTATGTATGTCATGTATGGTATAAGTATTAGATGTTTGTTTGAATGAAATGCAAATGTTCAAATGTATTACTCATGGTTTATTTCCTGAATGAAATTCATCAACTTTTATGGTCCCGAGCCGAAGTCGCTAACCATTCATGGTCGCCTAAAAACATATTTTCTTTTCATTGATTTCACCATCAATCATTTCCATTAAATCCACGCAATCATTATTACAAACATACCGATATATGTTTATAATAAATACGCAACTCACAACTTACTCATTCGCACAACCAGAAAATACACACATTTTCCATTTCTAATGCACAAATTAAAGACTTATCCTTACCTTGATGAGTGTTGGGTTTGGTTCTTTGCAACTTCGCAAGTTCCACCAACACCGCCGCCAACTTTAGGATCTTTCCTCATTCCCACCTTATAACACAATGTTAGTCATTAATTCCAAATAACACATAAATAACTCATTTTGCATTTTTAACCATATAAGAGATTTAACACATTTTCAATGTTTCTAAACTACTTTCATTATAAGTTTACAAACATCTAAAACATACATGTTCATCTCATATTTCAACATTAGAATGCATACTCATCTTTTACCTCTAGCACTTCATCCATTTTCCTCTTTAACCACATTTTCCCTTTAGGGTTTTGGGGTTTTCATGAATCCACCCACAAACCCTTTCCATTCTTGAAATACTAACTCTAAACTAAGAGTTTACAAGAGAAAAACCACATAAAACAAACATAACTCAAAAGGGTGAGTTTCCATGGTTCCTCACATTTTGAGAAGAGATCCACCATACCCAAAATGAGTTTCAAAGGGAAGAAGAGAGTTAGAATCAAGAGTTTTACCTCTTCTCAAACTCTTAGATGAGTATCAAAGCTCATTGCCCTTGGAAAAGCTCTATTCTCTCACCTCTATTTAATTCTTAACCCTAAAATGTGTTTGGGGGTTTCTCATTTAATGCAGCTCGTCTGGTTCTCGCTTAAGCGAGCCCATTCTCGCTCAAGAGAGAAAATCCCGCCCATTTTAAAAACTCAGATCTGACCCTCTCGCCCAGGCGAGACATCTCTCGCTCAAGCGAGGATGCTCTCGCTCAAGCGAGGATGCTCTCGCTCAAGCGAGGATGCTCTCGCTCAAGCGATGATCTTACAGCCTCGACATGTCCAAAATGTCACTTTTCTCGCCCAGGCGAGCCAAATCTCGCTCAGGCGGACCACTCTCGCTCAAGCGAGCCAAATCTCGCTCAGGTGAGAATCCGTCAGTATAGCCTAGGATTTCACCCTCCCAGGTGATTCATTCTCACCCAGGCGAGAATCCATCGCTCAAGTGAGAATTCCAGGACTGATACTATAATTTTAAAGATTTAAATTAAGGGTGTTACAATCCTCCCCCTCTTATAAGAATTTTCGTCCCCGAAAATTAAACATACCTCGATTCGAACAAATGAGGGTAATCCTCCCTCATATCACGTTCAACTTCCCAAGTAGCATCCCCTTCGTCTACTTGGCTCAACAGTACCTTCACAAAGGCAATCTCTTTGCCCCTTAATCTTTTGACACTGGTATCCATGATTCTCACGGGCAACGTCGTAAAAGTCAAGTTATCCTTCAAATCTATCTGATCAGACTCAACCACATGAGATGGATCCCCGACATATTTCCTCAACTGGTACACGTGAAGCACATTGTGGAGATTCGACAATAACGGAGGTAAATCTATCTGATATGCTACCGGCCAAATCCTTTCCAATACTTGATACGGCCCAATAAATCGCGGAGTCAGCTTACGAGACTTCAACACTCTACCAATCCCAGTAGTCGGGACTACTCTCATGAAAACATGATCTCCCTCTTTAAACTCAAGAGGTTTCCGCCTCTTATCGTAATAGATTTTCTGCCGACTCTGGGTTATTCTCATATTCTCCTAGATCTTTTTGATCTTTTTTGTCGTCTCTTGAACCAGCTCGGGTCCCAATATTAAGTTCTCCCCAGTTTCAAACTAACTCACTGGAATTCGGCACTTCCTACCATACAATGCCTCATAGGGTGTCATTCCAATACTCGAATGGAAGCTATTGTTGTAGGTAAATTCAATCAAATGCAACATGATATCCCAACTTCCTGGTTGTTCCAAAACACAAGCCCTTAAAAGACCATCCAATGACTGTATAGTTCTTTCCGATTGACCGTCCGTTTGCGGATGATAAGCTGAACTCAATTTCAACTTAGTTCCCAAAGCGGACTGCAAACTAGTCCAAAAGTTTGAAGTGAAATGGGGATCCCTATCTGACACAATGCTCGACGATATCCCATGCAAACGAACTATTTCCCAGATATACAGTTCAACCAATCGCTCCAAGGAATACCTCATGTTCATAGGTAGTAAGTGTACAGACTTAGTTAACCGATCCACTATCACCCATATCGAATCATACCCTTTCTGAGTTTTTGGAAAGCCCGATACAAAATCCATGGAAATACTATCCCACTTCCAAACGGGTATTTCTAGGGATTGCAGTTCTCCCGCTGGTCGTTGATGCTCAATCTTGGCTTTCTGACAGACCAGACAACTCGAGACATACAAAGCCACATCCTTTTTCAACCCTGACCACCAAAACAACTTTTTCAAGTCTTGGTACATCTTTGTAGTACCCAGGTGAAAACTCATTTTACTTTTGTGTGACTCCTCTAAAATACTCTTTCGCAATTCCACATCACGAGGCACACACACTCTCCCTTTGTAACCCAACATTCCACTAGGGTCCGATGCGAAATCAGTTCCCTTCCCACTCAACATTAAATCTCATTTAACCATTAGTTCACTATCTTCAATTTGCCTTACCCGAATTTGATCAAACAGTTCATTTGTGACCTTAAGCATTCCTAACATCATACCATGAGGTCTTATTTGAACTTCCAAGTTCATATCTCTGAAATCCTTAATCAGCCTTTCTTCCCTAACCATCAAAGCCGACATGTGTAAAGATTTCCGACTTAAAGCACCGGGCACCACATTGGCCTTTCCCGGATGGTACTGCAATCCGAAATCATAGTCCTTAAGAAACTCCATCCACATTCTCTGTCTCATATTCAGTTCCTTTTGATCAAACAGATATTTCAAACTCTTGTGGTCGTTGTCACATCAAACCTTACGCCATACAAATGGTGTCTCCAAATTTTTAAGGCAAATACCACTGCAGCTAATTCTAAATCATGTGTAGGATAGTTTTGCTCATGCGTTCTCAACTGTCATGAAGCATAAGCAACTACTTTTTCGTCCTGCATCAACACACAACCCAAACCTTTCTTAGAAGCATCACAATACACGCTGAAATCACGATCAGTACAAGGAAGAACCAACACTGGCGCCGTAGTCAATCTCCGTTTCAATTCTTGAAAACTCTCTTCACAACGGATTGTCGACACATAAGGTTCCCCCTTTCTGGTAAGCTTAGTCAGGGGCAATGCTAATTTCAAAAATCTTTCTATGAACTTCTGATAATAACCGGCCAATCCCAGGAAACTCCTGATGTCGGTAACTGACTTGGGTAATGCCCATTCCATAACCGCTTCTACCTTAGAAGGGTCTACTATTATCCCTTCCTTGGATATCACAAGTCCAAGAAAGTTCACCGATTACAACCAGAAATCACATTTGGACAATTTAGCATACAACCGATTCTTACTCAGAAGATCTAGAACAATTCTCAGGTGCTCGGCATGTTCCTCTCGGCTTTTGGACTACACCAGAATGTTATCAATGAATACCACTACGAATGATTCCAAATACGGATGGAAAATCCGATTCATGTAGTCGGTAAATATTGCTGGGGCATTCGTTTCACCAAAAGGCATGACCAAATACTCAAAATGTCCATACTTTGTCCTAAAAGCAGTTTTAGGAATATCCTCCGACTTCACACGAAGTTGGTGGTAACCCGACCGAAAGTCATTTTTTAGAACATTACCGCTCCCCTCAACTGATCCATCAAGTCGTCAATCCGAGGCAAGCGGTACTTGTTCTTGATGGTGACTTTGTTCAACTGTCTATAATTCGTACACAACCTCATGCTCCCATCTTTCTTCTTGACCAACAAGACCGGTGCACCCCACGGGGAGACACTTGGACGAATAAATTTCTTCGCCAATAAGTCTTCAACCTGCTTTTTCAATTCGGCCAGTTCCAACGGTGCCATCCTATAAGGAGCTATAGAGATGAGTCCCGTTCTAGATACCAAATCGATAGAGAATTCAATTTCTATCACTGGAGGTAACTCCCGAATATCACCAGGAAATACCTCAGGAAATTCACGAACTATCGGAATATTCTCAACTTTGGGTTTCTCACTACCCTATAGGGATGCCAATAACATAAACATGGCCCCTCCCTCCTTACAGGAAGTCCTGACTTTCTTAGCCGACAACGACTTCATATAACCAGTCTCATCAGAAATCTCATCCGGACTTCCGAACACCACAGTCTTATCAGCACAATTAAGCACCACATGATTTGCCGACAACCAGTCCATTCCCAGAATTAGATCTAACTGGGATAGTTGTAAGCGGATTGAATCCACGGTAAATGTCATAACGTTTACCACTACCGGACACCGGGACACAACCGTCGACACCACCACAAGTACGTTAGTTAAGTGTGGTTTCGGGGCATGAATCACCAACATGCATTCGGCCGCATTTGTTACACAAGGATGGAGAGTTTGGCTGCGACCCTCCAGCACTGATATGAGCTATTGACCCATGCGGAGTATACCCTCGGCTACCCATGGGTGAAAAGTAAGGCTTTCGTTCCTCCGGAAACGCCTTACCCTTGCCCTTCCCGTGTACAAAATTCCTTTGAGGCCCAAAGTTCTTGGGAGGAAGTGATTTTGGCGCCATCACTTCATCCGCCTTCATATCATCCTCAACCATTCTACACTTGTTGACCAATGTGGAAAAGTCTGAGATCTCTTGATGCCTAAGCATCATTTTCAGCTTGGGCTTCAAACCCGATTTAAACTTCAAACACTTGGACCTTCCGTCCGCCTCCAATTCAGAGTAAGGGCAAAATCGGGCCAACTCTTCAAACTTGGCCGCATATTCTCCCACTGACAGCTTACCCTGTTCTAATCTAAAAAATTTCATCTCTTTCTGACTCCTTAGATCAGCAGGAAAATACTTTCGAAGGAATTTCTCCCTGAATGTACACTAGAGAATTACTTGTCCTTCAGCTACCATTTGGCGCCGAGTGAATTCCCACTAGTTCTCGGCCTCATTCACTAACATATAGGTGGCATACGCCAACTTTTGAGCATCAGAACAGCTCATAGCCTTGAAAATCCTCTCCAGTCCCTGAATCCACTCTATGACAGCATTAGGAGCGAACCCACCTTGAAACTGACTGGGGTTCCTCCTGCACAATTCATCCAAACCTCGATACTCAGCCGGAGCGGGTGGAACCAGTGGTTGTGAACTCGGACTTGGTGCAGGGTTCTGATTCAGGTTATGCAAGTTCTCATTGACTTGTTGCAATGCCGCCACCATCTGAGCCAACAAATCGTTCGGAACATTCTGACTTGCTCCCCTGCCTCTTCCTCTTCCTGCCATGTGTACCTGTACTCATTCACTTGTCAGCAATCGAATTTTGTCTAAACACAGTGCACATAACCACTTAACAATTTGTACAAATCAAACAATTTCAGCACATAAAGATCACGAAGAAGCATGCAAGGCCATATCCTAGGCCGCATGATTAACTGTGTTCTGATATCATATTGTAAGTACCCAAATTCTACCCTTGAATTTTTTTCCTTATTTTATTCCTTTTACATGCATTTCCCCATACTTGCTACCACAATTTTCGTGTTCTCATTCCATATCACCGTATTCTCATACGTTCTATTTAACAGAAAATCATAATTCATATTAATGCAAGTCAGTAACTACCACATACAACTAGCTATGGGGCTCCATGATACCCATAGCTACACATATCCTGAGTTACAATTATCCGAAAGTTATTATATTTATAGTTACAAAATACTTAAATCGTCAACTATGCACTCATGATACAAAAAAATCCAAAATGAAAAGCTCCTAAAGCTTCCACAAATAAGCCTCCTCATTCTACCTGTTTATCTGCAATGGGATTATCAACGACAAAAGCGCAAAACACACTAAGGAGTAAGTCAATAATTCAATAAACATCATTATAAGATAATTCAATTAAAAAGGGGTTAGGAAACCATTTTAACTTCATTTTCTTTGCTACATAACTCGAGCCAAATTTGCTACACCCCTCGAGGTTATCTAAAAACAATTTCTCTCTTTTCTTTTTAAAATCATGCGACATAACTTGAGCCAAATTTGCTACATAACTCGAGCTGGAGTATTGCTACATAAACTCGAGCCAAAGTATTGCTACGTAAACTCGAGCTGAAGTGTTGCTACATAAACTCGAGCTGAAGTGTTGTTACATAAACTCGAGCCAAAATATTGCTACATAAACTCGAGCCGAAGTCGCTAACCATTCATGGTCGGCTAAAAACATATTTTCTTTTCATTGATTTCACCATCAATCATTTCCATTAAATCCACGCAATCATTATTACAAGCATACCCATATATGTTTATAATAAATACGCAACTCACAACTTAATCATTTTCACAACCAGAAAATACACACATTTTCCATTTCTAATGCACAAATTAAAGACTTATCCTTACCTTAATGAGAGTTGAATTTGGTTCTTGGCAACTTCACAAGTTCCACCGACACCGCCGCTAACTTTAGGATCTTTCCTCATTCCCACCATATAACACAATGTTAGTCATTTATTCCAAATAACACATAAATAACTCATTTTGCATTGTTAACCACTAAGAGATTTAACACATTTTCAATGTTTCTAAACTACTTTCATTATAATGCATACTCATCTTCTACCTCTAGCATCTCATATTTCTCATTTAATGCAGCTCGTCGGGTTCTCGCTTAAGCGAGCCCATTCTCGCTCAAGAGAGAAAATCCCGCCCATTTTAAAAACTCAGATCTGACCCTCTCGCCCAGGCGAGGCATCTCTCGCTCAAGCAAGGATGCTCTCGCTCAAGCGAGGATCTTACAGCCTCGACATGTCCAAAATGTCACTTTTCTCGCTCAGGCGAGCCAACTCTCGCTCAGGCGAGACCACTCTCGCTCAAGCGAGCCAACTCTCGCTCAGGCGAGAATCCGTCAGTATAGCCCAAGATTTCACCCTCACAGGTGAGTCATTGTCGCTCAGGTGAGAATCACTCGCTCAAGCGAGAATCCCATGACTGATACTATAATTTTAAAGAATTAAATAAAGGGTGTTACATGACCTATCTATGATAAATGTATTTCAATTTTGTATAATATTTATGTGTAAAAGCATGATATGCTTCTACCAATGTGCATATGAATCAAACACTAATAAGCAAACTAGGTGGAAGTGGCATTGTTGTGGAATTTGTCATCAATTAAAAGAATTTTTTTGAAAAGGGAATTAAATATTTTTCTCCAACATGATAACTTTGCATTTCAAAGATAATGCTTTTGTTCTTAACTCATTCAACATGTCTTCATGGTCTAGAATATCACTGCTCCACTAGAACATGGAGCATTATCATCCAAGTGAGAAGGGGGAAAGTTATATAAAGCCTACAACTTATTAAGTATGTACTCAATCTAAAATACAAGAGTATTTAGAACGTAGAATTGTAAATGAGAATTTACAGCCTAAGTTGTACAAAGCTATATGGTTGCAACATTGTACACCAAATTTAATATCTGCTAGTATAAATAACATTTTGAGTACATTTGGTGTAAACACATATGGGTGAACAATTAACATCTTATTTTTTCTTATAGATGTATAACCATATATTGCACTACCATGTAGGCTTGCTTATTGTTGGAATTGATAGAATCCTTGAAGTACAATTATGCACTCAACTGCTCTTGATGATGTATTTGTTGGCATATCTTTTATGTTGGCAATTGTTGCTATGGTGCAAGGGAAAACACAAACACCAAGATTGTATCCCAAGTTAGAGTACCAAACAACATGCTTTGATCTGTTCACTATAACTCCTGTTGCAGTGACACCCTTCACATTTCATTATAATGCTACTATGTAACGACCCGATTTCTACCCTTGAATTTTTTTTTATTCATTTTAATTCCCTCTTACATACATTCATCATCTTACTTAAAACCTTCAGGAATCATTCCTTAAAAATACTCTTTACACTTATTATATTATCATATAATTTAAATTGCGGAAAAACATAATTCATTCATTATTATTCCCATTGGGTACTAAGAGCCCAAAAGTTATAATACTCCAAATATAACAATACCAATGGTTACGAATACCCAAATAAATGTCAGCCATGGTTACAATCATTCAAATCCACAAGTAGTCATTTAAAGTACAAAAACGCAAATAGTGAATCCAACGTCTAAAGCTCCTAAAGCTCCCGAACTAGCATACTCCATTCGTCTATTTACCTGCAATGGGATTATCAATGACAAAAGTACAAAACACACAAAGGAGTAAGTCGTTAATTCAATAAACGTCATTATAAGATAATCCACATTAGAAAAAGGGTTAGTAAACCATTTTCGAAATTCATTTTGTCTTGCTGCATAACTTGAGCCAAAGTCGCTACACCCCTCAGGGTTAGCTAAAAGCAGAATCTCGTTTCTCTTAAAACAAATCACGCTTATATACTCAAGCCAGAGTTTACGCTTCTATACTCAAGCTAGAGTCGCTAACCATTCATGGTCGGCTAAAACATATTTTCATTTCATCGATCTCCTTATAAATCATTTTCATGCTTCTATACTCAAGCCAGAGTGTATGCTTCTATACTCAAGCCAGAGTGTATGCTTCTATACTCAAGACAGAGTGTATGCTTCTATACTCAAGCCAGAGTCGCTAACCATTCATGGTCGGCTAAAACATATTTTCCTTTCATCGATTTCCTCATAAATCATTTTCATGCTTCTATACTCAAGCCAGAGTGTATGCTTCTATACTCAAGCCAGAGTGTATGCTTCTATACTCAAGCCAGAGTGTATGCTTCTATACTCAAGCCAGAGTCGCTAACCATTCATGATCGGCTAAAAATGTACTTCTTTTTCATTCGTTTCACCATAAATCATTTCCGGTAAATCCACGCCCACATTAGTATAAACACACCCATATATGTTTATACTAAATACGTGATTTACACTCAATCATCGCATAACCAGAAAGTACCACATACTTTCCTTTCCGTAAATCTACGCCTACTTTAATGTAAACACACCCATGTATGTTTATATCAAATGCGTACTTTACGTATCAATCATTGCATAATCAGAAAACTCACATTTTCGATTCCAAATGCTCAATTAAAGACTTATCCTTACCTAGGTGCGTGTTGGGTTGGGTTCTTGGTAACTGCGCTAGTTCCACCGTCACCGCCGCCAACTCTAGGATCTTTCCCATTCCCACCATACAATCACAATGTTAGTCATTTATTCCAAATATCACATAAACAACTTATATTGCATTATTTAACCATACAAGATATTCATCATATTTTCAACATTAGAACGTAAACTCATCTTCTACCTTTAGCATTTTACCCATTTTCCACTTTAACCACATTATCCCTTTAGGGTTTTGGGGTTTTCATGAATCAACCCACAAACTTTTTCCATTCTCGAAATACTAACTCTAAACTAAGAGTTTACAAGAGAAAAACACATAAAACGAACCATAACTCCAAAGGATGAGTTTCCATGGTTTCTCACATTTGGAGAAGAGATCCAACATACCCAAAATGAGTTTAAGAGAGAAGAAGAGAGTTAGAATCAAGAGTTTTACCTCTTCTCAAGCTCTTAGGTGAGTATCAAAACTCCTTGCCCTTGGAAAAGCTCTCTTCTCTCACCTCCCTTCAAAGTTTTTAACCTTAAAATGTGTTTGGGTTTCTGTTTTAAAGAGGTGTCGTCGGGTTGTAATCGATTACCAACATGGTGTAATCGATTACAACGTGAAAAATGCGCATATCTGATGCTTTTAATGCGATGTAATCGATTACCAGGAGTGTGTAATCGATTACACTGTGTCAGATGCACATATCTGATGCTTTTAATACGATGTAATCGATTACCAGCAGTGTGTAATCGATTACCAGCAGAGTGTAATCGATTACACTGGGTCAACAGCCCAAAATTGCCATTTCTCGCCCAGGCGAGAATCCTCCAGTATAGTCCAGGAATTCACCCTCCCAGCTGATCCTTTTTCGCTCAGGCGAGAATCTCTCGATCAAGCGAGGCTTCCAGGACTGATACTATATTTTTAAAGATTAAAATTTGGGGTGTTACATACTACTTACCTTGCATTACCTGCCTAGAATGATTCTGAAAAAATCTTATATGACCTAATAGTAAGAAAATAATATTATTGTCAATCAATTAACATTTATCTCTCTAATATCATGTTAGAATAAGTGAGCTTAAATTTTTCATGCTTCCATTAGTCTATGTTAACATATACTGACACTAAACTTGATTTAGTATATACCAGTGTATGATTACATTTACTTCGTTGGTTAATACACTGAGTTAACTCATGGTTAATGCACTATAATATAGCATTAAAATGCATTTATTATAGCATTAGAATTGTAACTGTGATAATATTATTTCATAACCTTGGAATTTTAAAAACTTAACTATAACCTTAGAACACTGGATTGAAACTGTAATAATATTGTTTTATTTGTCTGTAATTTTTTCTGTCCTAAAAATAGCATAGTAACCTTGGGAAAATGGTTAATTCAAATATTAATACAATTTCAATACATATTATTTATGATTCCTCAATTTCAAGCAATTCACAATATAAGTTTATATTCATTTATTGTTTAATCCTAAAATAAGTAATGTGAAATATTGAAATATTTATAATACATATAAAATATATATTCCTTAATTTTAAACAATGTTCATTATGGATATATTTTGTATAGAGTTTAGATTTGATTCTAATATTGCAATGTTACGATTGTAGTACCAAAATAAAAAATAAAAAAATAAAAAATAAAAATAATATTAATAATTTTCTATTATTAATATTTGTTAGTAGTTATTAAGAATAGTAACAATAAAAACTGTTTTTTAATTTTATTTGTTTTTAGTTATTTTATTCTCAGATAATAATAATGTGTATAAATATTCTCATATTTATGATTGTATGAATTCATATTAAAATTATCAAATCCATAGTATAAAACATATTGAGCCTCAATCTAAAGTAAAAATGGTAATATTATTATTGTTATTGATGTTATTGATTAATGAAATTGTGATAAATATTATAATATTGTATCCATTGAGGATAACATTCTTCTATATAATCACAATGTATCATTGACCCTTATAGAGAAAAACAATATTTTTACTTCAAAAAATCATATCTTTGATTTGACTTAATTATGATAATGAAATTGATTCTTCTACATTTATTATATTAAAATCAAATGTAAGATATACAAAATTGTATGCACTGTAACACATATTTGATTTATATTTGATTCTTTAATTTAGGTAATACTCATTGTGAATATTTTTTTAGAGTTTAGATTTGATTTTAGTATTGCAACGTTGCTATTGAGTATTAAAATAGTAACCATAAGGAATATATATAAAAAGAATATTAATAATTTCAAAGGGATATATTTGTAATAATAATATTTCTTAATTCTTTAAAAAAATTACAAATTAATGTGTAAGATTGTATAACTTGCATTTATTGCAGCATGTTTCTCTATGCAACTTTCTTTTTCCCCCATATGAATGTACTACTTTTTTCAATCTTTCTACATCATACTCTAGACCCATGTGGCTTAACTTTCTTTTTTCCCCATATGAATGTACTACTTTTTCAAACTTTCTACTTCATACCTATTATGTTGTAGGCAACATGATTAAAGATAATATTTTCAAAGTCTAACTCTATGATATAAGGAAAAGTGAACTAAGATGGAAAAAAAATCATAACTTTAAAGTAATTTTACGTGTAGCTAAAAATTTGAAAATATACAACAACTTGCACTTTCTCTTGGTGCTATTTGCTAAAAAAACAATTTAGTATATACAAATACGTAAATAGCAAATAATAGTTACTTGCATCTTTTTGCAAATTTTAAATGATGACTTCAATTATTTTATGTGTGTTTTAAATTACTATATTGTTGATTTAATGTTTAGTATATTTACATACTATATTTTTATTATAGACATCAAATTTTGCAGTTATGATGAGGTGTAGGCCGTAAAAAGAAAACAATTGATTTGATGATCACCAAATGGAAATGCCATATTCTGCAAAATAGATCCTTTTTGTTTACACTTGGATGTCAAAGGAATATATTTGTGACAAATATTTATTAATTCTTTAAAAAAATTACAAATTAATGTGTAAGATTGTACAACATGCATTTATTACATCATGTTTTTCTATGCAATTTTCTCTTTTCCCATATGAATGTACTACTTTTTTCAATCTTTCTACCTCATACTCTAAACTCATGTGCCTTAACTTTCTCTTTTCCCCGTATGAATGTACTATTTTTTTCAAACTTTCTACCTCATACCTATTATGTTGTAGGCAACATGATTAAAAATAATATTTTCAAAGTCTAACTCTATGATAGAAGGAAAATTGAACTAAGATGGAAAAAAAGTCATAGCTTTAAAGTAATTTTATGTGTAGCTAAATATTTGAAAATATGCAGCAACTTGCACTTTCTCTTGGTGCTATTTGCTAAAAAAATAATTTAGTATATACAAATAAGTAAATAACAAATTATAGTTATTTGCATCTTTTTGCATATTTCAAATGATGACTTCAATTATTTTATGTGTGTTTTAAATTACTATATTGTTGATCTAATGTTTAGTATATTTACATACTATGTTTTTATTATAGACATCAAATTTTGCAGTTATGATGAGGTGTATGTCTATAAAAAGAAAACAATTGATTTGATGATCACCAAGTGGAAATGCCCTATTATGCAAAATAAATCCCTTTCATTCGCACTTGGATTTCAAATGGATATATTTGTAATAATATTTTTTAATTCTTTAAAAAAAATTATAAATTAATGTGTAAGATTGTACAACTTGCATTTATTGCAGCATGTTTCTCTATGCAACTTTCTCTTTTCCCCATATGAATGTACTACTTTTTTCAATCTTTCTACCTCATACTCTAAACCATAGTTTTAAAAATCGTGCCGTACCGGCCGGTTCAACCGGAAAACCGGTGAACCGGACCCCTAACCGGTACGGTACGTATGTTATACCGCATATGCAATAGAACCGGTCAAAACCGGTTGAAAACCGGTCAAAACCGGTTGAAAACCGGTCAAAACCGGTGAAAACCGGTAAACCGGTTGGTTTGTATATTAATTTTTTTTTTTTAATTTCAAATTTTCAATTCTTCACCAATTCTTCAACTTCAATGATTGATACTTGAGTCATTTATTTGTATTTTGCGTTTGTTAAGTGATAATTTTGGATAAATATATGTTTTGTACTTTAGACTTTGATTTTATTAAAGACTTAATGTTGTTTGTTTGTGTGAATTTGAGGTAAATTATTTGAAATTTTTTGTTATAGGTTTACATATATATATATAAGCAAGTATGTCCGGTTTAACCGGCATGCGGTTTAATTACTGAACCACTGGTTGAACCACTGTACCACTATACCAGTACCCTAACCGGTTTGATAACCGGTACGGTTTTAATAACATTGCTCTAAACCCATGTGACTTAACTTTCTCTTTTCCCCATATGAATGTACTACTTTTTTTAAACTTTCTACCTCATACCTATTATGTTGTAGGCAACATGATTAAAGATAATATTTTCAAAGTCTAACTCTATGATAGAAGGAAAATTGAACTAAGATGGAAAAAAAGTCTTATTCTCTCATTTTCTGTAATATGTGTAAAAAACAATCTTTTTAACATGGTTAATATTGAAATTGAATTTCATATATGTAATGCTATTACCTTGAAGATTATAAGCTTACGTTTTTTCACTGTGTGTTTCACCTGAGTTGAAGTACTAGAAACCATTAAATATATTTTTTCGTTTTATATTTTTTATTGTTCTGTTCACAAATATGCGTTCTATTTTTTTTTTGTTCACAAACTCAATGGACATATCATATATATTCCGAGGATGTCAATGTGTTTATGAGATATAATGGGTAAAACAACAAATGACTCAATTATATTTGGAGGAAAGGTTTTAGTTTTTGGTGGTGATTTTAGACAAATCTTGCCAGTAATTCCAAGAGGGTGTCATTCAGATATTGTACATGCTACAATTAATTCATCCTATCTTTGGCATTATTGTACAATTTTGAATCTCACTAAGAATATGCGTTTGCAAAATGATGACAACACAACAGAAATAAGGGAATTATTAGAATGGATACTAAAGGTTGGGGATGGAAAATTATCAGAGCCTAATGATGGTTGCGTTGAAGTTGATTTTCCAGATGAACTTTTGATTCTTCATTTTGATAACCCAATTGAATAAATATTGTCTAGCACTTATCCAGACTTACATCTTCATTACAATGATGAACAATTTCTTCAATGTAGGGCAATACTAGCATCAACAATTGATATTGTATATCAAATCAATGAATATGTGCTAAGCATAATTCCAGGTAAATTTTCTTTTTTTTCTCTCGAAATTTTCAATGATTTTAATGAAGATGTTTATAGATTTATACTAATAAATGTTTTAATGTTTAACTATAGGAGATGAAAAGGAATACCTAAGCTCAAATTCAGTTGATATGTCTGATGTTAGTGATATTGAAGTAGTGAACGTACTAACTCTAGAATTTCTAAACAAACTTTCAACTTCTAGTATACCTAATCATAAAATCAAGTTGAAGATTGGAACTCCAATTATGTTATTGAGGAATTTAGACCAGTCAGATGGATTATGCAATGGTACAAGATTGATTATGACTCAAATGGCAAACCATGTACTTGAAGCAAAGATCATGTCAGTTAAGAATGTTGAAAATATCATATATATTCCAAGGATGTCAATGTCTCCCTCACAAACTCAATGACCTTTCAAGCTTATAAGAAGACAATTCCCTATAATTGTTTCATATGTCATGACAATCAACAAATCTCAAGGCCAATCATTAGAGAGTGTGAGGTTATATCTACCAAAACCAGTATTCGGTCATGGTGAATTATATGTTGTTATTTCAAGAGTTAAAAGCAAGAAAAGATTGAAGATTTTGATTCATGATAAGGATGATAACCCACTAAAGTCAACAACTAATGTGGTTCATAAATAAGTTTTTCAAAATCTTTGACAGGTATTCATCAAATTATCTTTAATTATGTTATTTCAGTTACCATCATCTTATTTCACACAATAGGTTTAACTCGCACTATGTCAATCCCCAACCATTGTTATGAATGAAAGTTGTGTTGTTAACATGTATTCATCAAATTATGTTTAATATTGTTGGAAGTAATTTTTAATATTCACAAATTATCGTGTTATTCTTCAATAAAATTCATGCAACACGCATTACTACCCGTGCGAATGCACGGGTAATATACTAGTTCCCCATATAAGAATGTCCTATCAAAATTATAAGAGAAAAAAATATAAGTTTTATACACTATTACATGAGAATGGATCCACTTACTCTAAGAGTAAGTTTAAATATCTTAATTCACATCTTAACTATTAATTCTTAGAAAATTCAATGGTTTAAATTAGTGAGAAAATTTAAATAATTGGATTTCCTTATAATTGATTATTAAGATGTGAGTTAAGTTTTTTACACTTACTCTTAGAGTAGGTGAATTTCTTCTCTTATTGTATTATTCATTAATCATATTTAATGATAATTAAGTGTTTAGTAAAAGCAATTCAAATAAATAATTAATAATATAATGATTATGTATAAATCTTTATATTGAAACGGTATATATTGCACTCAAATTATAATGACATCAAATAGAATAAGCCATGAACGTGTGCTATTATACAATTTGAAAATCAACATTTATAAAATTATCACTTATATCTTCCTTTGGGGTGGCAAAAAATTTCACCAACCTCACTACATTTGTTTTACTCTTTCTCAATGGAAAGTTACAATCTCAATAGAACATAAAATAACATAAAAATAAGAGGCTTATTCTATTTAGATGTACTTACCAATTCAAACTATTGGATTTTCCAAGAATGAATGGTTAAGATGTGGAATAAGTCATTTTCCACTTACTCTTGGAGTAAGTGGATCCCTCCCCTAAAAATAAAGGATAAAATGGAATCAATTACCCAACACATAGTTGCAGGTGCAGAAAACTTGCATTCTGCTCAACTTCTGTGTATGGTTTTGCCTTAAGCATTTTACCATAATCTATAAATTGTTACCTATATATATGTAATGAATTTCTATATAATAAAAAATCACCACTTTAGTAAACTTGTTTAGAGTGTTATTGAAGATCCAATGTTAGAGTAATTGCTGCATGGCTGCATTCAAGCCACCATCTGCTCCTGCTCCTGCTCCATGTACAGCTGTTCCAGCCAAGCCGGAACGACATCTGTTCCGTTGTTAAGATAGTGTTGCGGCTGCTGTCGCGGCTCTTCAACACTATATTGACCAGATTCAACTGGTGGAGCATCCTTCACTAGTGAATGAACCCAAGATACATCTGGTTCATCAACATTCCGTGGCGCTGTGGTTGCAGCCTTTGTTAAAGGACTACCGGTTGCTCGAAATCCGAAGGAAGCAGATTTTCGCAGGTTATTCAGCTCTTCCCCACGGATGCCCCAGTCTAATTTTCCATCAGGGGAGCCCCATCCGGAGAAGATTGAAGGCTCCAGTGGTGAAGAAAACTCGGAATTATGGTTCGCGACACAACAACGCTCAATAAAGCTCTGGCTTTGCTTTGAAAGGGCAGCATTTCTTGAATTCAAAGACAATGTGGCAGGAGAGCCAGATAGATCAACCATAAATGATGGTGATCCAATCACATTTGAAGTGGAGAGACTTGAAGAATAGCCCCTCAATTGCTTGTTCACATTCTGATGCGCCTGGATTCCGGTTGGAGATTGTAACTGAGACCCGAAAATGTCTTCAAGGTTAGTAGGCTTAACTCCTCCAAGCCTATTTAAGTCCCCGGCATCATCACCCAAAGAGACAGGGAAAGATGGACTATTCAGCATGCTACTTTTCCATTTCGAAGGGGGCGAAAAACCAGCCAACTCATCTAACAATAGCATCTGCTGACGATTTTCATGTCCAAACAATTCCATGTCTAAATCAAAGTCTCTAGCATTTAATGCAGTTTTCAACCTGCGTCCGGCAAGCTGAAGAGTAGGGGACTGCCACATGGCTCCGCCCGCAGCAGAAGATGCTCCCGATGGAGTCAAAGGTGGTGCTGAGGCAGGTGGTGTCAAGACAGATGAAGACCCTAGCGATAAACGGCTATCCAAACCCATATCCAATGAAGAAGCACTAGCTGGATATGATTGGGGAGAAGGCAATGCAGAACCAGTAGACGCATACAAGGGGCGAAGCTCCTCCAACTTGTGAGCAAAAAAGCAAACTCTTCTGGTGCATCCACTCTCATCCTTGCAAAGTCGTGTTCGATACTGCGCAGGGTGAAGCCAGCACTCAAAAATACCATGTGCATACTCACATGCATCCCCTTTGCTACACAATCCCTTCCGGAACTCGGGGCAAGGGACACAGCTGTATTGATATTTCATAGGATCACGTCGCCTTGCATTTTCACATGGATGAACAAAGGGGCATTCAGTCCAATCATGAGAATAGGCCCTTGAACAAGGCTTCACTTTGAATGTGTACATCCTAAACTCATCCGTGCTATATATCCCATCCTTTATGTCTGGAAGAGAGAGATCAACATGATAATCTTTCTTTTCAGTCCCGTCCTTTGAAACACGAGGTGAATCCGTATATTGCTGTTGCTGTCTAACCATTTGGCCATCTGCTTCCACAAATCTAAAGCCAGCCTCATCAACACCGTCTCTACCTTCGAGAACAGCTTCTAATATCTTCTTCCTTGAATTGAAGACACTGTTGAAGACAATGTCGATCAGGTCATAGGATCGGTTCCCGTTAGCATCAACAACACTAACATCTGCAGATGCATCAAGCAAAAGCCTGATAACCACAGGGGAGGCAGCAGAACCCCCAGCAATAGCACAATGAAGGGCAGTGGCCCTATCTGAACCACAAGCCTTGTTAACATCGGCAACACCGGTTCGAAGAATATAAGATAACACACCTTTGCTTCCAAACATAGCAGCAATCATAAGAGGGGTCCTCTCTTCATAACCAATTTCCTTTGAACCAACCCTCCTTCCATACCATAACCCCACCTCATTAACATCATGACCCTCTTCTTCAACTGCTTCTTTGAAACTCTTCACATCATCCGCGGCTGAAAACTCGAGCAAAGTAGAAATTCTGCGGTGTAAACCATTTGAACCGGTGCACATGACTTCACCTTAACTTTCAAACCTTCACAGAATCTTAAAAAATCAAAGCTAGGAGAATAAGTTGCTATTGCACCATACATGATATCTCATATTTAAAGCTAGAAAACTTCCATTAACAACTTCAATTTACTATAACAAAAAAATATGTAACAACATCACAAAAGGAAATAAAAGACATAGATTGTTCCCCATTTTGCGGATGTTTATAACTGATAAAGGCAACTAAGGATTGGCATGGTTACAAAATCATGAATTACCTAGAAATTTGCAACAAGCATTTGTTTACAATATAAATGTTAAATATTTCTAGTTTATCGATAACAAAAAATTCTAAAAATATTAAAATAAGCACAAAGGACGGTAAGAGAAGAAACAGAAAAAGAAAGTAGAAAACTTAGGTAAAGTAATCTAATGTAGCCTATTAGAGGATGACACGTACCTTGAAATTAGAAAAAAAAAATGTACACGTGTCATCCTCTACTAGGCTACAAGTAGAGGATGACACGTGTCAACCTTAACAAAATAGACACATCCTGTTATTATTTTTGCATGGTTCTGACATTTCACTTAAACATTAACACTCCCTGGCCAATACCCATGATTCAAAACACATCATTTTCAGAAAGTTTCTTAGCGACCATGCAATAAAATATTACACATTCAAAATCCTTAAAAGATTCATTTTTGATATCAAATTCAAATACCCATCAAGAAGAAAAGGAGAAAAACATGAAGCAAGAACCAAAGAATGATACCTTATTAACAATCAGAGCTAGTGAAGCAACCCAAAACCTTGATTTTTGTAACACTTACAAAGCTTTGGAGAGAGAAGTGAGGAGGGAGTGGAGGACTTTTTCAAGCCTTTGTCTTTATGGTTTGAGTCAAAAAGTAGAGCCCACTTAGCTGCCACACCGGTCACTAGTCACTAGCCACTAATCACCAATTACCAGCTTCTTTTGTCCAATTCCATTAAAGTATTTTTATGTATATTAAAGAGATCACAAACCCCTCTCATGTTCAAATTCTTTATATCAATCTATTCCCTATATACTATCATCTTTGGTCTCTTTCGTAGTTGCTTTCAAATTATATCAACTAGATCAGGTTCAAATGCTAGTACCAACCAAAAATAATCTATTCCTTATATATAAACTATCATGAACCATTTTTGGGTAGGACATAGAATGTAATGATTATAAATCGAGAAATATATTATTACCATGTTCGCTAGTACTAAAGTAATATTCTCACTAACTGCTTAAATTAATTTATACTCTACCCTTGTTAACTTATTAAATATTTATTTATTAAAATAAAATATTACATTGATATTGATGTGTTTAACCAGAGATTATCTTGTTCCTACTTATAATTAAATTCAATGGGGAAGTCAATACTATGTAGTTATCAGTTGAAGTTTATTAATTGAGGTTGAATGATAATAAACATATCATAATTGAGGTTGTACTAATGACCTCAATCACTTCTCAACTTGAATTAATGAAGTAGGCGATACTAATTGTAACCGTTCTTCCAATTTTTTAATGAAGTAGGCGATACTAAGGTATGAGGTCGCCAAGAGGCAAAAACAGGGTAAACTTGTCGAGCGAGGATTATGTGACATGTGTCGACCATGTCACTAGAATGAGGGATAACGACATGGTCGACACATGTCACATAATATTAGGATGAGAAGGAAATATTAGAGTATGTTTGCTTTAAATAAGCTTTTAAATATAGCATATATGAGTATGTGCCTATTAGCATGTTTAAAAAATTTTAAAACCTATGTCTGACCTGCTTAAAAGCCTGATCTGGCATGTTTAAAATTTTGGTTCGGCTTGTTTGTTTGTTTAAATGTATGTTATACTATATAATCTTAAAATATGTCATCATGTCTATATTTAAATAGGCTAATAAATATACTTTTAACTAGACTCTTTTAACCATAACAATCAAATTATATTTTTGTATACTATTTTATATTAAATTTACATAATGGTGTAATATGAGTATTATTACATTATATAACTAAATATGCAAACATGATAGCCTTAATAGGCCTTTTGTAAGACTTAAAGTGTGACCTGTTAAACTAATTAGGCTTTTCAGAAAGTCTAAATGTGACCTGTTTATGAAAAAAACTTAGTCTGACCTAATTTATTATGGGTCCCCTAATAAGTTGTTTGACATATTTACACCCTTAAATAAGTTGAGGTTTACACCCTACATAATTGAATTGGGCTTGTAAAATCATGACCCAAAAGTTAAGGTCCTATCCTTGCATGCATATATATATATAAAAAAAAAAAAAGAATTCCTAATCTGCATGGCAACTTCTGTTTTATACTATATTTTCTGGCATTCATGATTCATTCACTAAACTTTGTGCTATGGGCTTAAGAGCAGTAACTTGTGTGGCTTACTTGTTTAACCAGCTTATATGCATCATCAGAATGTAGTTGCAGGCATATATGCATTGTGTTTTGTTTACTTTATAGTGCCGTCTCAAAGTAGACCCACCATGGTTTTTATTTTATGTTTTAACTTATAAATTATAAGGAATAATGCCATGTTTCTGTTGTAATTAAATTAGAAGAATGATTTTTTTTTGTTATTTATTGATTAGCTAATTGCTTTTTTATTTGAAGTTTTTTTTCCTAATTGCATTCTTGGTCTTCCTTGAACAAGTGGACTATTCTATTTCATAATATGCAAGTAGTCAATTTAGAATTCGCTTGGTTGTAAGCACGTCGAAATAAAGCTAATGAAATCTATTGATAAGCTAACATAATGTCAAAAAAATAATGGACATAAATATGTACATTTTGACTGCATATATGTTACTTAAAAATGTATGAAATGTATCTTAAAAAAACATTTGATGGATGTATGTCTCAATTTATGACCCGAGATATAAATGCTGATAAATAAAAAATAAGATGTGTTTTTCGCCTCTTACACAATGTATTAAGGTTTTTGACATGTCTTAAAACCAAAGTTATATATCAAAGTATTAGTATGTATGTAAAGTAAGTTCCTTCGAAGGTTTTACACTTTTAACATGTTAATAGAGTACATCTAATCTTTAAAAGAAGGGAAACCAAATATTATAAGTTAGAAACGAGAAATTATTTTCCCAAATGCGTAACTCGTGATATCAAGAACAATATAAATGATATATCATATTAATATAAGTAAGACTCAATATATCCCTCCTATATAATAATCACATCTAATACACATGTATAAGGCATATGTATGAGGCAAGTTGCAAGTGTACCTAATAGTCTTTGTATGTAGGGAACATAACAACCTTCCTCTTTTTATATTAATAATAAAAAACTAAATTATTAATAATAGTCTTTGTATGTATGGGAACATAACAACCTTCCTCTTTAAAGGGTATAAATTTTTTTCATGCAATCAATGGTTTTGGACCTAACTTTCTTATTAGTTTCTTAAGTAGAGTCTTGGCCTCCTGGCTTCCAGAACTAGGCATAGGTAATGGAAATGTGATGATTCCATCCTCTTCCTAAATTGAAGTGAGCACAACGATTTTGCAAAAAAAACATAGGAAACTCTTCTTGTGTCTTATTTTGGAAACTATGGTATTTGAATCAGATTTTGAAGGTTTGAGAGTTGATTACAACTCATAGAACATATTAGCACACATATGTACATATTTAGACCATACATGGATTAATAACATGAATCTATACTATAGTTTTGTTTAAATAATAATACTTTTTTATTATTTCATTTTTATTTTTAAATGACTATAATTATATATTTTTTATTTATAGGTCTTACAAGACTTTATCTTGGTCATACATATCACCGTGTGTAAAAATGTTTATTATATAAAGATTAAGATAGAAAAAATAATGACAATCGTAGTCTGTCATGTTGAAAAAAACTTATTTAAGATAGACTTTAAAATGATAGTGGGAGACTTTTATTTATACTAAAGATACATAATACAATACTATCATCATATATAGTCAAGATATTTCATGTCAAATCATCAATAAGAAATATAGAACTAGAACTTAAGCGGAAGCGTACCTTACTATATTCATATAGAATATGAAGAACAAACTTTATATCTTTCTTTTGTCATGTATCCAATTTCTTCATGTCTTTTGTTTTAAATGCATGCATGTTCATAGTAGAACATGTATGTTTGTTGGTCTTTCAATTGCAGATCATCATTAGCCTTAGTTTCTCCTCTAATGGGATGAAGAGAATGACTTGATTTTGCTTATGTTTGGATGTGACATCTTGTGTCATGGTGTGGTTCATGTCTACAATTGGAGACCATAATCCCTTATTTATAAGAAGTGCATACCCTTCCATGAAGGGTGATGTCACTTGATTTCCTTACTTCCGATTTTGCCCATCATAAAATAGAAATAAGACTTTAGGTATCTACGCAATAATTTCCATGATAATTATGTCTATAGCCATGAACTTTACTTGAAGTATATCACTTTAATTTGGCTACTATAATAATGACCCTAAACACTCTAATGGGATGAAGAGAATGACTTGATTTTGCCTATGTTTGGAAGTGACATCTTGTGTCATGGTGTGGTTCATGTCTACAATTGGGGACCATAATCCCTTATTTATAAGAAGTGCATACCTTTCCATGAAGGGTGATGTCACTTAATTTTCTTATTTTCGATTTTGCCCATCATAAAATAGAAATAAGACTTTAGGTATCTACACAATAATTTTCATGATAATTATGTCTATAGCCATGAACTTTACTTGAAGTATATCACTTTAATTTGGCTACTATAATAATGACCCTAAACACATTTAAACATTACATATGTGACCCAAAATTTCTTACATGTCATTCTCACCTCGAGATAGGGAAGTAGCAGTCATATGTTTAATATAGCATCTCAACTCAAAGAGAGTGAAGAAAGAACTCATGTCATTATCATATCTCAACTTGAAGGTAGAAGATATGATTTTAATGATTAATATCATTTTAATCTTTTACATTTTTTATATTTAATAACTAATTATGATTTCTATAATTTTATATAGAAATGAATTAATTATTATTAAATACTTATTTATTCAATCATTTATGGTATTATTCAAAAAGTTTATCCTTTATGTTGTTATTAAAAGATTTAGTTTTTTCACAATAATTTTAGAGATAAAGTTAGGAGTATAGCATATTTTAGAAATATAAATAATATAGTAGTTGTGTGTTGATCATCAATACTAACATTTTGGTGAAAATTAAACCACTTTCATAAAAAAATTATAATTTTAAATGAAGATCACTTAATGATTGGACCCGGATCATGATCAGTAATATACCATCAAATGTCGCTGTTAAGAATTAAATCTTTATTATTAAACAATTACAAACTAGCAAGAAGTTAATATTATCACAAAAATCACAATTTCTATGACAACTCACTATATGCTCTATTACAAACTTGCTGAGACCAACACATGTAACACCCCAAATTTTAAGTCTTGAAAATCATAGTATCAGCCCTTGGATTCTCTCTTGAGCGAGAGATTCTCGCTTGAGCGAGAGAGGTTCATCTGGGAGGGTGAAATCCTGGGCTATACTGGAGGATTCTCGCCTGAGCGAGAGTTGTCTCGCCTGGGCGAGAAATGTCATTTTGGGCTGTTGCCACTGTGAGATTCTCGCTTGAACGAGAGGGTCAGATTTAAGTTTTTAAAATGGGCGGGATTTTATCGCTTGAGCGAGAACCCGACGAGACAACATTTAATGAGGAACCCCAAAACACATTTGTAGGGTTAAGAATTGAAAAGAGGTGAGAGAAGAGAGTTTTTTCAAGGGCAAGGAGCTTAGATACTAATCCAAGAGCTTGAGAAGAGGTAACACTCTTGATTCTAACTCTCTTCTCCTCTTTAAAACTCATTTTGGGTATGTTGGATCTCTTCTCAAAATGTGAGAAACCATGGAAACTCATCATTTTGAGTTGTGGTTCATTTTGTGTCGTTTTTACCTTGTAAACTCTTGGTTTAGAGTTAGTATTTCAAGAATGGAAAGGGTGTGGGTTGATTTACAAAAAACCCCAAAAACCTAAAGAGAAAATGCGGTTAAAATGGAAAATGGGTAAAATGCTAGAGGTAGAAGATGAGTTTACTTCTAATGTTAAAATATGATATGATGATGTATGTTTTGGATGGTTGTGAACTTATGATGAAAATAGTTTAGCAACATTGAAAACATGATGAATATCTTGTATGGTTAAATATTGCAATATAAGTTGTTTATGTGATATTTGAAATAAATGACTAACATTGTGTTGTATGGTGGGAATAGGAAAGATCCTAGAGTTGGCGGCGGTGTTGGTGGAACAAGTGCAGTTACCAAGAACCCAACCCAACACTCACCAAGGTAAGGAGGAGTCTTTAAATGGCATATGGGAATGGATAATATGTGTATTCTCTGGTGTGAACACAATAAAGTGATGAATCGCTTAGTTATGGTAAACATATATGGGTGTGTTTATGATAATGGTATGCATGGATTTACTATTACGGATTTATGAGGTATCAATGAAAAGAAAATATGATTTTAGCCGACCATGATTGGTTAGCGACTTTGACTCAAGTTATGAAGCAAAACTTTGGCTCAAGTTATGTAGCAACACTTTGGCTAAAGTTATGTAGCAATGCTTTGGCTCAAGCTATGTAGCAAAACTTTGGCTCAAGTTATGTAGCAATACTTTGGCTCAAGTTATGTAGCAATGTTTTGTCTCAAGCTATGTAGCAAAATTTTGGCTCAAGTTATGTAGCAATATTTTGGCTCAAGTTATGTAGCAACGCTTTGGCTCAAGCTATGTAGCAAAACTTTGGCTCAAGTAATGTAGCACAAAATGAATTTATAAAACAAATGGTTTACTAACCCTTTAATATGTGGATTATCTTATAATAGTATTTATTGTTTCGATGACTTACTCCCTGGTGTGTTGTGTATATTTGCCATTGATAATCTCATTGCAGGTAAACAGGGTAATTGAGGATGCTAGGTTCGGGCTTTAGGAGCTTAAGACTTGGATCTTCTATTTTTGCTTTTTGTGTTGAGAAATTGCTATACGGATGATTTGTATTTGTAATCGTTTAACTTATCAACATTTTTGAGTAATGCTGGATATTAGTAACTATGGGTAATTTTGGAAACTCATAGTTAAACATATGCGGTAATTACCGATGAAAATTATACATGAATTATGTTTTTCCGCAATATGAGATATATGTTAACTTCATGTAATGTAAGGGTGGTTTTACGAATGGAGTATGAGAAAAATTAGAGTAAGATGTGGAATGTATGTATAAAAAATGATAATATAAAAATAAAATTTTCAAGGGTAGAATTTGGGTCCTTACAACACACAAATATTAATTCCTTTACCTATCAAACCAAATTTGAGTGTCACATAGAGATGTGAATGTGGGTCGGGTTGAGACGAGTTAATGTTTGTTCTTACTGATCTTAAATATTGGCCGAATTATTTTTTTGAACCCGGACTCGGCCCTAGACTCGAAATTAACTCGGCCATAAATATTCACACATTCAACCTTTAAACCCGAACTCGACCTAAACTCTCTTAAATAGTGTATACTCATTTTAGATAAAGTCTTCTAAATATTATTTATTATTGTGAATATGTAATTTGACAAATAAAATAATATGTATATATATATATATATATATATTATTAAACATGTATATATGATGAAAAAATTAGAGAGTCGATGATATTTTCGATCAAAAATGTATCATTACTCTATACACATTTGAATAGAGACACATACAAACATCATGAGTGAGTGACCATGAGACAGACTGAGACAAATCATGTTCGGTCTCTACCCGACCTTAAGTATTGTCTGAGTCTAATTTGTGAACCCAAACTCGGTCCTAGACCCAATGAGACCCCACCATATTTAGGTCCGATCATGACCGGGCCATACCAGGTGAGCGGGTAAGGCTAGGTCATTGATCGGGTCATACCAGATGAGTGGATAAGAATAGGTCCTGCTCACCCCTAGACGGTCATATGCTCAAAGTCAGAGTGTCTATATGCTTTCATTTCCCATGGAAAGTTGAATTCTATTTTCTAATCTCATTATTCATTTCCCATTTTTCATTTTAGTTGGTGATGGAAATGAAGTTAGTAAAATATATCCCTTTCCTTGATTTGGGGTTTCCTTAAATTAAAAAATTGCTATTAATTGAATTTATATTAATTGTCTCAAATAAAGTTAAAATGATATGTTAATTTTTAGTGTGTCAAATTTTCATTGAATAAGATATTGAGGATATAGTTTAGGACATGTGATCTTCACATTATAAAAAAATCACATATAACTTTAGTTTTGTTTCTTACTATTCAATTTTTTGTAATAAATATCAACATTTTATTGGATAAAATATGATTAGGACATGTTTCTAGATGAATAATAATTTTCATTCTATAAATATTGAGGTTCTAGACTCTTTATCCTCTCTATTAAAATATTTCTAAATTGTATAAGGTAACTATTAATTTTATAAATTATTAGTATATTTGTATCATTTATAAATAATATTTATTCTTAAAAAGTAATTCAAATAAAAGATATATTACTTAGGTATAAGTATTTAAAGTGATATTTATTCATTTAATAATAATTAAGTCCACCCATTAACAAAGACAAAGAGTATATTATTGCTGCAATTTCTCTGCATATTAGTTACTCTTTGTTCTTTCCTCTCACCATTACTTCAACCATTTCTCTGTTCAGAATCTCAATGAAGAAGAATAATTCTAACACTCCCAAATGACATCATCATCAACAACAACAAAAACTACAAAAAAAGTTTCCATATTTCTTGTTTTCTCCTTCACCACCACTCTCATCATAACCACCGCAGTCAACGCCTTCAGCTCCGCCTCAACCATCGCCATCACCTACGGCACCGCCACCCTTTGCGCCATAGTTGCCGGCAAGCCTACCCAGTACATCCAATGTTACAAAAACGGCAAACTCATTCCAGTAGAGCCCAAAGTTTCATTTGAAGCTATCTCCGGTGGCCGGAGCTTCTTCTGCGGCCTCAGGTACGGTGGCTTCCGCCTCCACTGTTGGGATACCAATGCATCGAACACGGGTTTTCAACCAAAGAGGTTGTTTCACAATAATGTAGTTCAGTTAACTGATATAGCAGTTGGTGATGCTCATGTTTGTGCAAGAGAGTTGCACTCTGGTGTAGCAAGGTGTTGGAGAGGTAATAGTACTAATGGAATTGGACATGGTTATGAATTTCCTTCTCCGGGCGAGGCGATTCGGTTTCAAAGAATTACTTCTGGGCTTGGTTTTTCTTGTGGGATATTGAAGGAGAATAGGACAGTTTGGTGTTGGGGTGATAGTGGAAATGGTTATGGTATAGAAATTCAAAGAAAGTTTGGGAATTTGACTATGTCAACTTTGGTTGCAGGAGAGTCACATATTTGTGGATTAACTCTTAGTGGTGTTTTGGTTTGTAAAGGAAACAATGGTTCAGGTCAATTGAATGTTCCTATCTCTTCACCTTCAGAGTTTTCATCAGGTCTTGTTTTGGGAGCAGATTTCACTTGTGCTATTAGGAAAAGGAATGGACTTGTTGTGTGTTGGGGAGGTTCTAATAGGTTTGGTTTTGACACTAATGTGATTAAGAATGTTTCTTTTGAGTCAATTGTTGCTGGTTTGGATTTTGTTTGTGGTTTAACAACAAAAGATTTGTCTTTGATTTGTTGGGGTCATGGTTGGTCTAATAACCTTAACATGCCTAGTGATGTTCCATTGGGAATGGTTCTACCAGGTCCATGTGTTAAGGATTCTTGTAGTTCTTGTGGTACATTTCCAAATTCTGATGAGTTATGTCATGGTTCTGGAAATATTTGCTATTCATGTCAGGTTCAGGTTCCACTAGCTTTGCCATTGTTACAATCACCATCACAAGTTCCAAAGCAACAATCTCCTTCAGCTAAAGAAAAAGGTATGAATGAATTGTTGGCATTTCTGATTGTTGGATCAGTTGGTGCCATTGCAGGTTTATGCACTATTTCTTATTTCTTTTGGATTGTAGCTAGAAGACTATTGAGGAGAAAAGATGATAATTCTGTGAAACCCACAAGCACTGAGTCTGATACATATGCTGATATAGCTCCAATGTCAAATCTTGGCCGCGATGGCTCTTCATTGAGATCTTTTTCGAGTAAAATGCTCGGCTCAAGAAAAATGAGGAGAAATAGGAGTTGTTCATCATCAAAGCATGTGGATAAAACTGAGAATTTCTCATTATTTGAACTTGCCACTGCCACTAAAAACTTTTCAGTATCTAATAAGATAGGTGCTGGTAGCTTTGGCAGTGTTTATAAAGGCAAGCTGGAAGATGGTCGCGATGTGGCCGTAAAAAGAGGAGATTTCTGTACTAAGAAAAGGAAATTTCAGGATAAAGAAATAGCTTTTGATTCCGAATTGGCGTTGTTATCTCGGCTGCACCACAAGCATTTAGTGAAGCTAATTGGTTTCTGTGAGGAAAACTATGAGAGGCTTTTGGTTTATGAGTACATGAGCAATGGTTCAATCCATGATCATTTGCATGATAAGAGTAACATTGAGAAAAGTAGCAGCATTTTGAATTCTTGGAAGATGAGAATCAAGATAGCATTAGGTGCTGCTAGGGGAATTGAATACATGCACAACTATGCAGTGCCACCAATTATCCACAGAGATATAAAGTCCTCAAATATATTACTAGATTCAAATTGGAATGCTAGAGTTTCTGATTTTGGATTATCGCTAATTTGGCCCGAAAATGAGCAAGAATTTATGTCAACTAAAACCAATGCAGTTGGAACAGTAGGATACATAGACCCAGAGTACTATATATTGAATGTGTTAACCACAAAAAGTGATGTTTATGGTTTAGGAGTAGTGTTGTTGGAACTTCTAACAGGAAAAAGAGCTGTGTTTAAAACTGAAGATGGGTCTAGCCCTATGGGGATAGTGGAATATGCAATGCCAAATATAGCTTCAGAAAAGTTATGGAATGTGTTAGATGATAGAGTTGGAGAGCCAGAAGTGAATGAGATTGAGTCACTTGAGCTTATGGCTTACACTGCTATGCATTGTGTGAAGTTGGAAGGAAGAGAGAGGCCTGAAATGACTGATATTGTTGCTAACTTGGAAAGGGCATTGGCCTTTGTTGAGGGTAGCCGTAGTAGCTTCTCTACAACTTCATGCTAATCATGAGATTCATTTTTTTGTTTTTATGCATTGTATTTATTTTTCTTTTGTGTAAAATTATTCCTTGTTGGTGACCATAAACAAGTCTTCCAGCCTGAGAATTTGAGGATATAGATGTTTATTTATTAGGACAAGGAAGGAAAGACAGTATTTTATTTTAGAAGTGTCAAGTTAAAGAATATATATTTATGGGATTTGGGTTGGGATGACAATGGCTATCCGGACTTGCAGGTACCAGCAAATAATACCCGCATTGGGTCGGGTTCATATCTGTGAGTAATTGAGTACCCAGACCTACTAGTACCAAAACCCGTTATTCATTTCTAAATATATATATATATAGCAACATAATTATAATATGATGTTAATCATAATTATAATATCATATTAATGTGATTTTTATATTATTAGATGTTATATTGTTAAGCAATTTAAGCTGTTAAGCAGTATATTCATTAAACTAGAGTTATCACCCTCAGTGTATTGTTGTATATAACAGCATAATTACTTGAAACTGAATAGGCCCTAATGCTCTGTGTGTGGTTTTCATTTCAATGCAAGAAGACAAACGAAGTTCAACAGTGTAGGGATAACAGGCTGCCATACCACTAGTTCCAGTATGAGCCTGGCTCTACTTGAACCATCACTTTTTTTTTCCTTCAAGTTAATTGAGAAATAGGTGCTGCAACATTAGAATATATTGTTATGAATACACCATTTATGATGAGATGGGAGGACTTTAAGTTATAGGATCAATGACTATTCATTTTGGGTCTGGCCTTCAAGTCTATACACAACCTAGATGTAATTATTTTTGCACACAAGATCAAGGTATAGAGCAGAGTCAGCAAAGTTTGGCCTTCTTTATGCACTTATATACTTTCACATTTTTAAGTCCCACATTCTCTATTTCTACGAAAATACAAGTCTTTATATAACAGAAACATTAATGAACATTTGTCCCTTCGGGGACATCTGATAAAATTGGAACGATACAGAGAAGATTAGCATGGCCCCTGCGCAAGGATGACACGCACAAATCGAGAAATGGTCCAAATTTTTTTTCTCCGCTTTTTTAAAGCTTGAATATGTAGCTTAACAATGCTTTTCTTCCCATTTGTGTTTTAGGGTTTAGAATCTATACTGTTGATAGAGAAATGGCAGTTACTTGGTTCATCATCTGTGACTGTTCATTATCATAGAATATTGGATTCTTTGTTTGAATTTTAAGATGTGTCTCAAGGTTGTGTTTTTCATGAACTGGTGGTTCTTTATTTGATTTATTGGGTTATGGATAAATTTGTCCAATTTCCAGTTTTTGGTTCTTTATTTGATTTATTGGGTTTTTCATGGACTCGTGGTTTTTCAAGAAATTTTGGGACTTTAAAGGAAAACTATGCTAGATTTTTTGTTTTCAGGGCTGGGGTTGGAGTTTTAAGAGCTGCAAATTGAACTGCATCAAGTGGTATGAAATTGGAGATTATCTCTACAATGAGAACTTCTGCAGTTGTTGGGATTGAAGCTTTAGTTAGTGATTTGGTTTCTGGGACATTGAGATTTAACGATGCGACCGCAATACTGGAACTGTGGTGTTCACCGCAACTGCATCACATTGTAATTGCTGTAATTGCGCTGGTCACCACAAATGCATCACACTGCCATAGCGGTGTACTCCGAATCACAATGATGTGGCCGCATTAGATCAAAATGTAATTGCATCCAACCGTATTTAGACTGCATTAGGCTGCATGAGATTCAAAATACTGATTTAATTGCAAAAGAATTCACACCGTAACAACCGCAGTCCACATCGCAACGGACGCAATGGCCAAATCATAATAACCGCAATCGTTATCACAATCACAACCGCAACCGTAATTTAAAATACCAAATGATGCAAACTTTTGTTGAGTATTTGCCAAGCCTTTGTATTACCATTTATTTGTTGGATTGACATAACTCTTGAATGGAGAGTTGTCAATGAAATAGTAAGACTCTTGAGAAAGAGATAGAAGAGTTTCTCTATTGACAAGAACAACACACAACACATAGTGGAGGATCATATCGTCATGGAAATAAGTAATCCATAACCATTCTTATTATGTGAAAGCTATAAATTCTAAAGATCTATTTTCATGTTTTCATGGATGAATTTACATGTGGTATCAGAGCATTGTGTTTAAGAACTTAGAGTTTTTCATTAATGATAATTCGATCCTGAAAGATATTTTAAAATATATTATTGAATGTTTAGAGAACTCATATGATTATTTGCGCTGCATAAACATATCACTGTTATGTGCATAACGCTGTTCACTGTTTTGTGCATAACACTTCATATTGAACAGAATGTAAAGAAAATTTTATACATATATATTATCACTGTTTTTATATATATATATATATATATATGTATTATACTAAATATATCTTTACTTTCTGTGCGACATATAATATGTATGTTTTGTGTAATATAATATATACATATTACATTTATGTTAACATTATATATTAACAGAGTATAGAAGGCTATGTACTTTACGTTTATGTATTACACAATCAATAATGAAATATATATAGTACAAAGAAACAGAAGAAGCATATATAGTACAAAATATATGAACAGAGCAATGTATACATGTTAGTGTGTAAAATATCTGCATGGTATTAGAAATTTTATGATATACATTCTGCACTATAATGTTTTGATTATATTCTGTCCTTTTGTTGTAAAGTTATATATAACAAAACTGATTTTAATGTGTATATCTGCTGTTTTGGCAACATAAAATAGTATCATATATTTGGTGTGAAACAAGTTCTGCCCTTTTGTTTCCTATTCTAAGTTATATATATATATACACACGAAAGATGAAATGTAAACCAAAACTGAAATAGAATGCAATAATGGAGAATATATATATATATATATATATATATATATATATATATATATATATATATGTAAATAAAGAAAAACAGAACATTTTTATGTGCACAGAACATTTTTTTTATGTACAAGTTTGAGAGTTATATGTATGTGTAATAATATGACTTCTTAAATATTTGGAATTATTGTATGATAGATTTGTTAATTACCAAAGTGGTCAAATCTTTATGTTTATTTAATTCCGAATTGTATGATCATATTTTATTTGTTTGGAACTATTGTATTATAGATTTGTTAATCACCAAAGTGGTCTAATCTTTATGTTTATTTAATTCCAAGTTGTATGATCATATTTCATTTACTTATTAATTTGATACTATGAATGTTTTTGAGTAAATTGAAGTTCATTATTATAAAACAGTTAAGAATCGCCTAAAAGTTGATTATTTGTTCTTATAATTAATGAGCATAAATGTTGGTAGTGTAAATGCATCATTAGTTATATTTATATATCCAAAGATAGTAAATGTTTCTAATATATGCATGTATCATTGCCAAATTATGTGAATTCTTTTAGTATCATTATGTCTATTATGATATATTGATGGATTACCCAAAGGTGAACATTAATATGCACTTATGAAATAGTTTGAATTAATTTAGCATGTGACTTGTAACACCCCGAATTTTAGTCTTTAAAAATTAGAGTATCAGTACTGGAAGCCTCGCTTGATCCAGAGATTCTCGCTTGAGTGAGAGAGGTGCATCTGGGAGGGTGAAATCTTGGGCTATACTGGAGGATTCTCGCCTGAGCGAGAGTTGTATCACCCGAGCGAGAAATGGCAATTTTGGGCAGTGTAATCGATTACACAGTCCATGTAATCGATTACATGCAGATAAAAAGCATCAGATATGTGTATTTTACATGATGTAATCGATTACACAATACATGTAATCGATTACATGCAGATAAAAGCATCAGATATCTGCATTTTACATGATGTAATCGATTACACAATACATGTAATCGATTACATGCAGATAAAAGCATCAGATATGTGTATTTTACATGATGTAATCGATTACACAATACATGTAATCGATTACATGCAGATAAAAGCATCAGATATGTGCATTTTACATGATGTAATCGATTACACAATACATGTAATCGATTACATGCAGATAAAAAGCATCAGATATGCGTATTTTTCACGTTGTAATCGATTACACCATGTTGGTAATCGATTACAACCCGACGACACCTCTTTAAAACAGAAACCCAAACACATTTTAGGGTGAAAACTTCGAAGAGAAGAGAGAGAGGAGAGCTTTTCAAGAGCAAGGAGCCTTAGGAATCATCTTAGAGCTTTAGAAGAGGTAAACCTCTTGTTCCTAGCTCTTCTTCTTCCTCTCTAACTTGTTTTGGGTATGTTGGATTTATTTTCAAAACATGAGAAACCATGGAAACTCATCCTTTAGAGTTATGGTTCGTTTTATGTTGTTTTTATCTTGTAAACTCTTGGTTTAGAGATAGTATCTCAAGAATGGAAAGGGTTGTGGGTTGATTCATGAAAACCCCAAAAACCTCAAAAGTGAAAATGTGGTAAAAGGAGAGAATGAGTAAAATGTTAGAGGTAGAAGATGAGTTTACCCCCAAATATTGAAATATGAGATTATGCATGTTTTAGATGGTTGAATATTGATGATGAATGTTTTGTATGATTAAATGATGCAATATAAGTTGTTTATGTGATATTTGGAATAAATGACTAACATTGTGTGATGTGGTGGGATGAAGAGAGATCCTAAGGTTGGAGGCGGTGTCGGTGGAACTTGAGAAGTTGCCAAGAACCAAACCCAACACTCATCGAGGTAAGGATAAGTCTTTAATGTTGCATTTGAAATAGAAAATGTGTATTTTCTGGTTATGCAAAGACTAAGTTGTAAATTACGCATTTAGTATGAACATATATGGGTGTGTTTACACTAAAGTAGGCGTAGATTTACGGAAAAGGAAAATGTGAGTATTTTCTGGTTATGAAATGATCGAGTTGTGAATTACGCATTTAGTATGAACATATATGGATGTGTTTATACTAAAGTAGGCGTAGATTTACGGAAGATGGAAAAGGTGTGTGTTTCCTGGCCATGCAATAATTATATTGTAAATCACGTATTAGTATAAACAGATATGGAGTGTTTATACTAAAGATGACGTAGATTTACGGGAAATGATTGATGGCAAATCGATGGAAGGAAAAATATATTTTTAGCCGACCAGAAATGGTTAGCGACTTCGGCCCGAGTTTATGAGGCAACACTTCGGCCCGAGTTTATGAGGCAACACTTCGGCCCGAGTTTATGAGGCAACACTTCGGCCCGAGTTTATGAGGCAACACTTCGGCCCGAGTTTATGAGGCAACACTTCGGCCCGAGTTTATGAGGCAACACTTCGGCCCGAGTTTATGAGGCAACACTTCGGCCCGAGTTTATGAGGCAACACTTCGGCCCGAGTTTGATGAGGCAACACTTCGGCTCGAGTTTATGTAGCAACACTTCGGCCCGAGTTTACGCGGCATGTTTTCTTTATAAAAGAGATGAGAAGTTGTTTTTAGCTAACCCTAAGGGGTGTAGCGACTTCGGCTCGAGTTTATGTAGCAACACTTCGGCCCGAGTTTACGCGGCATGTTTTCTTTATAAAAGATAAGAGAATTTGTTTTTAGCTAACCCTAAGGGGTGTAGCGACTTCGGCTCGAGTTTATGTAGCAACACTTCGGCCCGAGTTTACGCGGCATGTTTTCTTTATAAAAGAGATGAGAATTTGTTTTTAGCTAACCCTAAGGGGTGTAGCGACTTCGGCTCGAGTTTATGTAGCAACACTTCGGCCCGAGTTTATGAGGCGTGTTTTATTGGTAAAAAGGATGAGAATCTGCTTTTAGCTAATCCTAAGGGGTGTAGTGACTTTGGCTCAAGTTATGCAGCAAGACAAAATGAATTTCGAAATTGGTTTACTAACCATTTTTCTAATGTGGATTATCTTATAATGACGTTTATTGAATTAACGACTTACTCCTTTGTGTGTTTTGTACTTTTGTCATTGATAATCCCATTGCAGGTAAATAGACGAATGGAGTATGCTAGTTCGGGAGCTTTAGGAGCTTTAGACGTTGGATTCACTATTTGCGTTTTTGTACTTTAAATGACTACTTGTGGATTTGAATGATTGTAACCATGACTGACATTTATTTGGGTATTCGTAACCAGGGGTATTGTTATATTTAGAGTATTATAACTTTTGGGCTCTTAGTACCCAATGAGAATAATAATGAATGAATTATGTTTTTCCGCAATTTAAATTATATGATAATATAATATGCGTAAAGAGTATTTTTAAGGAATGATTCCTGAAGGTTTTAAGTAAGATGATGAATGTATGTAAGAAATGATTAAAATAAACGAAAAAATTTCAAGGGTAGAAATCGGGTCGTTACAATATGGTATCAGAGCATAGTTAATCATGCGGCCTAGGATATGGCCTTACATGCTTCTTTGAGATCTTTATGTGTTTGAATTGCTTGGTTAGCATTGGCGATTGTGTGTTATGTGATGCTTGTCTGGTTATACAATTAGTCTATTGACAAGTACGTGAGTGCAGGTACACATGGCTGGAAGAGAAAGAGGAGCGAGTCAAAATGTCCGAATGACCTCTTGGCCCAGATGGTGGCGGCACTACAACAAATGAGTGAGAATTTACAACATCTGAATCGGAGCGTGGCACTAGGTCCAAGCTCGCACACCCTAGTTCAACAAGGACCGGCTGAGTACCGGGGGTTAGATAAATCCTGTAGAAGGAACCCTTGTCCGTTTCAAGGCGGATTCACCCCGAATGCTGCTATTGAGTTGGTCCAAGGAATGAAGTGTACTAACATGAAGGCGGATGGAGTGGCGACCTCCGAATCCATTCCTCACAAGGACTTTGGGCCTCAACGAAATTTTGTGCACGGAAGAGGCAAGGATAAGAGGTATCGCGAAGAGCGGAAGCATTATTTTCCACGTGTTGGTACTCGGAGTTGCATTTCGTATGGACCGAGGACCCATGCGAATGCCGGAGGGTCACGGTTAAACTCTCCACCTTGGTGCAACAAGTGTAACCGGAAACATGACTAATGATTGTGTTCTGGAACTACAAATCACCGTTTTCGTTGTAAAGAGACCGGACCTATAAAGAGGCATTGTCCTACGTCACGACAGAGTATGAATGCTATGGGGACTGGACGACCTCAATCTATCGGCAGAGTGGTTACCATGTATAGTGCAGAGGCATTAGAATCGGATAGTCTGATCCGATGTGGGATGTATGAGGAAAGGGGAATGGATGTTTCCACTGCAAGGAGTTTTAGCATAATAAAAGGTATTGTTCCAAGCTGGATCGGAGACCTAATGCCACTCCTGCCGAGGAGGCAAGAGACCACGGTCAGATGGTTACCCCAAGTGGCGCAGGGACATCAAGTGTTGATGATCCGGCGAGAGGTAAACGCACGGTGACAGGTATTCCTTGTTTAGTGTTGTTGATTCGGGAGCGACACACTCCCTTATATATGATAAATGTGAAAACAGGCTGAAATTGTAAACTGAGTCATTACTTCCGACTTGGTCGCGTCGACCCCAATCTTTGTGCTGGTGGTGGTGTCGACGTTTATGTTCTAGTGTCCGATTGTGGTAAATGGTGTGATATTTGCCGTAGATTCAGTCTGCTTGTCGTTATTCCAGTTAGAAATAATTTTGGGGATGAACTAATTGTCAGCAAATGATGTTGTGATTGAATAGTGCTGACAAGGTTGTGGCGGTTAGGGATCTGTGCGAGATCTCTGACCAGGCTAGTGGTTTGGTGCCAGTGTCGGCTAAGAGAGTCAGGACCATCCTTCGAAAAAGGGATCGGTATTCATTCAGTAAATGTCACAAGAGGGTAATTAAGAACTCGTTAGTATTTCGAGATGTTATGATTTGAAAGAACTATTTATTTTGTCTTGGAAAGTGGACTTTTGTCTATGAAGGATTGACTTTTATAATAAGTATACTGACAAGAAAAATGTTTAAGTCGGGGATACTTGTTTTCTCTTATGAGTTGTTAAAGGTTAATTCCCTTTGTTGGCCTTAGTGTGTATGCGCACGCTAAGAGGTGAAACTCATATTTCGAAAATGAAATAGAGGTTGGATAAATTACCTAAAGGTCCTGGCGACTAATGTGTTTACATGGATGTTGACTAATCAGATGTATTATCATTTTGAGGTGACCTATGGTTGGTACCCCAAAATCGATTAAGTATGAAAAAGTTATTTTTGATTATTGTGTATGAAGCTTCTGGTCTATGAAATTTATTTATTTTTTTTTTGTTAAAGATGAATACCCGCCGTAACAAATGTATATTGGTATTGAACACCAAGCTATGTGCGGGATGTTGAACCTCAAAAAAAAAAACTTATTTTGGATCGGGAGTGTCTCAGTGTACGGTTGGGGTAAAGGGTAGAACCTTTACTATAGTGTTGATATGCGCGATGATGTCCTAGTTGGATTTAATCCTGGAAATGGACTAGCGATCAGCAAATTGTGTTATGTTTAACTGTGTGTAATTGTTGAGGTGAAGATTTAAATTTGGTATGCATTGATATGTATTTGTATGCTAAATGGGTAAGACTTATGCTGATAATCGAGGAAAGAGGCTAGTCGAGTTGTTTACCCCGTTGATGTGATGAATACATTTTATTAGACGTGAAACTTTTGGTCTCGAATGACCGGTTCTTTTGCGGTAGGACATTGGCAATGCATGAAATAGTGGTGGTGTACCTAAGTGATCTGCATTGAATGTTGTACCAGCGAAAGTTGTTGCTGTTTTGTGAACGTCAGTAATGACGGTGTATGAGTGTGATGTAGCCATATGAGAGAAGGAATTTTGGGTTGTGTTGAACTAATTATGTAAACTTGGTTTCATAAGTCGTGGATTCAAACCGTTTTCGAAAATCCTTTTCTTTGGGTGAAACATAGTCTGTGGCTAAGAAATGATTTGGTCTTATGTTGGAGAATTCTGAAATTTTAGCAACCATCTCGGGATAAGTATGAAGTTGTTAAGAAAATTTATTGATAAAAGACGCCCATGTATTTCTGGGCATAATGCGAGTGGGTTAATAAGTTTATTTTGCTGACGGAATTGGAGTGACCAAACCGAACGCAAGTTGTAGGTCGAGTGTTGGTCGACTTGTGCTTGCCGATTGGTAACGTAATACCTAGTTTTGGTGTGAATAAATGGTTTTATGGTTTCAGTGGAGGCTAGAAATTGGTAATTTCTTTATACAATAAGATTTGATGGTAGAAATATTTGATGTAATTAGACAATTATTGGATAGTTGAATTGTGTACGATGGATGAGACACTAAGAGTCCTATTGTGTAAGTACTTTGTTGATTGAGTGAAATGAAATTGTGCTAGATTCTTGAGTGGAGATGAAACTAGCTAGTGTATGATGGATGTTAAAAGACGCATTTAGATAGATATGAGATAAGGAGTTCCCCATTCGCTAAAGTTCGAGAATGTTATCGAAATTCTTAACGTATGTTAGGATTGATAGATGGATAGGTGCTAGATACCTATGGTTCTTGACGAATGTAGGAAAGATCTTTAGTCTAAATTACGGTTTAATTCTCAGAGCATTCGGGATATTAAAGGCTGAAACCTTAATATTTGGACATTTATGAGTTAGTTCATGAATTGGTGGGTGATGTCACGGTTTAGTGGTGTATGCCCTTAGTGACTGATTAAGTAATCTTAATGGATAAGGGAATCGATTATGATTTTGGTGGAGTATCCTTGTGCCTAAGGTTTAGGTGATGATTTTGATTTCCGATGTATGTTTAATTTTCGGGGACGAAAATTCTTATAAGAGGGGGAGGATTGTAACACCCCGAATTTTAGTCTTTAAAAATTAGAGTATCAGTACTGGAAGCCTCGCTTGATCCAGAGATTCTCGCTTGAGTGAGAGAGGTGCATCTGGGAGGGTGAAATCTTGGGCTATACTGGAGGATTCTCGCCTGAGCGAGAGTTGTATCACCCGAGCGAGAAATGGCAATTTTGGGCAGTGTAATCGATTACACAGTCCATGTAATCGATTACATGCAGATAAAAAGCATCAGATATGTGTATTTTACATGATGTAATCGATTACACAATACATGTAATCGATTACATGCAGATAAAAGCATCAGATATCTGCATTTTACATGATGTAATCGATTACACAATACATGTAATCGATTACATGCAGATAAAAGCATCAGATATGTGTATTTTACATGATGTAATCGATTACACAATACATGTAATCGATTACATGCAGATAAAAGCATCAGATATGTGCATTTTACATGATGTAATCGATTACACAATACATGTAATCGATTACATGCAGATAAAAAGCATCAGATATGCGTATTTTTCACGTTGTAATCGATTACACCATGTTGGTAATCGATTACAACCCGACGACACCTCTTTAAAACAGAAACCCAAACACATTTTAGGGTGAAAACTTCGAAGAGAAGAGAGAGAGGAGAGCTTTTCAAGAGCAAGGAGCCTTAGGAATCATCTTAGAGCTTTAGAAGAGGTAAACCTCTTGTTCCTAGCTCTTCTTCTTCCTCTCTAACTTGTTTTGGGTATGTTGGATTTATTTTCAAAACATGAGAAACCATGGAAACTCATCCTTTAGAGTTATGGTTCGTTTTATGTTGTTTTTATCTTGTAAACTCTTGGTTTAGAGATAGTATCTCAAGAATGGAAAGGGTTGTGGGTTGATTCATGAAAACCCCAAAAACCTCAAAAGTGAAAATGTGGTAAAAGGAGAGAATGAGTAAAATGTTAGAGGTAGAAGATGAGTTTACCCCCAAATATTGAAATATGAGATTATGCATGTTTTAGATGGTTGAATATTGATGATGAATGTTTTGTATGATTAAATGATGCAATATAAGTTGTTTATGTGATATTTGGAATAAATGACTAACATTGTGTGATGTGGTGGGATGAAGAGAGATCCTAAGGTTGGAGGCGGTGTCGGTGGAACTTGAGAAGTTGCCAAGAACCAAACCCAACACTCATCGAGGTAAGGATAAGTCTTTAATGTTGCATTTGAAATAGAAAATGTGTATTTTCTGGTTATGCAAAGACTAAGTTGTAAATTACGCATTTAGTATGAACATATATGGGTGTGTTTACACTAAAGTAGGCGTAGATTTACGGAAAAGGAAAATGTGAGTATTTTCTGGTTATGAAATGATCGAGTTGTGAATTACGCATTTAGTATGAACATATATGGATGTGTTTATACTAAAGTAGGCGTAGATTTACGGAAGATGGAAAAGGTGTGTGTTTCCTGGCCATGCAATAATTATATTGTAAATCACGTATTAGTATAAACAGATATGGAGTGTTTATACTAAAGATGACGTGGATTTACGGGAAATGATTGATGGCAAATCGATGGAAGGAAAAATATATTTTTAGCCGACCAGAAATGGTTAGCGACTTCGGCCCGAGTTTATGAGGCAACACTTCGGCCCGAGTTTATGAGGCAACACTTCGGCCCGAGTTTATGAGGCAACACTTCGGCCCGAGTTTATGAGGCAACACTTCGGCCCGAGTTTATGAGGCAACACTTCGGCCCGAGTTTATGAGGCAACACTTCGGCCCGAGTTTATGAGGCAACACTTCGGCCCGAGTTTATGAGGCAACACTTCGGCCCGAGTTTATGAGGCAACACTTCGGCCCGAGTTTATGAGGCAACACTTCGGCTCGAGTTTATGTAGCAACACTTCGGCCCGAGTTTACGCGGCATGTTTTCTTTATAAAAGAGATGAGAAGTTGTTTTTAGCTAACCCTAAGGGGTGTAGCGACTTCGGCTCGAGTTTATGTAGCAACACTTCGGCCCGAGTTTACGCGGCATGTTTTCTTTATAAAAGATAAGAGAATTTGTTTTTAGCTAACCCTAAGGGGTGTAGCGACTTCGGCTCGAGTTTATGTAGCAACACTTCGGCCCGAGTTTACGCGGCATGTTTTCTTTATAAAAGAGATGAGAATTTGTTTTTAGCTAACCCTAAGGGGTGTAGCGACTTCGGCTCGAGTTTATGTAGCAACACTTCGGCCCGAGTTTATGAGGCGTGTTTTATTGGTAAAAAGGATGAGAATCTGCTTTTAGCTAATCCTAAGGGGTGTAGTGACTTTGGCTCAAGTTATGCAGCAAGACAAAATGAATTTCGAAATTGGTTTACTAACCATTTTTCTAATGTGGATTATCTTATAATGACGTTTATTGAATTAACGACTTACTCCTTTGTGTGTTTTGTACTTTTGTCATTGATAATCCCATTGCAGGTAAATAGACGAATGGAGTATGCTAGTTCGGGAGCTTTAGGAGCTTTAGACGTTGGATTCACTATTTGCGTTTTTGTACTTTAAATGACTACTTGTGGATTTGAATGATTGTAACCATGACTGACATTTATTTGGGTATTCGTAACCAGGGGTATTGTTATATTTAGAGTATTATAACTTTTGGGCTCTTAGTACCCAATGAGAATAATAATGAATGAATTATGTTTTTCCGCAATTTAAATTATATGATAATATAATATGCGTAAAGAGTATTTTTAAGGAATGATTCCTGAAGGTTTTAAGTAAGATGATGAATGTATGTAAGAAATGATTAAAATAAACGAAAAAATTTCAAGGGTAGAAATCGGGTCGTTACATGACTCAAAGCCTAAATGTTTTCTTATTTTTTTTAATTTTATTGATTGCAGTACCTGTTGCTTTGCATTCACAATTCTCATCCGTTTCAACTTTCAATGGACTTAACTTCTCTGAATGGAGTGAACAAATCCAATTTTACCTTGGGGTAATGGATTTAGATTTGTCACTTAGAGAAGATAAGCCAAGTGCTATTACAAATATAAGCACTGAAGAACATAAAGTTCATTATAGGAATTGGGAAAGATCAAACAGATTGAGTCTAATGTATATGCGAATGAGTATTGCTGGCAACATTAAGTCAGCTCTTCCTAAAACTGAAAGCGCTAAAGAAATGCTAAAGTTTGTGGAAGAGCGCTCTCAAACTGCTGACAAGTCTCTTGCTGGGACACTAATGAGTACATTGACCACCATGAAATTTGATGGTTCTCGTACTATGCATGAACATGTTATTGAAATGACAAACATTGCAGCAAGACTTAAGACATTGGGAATGGATGTGGATGAGAATTTCCTTGTACAATTTGTACTAAATTCATTACCCTCTGAATATGGTCCTTTCCAAATGAACTATAACACCATGAAAGATAAATGGAATATGCATGAATTGCATAGTATGTTAGTTCAAGAGGAAACCAGAATGAGGAGCCAAGGAAATCATTCTATCAATTATGTTAATCATCGAGGAGCTAGAAAGAAAGTCAGTAAGAAACATGACAAGAAAGGGAAGGGAGTCTTAAAGATTAACGAGTCCTCTTCTCAAATCCACAAGAAGGAACATCAAGACAACAAATGTCGTTTTTGTCGAAAGATTGGACATTTCCAAAAGGATTGTCCAAAACACAAAGGTTGGTTCGAAAAGAAAGGTAAGCCTAGTGCTTATGTATGTTTTGAATCAAACTTAGCAGAAGTTCCTTATAATACTTGGTGGATTGATTCTGGATGTACTGCTCATGTTTCTAATACTATGCAGGGATTCATTACGATCTGAACTACAAGACCAAATGAAAAATTTGTCTTTATGGGAAATAGAGTGAAGGTTTCAGTGGAAGCTGTCGGGACTTATCGTTTAATCATTGACACTGGATATCATTTAGATTTATTTGAAACCCTTTACGTACCTAATATATCTAGGAATTTGGTTTCTTTATCTAAACTTGATGTTGCTGGATATTCTTTTAAATTTGGTAATGAATGTTTCAGATTGTATAAATATACTCATTTGATAGGCAATGGTATATTATGTGATGGATTGTACAAGTTAAATCTTGATAATCTTTTTTCTGAAACACTTTTAACCTTGCATCATAATGTTGGAATTAAGTGTGGCTTAATTGATGAACGTTCTGCTTACTTGTGGCATAAGCGTTTGGGACATATTTCCAAAGAAAGAATGAAATGATTAATAAAGAATGAAATCCTTTCAGATTTAAATTTTACTGATCTGAATATATGTGTGGATTGTATTAAAGGTAAACAAACAAAACACACAAAGAAGGGAGCCACAAAAAGCACTAAGCTTCTTGAAATAACACACACTGATATTTGTGGACCTTTTGATGTTAATTCTTTCAATAAGAAAAAATACTTCATTACCTTCATTGATGATTATTCACGTTATGGTCATATCTATTTATTGCTTGATAAATCTCAAGCGTTAAAAGCGTTAGAGATTTACATTACTGAAGTTGAAAGGCAATTAGTTAAAAAGGTGAAAATTGTCATGTCTGATCGAAGTGGTGAGTATTATGGAAGATATGATGAAAATGGACAACATCCAGGTCCATTTGCTAAATTTGTTGAAAGTTGTGGCATATGTGCACAGTACACAATGTCAGGTACACCACAACAAAGTGGTGTATCAGAAAGGCGTAATAGAACATTGTTGAATATGGTTAGGAGTATGTTGAGTAATTCATCTTTACCCATTTCATTGTGGACTTATGCTTTAAAAACCGCCATGTATTTATTAAATAAGGTTCCTAGTAAAGCAGTTCCAAAGACTTCTTTTGAACTTTGGACACGAAGGCACCTATGTAAAGACCCAAATTTTTACCCTTGAAATTTTTTCTTTTAAGTTAATCCTTTCATACATATAGTCATCATACTACTTTGATTTCTCCATTATCTTTCCTTAAAACACTTTTTAGCAAAAGATATTACCATACAATTTATGATGCGGAAAGACATAATTCATTTCATTAAACGCTAGCGTCTACCATATACAACTAGCTATGGGTTTCCAAAATACCCATAGCTACGTATATGCGGAATTACAATCAATCGTATAAGTCATATATCCATAGTTACAAAATATTCCAAATAATTCGATAAGCACTTGTGTACAGAATAGTGCTAATAATTGATATCCAAAAATATAAAGCCCCTAAGCTTCCAAAATAAGACCATCTCAGGTCACCTATTTATCTGCAATGGGATTATCAATGACGGATCACAAACACATAAAGGAGTAAGTCATTAATTCAATAAACGTCATTATAAGATAATCCACATTTAGAAAAGTTAGTAAATCACTTTGAAATTCATTTTTGTTTTGCTGCATTACTTGAGCCAAAGTCACTACACCCCTTAGGGTTAGCTAAAAGCGATTTCTCGTCCTTTTTACCAATAAAACATGCCACATAAACTCGGGCTGAAGTGTTGCTACATAAACTCGAGCCGAAGTCGCTACACCCCTTAGGGTTAGCTAAAAACAATTTCTCATCTCTTTTATAAGGAAAACATGCCGCATAAACTCGGGCCGAAGTATTACTACATAAACTCGAGCCGAAGTGTTTCCGTATAAACTCGGGCCGAAGTGTTGCCTCATAAACTCGGGCCGAAGTGTTGCCTCATAAACTCGGGCCGAAGTGTTGCCTCATAAACTCGGGCCGAAGTGTTGCCTCATAAACTCGGGCCGAAGTGTTGCCTCATAAACTCGGGCCGAAGTGTTGCCTCATAAACTCGGGCCGAAGTCGCTAACCATTTCTGGTCAGCTAAAAATATATTTCCTTTTTCATTGATTTCACTATCAATCATATCCAGTGAACCCACACAATCCTTATTACAAACATACCCATATATGTTTATAATAAATTCGTGATTCATCAATTTGTGCTTGTACAACCAGAAAATACACACATTTTCCATTTCAAATGTACAAATTAAAGACTTATCCTTACCTTGGTAAGTGTTGGGTTGGGTTCTTGGTAAGTGCACTAGTTCCACCGACACCGCCGCCAACTCTAAGATCTTTCCTCATTCCCACCATACAACACAATGTTAGTCATTTATCCCAAATATTTCATAAACAACTTAGATTGCATTATTTAACCATACAAAATATTCATCTCATATTTCATCATTAGAAAGTAAACTCATCTTCTACCTCTAGCATTTTACCCATTTTCATTTCTAGGGTTTTGGGGTTTTCATGTATGAACCCACAAACCCTCTCCTTTCCTGGAATACTAACTCTATATCAAGAGTTTACAAGATAAAATCATATAGAACGAACCATAACTCAAAAGGGTGAGTTTCCATGGTTTCTCTCATGTTGAGAAGAGATTCAACATACCTCAAAACAAGTTTCAAAGGGAAAAAGAGAGTTAGAATCAAGAGATCTACCTCTTCTCAAGCTTCTAATGACTCAAAAGCCTCATTGCTCCTGAAAATACTCTCTCCTCTCACTTCTCTTTAGGTTTACCCTAATAAATGTGTTTGGGGTCCCCTATTTAATGTAACAGCGTCGGGTTCTCGCTCAGGCGAGAAAATCCCGCCTATTTTAAAAACTCAGATCTGACCCTCTCGCTCAAGCGAGAATCTCACAGTCCCAACAGGCTTCCTCTCGCTCAAGCGAGGGGTTCTCGCTCAAGCGAGAATCTCACAGTGTCTACAGCCCCAGTTTGTCATTTCTCGCCTAGGCGAGGCAACTCTCGCTCAGGCGAGAATCTTCCAGTATAGCCCAGGATTTCACCCTCCCATGTGATCCTTTCTCGCTCAAGTGAGGATTCGAGGACTGATACTATAATTTTAAAGACTTAAAATTTGGGGTGTTACAACCTACATGTTTGGGGATGCCCGACGGAAGCTAGAATTTATAATCCACATGAAAAGAAACTGGATGCAAGAACAATCAGTGGTTTTTTCATTGGTTATCCATAAAAATCAAAGGGGTATAGATTTTATTGTCTAAAATATACTATAAGAATTGTTGAATCTGAGAATGCTCGGTTCATTGATAATGCTGAAGTTAGTGGGAGTGAAACACCATGCAAAGTGGAAATTCAAGAAATGAGGGTGCAAGAAATGTTGTTCCTCAACTTATTGAACCGATTAGTAATGATGAAGAACAACAAAATAATCTCATTACTCAAAATGAAGTTGATGAACCTATAGTAGAAGAACCACAAGAAATAGTATTAAGAAAATCTCAAAGAGAAAGACGGTCTGCTATTCCTGACGATTATGTGGTTTATCTACACGAGTTAGAAGGTGACATAGGAATTGAGAATGACTCAATTACCCTTTCACAAGCCATGGATAGTGATAATGCAGATAAATGGTTAAATGCCATGAAATATGAGTTAAAGTCTATGAAACAAAATGAGGTTTGGGACCTTGTTGAGTTACCACAAGAATGCAAAATAGTAGGTTGTAAATGGGTTTTCAAAACCAAACGTGATTCTTATGGTAACTTAGAACAATACAAGGTCAGACTTGTTGCAAAAGGTTATACTCAGAAAGATGACATTGACTATAAAGAGACATTTTCACCAGTATCTAAAAAAGGACTCTCTTACAATTATCATGGCATTGGTGGCTCATTATGATATGGAGTTACACCAAATGGATGTGAAAACTGCATTTCTAAATGGGGATTTAGCAGAAAATGTTTATATGGATCAACCAATGAGATTCATAGAGAAAGGAAAAGAACATATGGTGTGTAAACTTAAGAAATCAATATATGGACTTAAGCAAGCTTCCCGACAGTGGTATCTTAAGTTTAATGATACTATTGTATCCTTTGGGTTTAAGGAAAACATCGTTGATCGATGTATATACCTGAAGATCAGTGAGAGTAAGTTTATCTTCTTGGTTCTATATGTTGTTGACATCTTGCTTGCAACTAATGATCTTGGTCTTTTAAATGAAACTAAGATGTTTCTCTCTAGAAATTTTGAAATGAAAGATATGGGTGAGGCAAGCTATATGATTGGAATAGAAATATTTCGTGATAGATCTCAAGGATGGTTAGGCTTATCTTAGAAAGCATATATTAACAAAATTTTAGAGAGATTTAGAATGAATAAATGTTCAGCATCTCCCCCGCTCCAATTCAAAAAGGGGACAAGTTTAGCATCATGCAATGTCCAAAGAATTATTTGGAACGGAAGCAAATGGAAGAAATTCCTTATGCATCTATAGTTGGGAGTTTAATGTATGCTCAGACTTGTACGAGATCAGATATTAGTTTTGCAGTTGGTATGTTAGGAAGATACCAGAGTAATCCTGATATAGAACATTGGAAAGTTGCAAAGAAAGTTCTGAGATATTTGCAAGGTACAAAGGATCACATGCTTACTTATAGGAGATCGAATCATCTTGAAGTGATTGGTTATTCAGATTCAGACTTTGCCGGATGCATAGACACAAGAAAGTCTACGTTCGGTTATGTATATTTGTTACCTAGAGGAGCTATCTCATGGAAGAGTGTGAAGCAAACTGTCATTGCTGCATCCATTATGGAAGCTGAATTTGTGGCATTCTTTGAGGCCACGGTTCATGCTAAATGGCTACGGAACTTTATTTCAGGACTTGGGGTAGTCGACAGTATTGACAAGCCGCTGAAAATTTATTGTGATAATTCCGCAGCAGTCTTCTTTTCTAAAAACGACAAGTACTCCAAAGGTGCTAAACATATGGAGGTGAAATACTTTGTCGTTAAAGAAGAAGTTCATAAACATAGAGTGTCAATTGAGCATATTAGCACTAACCTTATGATTGCAGACCCTTTGACGAAAGGGTTACCGCCCAAAATATTTATTGGTCATGTTAAAAATATGGGCATTATGTGTGCAAATGATTGTTGAACATTATGTTATTAATAAAGTCTCAATTTTCAACACTCTGAGTTCATTAATATTTAAGTTTCTGATTAATATTTATTTCCATACTTATGTACACATGTGAAATGATAGTAATATTGGAAATAAAGTTTTCTTTCTAAATGACATTATTATGTGATTCCCATTAATGTGTCATGTTATGTATAAGGCTAATATAGTAGTACATGGAAGGGACTATATCACATAAATGATGTACAACCGTCATGACTCTTATTAGTTCTTGTTCTTAATCATGACTTGTAATGTAATGAATATGGAAAACATATTCTGATTATGCGCATTATGTTTGATGTTTATAAAATCATGAATTGTATTGTCACATGAGACAAGTGAGAGAATGTAAGAACTTCTCTTGTGACATGAAGGGACATACCATTTATTTGTTGGATTGACATAACTCTTGAATGGAGAGTTATCAATGAAATGGTAAGACTCTTGAGAAATAGTCTATATATAGTGCTTGATGGAAGCACTATACTCATCGGAAAAAGACTTGAAACATTGTCCTTATCTCTGCCCATAAAGATTACCTCTATCAACCATCACTAAAGGAAGAGCATAGAAAAGAAGGGAAAAAGATAGAAGAGTTTCTCTATTGACAAGAACAACACATAACACATAGTGGATGATCATATCGTCATGGAAATAGGTAATCCATAATCATTCTTATTATGTGAAAGCAATAAATTCTAAAGATCTATTTTTATGTTTTCATGGATGAACTTACAAGTTTTAAGTTCTTGTATCCTATATTCCTATATCAACTAAGTACAAGTTTGGTTTTCTTGATTTTTATACAACATAGCTTTTCAGCCAAAACTTCTCTCTGCAACATTTTAAATATAATAATCTATCCTAAATACTAGATAAGCTAATTTGTACATGCACTAAATAATATTTTGGGGTGTAATTTATTCATGTCTCCGGTTAATCAAATTCTAACTTAAGCTATATATTAGGGCACCCTGATGGAAAAGTCTCTCTTACAAGGGTTATAGTATAATGTAAGTATATAATTATGAGTGATTTATGTAAGTTTAAAAATGTATTAGTGATTTGTATAATTTTAGTAAAACGCAAAAGATATCAGTGTAATTTATTCAAAATAATATTGTCAAACATTGCTATGTAACATGGGTTCAAAAAATGCCTCACAAAATAATCTCACACAACTTGTCTAATCTTATCCATAGATTCAACCCATTGATCACCCTCCCCTTCATTAATCCACTTAACCTTAGACTTCTACATAGTCAAACTTTATTTTTTAAAGACAACCATAACGAACTCTTTATCAAAGCTACCTCATCCTCTAATAGAAAATTAACCTCCTCTTTAAACTCGAATATCACATTTCCTAAAAAAAAAATTATATATTCATGTCTCCGGTTAATCAAATTCTAATAAATAATATGCAAATGTTAGTACATGTTTTTATAATTTTTCTTTTTAATAAAATGTCACTTTTTAATTGGCTTGATACACTAAATGAGAATATAAATAGGACATGTGATTTTCATTCTTCCGCCTTAATATCAAGAGCTTCAATCTCCCTCAATAGAAGAATCAAAATGATCAAACACATGATAATTCCAAAACTTCAGTCCGTCTTAAGGATTTTTATCATTTTCTTAAGACGCTAGTCCTTCCAACCATGAACATGTCCTTATTTGAGAAAAACATATTCTATGAAGTATGGATTTGGATAAGAACAATACGAAAATGACAAAGATTTAAAATGATAATCATTATTTACATATTTTCTTATGATGATGAGTCACTCAAAATAAATAACAAACATCATTTTACAACCTAATAAATTTGTCTTTCCAAATAAATATTGCAAAATAAGAAATAGACTATCTTTCTTTTCAACATATCTAAAAATATTTCTCTTTCTTTATTGATTGTTATTATTGAAAATAGTTTATAACTCAAGTTTATCCATCAACAAATCACCAACTTCAAAAATTTCACATTAATCATAACTCATCTATTGTTATATCTTACATTTTAATTTTCTCTCTCTAAAATCATGTCACTCTTTTAAAGTTTTCATACAAATATATTTTAAAAAATTTCAGATAGAAATGTTTGAGAGGTGTCCAAGCTAATTTAAGGTGTTATGGACATATCGACTAATACTTGGTAGAAGGGTAAGGTGAATAAGGTATTTAAGGGTTCCATGAGTCCTACTCTACTTGAACTCCAAGTAATGGTTAGTTTCACCAATGGTGATGAAATTGCTAGTGTGAAAGTCCTTAGACTTATACATAAAACCACAATTTGATCTCTTAGTAGGAGATTAGAAGATTTAGGTGTTGAATTGAGAATCCTAAGCTTGTTACTCATCACATTTGGCCATTTGGTTGAGAATGTATACCCTATTTATCAAAATCTATGAAGGGTGTGGATCCACTAACTCTAAGATTAAGTTTTTTAAACCTATTTCACATCTTAGTCATCAATTTTAGAGAAATTCAATGGTTTAGATCTACCCACTAATTCAAATAATTGGATTTCTCTAGAATTGATGGCTAAGATGCGAAGTAAATTTAAAAAACTTGTTAATGGATTTTTCCTCATCTATGAAATGATGATTCCACAAATACATAATTCATATTTTGAAAAATATTTACATAGGTAGATAACTACCTATAAAAAAGTGATTTACATTGAATTAAAGTTAAATTCTATATAGAACTTATAATAATAATAATAAATATTTAGCTCTTAGGATAACTATGTGAAAAGTAGTACACACAATTCATTTACTATTATCTGTCTCAAAAAACATTAATGGAACAATCCATCAAAATAAAACTCATAAATAATATATTTTGTTTTTATATGTTATAATTCTTAACAATACCTATACCAATGTGTGTTTATATAGATGCTTTTGGATAAGTTAATCATAATTTTAGTTTCCTTCTATTTATAGGTTTGTTAAAAAAAGTTAATCATAATTTTAGTACTAAATACAATATTTTCCCAGATAATATTCAATTTTTTATTTCTTTAAACTCAGCCCACAGGACTGATGATAACAAAATTCTTTATTTGTAAAATTAATTAATTTTGGATAATTAAATGCATTTGATAAACCAATTTTGAAAAATACTTGCATAAGACCTATATATGAAGAGACAATCAATAAAATCTTAACAACATATTAAAATTTTAATTCTATTTAAATTTTAGTCATAAATTATAGGATCAAAAAACATAAGTGCATTTGTGTCTAAATATAACGTGTTGGATTTATCCCACATAAGTTTTTTCACCTATTTTTCACAAAATGCTTAGGCGTCTAACAAAAAAAGTGCTTACGTGCCAAACACCCATTGGGCCAAGTAACAAAATGAGAGTTTCTATATAAAACGACTCTTCCATCAGCGTTTATCACTCTCACTCACATAGCGGCGAAGCTTAGATCAAGAACGAGAGAAAAGAAGCAAAAGATGGTCAAAACGACGCCGTTTTTTGTCTGTGCTCTCCTCCTCATAGGAACCCTAGCCCTCGTTCAGGTTCGATCTTTCGATTTTCAAATTCGAATCTCACTTTTTTGTAATATTTTTCGTATGATCTGATCTTCGTTTTTTTCTTCATTTATTTTAGTTAATTTAATTTAATGATCAATGTGTGTGTCGCAGGCAAAGAAATCGAAGGAGGATTTGAAAGAAGTGACGAACAAGGTTTACTTTGATGTTGAGATTGATGGAAAATCTGCAGGTATTTATATTGATTCCCTCTTCTTCAGTTTTTGTGTTTTGTTGTATCAATATTTTGCTTTCCTTGATATGATTCAAAGCATATCTTAGATAAAATATGGAATCATTTTCTTAATCTAGCTGTGAACATTATAATTTTGGATTGCTGCTCTGAATAATCTTCTAAAATTCATTTTGAGTAATTTACCTGTATTTAACAGTGGTGTTTGTGGCAGGAATTTTGATTAAGTAGTTAGTAATATGTAAATTATTGTTTAATAGAAGTGATGTGTGCTGAAGTGTGTTATGCTACCGGTATATGACTAATGAATACAACCAAGGTTTTAAATCTGGGTCCGCGATTGCTTCAAAGGCTGATATGTCAAGGTTTTGGGAGTAGTTGAAACTGTATCGTGGCATAAATTGTAACTGCATAGACCGCAAATGCATGTAATAGTTCGAAATGTCAAGGTTTCCAAAACTGACAATTAAAAACTTGAAGGCAACTATAAGAATGCTAATACAACATGTGTTGTTGCTATGCTTAAGTTATGAGAATTTTCTACTTTTCTGTATATGTAAGTTTGGTAAGAAGAACTTATATATGCATGGGGCTTGATAGGGGGAACACTATCAGTTTGTTAGAAATTTAGTTAATAGAAATTTGGGTATCAAATTTGAGATGTTGGTATTTATGCTGTGATTGTTGGCTTCCTTCCAGGTCGTATTGTAATGGGACTTTATGGGAAGACAGTTCCAAAAACTGCAGGTCTGGTTTCTTAATTCTGTATTTTGGTGGTTATCGTGATTAACATTAACTGAAACCTTGTATTGATTTTCCTTTGTGCAGAAAACTTTCGAGCTCTTTGCACAGGTGAGCCTGTTTATGCTGCTTCTGTATTACTTTTATTGTAGTCATAGAACTTGTTTCAATCCTTTTTGTATGGGTTTCATCCTCAACTGTGTTACAGAAATAATTGAATTCATAGATTCACTCAATGTAAGAACTGATGAGTGACACTTGGCCTGTCATTAGACTGCTCTTCTTATGAGAACAAATCAAGGATAGATGTATTAGGACATACTTAAGGTCCTATGGTCGATAAATGTCATTCATTTTTTTTCCACCGATGTTTGAGTGTAATGACATTTCTTATTCCTTTAATAACATGGTATTATGATATCGCTGTTTGAATATTGAGGTGTCTGTGTCTGCCTTACTAATTAAAATATATACACTAATTATTTTTGGTTGGTCCAAATTATCAGGGGAAAAGGGGACTGGTAAAAGTGGGAAGCCTCTCCATTACAAAGGTAGCGCATTCCATAGGATTATACCTAGCTTTATGCTCCAAGGAGGTGATTTTACACATGGCAATGGAATGGGGGGCGAATCCATTTATGGAGAGAAATTTCCTGATGAGAACTTCAAGCTAAAGCATACCGGACCAGGTCATATTCTTTCCTCTGTTTCTTTATTTTTTATTATTTATAAGAAAAGGGACTTCTAGGTATATTTATGATAGAACACAATAGCAATGTTTGATCCATATAGCGATATTATCTAGTGGAAAAAGACTTTGATGGTTGTTGTTGTTGATGTTTATGATAAGTTGATAAGCATAAGTTCATATTGGTCTATGACAGGATTACAATTTTGTGTTATCTTTTGTGTGAACAGGACTTCTATCAATGGCAAATGCTGGTTCTGATACCAATGGTTCACAATTCTTCATTACAACTGTGACAACTAGCTGGTAATCATATCTAGATTAGGAACTTATTTTGGAAGAAAGCATGTATCAAATGTTATGCTTTACCGAAAAATAAACTTAAATTTGATTCTGCCATAATTTTACATTTATATCAATTTGTGAAGGCCTGACTTTACTGTAAATATTATGGCATTATGCAGATTATGTGGTGTTATTTAAAGATATAGAATTGTGTATCTACTATTTCATTAGTATGGCATGGTTCATTCTGTAATGTTGTAATTCAGTAAGAAACTACTAATTCATGTGCATACCTATTTTATAGGTTGGATGGAAGGCATGTTGTTTTTGGAAAGGTGCTTTCTGGAATGGATGTTGTTTACAAGATTGAAGCTGAAGGAAATCAAAGTGGTACTCCCAAGAGCAAGGTTATAATTGTTGACAGTGGTGAACTACCTCTATAAATGTACTTCCTAATTCTCAACCAGGATTTGTTGGTGTTCCTGTTTTCATTTCCATTTCATGTACGACACTGATGATCTTTTATAAGCATGTACTGTTCTTCGGAAATATGAAAAAGGACAATTGCTTCAACCTTCTTTTCAGCACTTTGTTTTCCTATTGTGTCTGTGGAAAGTTGCAAATTAAGAACACTCCTCACCAAATTTATATAATCTAAAACTGAAATCCTTGTAGTGTTCTTAGTCCCTCTCTTCATATATCAAATATGCACCTTGGTCACTATGGTGAGTAATTTTGGAATGTTAGTTTTTTATTTATAATTTTGAGTATATTTGGTACAGAAGTTGGATATCCAACAGTTGTTTATGTGAAATGAAAACCTCACTAACTTTTCTGTTTGTATTATTTGATAACTTGAACTACATTTATTGCTTCTCCTAAGTGCATAATCCTAATGTATATCAAAATTACTATTCAAAAAAATGAAGACAGTCTAATCTAAGAAGAGTCTTCAATCATCTCCTTTGGAAATTCAACACTTTCACTGATATAGCAAAGGTACCAAAGAATATGACTATGAAGCAAATAAGCACCATTGCTGACAACCACACTGCTGGAAAACCATTAACTTTTGCATCATATCCAAGACTTGAAGTTAAATACTCTTTCATAGTGCCCTTGAATCCAGGTCCTACAACAATGTTTTCCAGATCACCAAGCTGAGATGTGATGATACCGCGTAGTGTCCAAGTAACCGGGCAGAGATAATGGAACCAAATCCACCATCCAGGAATATGCTGCAACATTGAAGACTCATTGGCATGAGGGCCAAAACAACACACAAAAATTCAAGATACATAATAAGGTACAGAGATGTAGGCTCTTTACTCACCGATTTTGGAATCATAAAACCTGCTACAAGGTTCCATAGAGAGTAAAATGCAGAAGAAAGAATAGCAGCAAATGTTTGGGTGGGTGTAATGCCAACAGCCATCATTCCATAAAAGGTGAAGTAGGTGAATGTTAGGAACATGAACAAAATGTAGAGAAAAAACTTTCCTGACATTAGAGGAAAATTATAGTCTTATGTTAGTGTTCATGAGGTCAAATTTAGAGGTAATTTGTAAGAGAGAAACAAATGTGTAGGTAGATAAATTCTTAATTTTTGTGATGCAGGAAGAATTTTCAATGTAGAAAGATGAGATCTTACCAACATCCCTCTCAAAATTGACCATAAAATATGTGATTAGGCCAAATATTAATGTCTGAGCAAAGATGTATGGGAGCTCCACCAGGCCCTGTGAATAAGATTAAGTAGTTGTGATTTGTAATCTTCATAAGAAATTTAACCTTGAAAATCATATTCAGTATAGTGACACCTACCTGCGCTGCTCCATACGCGATCGGCGAGTACATTCCAGACGCTTTCTCTCTATAAAACACTGTCCTTTCTATTGAAACAACTGGTTGCACAGAAGAAGCGTTGTTTATTCCGACGAAGAGGCATGCGCAAAAAAGTGCACCCATAATTACAAGCACTTGTTGAGTTGTATCCCTGCAGAATATTCAGTAGACATGGTTACTCCTACCTTAACCTTTGTTTTCATTGATAAGATATTTTCTCTTTAGACAAATCATAAATGAGATGATAAAGGATGAATACCTCTTTTGACCAACATCCCAAAATATGGTTCCGAATGTCAAAGCGGAAATTATAGTGAATACTATCCTCATTGCATTGTATGGTGGACTTCTCCAGTACACAAGATTTTGTTTCCATAAACACTTGAAAAATTGTGACCTTGTGTTTTGTGAATATAATGTGTCAAACTTCAATGGTTTTGAGCCAGCAGAAGGTTGCGCATATTGCTTAATAGAAGTTTCCACCCCCCTGAGGTAAGAATGCGACATAGTTATTATTGACATAACGAAAGCAATCTTTCAATACGTAAGATCATAATCTGATATCATTATCAAGTATCAACAATATATCTACTAGCCTGTAGATCATATTATAAAGTAAATAACACTCACTTGAATTGCTCAGATTTTGTATAAACTTCTGCAAAGTCTACACCGAGTTTCTCTTCAATAGCCGGTGTGGTAATATCAAGCATCCAAGTAGCTGGATTGTAGTCATAGGGGATTGGGGAAGTTCCCTTGATACTCTGCAGAAAAATTAGGAAAGAAATCTCAAACTATTAAAAATATAATCAACCCAACAAGATACGAAATGAATTTTCGCTTCATAAAAGGATTCAGTTCAGTCTAGGACATTTTAGGTACTCAGTTGCTAGAAAGAGCCATGATAGATAAGAAAGTTCAAGGCTGATTATACTCTAAAGTCTAAACTAATATTGAATTTTAGTCTGTAGTTAGTCCTCCAAGTTCATAGTGCTTTCTACATGAGGTTTGAACATTTTCGCAGCGAAGCTGAACAATTTTGAAGGTAGAATGAGATGGATGGGAATGCAATAAAATATAACAGAAATGACTGAATAGTATGACCTGAAAATACTTTATCATTATATCAGATTGCCTACCAATCTTCCCTCCATATATAACTCGACCTCCACGTTTCATAAGAAGCAACTGGATGTAGAATAACAAATTCGACCCGATGAGATAAGCTGCTTAATCATTATAGTTGTTGAAGTTGTAAACTGAAAATATAATATAGCAATCAAGCTACTAACCTCATCAAACGCTTCAAATATATCAATGCTCGGTTGGTGTATAGTACAAACCACCGTTCTTCCAGTATCAACGGTATTGCGAACGGTTCTCATAACAATTGCAGCCGCTCGTGCATCAAGTCCAGATGTAGGTTCATCCATGAAAATTATGGAAGGGTTTGCTACAAGCTCCACCGCAATTGTCAATCGTTTTCTCTGCTCAGTTGATAAGCCAGAAGAGCCAGGCAATCCAACCAAAGCTTGCCTTAAAGTATCTACCTCTACTAGTTTCATTATTTGTTCAACAAATTCCTGCAGAACAAAGCACTATGAGAGTAACTAATATGGAAAATTGTCAACAACTAACTTTTAGGGAGATTAAGCTGTTAAGTGAAGGCATAAGAATGTTTTTATATCTCTAACAGAAATAGTTGAGCTCGAAATGGTTTAGGAAGTAACTTACTTGCTTATTTTCTTTGCTCACTTCATTTGGAAGCCTTAATGATGCAGAAAACCACAAGGACTCCTCAACTGTCACCTGAGGAGAATGAATGTCATTTTGTTCAACATATCCGGATATTCTAGCGAAGGTGCGTTGCTCTTTCGGGTAACCAGATATTCTAATATCACCCTCGATATAACCTCCCGTTTTCCTTTCAGCAAGCACATCCATTAAAGTGGTCTTTCCAGCTCCACTTGATCCCATCAATGCTGTAAGAACACCCGGCCTGAAAACCCCGCTCACATTTGACAAGAGCTTCAACCTCGTTTCTGTTATGCCTTGTTTTCTTATCTCCTGGAAAAGCAAGTTCATGCAAAAGGAAGTCAATGGAAAAGTGAGTTTCTATTAGTTTCTTGTGTTTCAGTTATGCTATTCACACACCAAATATTGTAACCTATTAACATTCCTGATCACCACAGAATACACACTATTCACATCTTATTTGTATGCTGATCGTTACAAAAGTTGGTGTAAAATTTATTTATCTATTTTCCTTTATAAAAAGTGTATGAATAAATTGAAAATACAAATCCCCCACCTGTGGCATATCAACATAATAATTGACATTGTGGAATGTCATCGTCAATGGTTGAAACGGAAGAATCATTCCCTTCGTCTTGTTATCCGCATCTGTAGATGTTTCCGATCCAATACCATCTACATCTGAACTCATTTGTGAGTCCTCATCTTCGGCAAGTACCGTTCGAACATTTTGGAGGGCTGTGGCATTCAAAAAGTCAAAAAGACTATAAAACAAGCATCCTTGATTGAAGAAAATAACTGTCTATGGAGATCAACCATTACATACTACAAGAAATTACACTTACTAGAACCGAAATAAAAAGCGCGGGGGAAATTATTCTAAACTTACGGTTCAGATAGGTCAAGGCCAGAATGACAAAGCTGTTGAAAATCAATGAGTAAATCACTAAAATTCCAATACCAGCCCAAAACCAGTAATCTTCAGTTGGCATATCGAATGACTTGAGAACATTGTAACCTACCGTGCCCTCGCCAAAAGCAGAATGCTAAAACAGTTTCCATAGTTCCATAAGTCTTCTATAATAAAAGCAAGCAGAAATGTAGCTTGCATGCATAAAATACCTTCATCCATCTTGTGGCAGTAAATTCATTGATTGAAATTGCTTTTAGTGCATGGTTGAGAGGTGATAAATAGTAAGCCCAAATCCACCATGGCTTAATCATACCTGAAGATGCAACAACCAAATCACTAAAACAACATTGCATTATATGATTCTGTCTTCTATCTAGTAGTTATTCGCGCAGCCTACCTTTTGGGATAACAAATCCTCCCATCAAGAATACAATTGTAAGTGCAGCCGATCCAAATGTATTTGCAATGACCATATCACGCGCAACAGTAGCCATAAACCGAAAGAGGCCTAATGCCATTTGGTGCACCATAAAAAGCAATAGTATTTGCCGGCACATTCTGAAATATTAAATAGAATGCTATGAGTATAAGGATTAATCAGAAAGCAAGGAATACAAGCTTTGAAAGAAAAGAATAATCACAACAAAAAGATGTAAATAAAAATACCTTCCAGGAGAAGGGGCAAATCCAATAGTATAGTATGTAACAGATGCCCATAAAATAGATTCAACAGCAGAATAAGGTATCCCAAGAATCCAGGAGGATAAAGACCATGCCCATGGAGGATAGAATAAATTGTCTCTTTGTTTATAAAAGACAGGGAGCCGAATTATTGTGAGAGATAACTCAGACATCCCATTAAACATCACATGGGTCAGTCCATAAAATAGCGCCGATTCATAGAGAATGCCATTAGCCTCATCCGTTGGATGCAGTCTAGATCGTACGAACATTGTGCACGTGACAAACCCAACAAATACAACCTTTCACAACACGAGAAAACCGTCAACTATAAAATTATGAGAAGATAGCAAAAGATGCTATCAATCAAATACCAAAAAAAGGTCCACACTTCTGGTCAACATATTAATATGGTTTTCATATTGAATTGAAAAGAAAGGATAGGTGTTGGATGTAGTCTGCACAAATTTGATAATGGATTTGGCTTCTAAGTTGTAAAAGATTAATGTTAATGGAAATTTTCCAAAATTCCAAGCTATCATGAACTTTTCTAGCAAAAGATTAAGAATTGAATACTATTTTCAGAAACAAGTGCAAGTGCATCATTGTTTAATCAAGTGATATATTTTATACCTGGAATGTCTTGAAAATATAAAGAAATCTATGCCTGTTGAGCAAGGTCAATTCTCTTGAAAAGCACCCCTTGAAGAGATCCCAATATGATACACTAAATTTAGTTTTGGGCAAAACTGAAGGATCACTCTTTGATTTATCAAAGGGAGCAGTACACATGGATTCCTTAGACTTTCCAAATCTAGAATTTCTAAAGGCTTCTGTAAACTCCGGAACCGAAATAAATTTATACGGCTTTGAAGAATCAGCCCAGTATTGAGCTTGATCCTTTTTGGATGTCACCTGACATACAAGATTACCAAGCTAAGCAAATAACAGTTCAGAAAGCATTTGACAATTTAAAAAGGAAATAAAATTGTAGAAATACCTCTTGAAGAAAATCTGCAACTCCCTTGCGAGGTGGAAGTTTGAAACCTAGTGATTCAAAAAACTCGAGCACGTCTTCTCTGGGGCCTTGGTATACCACATCCCCGTCCGACAGAAGCACGAGATCATCAAATAGCTCAAATGTCTCTGGTGCAGGCTGAAGAAGAGCCATGAGTACTGTAGCTTCCATCTGATGAACAAAATTTCTTATGCATTTTACTATCTGGAATGTAGTAGAGCTATCAAGTCCAGTTGATATTTCATCCATAAATAGAGCTCTTCTTGGTCCAACAATCATTTCTCCTATAGAGAAAAAAATGAACTCTTCTAATATAGACACATTGACAGCATATATTGATTCAATTTGTATTGTCAACAAACTTATGGATCTCTATGCTAGCATCATTAGTAGAGACTCTCTAAAGATAACCAGCAACAATTTGCTATCAAAATGCAACTATGAAAGTATTCCAATTATTATATGCATTAATTTGCCATCCACTAGAGGGTGAGATTGGTACAACCGTAAGATTGTTCCTTAGTGACGGGTTCAAATCTTGGAAATAGTCTCTCTGCTTATGGGGTAAGGTTGCATACATCTACCCTCTCCAGATCCCACTAATTGGAAGCCTAGAGCACTGAACAGCCATTTTTTTAATTTGCCATCCGATGTATCAAAAGGTGAAATTATAACTGAAATATTAAATTCAATCAAGGCAACATTTCACATTACCTGTAGAAATAATTAATTTAACTACAAAAAATAGACAAAAAAACCTAGAGGGATTGAATTTGGAAGCAATTGATTTTGAGAAATTATAGCATGCTTTTGAGAGGAGAGAAAGATCACCTGTTGTAACTCTCTTTCTTTGACCACCTGAAACACCCCTTAACATATCATTTCCTACAATAGTATCTGAACATATATCAAGACCAAGAACTTTCAAAATATAATCTGTCATCACACTATGCTTCTTGCCACCAATAGTTGCTGCCTGTGTAGTAACACGCAAATTTTAGTCGCAGTAGTCGTGACCGCAATCGCGACCACAACCGTAATTTAAGACATTGGACATCACAGCTATACCATATATGGATGATTTTCAGACATTTAAGATGAGGCCAACCTTCATAAATGCGTCGATTTCGGGACTTGGCATTATGTTTTTTTCCTTCTCTAATTGTTCTAGACTTTTAACCAACCCTGTTTATGAAATTCAACAAGGAAATAAACTAATCAAACTGTGAAATGAAAAAAAAGAATGCACATTTTACATAAGAAAGGTAATATATACCTGAATCATGTGAACCTTGACATCTATTTGCAAAATCAAAAGTTTCTCTAACTGTCAGTTCTGCTATATGATTATCAGTTTGGCTAGTATATGCAGCAGTTCTTTGAACTACAAACTCTTCTTGCTCATGGCCATTGTAAGTTATACTACCACTTTTCTGCATCAAAATATGTAACTAAGTGTGTAATGTAATTCTAAGATGAGAACTATGAAAATTGAAAAGATAGATAAAGGGAAAAAGAGGGAGTAAGGATGTAAAATAACCTTGAGGTTTCTATCCAGCTTTCCAGCAAGAGCTAAAAGTAAAGTAGTTTTTCCAGATCCTGGAGGCCCTAACAGCAATGTCATCCTATGCAATTAATAGTTCATGTCATCTTCATACTCATTACAACACACATCATCAAATTATACAATTTCTCTATCAAACAACCCTTCATCTTTTAACATTACACAGGAGTTTAATATCTATCTATTATTAATGTAATGTATATATGGTATTCACTCTAATGATCATGGTACAAGTTGTTATGAATGATCCAAAATGTATACCAAATGATTGACATGAGCATAATTTTATATAACTAACGACATAAAAATATTAACTATAAGAGTAATGTATACAAATATATTTTTAGGTCGTGTATTAGAAGTGTTTCCTGTGATTCATCTTTTATATATATTATAATTTCATATGTTAATAAATGATGAATAATAGACTCATAATGTTATTGAATAAATGATTTTCTCTATTAAATATACTAGTTGATTATAAAAACATAACCTAAAAGAAAATTGATTTACTTCTATATGGTTGCAAATATTTGGCCGAGGTAAAGTAGCATAAGTGCTAGTGATACATGTGATCTACTAGAGGATGATATGCGGATCTTTTTGTTTATTTTCAAATAATGAACATTTATTAGATTTACAATTAAATATTTTTTACCTTGAAAGTAAACAAAAAAATTCACTTATCATCACTTGTACCACTAGCACCTGTAATACTTCACCTAAGTTTTGACATTTATTTTATTGCTGAACATAGGAGCAGAAGACTAGCATATTTCCATCTCACCAAGTTAGGGTTTCCATCAATAAAAAAAGGAAAATAAGTAAATTATTAAATAAAAACACAGAAAAAAACATTACCTTCCAGGTTTGATTACGCCACTAATGTTATTCAAGATTGTCAAAGAATGTCTTTTAGGTCGATTTAAGCCCAAGCCAGTTATGAAACCCTGAATGCCACCATCACCATTACAATTATAAATGTGAATCAGTTAATTTGCATTGCAACAATCATACAATATAAAAGTTAGAATATATAAATATGTAATATTAATATAAATATAATGAATGTACATTATTGGGTATGAACCTCAAGGCAATCTCGAGTGTAATTTAGCAAAGTTGGGAGAGCTCTTGATCCTATCTGAACATCAGCTCCAATTGTCAAATTATTGTACCTCACTTCAATATTAGGCACTTCTAGTCCAACCCTTTTGCATTCAACAATACAAATATTTTAAATCAAAAATTATTTACATTAATAATCCACTCATATCACCTGTTAAGTACTCGAGAATCCAATACTAGGTAGAGATATTTTCATTAACATGTAGCACAAATAATCCAATAGGTAGAGATAGGTTTATTAACATGTAGCACAAATAAATTTATAACGGTCCAAATTAGTCCACCATTTTTGTGCTTACATTGGCTCATTTCCCATATTAGTCCACAAATTTAATAAACACAATCTAATCATAACCATAAGGTATATATAAATATGACAAAATCATCTCCTATTCATTCAAATTTAAGAAAATTAAATTCATCTATTAAAGTTAATGAATTTAAATAAATATTATTCAATAGATAATTTTAATAATAAATGGTTTTAAATTCATCCATTATATCTAATGAATATATGCATTTGGATGAATATCCAAAATAAACATTCATAGTGTCTTTTGTTTTCCAATTTCATTCGTTATCTCAAATTAAATTATCATATATATTTTTAGGAGCACTCCCTTACATGATGATGAGATCAATTGTAAGAAATGTATATGTAGTTAATATTAAAACCTTGTTATTAAAAACATACAATATAAAATCAATTTTTGAAAAAAATAATTTTTTTTAATAAAAATTTTAAAAATCAATTTTTTACAAATTGCTCCTTTTGCTTCATATCTTTACTATACGTGTCCTGTTTCGTTTCATGCATTTGTTTCAAAAGTTTTTATTTTATGAAGTGTTTCTTTTCTTCTGTATGTGAGCTTACTTATCTTGATTAATGATCATGTATGTTCATTTATATTAAAATGAAAATAAAACTTAATGCGTCTACATATCTATTAGTTTATTGCTTCCATTTCAAAAAAGTGCTATTTAAAAAATAAAAAATGATTTTTAAAAATCTTTTGTTGAAATAGTATTTTTAAAAAGATGAATTTCTTGAAAAGTACTTTTAGAGTAAAGATGAATTTCTTAAAATCTTTTAGAGTACATTTAATTCCAATTCAAAAAGACTCAATTGGATTCGATCTAAATTGAAATCTAACCATTAAACAATATAAATTAGATAATTTAAAATGACTTTTATATCTATGTACTGTTAGAATAAAAAGTATACACATTTATTATATAATTTATCATTCATTTATATTACTTTATCTAAAAGTAAATGATGATTAAATTTTAATGGTGTAAAATTTATCCAAATCCATTTATTGAGGTAGTTACCTTTTGAGGCGATTTTTGATGTCAGAAAGGAGCTTGTAATTGTCTTGATCATTGGTAGCCAAAGCATTCTTGACAAGGCGTTCACGGTGTAACCGATTCAACCTTCTAACATCAATTTGCTCCATTTTTATGTTATTCATCTTCTTAGAATCTGAGTTACCTGAACTCGAAGATAAATTTCTCAACAATGCCAAGTTCGCACGTTTCGTAGTTGGTAACCTAAGAAGTGCAGCCATTTGAAGCTCCTCTTCATCTTCTTCCACCCATTCTGCATTTGAAGCTCTTGCAAACGAGTCCCTTCCAGATTCCGAAGCCATATCGTATTCAAGAAGCACCATTGTTGAAGCCAATAGAGTCTTATTAAGGTCAGTAGTGTGAATTAAACTATGCTTTTAACGTTGTGAAGAGAAAGGAATTGGTTAAAGAATGAAAAAAGAAATGATTTTTGTTCACACAGTTATATAAGAGGCTGAAATTTGATGAATAATGAAAAAGGTGACCAAGTCAATTAAGATGGTGTTTCTAGTAGGAGCATTTTATGCCAATGGCCAAATTTAGTATGCAACATTGTAACCCTTCTTCCACTTACTTTCCATGTTTAGATTATGTTTTCTAACCCATTTCTAGAAATGTTTCCTTAAATTCTATGTTGTAATGTTGATTTACATTTTTGTTATGAATTTCCAGAACATATCTTTTTACTAGAAACATTTATACTATCGTAGAATACTGTAATTTTTTCGCACGATTTATTATCTATTTGGTAATTTAAAGTAACTTGGAAAATGCTACTCACAAAACTAATCACTACTATTTGTTTTAAAATTGGGATGCTCCCTTAACTTGTCTTTTCTTTCTAAAATGATAAATGTACGGTATGTATATTTTAGGAGAGTAATTTTTTTTATGTTTTAAATAATCATCTAATAATTCGTTATTGTACCTATACGAATATATATCTATAAAAATAAAGTAATTTTTTTTGAAGTATTTGTCTCTAATATATATATATATATATATAAATAAATAAAAGTAGTTATCTCTAATATATATATATATTTATTGTGATAACTCAAGTGAGAACAATTCTCATATAAATACTGTGACACCAATAATTCTAAGTCTTACAACCTATCATGGATGATCATGATTAAAATTTAGTTATTTATTATCTGATAATCATATACACATCTTTTAATCTTGACAAATAAGATCTAATAGTTCATATTAATTGTTCTCATTTATAAAATAACGCATTGTTGTCACGTGAGTCACTATATATATATATATATATAGGGTGAGGATCCACTTACTCCAAGAGTAAGTTTTTTTTAACTTACTCCACATCTTAACCATTAATTCTAGGGAAATCCAATGGTTTGAATTAGTGGGTATATCTAAACCATTGGATTTCCCTATAATTGATGGCTAAGATGTGAAGTAAGTTAAAAAACTTAATCTTGAAGTCAATGGATCCCTCCTCACACACACACATATATATAGGGCGACTCAAGTGAGAACAGTTCTCAAATAAAAAATGTAAGAACAATAAATTTGGGTCTTATAACCCATCATCATTGTTATGATTAAAAGTTAGTTATTGGTCACATGATAGTCATGTGCATACATCTTTTAATTATGATCATTTAATTAAGATCGAATGATTTATATTTAATTATTCTCATTTCTCATAATAGCACATTGTTCTCATGTGAGTGTATATATATATAGGGAACGACTTAAGTAAGAACAGTTCTCATGTAAGAACCGTGAGAACAATAAATATGAGCCTTACAACCAATCATGGATGATGAAGATTAATATTAAGTTATTGGTCAAATGATAGTCATGTGCATGTATCTTTTAATCATGACCATTCAAATAAGATTCAATGATTCATATTAATTTTTTTCATTTCTCACAATAATGCATTGTTCTCACCTGAGTCGCTCCTTATTTATATATGTAACACCCTAACTTTCACTCCTTAAAATTATAGTATCAGTCCTAGAATTCTCGCTTGAGCGAGGGATTCTCGCCTGGGCGAGAAAGGCTCACCTGGGAGGGTGAAATCTTGGGCTATACTGGAGGATTCTCGCCTGAGTGAGGGTTAGATCACTTGAGCGAGAGTGGTCTCGCCTAGGCGAGAAAAGTGACATTTTGGACTTGTCGAGGCTGTAAGATTCTCGCCTGAGCGAGAGGTTTCTCGCTTGAGCGAGAGATGCCTCGTCTGGGCGAGAGGGTCAAATATGAGTTTTTAAAATGGGCGGGATTTTCTCGCTTGAGCGAGAAAGAGCTCGCTTAAGCGAGAACCCGACGAGACAACATTAAATGAGAAACCCCAAACACATTTTAGGGTTAGAAATTGAAGAGAGGTGAGAGAAGAGAGTTTTTCCAAGGGTAAGGAGCTTGGATACTCATCTAAGAGCTTGAGAAGAGGTAAAACTCTTGATTCTAACTTTCTTCTCTTTGAAACTCACTTTGGGTATGTTGGATCTCTTCTCAAATTGTGTAAAACCATGGAAACTCGCCCTTTTGAGTTATGGTTCGTTTTATGTTGTTTTTATCTTGTAAACTCTTGGTTTAGAGTTAGTATTTCAGGAATGGAAAGTGTTTGTGGGTTGGTTCATGAAAACCCCAAAACCCTAAAGTGAAAATGTGGTTAAAGAGGAAAATGAGTAAAATGCTAGAGGTAGAAGATGAGTATGAATTCTAATGATGAAATATGAGATGAATATGTATGTTTTAGATGGTTGTAAACTTGTGATGAAAGTAGTTTAGAAACATTGAAAATATGATGAATATATTGTATGGTTAAATAATGCAATAAAAGTTATCTATGTGATATTTGGAATAAATGACTAAAATTTTGTTATATGGTTGGAATGAGGAAAGATCCTAAAGTTGGAGGCGGTGTCGGTGGAACTTACGAAGTTACCAAGAACCAAACCCAACGCTCACCAAGGTAAGGATAAATCTTTAATTTGTACATTTGAAGTAGAAAATGTGTGTATTTTCAAGTTGTGCAAATGATTAAGTTATGAGTTGCGTATTTATTATAAACATATATGAGCATGTTTGTAATAATGATTGCGTGGATTTACTGGAAATAATTGATGATGAAATCAATGAAAAGAAAATATATTTTTAGCCGACCATGAATGGTTAGCGACTTCGGCTCGAGTTTATGTAGCAACACTTTGGCTGGAGTTTATGTAGCAACACTTCGGCTCGAGTTTATGTAGCAACACTCCGGCTCGAGTTTATGTAGCAACACTCCGGCTCGAGTATATGTAGCGTGTTTTCTCTTCAAAAGAAATGAGAATCTGCTTTTAGCTAACCTTAAGGGGTGTAGCGACTTTGACTCAAGTTATGCAGCAAAGAAAATGAATTTCAAAATGGTTTACTAACCCCTTTCTAATGTGGATTATCTTATAATGATGTTTATTGAATTAATGACTTACTCCTTTGTGTGTTTTGTAAGGACCCAAATTCTAGCCTTGAAAATTTTTCATTTATTTTAATCATCTCTTACATACATCTATCACCTTGCTTCAAAACCCTCATGAAACACTCTTTGAAAATACTCTTTACCATATTGTATTATCATACAAAGTTATGTTGCGGAAAAACATAATTAATTCAATTAGCAATTACCACATACAACCAGTTATGGGTTTCCCGGAGTTATAAAGTCCATAACTACAAATCTCCGTATTATCTAATCAGATTATATTTATCCCAAAATGTCATCAATTCAACTACAATGTCAAGTAGAAACAAAGACAATCAAATTGACAAACACATAATCTCCCTAAGTGAGCTTCCTCCTCAAAATCCTTCATTTACCTACAATGAGATTATCATAAACAACACACAAAACACAGGGAGTAAGTCATTAGTTCAAAAACTAACATCACATGATAATCCATATTCAAATACAATTAAGCATTGATATATATCATAACCACAAATAAGTAGATGTAAATGTTCATATATTCTTTCTTTCATTTCCACGTTATTCATATTCGTCCTATAGTATATATATCCCATAATATATATTCTATAGCACACCTACTACGTTCTTTCGAAACCTCATACTTCTCACCATTCATATCCACCCTATAGAATATATATCCCATACTATATATTCTATAGCATGCATACAACTTTCATTGTGACATTCTCAGTTCTCACCCTTCATATCCACCTTATAGAATATATATCCTATACTATATATCCTATAACATGCATATGACTTTCATTGTTCACATTTTCCACTTTATCATCCATATTCACCCTATAGAATATATATTACATATTATATATCCTATAGCATGCATATTCGTTTATCTCAAATACTCTTGTCCCATTGCTTATTCTCGCCATCAAGCTTACTCTTTACCACATCCGGTCGTTTACACTACTCTGATAATCCACTACCACATCGGGTAGGTAATTTCTCAATGATCCACTACCACTTCGGGTAGGTAATTTCTCAATGATCCACTATCACTTCGGGTAGGTAATTTCTCAATGATCCACTACCACTTCGGGTAGGCAATTTCCCTTAATGATCCACTACCACTTCGGGTAGGCAATTTCCCTTAATGATCCACTACCACATCGGGTAGCAATTTCCCTTAATGATCCACTACCACTTCGGGTAGGCAATTTCCCTTAATGATCCACTACCACTTCGGGTAGGCAATTTCCCTTAATGATCCACTACCACTTCGGGTAGGCAATTTCCCTTAATGATCCACTACCACTTCGGGTAGGCAATTTCCCTTAATGATCCACTACCACTTCGGGTAGGCAATTTCCCTTAATGATCCACTACCACTTCGGGTAGGCAATTTCTTCATAAACCCTTTGTCGCAAATTCATTTTACTTTGCTGCATAACTTGAGCCAAAGTCGCTAACCATTCACGGTCGGCTAAAAATATGTTTTATTTCCATTGGCACCCCACCAATACATTAACGGTAAATCCACTCCTCGTTGTTACAAACATACTATATATGTTTATAACAACTAAGTGACTTACGATTCATTTCATTATTCCGGGTATTATTTCCATTGGTACTCTACCAATACATAAACGGTAAATCCACTCTTCGTTGTTACAAACATACTCATATATGTTTATAACAACTAAGTGACTTACGATTCATTTCATTATTCACATCAGAAAATCCACATTTTCTATCACAGGGCATAAGTTAAAGACTTATCCTTACAAACCTTTTACCTCTTTCACATACCTCATTCATAACAGGGAGTATGATTTAGAGACGCTTATCCCTTACCTTGGTGAGCGTTGGGGATCGGTTCTGAGTAACTTTAAAAGTCTCCTCCGTGATTTCCTCCAACCTTAGGATCTTTCCTCATTATCACCAATAACAACAATGTCAGTCATTTATTCAAAATAACACATAAATACTCGTATTTCATCATCAAATACTCAAGGGATTCATGTATTTTCAATATTTCTAAAACTACTTCAATACAAGTTTCCAAATATCAAAACATACATGTTTATCTAATATATCAACATCAAAGCACAAACTCATCATCCACATCTAACATTTCATCTCTTTCTCTTTATACCCATATTCTCATTTTGGGGGTTTTTGGGGTTTTCATTAATAACCCACAAAACCTTTCCATTCATCAAATATCAACTCTAAACCAAGAGTTTACAAGAGAAAAACAACATAAAACGAACCATAACTCTAAAGAATGAGTTTCCATGGTCTCTCATGTTTTGAAAATAGATTTAACATACCCAAAAACAAGTTAGAGATGAAGAAGAAGAGTTAGAAGCAAGAGGTTTACCTCTTCTCAAGCTCTACGATGAGTCCTAAGGCTCCTTGCTCTTGAAAAGCTCTCTTCTCTCTTTTCTCTTCCAAGTTCTAACCCTAAAATGTGTTTGGGGTTTCTATTTTAAAGAGCAGTCATCGGGTTCTCGCTCAAGCGAGCCCTTTCTCGCTCAAGCGAGAGAATCCTGCTTATTTTAAAAACTCAGATCTGACCCCCTCGCTCAAGCGAGAATCTCACAGTCCCAACAGGCTTCCTCTCGCTCAAGCGAGGGATTCTCGCTCAGGCGAGAATCTCACAGTGTCAACAGCCCCAGTTTGCCATTTCTCGCCCAGGCGAGGCAACTCTCGCTCAGGCGAGAATCTTCCTGTATAACCCCAGATTTCACCCTCCTAGGTGACCCTTTCTCGCTAAGGCGAGAATCTCTCACTCAAGCGAGACTTCCAGGACTGATACTATAATTTCAAAGACTAAAATTCGGGTTGTTACATGTTTTGTGCTTTTGTCATTGATAATCCCATTGCAGATAAACACGTAGGATGAGGAGGCTTATTTTTGGGAGCTTTAGGAGCTTTACATTTTGGATTCCTTTAATTGCACCATTTTTGTGTCATGAGTGCATATTTGATAGATCAAAGTATCTTGTAACTATGGACATAATAGCTTGTGGATTTTTGTAACTCGGGATATGTGTAGCTATGGGTATCATGGAGACCCAAAGCTAGTTGTATGCGGTAGTTACCAAATTGCATTAATATGAATTATGATTTTCTACTAAACAGAATGTACGTAAATAAAAGGATACGGGATGGGTATGAATAGGAAGGCGAAAGTAAAATTGGAAAAAATGTATGCAAAATGAATAAAATAAGGAAAAAATTTCAAGGGTAGAATTTGAGTCATTACAATATATATATGTATGTATGAAAATTCGCTCATTTAACTTGTATTAAGTTATGGTTTCCTCCTTCACCTTATTATATGAGTTACGATTTCCCATATTAATGCATTTGCTCTACTTGGGGAGCTTAACTCCAAGCTTTTAGGGGTTTATGCTTATTAACATTTTTTGTCAATTCCTATCTAGAAAATGGATGAAAGTATTGATAAAAAATGGATGAGTGTCAATGGATTGACGAGTGAGTATGAGTATTAAGTCAAATCATTTGTTAGGTTTGCAATTGAGAATGCTGAAAATCCTAATAAAATTATTTTTCCTTGTTTAAAATGTTGTTACTCAAACTGAGTTACTCCAAATGAGTTAAAAGTTCATTTAATGTGTGACGATATCGATCAGAGTAACACATGTTGGACAAATCATGGTGAGAAAAGGAGATGTCATGGATTGTCCTGAGATTCATATGAAAGAAAACAACACAAATGCATATGAAGGTGTTCGTTTCGAGGAAATGACAAACATTTTCGAAGGTGATCTCAGGATTGTCCTGAGATGTTTCAACAGTTGATAAGTGATGTTGAGAAACCATTATATGATGGTTGTACTAAATTTAATAGATTTGCAGCGGTGTCAAGGTTGTATAAGTTGAAATCTTTTAATGGATGAAGTGATAAGAGTTTCATAGACCTACTTGCACTTTTGAAGGATATATTGTCGGAGGATAATGTGCTCCATTCTCGAACCTATGATGTTAAACAAATGTTATGCTCCATTGGCATGGGCTACAATATGATACATGTTTGTGATAATGATTGCATCTTATTTTTTAATGAGTATGCTTCGTTGAAGTTTTGTCCTAAATATAATGCATCACTTTATAAGAATAATGACTCAATTCCTAGAAATGTTGTATGGTATTTTCCCATCAATCAAGATTTAAGCGTATGTTCGGCAATGCTAAAGATATAAAGAATTTGACATGACATGCTTATGAAATGATTACAGATAGCAAGCTTCGACATCCTGCAGATTCTCCTCAATGGAGAAAAATTGAACATGACTATCCTAGTTTTGGTAAAGAATCAAGAAATTTATGCCTTGCATTGTCAACTGATAGAATTAATTCACATAATATTCAAAGTAGATCTCACAGTACATGGTAACTAATGTTGGTGATATACAACATGGTAACTAAGTGTAAATATATGATGTTATTATCTATGTTAATTTATGGACCTAAACGACAAGGAAATGACATAGACATATATTTGACTCCATTAATTGACATATGATGCGTATAGGGAAGAAATGTTCAACCTAAGGGATTTGTTATTCGACACAATCACTGATTTCCCTACATATGGCTGGTAATATGTCGAGATATAGTAAAAAAGGACATTTTGCATGTCATGTATCTGAAGACAATTTCAACGAGGTTGGAACACTATAAGAGGAATGGCTTCCTTGACCATCATGTATATTTGTGTTCAGATAATCACTATCGACGATGGAGAAAAACATTTGATGGGGACAATGAAGAAAGTCGTGATCCTTTGCCATTGACGTGTGACCAATTATTTTAAAGTCTAAAGGGTTTGAATAATAACTTTGGTAAACATTTTGCTTGAGAAATGGTTACAAATGGGTGGAAGACAAGGTTAATCTTATTTTAATTGTCATATTGAAGCTCATTATATGTAAGACATTTCTTCAATGTTATGCATATTGAAAAAAATGTATTTCATAGTCTCTTTAGTACCTTACTCAATGTCCCTGGTAAGACGCAATTAACGGGTTCACATTTTAATACAAAATAGTGGTGTGACTATTGTTGTTCGAACTTTACATATATCAAGTGTCAAAGATAGAAACTCAATATATGCGAATATGTCATACTTTTGGGTCATTGAACGAATATGAGAATTGAATTACACAATGTTTCAGTTGCCTGTTTTTTGTTGTATGTGAGTTGATAACAACAATGACTTTCGAGTTGATGAGTTAGGGTTCATGAATGTGTATATTAATCGGCTAGGATATAAAGATGAGTAATTTATTCTAGTATCACAAGCTCAACAAGTATTATATGTTAGTGATTAAACTGAAATGAAATAGTCCATTGTTTTTTTTACTAACAAAATAATCGCCAATAATATTGATGACCAAGAATATGAAGATATTGATGTTGAAGATGATCCTTTTTTTGGAGCGAACCACAATAGATGATCATGGAGATGATTTGGGCGAATCAACATGTTCCTCAAAACAATGATATTACAAGCCAAAAACAATCAAAGAAAAGAAAAAAGTAGATGCATATCTTTGTATAATTATAGCATAACTTTTTAAACTAATGGCAATTGGTTATTGATTTTTTTTTATAATTATAACTAAGTACGTAAAAAATAATGTATTATGAAAATTCCTATTTCACTCGAGGATGTCAATGGGCCTGAATGGGTTCGGATTGTACATTACACAGGCTTGCCCCAGACCCATGCTAATACCGGTTAGGTATACTACCAGCGGGTCCTTAGGTACCTAGCGGATCCATGTGTATCCATAAATTAAAAATAATTGCAATTAATCTATGCACTTGTGTATTTGTTTCTTACGATCTTATATGTTATTTAGGAATCAACAAGATAAAAAATTATAAAATTTAATTTAAAGTTTTAAACACAACTTAATTTTACTATTAAATACAACTCATTTTTCTCAAACAAACATTAAAAACAACTACAACATTAGGATGAAAAATTATTTTAGTAACAACACTTCAATTGACATAAAATTACATCATACATATAAATTAACAATATAACATCGTTGCTTAACACCATAACATCACAGTTTAACAACATAATTATCACGTTTATGAATTAATATGACATTTTAATTATGGATTAATATGATATTACAATATAGATTAACATGGTATTACAATTATGTTGATATAAATATATATATATATATATATATATATATTTAGGAAGAAATAGCGGGTCTGAGTTTCTCATTACCCAGATTCATACTCATTTAACAAAAGGTCTTAAAATCGCGGATTTCAACTAGCAACGGGTCCAAAACATGGATCCAGACCCGACCCAATGCAGATATTATTAGAGGATACCCATTGTCATCCATAGTTTCACCTAATGATATAGTTTATATCTAAAAATATTTTATCAAAATTTTATTTCATTTATTTAATTTTATATTTATATTGATTTAGAAAATATCTTAACATTAAAGGAAATAAGTACTAGTTAAATTATTAAAACAACTTTAATATTTTAATTGTACTTTGACTTCCATGACATTTCTAATATTGAATATTTAAATAATTTTGAAGTTACACTCTTATATTTTATGTAGGGGTGAGTATGAGTTGAGTAAAATAAATATAAGTAATTTTTAAACCTAAACACTTGAACGCAAATTTTTGTCTAACTCACGAATCCTAAAAATTAATTTTTAAAAAAATGTTTTTAATAAAATAAAAACGAAAATACATAATAAAAAGTTGAATGTGATAAAAAGGCTTTAATTAGATTTGATTCAAAAAAATAATAGTAAATGAAAGATTTCATTTCGTAAAATAATTTGAGGAAAAAAATTATTTTGGATTTCTCATTCATATAAAATTGGGTTTAAATGACTTAATGAACATTTATTCATTACCTCCTTCACCACAATAAACATTGTATGTGGTGGAGGTTTTTTGTGGAGGTTATTCAAACCTCATCAAATAAATCAAATATAGTGGGCTAGGCAATTAAATAGATATATAATTGAGGTTTTTATTTAATTTATGGAGTTTTTCTATATTTATTGAGGTGCTCATCAAAATCAACTAATTGATAGTTTCTGCCTCCTGAATTACGTCCACTAGCTTCTTCTTCTTTCAATTACCTCACTTTCTCATCGTGAATTTTCTCATCTCTCACTCCTCACTCTCACTATCATTGTTTATCTCTCACTCTCTCACCGTGTAATTTACGTTAATACCTTAGCCTACCATTGATAGTTGGCATGTGCCATGTAGTGTTGTTGTCATTTCATTAATCATTTATTCGTATGACATTGCAAATATATTGGATTAATTTTTCTTCAATCATCTTTCACGGGACGGGTAATTATTTAATATGATAAAAAATGAACCAATTCTAAATGATCTTGTCGACGTTTTGCTTAAATTATTGAACAATTATCCCCTCCATTAATGGAGGAATTTGATTTTCTTTGTATTTTAATGACAAAAATGTTATTCTATTTATATAAAATGATAAAAATTATGTTTTTTTTGTAGTACTTATATCTTGGTAAAGTATATTTACTCTAAATTCCTATATTTCTTTGTATTTTGTATTTTTATACCTTTATACTCGCATATATTTTTCTCTGTGGAATTTGATCCAGCTGATAAGTAATTATGTAAGTGTCCACAAGAAACCTCAATAAAAAACATGAGAATGGAAATTCAACAAAGAAACCTGGAAAAACTATAAAAAAAAGTAGATCCAGCGCATACCTTATTTCTTTGAATCTTCCCATCTATCCTTCAAAGTCAAATCTATTCTCTCAGGTCAATTCTTTTTCTTTGCTTCATGGTATGGGCACTGTAAGGCTCTAACTCCTACGTGGGAGAAGGCAACTGCTATGTTAAAGGGTGTAGATACTATGACAGTACTTGTTGATGATGTACACCAATTTTTGGCTCGGGTTGTTTATTGTACATTTCTTATATCTGACATTTTTATTAATATGCCTATGAAACCTAATTCTGCATTGCTTTACCTATAATTATATGTATTCTCTATATATTATATTTTCCTAATGTGTATATTTAATATTCACTTATTTAACGATGAGAATCCTTCCTAATTGATGTGGAAATATAGCCAATGCAACTTGGTAGATGAACCATTGTATACCTTCAATGATGACTCTTCTAATGACTCTCGGAAAGTATGAAGCCCAACTTAGAAAGTTGGAGTAAATCTTGGAATTACTCTTTGACTCTTGAAATGCATGAAGTGCAACTTAGGAAGTTGTAGTACATTTTCAAGGTATCTTAAAAGTATGACAATAATTAATCTTCCATTATGTCTTTATGATGAATCATTTCTTCCCTTCACTATATAAAGGGAACTTGTGAGGGAGAAACATACAAGCAAGTGAGAAAGAGCAACATATAGAGAAAGTAAGAGAGCTTAAATCCACTTTAGTGTGAGTTTTGTAAGAGTTTTGTATTTCTTCCCTTCACTATATAAAGGGAACTTGTGAGGGAGAAACATACAAGCAAGTGAGAAAGAGCAACATATAGAGAAAGTAAGAGAGCTTAAATCCACTTTAGTGTGAGTTTTGTATTCCTAGTGAGATACTAGAGAGAGTTTGTATTTCCATCATTTTTGGGTGAGATTGAGTGTTATCCTCTTTGCAAGAGAGAATCAAATATTGTAATCCTACTTTTCTATAGTGGAGATATTTTGTGGACTAGGTCCCGTGGTTGTTTCATTCTCACATTGAGGAGGTTTTTCCACGTTAAAATTCTTCGTGTTATTCTTCTACTATTCTCTATTTTCTTTATTCACTTGTCGCTTCCGCAAGTGCCAATTTTGCATCACACAGAGGAGGGAAATTGATTCTGAATTTCCCAACAATGGTATAAGAGCTCCCAGGTTCATTCGGGGAGCTTAGCCTGTGTAGTCCAAGATGAAAGGAGCTAATAATGTCTCATTTGATGGAGACATGTTCAACTTGACAATTGACAACTTTTCTTATTGGAAACCCATGATGGATGATCATTTATACTGCAAGGATATGCATGAACCTATTTCTTGCAAAGACAAGCCCAAAGGTAAGGTTGACAAAGATTGGGAGCTTTCCAATCAAAAAGCTGTTGCCATGATTCGAAAGTATATTGATAAAGTTTGTTCGAGAACGTGTCCACATATACAAATGCTTATGAATTGTGGTCGAAACTTGAATCTATGATTCAAAAGAAAACTACCAGAAATAAAGCATCTCTTGTTAGTAGACTGGTGAAACTCGACTACAGAGAAGAGCATAACATGATAGAGCACTTGAATTCATTCAAGGGTCTTGTCAATCAATTGACAAAGACATATATGAAGATTGGTGATGAGTTGCAAGCACTTCTGCTACTAAGTTCGTTGCCTGAAAGTTGGATACACTGATGGTCACGCTTAGCAACTTTGTCCCAGATGGGAAGGTCTCAATAGACACTGTTTCAGACAGTCTATTGAATGAAGAATCCAAAATGAAATAATAGAGTATATCCTTCCATTCTGAAGCAAATGTTGTGGAGAGAAGTGGAAGAAGTGAAACTCATGGGAAGAATGGATCTCGTGGAAGAAGCAAAAGAAAATTCAGAGGTCACTCTCAATCCCGCATGAGGTCAATAATATGCTACTATTGTAGTAAAGAATGACATAAGAGATCTGAATGTAGATCCCTGAAGAGAGACCAAAAATCTAGAAATGTTCATAAAGATTTAGTTGATCCAAGGAAAAATGGTCATAAGCCTACCACAACCATCGCCGCAGACGATGATGTTCTCCTCATTGGAGAAGACAATTACTTGAATGTTGCATATGGTAATTGTTCTTGGATCGTTGATTTTGGTGCCTCTTTCCATGTAAGTCCACATGGAGGTTTTTTCTCAAACTACAAGAAAGGTGATTATGGTACTATGAAAATGAGAAAGCATGTTACAAGCAATATTGCGAGAATTGGTGATATTGTATTGCTTACACACAGGAGGCAAGCTTGTACTGAAGGAGGTGAGACATGTCCCAGATATGCGTCTCAACCTTATCTCAACGGTTAAGTTGGATGATGATGGTTTTGCATGTCATTTTGGTGCTGGAAGTGGAAACTAGCAAAAGGCAACCTAGTCATTGTTAGAGGCTCAAAACAATGATCTTTATGCATTATGCAAGGAGGAATTTGTTCTAGAGAAGCAAATTTTGCTACCGACTCCAAAGATCTTTGGCATAGACGATTGGAACATATGAGTGAGAAGACACTTCAAATGCTCGCGAAAGACCACCTTCCAGGTATAAAAGATCAAATTTTAGACTCATGTACTAATTGTCTTTATGGTAAACAACAGAGTCAATTTTTAGAGATCTGACATTCCCTCACAGAGAGATGAAGTGCTTGAACTGGTGCATTCAAATGTTTGTGCACCATCAGAAAAATCTCTTGGAAGAGCCTATTATTTTGTCACATTCATGTTTAATCACTCGAGAAGAGTATGGGTGTACTTGTTGAAAAGCAAAGATCAAGTACTATCAACATTCAAAGAGTTTCATGCACTAGTGGAACGTGAAACTAGAAAGAAGCTGAAGTGCCTCAAAGCAGACAACGGTGGAGTGTATCGTGGTCCATTTGAAGCCTATTGCAAGGATTATGGTATCATACTGAATTAGACACCACCAAAGACTCATCAGTTGAATGGTATAGCTGAGAGGATGAACCACACAATTGAAGAGAAAATCAGATGTATGTTGCAAGATGCCAAGCTCCCCAAGTCTTTATGGGTTGAAGTAGTGAAGACGGCAGTAGATCTCATAAATCGGACACCTTTAAGACCCTTGGACGGAGAAATTCTAGAGAAAGTGTGATACAAAAAGAAGGCATCCTACAACCACCTAAGAGTATTTGGATGCAGAACTTTCATTCACATTCCGAAAGATGAGAGAAAGAAGCTGGATGTTAAGACCAATGAGTGCATTTACCTTGGGTCTCCAAAGGATGAATTTGGGTACAAATTGTGGGATCCGATAAACAAGAAAGTTTCGAGAAGTAGAGATGTTGTGTTCTTTGAGGAACAGACTATCAAAGATGTTCAGAATAAAAATCAACGCATGAGCAAAGATCACATTGATTCAAGGGGAAAGATTACTCAACAGACAGATTCTAATCACAGATTAATCTAGAACAGATAGACCAACATGCAGATCCTACTCAAATAGAACCTAACTAGATCAATGAAAAGTAAGATCATGTTGAAGTGGTGGTAAAGACACAAATGCATCAAGAACCCGAGCAAGTAGAGCATCAGATGCAAGTTGAATTGAGGCGCTCTGGAAGAGGCAAGATACCTTCTTCAAAGTATCATAAAGAAGACTATATCACATTGAAAGACAATGGTGAGGCTCAAGGCTTCTTAGAAGCTATGTAGACGAATGAGAAAGCATGGTGGATTAATGCCATGGAAGATGAGATGAACTCATTACATGAGAACCAAACGTATGATTTGGTGGAGTTTCCCAAAGGAAGAAAATTCTTAAAAAACAAATGGTTTTATAGGCTTAAAGTTGAAGAAGGAAACTCGAGACCAAGGTACACAACTCAGATTGTTGTAAAAGGATGCGATTAGAAGAAATGAGTTGATATTGATGAGATATTCTCACTATTGGTGAAGTATTTCTCCATAAGAGTAGCATTCGGTCTAGCGGCTAACCTATACTTTGAAGTTGAGCAAATTGATGTCAAAACTAGGCAATGAGCACTTAGTGTGTCATCTAAAGAAGAGTTTATATGGTTTAAAGCAAGCCCCAAGACAATGGTACAAGAAGTTCGAATCCTTCATGACCAAACACAGTTTCAAGAAGATAACTAGTGATCATTGTGTATTCATCAAAAGGTATGACGATGAAAACTTTATTATCCTCCTATTATATGTTGATTATATGTTAATTATTGGGCATGACAAGACCAAGATTGCTGGTTTGAATAATACTTTAAGCAAGTATTTTGCTATGAAAGACTTGGGTCCAGCAAAGCAAATCCTTGGAATAAGGATAATAAGAGATCGTTCCAAGAAGTTTTTATGACTATCACAAGAGAAGTATATTGAGAAAGTTCTCAAGAGATTCGACATGGATAAAGCAAAGCCTGTTAGTGCTTCACTTGCTGCGCATTTCAAGTTAACGACACTACAATGTCCAAATAGTGATGAAGAAAGGAAAGAAATGAGCAGAATGCCTTATTCCTCTATGGTAGGAAGCCTAATGTAAGCCATGATTTGTACAAGACCAGATATTTCCCATGCAGTTGGAGTTGTGAGTCGGTTCTTGTCCAATCCTAACAAAGAGCACTGAAATGCAGTGAAGTGGATATTGAGATATCTGATGAGAACTACCAAAAGATGCTTATGTTTTGGTAATGAATATCCTATGTTGGTAGGATACACAGATGCTGACATGGTTGGAGATGTAGATTCTAGAAAATCAACATCATGTTATCTAACTACCTTTGCAGGTGGAGCTGTATCTTGGAAATCCAAGTTACAAAGATGTATTGTATTATCAACAATTGAAGTACAATACATTACAGCATCCAAAGCTGGCAAGGATATAAAATATATGAAAACATCTTGCATGAGTTGGGCCATGTTCAAGAAAGCTATGTTTTCACTGTGACAACCAAAGTGCAATTCTTCTAACTAAGAATCCTACATTTCATTCACGGACAAAGCATATTGATTATCGTTATCATTGGATATGAAATGCTTTGGAGGGTGGCAAGTTGCAGCTAGAGAAAATTCATACAGATGACAACTGGTCTGATATGATGACCAAGACAGTTTCACTCAAGAAGCTAACAGATTGTTGTATAGGTGCAAGATTGATGATACCCCTAATTAATTCACGAATGGAGGGGGGAGGGGGGGTTTGTTGAGATTCCTTCCTAATTGATGTGGAAGTATATCCAATGCAACTTGGTAGATGAACCATTATATACATTCAATGATGACTCTTCCAATGACTCTTGGAAAGTATGAAGCCCAACTTAGAAAATTGAAGTAAGTACTCCTTGACTCTTGAAATGCATGAAGTGCAATTTAGGAAGTTGGAGTAACATTTTCAAGGTATCTTGAAAGTATGACAACAATTAATCCTCCATTATATATTTATGATGAAGTCTTCATTCCCTTCATTATATAAAAGGAACTTGTGAGGGAGAAACGTACAAACAAGTGAGAAAGAGCAACATAAAGAGAAAGTGAGAGAGCTTATATCCACTTTAGTGTGAGTTTTGTATTCCTAGTGACATACTAGAGAGAGTTTGTATTTTCATCCTTTTTGGGCGAGATTGAGTGTTATCCTCTTTGCAAGAGAGAGTCAAATATTGTAATCCTACTTTTCTATAGTGTAGATCTTTTATGGACTAGGTCGCGTGGTTGTTTCCTTCTCACATTGAGGAGTTTTTTTCACGTTAAAATTATTGGTGTTATTCTTCTACTATTCTCTATTTTCTTTATTCACTTGTCACTTCCGCAAGTGTGCATTTTGCATCACACAGAGGAGAGAAATTGGTTCTAAATTTCCCTACATTTAATAGTTAAATGATATTTAATAGTTCATGATATTAGATTTTATTTTATTATTTCAGGCAAATGGTGATGCAAGTATGTCTCATACACCTTTGGGTGCAAGAGGATCATCTAGAGCTAACAACATTTAGGATATATGTTATGTATTGTCTTTTTAAAGTGTCATGAGATTACTTTTAATTTTTTGAGAGTTTATGGTGTATTTGAATTTATAATGAAGTACGAATTATAACTTTTTCAACTTTGTTACTCTACATTTAGAAACATTCAGTATTTTTATTTTTTGAGACTATTTTTAGTTATTTGCAATGGAATTTTATTATTGTTAATAACATTTGTATTTAGTATATTATATTTAAATAATAATTATAAATTAATGAGATTAAAGTTGTTCAAATTATGAAATTAAATTGAGGTTAAAATCCTATAAAAATATATAATAGTTACCTTTCAGGTCTGCATATGTTATTTCGAGTAGTGGAACACTACAAAAACACCCTCATATTGTGGAGGTTTACAACCTCCACGATAAATGATGCAAAAATCTCCTCAACTAGCGGAGGTTAAAAACCTTCTCAAATAGCGGAGGTTAAAAATCTCCTCAAATAGTAGAGGTTAAAAACCTTCTCTACTAATAAACTGCTGCAAATTTCTCAATACTAGTGGTTTTTTAAAACCTCTACAAAATGCTTCTAGTGGTCATAATTGTAGAGGTTTCTGAAAGCTCCCCTAGTTATATTGTGACCTCCACTAATCATAAAAAAAAACCTCCATTAAATACTAAGTCTATTGTAGTGCTCCCAACTTTTGTTTTCTTTTACAAATAAAAAAAAGGTATATAACGATAATTTAATTGGCTTTATTCCCTCCGATTTTTGTTTTATTATTATGAAAAATTAAAAATATTTTAAGTAACTTAATAGACACTTATTAGCATAACAATGAATAGATTCCATTTTAAAATATGTATGTTTTATGTTTGATTTTTTATTTTGAATTAATTAAATAATAAATCATTATAGTCATCTTTTGTGACTTCATAGGTATCAATTAATTATTTTTACTCACATGTGCGTAATGCAATACTTTTTTGAATTTTATAGAGTCGACATGAAATTTTTGCCCAAAAAGAAGTATTTCATATACTTTTAATTTTAGGGTCGAATCATTGTTTTACGAGATTGTTTTTGATATTCTAAACACTCATAATAATATTTTACAACTTCATAAAATTGTTAAGAGATTGTTTTTGATAGGGTGAGCATGATAGGTCATACCCGCTTATTCGATTTAGTCTAATCATGATAGGCCCAAATAGGGTCGGTCTCATCGGGTTTAGGACCGATTTTTGGTTCAAAAAATAGATCCGAACAATATTTAGGGTTGGGTAGAATGACCTAACCCGATCCATCTCATGGTCACTCACTCATCATGTTTTATTTTAACATATTTGTAGTAATTATTGACTTTTGACTTAATTGACTATTAAACTTCTTTTTAAATTAATGGCAATTGGTTATTGATTTTTTTTAATTATAACTAAGTACGTGAAAAATAATGTATTATGAAAATTCATGTTTCACCTAATGATATAGTTTATATCTAAATATATTTTATCAAAATTTGGAGATAAGTACTAGTTAAATTATTAAAAACAACTTTAATTTTTTAGTGCACTTTTGCTTCCATGAAATTTCCAATATTGAATATTTCAATAATTTTAAAGTTACACTCTTATATTTTATGTAGGGGTGAGTATGAGTTGAGTAAATTAAATATAAGTATTTTTTAAACCTAAACACTTGAACACAAAATTTTGTCTAACCCATGAATCCTAAAAATTAATTTAAAAAAATGTTTTTAATAATATAAAAACGAAAAATACATAATAAAAAATTGAAGGTGATAAAAAGGCTTTAATTAGATTTGATAAAAAAATAATAGTAAATGAAAGATTTCATTTTGAAAAATAATTTGAGGAAGAAAATAATTTCGGATTTTTCATTCATATAAAAGTTTGGTTTAAATAACTTAGTGAACATTTATTCATTACATGCAACCTCAAAGTCAAATTCGCCTCCCAACTGTTGTTTTCTCTTACGTATAAAAATAAAAAAGGTATATAACGATAATTTAATTGCCTTTATTCCCTCCGATTTTTGTTTTTTTATCATAAAAAATTAAAAATATTTTTAGTAACTTAATCGTCACTTATTAGCATAACAATGAATAGATTCCATTTAAAAAAAATGTATGTTTTATGTTTGATTTTTGCTTTTGAATTAATTAAACAGAAAAATCATTATAATCATCTTTTGTGACTTTATAGATATCAATCAATTAACTATTTTTACTCACATGTGGGTAATGCAATAAATTTTTTGAATTTTATAGAGTAGACATGAAATTTTTGCCAAAAAAGAGTATTTCATATATTTTTAATTTTAGGCTCGAACATTGTTTTATGAAATTGTTTTTTGTTATTCGAGATACTTATAATAATATTTTACGACTTTATAAAAATGTTAAGAGATTGTTTTTGATAGGGTGAGCAAGATAGGTCATACCCGCATATCTGATTTGGTCCAATCATGATAGGCCTAAATAGGGTTGGGTCTCATCGAGTTTGGGACCGAGTTCTGATTCAAAAAATAGACCCGAACAATATTTAGGACCGAGTAGAATGATCGAGTTCGACCCGTCTCGTGGTCACTCACTCATCATATTTCTATTTAAAAGTATTGGTAGTAATTATTGACTTTTGACTCAGTAATCGACTATTAAACTTATTTTAAACTAATGGCAATTGGTTATTGATTTTTTATAATTATAATTAAGTACGTAAAAAAATAATGTATTATCAAAATTCTTATTTCACCTAATAATATAGTTTATATCTAAATATAGTTTATCAAAATTTTATTTAATTTTATATTTATATTGATTTAGAAAATATCTTAACAAATAAGTATTAGTTAAATTATTAAAACAACTTTAATTTTTTACTGTACTTTGACATTTCCAATATTAAATATTTAAATAATTTTGAAGTTACACTCTTATATTTTATGTAGGGGTGAGTATGAGTTGATTAAAATAAATATAAGTATTTTTTTAAACCTAAACACTTAACAAATTTTTTTGTTTAACCTAGCAATCCTAAAAAATAATTTAAAAAGTGTTTTTAATAATATAAAAACGAAAATAAATAAAATTTGATGGTGATAAAAAGGCTTTAATTAGATTTGATTAAAAAAATAATAGTATATCAAAGATTTCATTCTGAAAAATAATTCGAGGAATAAAATAATTTCGGATTTCCCATTCATATAAAAATTTAGTTTAAATGACTTAGTGAACATTTATTCATTACATGCAAGCTCAAAGTCAAATTTGCCTCCCAAATTTTGTTTTCTTTCACAAATAAAAATAAAAAGGTATATAACGATAATTAATTGGCTTTATTCCCTCCGATTTTTGTTTTTTATTATAAAAAGTTAAAAGGTGTTTAAGTAACTTAATCAACACTTATTAGCATAAGAATGAATAGATTCCATTTTAAAAAATATACGTTTTATGTTTGATTTTTGCTTTTGAATTAATTAAATAAAAAAATCATTATAGTCATCTTTTGTGACTTTATAGATATCAATTAACTATTTTTACTCGCATGTGGGTAATGCAATACTTTTTGAATTTTATAGAGTCGACATGAAATTTTTGCTCAAAAAAAGTATTTCATATACTTATAATTTTAGGGTCGAATCATTGTTTTATGAGATTGTTTTTGTTATTTCAGATACTCATAATAATATTTTACGACTTCATCAAACTGTTTAGAGATTGTTTTTGATAGGGTAAGCAGGATAGGCCATACCCGCTTATCCAATTTGGTCCGATAATGATAGGCCCTAATAGAGGTCGGGTCTCATCGGGTTTGGGACTGAGTTCTAGTTCAAAAAATAGACCCGAATAATATTTAGGGTTGGGTAGAATGACCTAGCCCGACCCGTCCCTTGGTCAGTCAGTCATTATGTTTTTATGTGTCTCTATTTAATTGTGTAGAGAATAATGACATTTCTTTGGTCAAAAGTATCATTGCTTCTCTATTTTTCCCGTCATATATATACATGATTAGCAATATATATTCATATATCATTTCATATATCAATTTACATAAACATACTAATAAGTAAAATATTGTACAAACTTTATCTAAAAGATGTATGCATCATATTTGATCGGGTCTAAGATCGGATTCTGGTTCAAAGTGTTGATTTGATTGATACTTTTGGTCGGGTTAGCTTCAGTTCTAAGGCCGAGTCATGTAACATCCCAAATTTATCCTCCTTGAAATTAGGTAACAGTCTTGAGGAATGAGGCATACTGCCAGATTCTCGCTTGAGCGAGAGGACCTCGCCCAAGCGAGAGGAACAGTGTTTTGAAATTGGAAATTTTGGGAGTCCCGCCCAAGCGAGGAATGGGTCGCTTGAGCGAGAGGAAGCCTGTTGAGACTGTGAGATTCTTGCCTGAGCGAGAGCGTCAGATCTAAAATTTTAAAAAGGCGGGATTTTCTCGCCTGAGCGAGAATGGGATCGCTTGAGCGAGAAACCGACGACTCCTCTTTAAAATAGAAACCCCAAACACATTTTAGGGTTAGAACTTTGAAGAGAAGAGAGAGAGAGAAGAGTTTTTTCAATAGCAAAGAGCCTTAGGAATCATCTTAGAGCTTGAGAATAGGTAAACCTCTTGTTCCTAACTCTTCTTCTTCCTCTTTAACTTGTTTTGGGTATGTTGAATCTCTTTTCAAAATATGAGAAACCATGGAAACTCATCCTTTAGAGTTATGGATCGTTTCTTGTAAACTCTTGGTTTAGAGTTGGTATTTGATGAATGGAAAGGTTTTGTGGGTTATTCATGAAAACCCCAAAAACCCCCAAAATGAGAATATGAGTAAAAAGAGAAATGGATGAAATGTTATATGTGGATGATGAGTTTGTGCTTTGATGTTGATATATGAGATGAACATGTATATTTACATTTTTGGAAACTTGTATTAAAGTAGTTTTGGAAATCTTGAAAATATGTGAATCCCTTGTATGTTTGATGATGAAATACGAGTTGTTTATGTGTTATTTTGTATAAATGACTGACATTGTTGTTATTGGTGGAAATGAGGAAAGATCCTAAGGTTGAAGGAAATCGCAGAGGAGACTTTTAAAGTTACTCGGAACCGATCCCCAACATTCACCAAGGTAAAGGATAAGTGTCTCTAAAAATCATACTCACTGATGTGAATGAGGTATGTGAAAGAGGTAATGTGTTTGTAAGAATACTGTTGGTACCCTACCCGAAGAGGTAGTGGCTTATTGTTGATACCCTACCCGAAGAGGTAGTGGTTTATTGTTGATACGCTACCCGGAGTGGTAGTGGATTATTGTTGATACCCTACTCGAAGTGGTAGTGGATTATTATTGTTGTCATACTCGGAGTGGTAGTGGATTATTGTTGTTGTCCTACCCAAAGTGGTAGTAGATTATTGTGAACTCGACCTACCCGACGTGGTATGGGGATAACTCGACATGCCCGATTTGGTATGGGGAATAACTCGACCTACCCGATGTGGTATGGGGATAACTCGACCTGCCCGATGTGGTATGGGGAATAATTCGACCTGCCCGATGTGGTATGGAAATAACTCGACCTGCCCGATGTGGTATGGGGAATAACTCGACCTTCCCGATGTGGTATAGGGAATAACTCGACCTGCCCGTTGTGGTATGGGGAATAACTCGACCTACCCGATGTGGTATGGGGAATAACTCGACCTGCCCGATGTGGTATGGGGAATAACTCGACCTGCCCGATGTGGTATGGGGATAACTCGACCTGCCCGATGTGGTATGGGGAATAACTCGACCTGCCCGATGTGGTATGGGAAATGAAATCGATGAATACGATTAAGGGTGAATATGAAGGATGAAAATGAGGATGCGAATGATAAAAGTAATATTCATGCTATAGAATATATATTATGAGATATATATACTATAGGGTGAATATGAAGGATGACAATGAGGATGTGAATGATAAAAGTAATATTCATGCCATAGGATATATATTATGGGATATATATACCATAGGGTGAATATGAATGATGAGAAATGAGAATGTCATAATGAAAGTAATATGCATGTTATAGGATATATATTATGGGATATATATACTATAGGGTGAATATGAAGGATGAAAAGGAAGATGTTGAGCATGAAAGTAATATACATGCTATAGGATATATATTATGGGATATATGTTCGATAGGGTGGATATGAATAATGAGAAGGACGATGCTTCGAAAGAACGTAATATGCATGCTATAAAATATATATTATGGAATATATATACTATATGATGAATATGAGTAACGTGGAAATTAAAGGAAGAAGATATGAATGTTTACAATTACGTATTTGTGGTTATAAATTATATTAAAGCTTAACCATATTTGAGATGTGGATTATCATGTGATGTTAGTTTTTGAACTAATGACTTAGTCCCTTGTTTTGTGTGTTGTTTATGATAATCCCATGGTAGGTAAACGAAGGATTTAAGGAGAAAACTCACTTAGGAATCTTATGTGTTTATTAACTGGAATGTCTTTATCGTTACTTTGACATTGTAGTTGATTAGATAATATTTTGGGATGAATGTAAATCTGATTAGGATATTACTAGAATTATATAGTTATGGATGTTATAACTCTGGGAAACCCATAACTGGTTGTATGTGTTAATTACTCATTGAATGAATTATGTTTTTTCGTTATATAAATTGTATGATAATATGATAGGTGTAAAGAGTATTTTCAAGGAATGATTTAAGAGGGTTTTAAGTAAGATGAGGAATTAAAATAAATGAAAAAATTTCAAAGGTAGAATTTCGGTCCTTACAAGTCCGGGTTCAAAAAAATGATACTACCAAGATTTAAGATCGTGTAAGAGACAAGTCTTACTCAACTAAAAAAAATTCACTCCTCACAAATAATTTAACTTTTTACTATTTAACAAAATTAAGAATGAAGAAAAATTATAAAAAAATTATTTTAAAAATCATCATTAGCAGTTAAGCATGTCACGTGACATTTGAATCTATAATTAATTATCATTAACGGGGATCTTGTTGAATCTTAAAAGAGTTATAAATAATTAACAAAGAAATAAAATATTAAAAGATTTTTCTCTACGCTTGTCATCAGTATATGAAACCATTGCACTCGCTTGAAAGCTCAAATGCTTGAATTGAGACAATGTATTTATATTAATATCTTCACGATTTGGGAAGAAAATAAGAGGTTAGTACCTGTTTACTCGATATACAACTTATTTTGTGATAATATGGAATTTATTAAATTATTTGATACGGTGAGACCAAATTCTATTTTATTTTTCCCATCTATACATTTTAATTAATGTTTACCGTATATTAATTTCCCCTTAAATAATTGCAACTATATACCATGATAACGCAGCCTAGCCCCCAATTCCATAAAACTCCCACATTTACAGCTAAATAAATGCAAATCTCCAAAAGAAATAATCTCTATAAGATATGATAATTATATTACACGGGTTAAAATAAGGACACACTGATCAAAACCAATTTAAATAATAAAGAATTCATATTTTTAAAATGACACAATAAGAATTTAAATGTTAAATATCATGATTATATTAAATATTGTAATATATATTGCAAATAATAATATTTGTATTATAAGTTCAATATATTTGTTATAATACATATACAATTAATAAAGACTTTGAATAATACACTGAATCATATAACATTAGTACTTTCATCAGTATAATACCAACATTTAATTGCTGTATTAATAAAAAATTCCAATTATTACATGGAATTTTACATATTATTTTTGAACCCAAAAGCCTGAACTTATATTTTATTTGATGAAGGAATTAAATGTGGTGGAACACAACTGCAAGCGCAACATCTCTCTTGAGTGCAGGTCTTAAAACAATGTGCGGAATGACAAGGTATCTTCTCACAATCTCCATCGCTTGAACACGAACGACATGTATTTGCTTCCACAAAACCTGCAACATTTTATCACCCTTCATAAACACTCTTACTTATTTTATAAACCCCTTAAATTTGTTTCGTATAATCCTATTGGGATGCGTGACTGTACTTCCTAACAAATATCGATGTGAGAAATCAAACATTTAACCCAATGTTTTAAATTGTGATTACAGTAACGGTTGCGGTTATTGCAATTGCAGTCATTGCGTACGTTGCGATGCAGATTGCGTTGCGGCGTGAATTATTTTGTGATTAAAACAATACTTTTGAATCTTATGCGGCCTCATTCGGTTTGATGCGGTCTGATGTGATATGCAGCCTGATGCGGTCCAATTGATTGCATCCCGATGTGGCCACATTATTGTAATTCGAAGTCACACTGCAATTGCGATGTAATATGGTTGCAGAGGTCACCCAACCACAATTTTGTGACCGCATCAGGTGATGCCTCAGCAATTTAAATCACTGATTTAACCTTTAAGATAAATGAGAATACAATGGAGTCTTACATTATTGTACCGACACCTCATTTGTACGCATATATATATATATATATATTATTTTATTTCAAGTTAAGAGGAACAAATAATTTATTCTTAATGATTGTACAAGATATAGAGAAATCAAGAAAGAGATGTTAAGAGGGTGAGGGAGAAATACCGGATCCAGAAGCAATGAGAAATAAAACGACCAAGCAAGGAAACAATAAAGAAGGTCTTGCCATTGTAATATTGTATGTTCCTCTATTTATTTCCTTCTATTTGTGTGTGTGGTAAAAGGTTGGGTGGGTTTATTTATAGCGATATTACATCTTTATTATTACAAATTAGTCCTCACTTTTTTAGAAAAACTCATCTGTCTTTGAACGATAAACCTTTTAATTCGCTTTGTCTCATTATAGGAAAATCATAACATTTCAAGCATTTCACATCTCATAACTAGAATTTAAAATGGAGAAAAGATAGACATGCCAAGTGGCATGTCATGCTACATTTTTTTTAAACATTATAAAAACAAAAAAGTTATGATTTGTTTATTTTTTAATTTAAAAAGTAAAAAAAAACAAACATCAATTACAATAAATTCTGATTCACTTTTCATTTACTGTCTGATGTCTATCTACATTTTTGTTTTATATATTCAATTTTTAAATATTTTATTTTGGAAAATTAGAATTTGGATATATTTTATATTGCAAATTTTTATATCGGGAATAATTTATATTATAATGTCCAATTTAAGATGAATGCGATGCATAATATATTGGTGGTGGTTAATTACCTAGGATTATATGGTTTATTATAGTAAAAACTGACATTTTTATGTCTAGTATGTGAAGACAATTTCAACAGGTTTGAACATTATAAAAGGAATGTCTTCCTTGACCATCATAGATATTTTTGTTCAGATCATCACTATCGAAAATGGAGAAAAACATTTGATGGGAACAATGAAGAAGGCTATATCCTTTGTCATTGACGTGTGACCAATTATTTCAAAGGCTAAAGGGTTTAAATAATAACTTTGGTAAACATTTTGCTTAAGAAATGGTTACAAATGGGTGGAAGAAAATGTCAATTTTATTTTAATTTTCATATTGAAGCTCATTATATGTAAGACATTTTCTCGATGTTATGCATATTGAAAAAATGTATGATAATCTCCTTAGTACGTTACTCAATATCCCTGGAAAGAACAATTAAAGGGTTCACATTTAATACAAAATATTGGTGTGACTATTGTTGCTCGAACTTTACATATGTTTAGTGTCAAAGATATAAACTCAATATATGTGAATATGCCATACTTTTTGGGTCATTGAACTTTACATAATGTTTCAGTTGCCTATTTTTTATTATATGTGGGTTGCTAACAATAATGACTTTCGAGATTACGAGTTAGGGTTCATGAATTTGGATCTTAATTGCCCTAGGATATATAGATGAGTAATTTATTCTAGTATCACAAGGTCAACAAGTATTCTATGTTAGTGACCCAACTGATATGAAAAAGTCAATTGTTTTTTTACTAAGAAAATAACCACCAATAATATTGATGACCAACCCGGGATGATTTACATACAATAGATGATCATCATGGGTTTTTTGGATGAATCAATATGTTCCTCCAAACAAGGATATTACAAGCCAAAAACAATAAAAGAAAATGAAAAGGCAGATGCATATCTTTGGATAATTATAGCATAAGTTTTTAAACTAATGGCAATTGGTTATTGATTTTTTATAATTATAACTAAATATGTAAAAAATAATGTATTATGAAAATTTATGTTTCACCTAATGATATAGTTTATAACTAAATATATTTTATCAAAATTTTATTTCATTTATTTAATTTTATATTTATATTGATTTTGAAAATATAAAACAACTTTAATTATTTTAGTGTACTTTGACTTACATGGCATTTCCAATATTGAATATTTAAATAATTTTGAAGTTACACTTTTAAATTTTATGTAGGGGTGAGTATGAGCTGAGTAGAATAAATATAAGTATTTTTTAAATCTAAACACTTGAACACAAAATTTTGTGTAACCCAGGAATCCTAAAATTAATTAAAAATGATTTTAATAAAAAAAATGAAAATACATAATAAAAAATTGAATGTGATAAAAATTATTTAATTAGATTTGATTCAAAAATATAATAGTAAATAAAAGATTTCATTTTTAAAAATAATTTGAGGAAGAAAATAATTTTGGCTTTCTCATTCATATAAAAATTGGGTTTAAATAACTTAATGAAGATTTATTCATTACATGCAAGCTCAAAATCAAATCCCCTCCCAACTTTTGTTTTATTTTACAAACAAAAATAAAAAGGAATATAATGATAATTTAATTGGCTTTATTCCCTCAAATTTTTTATTTTTATTATAAAAAATTTAAAGAACTTAATCGACACTTATTAATATAACAATGAATAGATTCTATTTTAGAAACCATTTATGTTATATGTTTGATTCTTTATTTTTGAATGAATTAAATAAAAATCATTTTTGTCATCTTTTGTGACTTTTTATATATGAATTAACTATTTTTACCCACACGTGGGTAATGCAATACTTTTTTAAATTTTATAGAGTCGACAATTTTTTCCCTAAAAAAGAGTATTTCATATACTTTTAATTTTAGGGTCGAATCATTATTTTACGAGATTTTTTTTTGTATTCGAGATACTCATAATAATTTTTTATGACTTCATAAAACTATTAAGAGATTGTTTTTGATAGGGTGAGTTGGATAGGTCATACCCACTTATGTGATTTGGTCTGATCATGGTAGGCCTAAATATGGTTGGGTCTCATCGGGTTTGGGACTGAGTTCTGGTTCAAAAAATAGAACTGAACAATATTTAGTGTCGGGTAGAATGACCTAGTCTAACTCGTCCCATGGTCACTCACTCATCATGTTTCTATTTAAACGCCTTGGTAGTAATTAATGACTTTTTACTCTGTAATTGACAATAAAAACTTTTTTAAACTAATGACAATGGATTATTGATTTTTTATAATTATAACTAAGCACCTAATGTGAAAATTTATGTTTCACCTTATGATATAGTTCATATATAAATATATTTTATCAAAAAATTATTTAATTTTATATTTGTATTGATTTATAAAATATCTCAAGGAGATAAGGACAAGTTAAATTATTAAAAAAAAAACTTTAATTTTTTAGTGTACTTTAGCTTCCATGACATTTCCAATATTAAATATTTACAAAATTTTGAAGTTACACTTTTATATTTTATGTAGGGGCGAGTGTGAGTTGAGTAAATTAAATATAAGTACTTTTTAAACCTAAACACTTAAACACAAAATTTTGTCTAACCTAGGAATCCTAAAAATTAATTTAAAAAATGTTTTTAATAATATAAAAATGAAAATACATAATAAAAAATTGAATGTGATAAAAAGACTTTAATTAGATTTGATTAAAAAATAATAGTAAATAATTTCAGATTTCTCATTCATATCAAAATTGGGTTTAAATGACTTAATGAATATTTATTCATTACATGCTCAAAGTCAAATTCCTTCCCCCCAACTTTTTTATTTTACAAATAAAAATAAAAAGGTATATAATAATAATTTACGACACTTATTACCATAACAATGAATAGATTCAATTTTAAAAAAATGTATGTTTTATTTTTGCTTTTGAATTAATTAAATATAAAATCGTTATAGTTATCTTTTATGACTTTTAGATATCAATTAACTATTTTTACTCACACGTGAGTATTGCAATATTTTTTTGAATTCTATAGGGCCAAAATGAAATTTTTGCCCAAAAATAGTATTTCATATACTTTTAATTTTAGGGTCGAATCATTATTTTACGAGATTGCTTTTTATATTCTAGATACTCATAATAATATTTTAAGATTTCATAAAACTATTAAGAAATTGTTTTTGATAGGGTGAGCAGGATAGACCATACCTACTTATCTGATTTGGCCCGATCATGATAGGCCCAAATAGGGTCAAATATGATCGAGTTTGGAACTTTGTTCTAGTTCAAAAATAGACCCAAACAATATTTAGGGTCGGGTAGAATGATCGAGCCTGACCCGTCTCATGGTCACTCAAACATCATGTTTCTATTTTAACGTATTGACATTAATTATTGACTTTTGACTCGGTAAGTGTAAAGACCCAAATTCTACATTGAATTTTTTTTTCATTTTAGTTCAATTACTTGCAATCTCTCCTAACTCACATTACCAATTTAATATCTTTACTTCAAAATCTTATTTCCCTTTTTCGCACTCTACCTCAATATTAACATACAAAATCATTCGACAGAAAAACATAATCCGTATTACTTAAACTTTGTAACCACTGCATATAACTAGCTATGAGTTTCCAAAATACTCATAGCTACACATATCCAGAATTACACCATCATGTTAGCATTTATATCTACATCATTAGTTACATCATATTTCAAAATATCAACTATGCACTCATGTACAAAATAGTGCAAGTGAATAAATCCAAAATGTAAAGCTCCCTAAGACTCCCCAAAATGAGTTCCTCTCATGTCACCTGTTTATCTGCAATGGGATTATCAATGACAAGTACACAAACATACAAAGAAGTAAGTCGTTAATTCAAATAAACATCATCAAAAAATAATCCACATTAGAAATTGGGTTAGTAAACCATTTTTGAAATTCATTTTACTTTGCTGCATAACTTGAGCCAAAGTCGTTACACCCCTCGGGGTTAGTTAAAAGCAGAATCTCATTTCCCCTTTTTAAGTAAAACATGCTTATATACTCAAGCCAGAGTTTTGCTTATATACTCAAGCCAGAGTTTGGCTTATATACTCAAGCCATAGTTTTGCTTATATACTCAAGCCAGAGTTTTGCTTATATACTCAAGCCAGAGTTTTGCTTATATACTCAAGCCAGAGTTTTGCTTATATACTCAAGCCAAAGTTTTGCTTATATACTCAAGTCAGAGTCGCTAACCATTCATGGTCGGCTAAAAACATATTTCATTTTCATTAATTTCACCATAAATCATTTCCTGTAAATCCACGCCCACATTAGTATAAACACACCCATATGTTTATACTAAATACGTGATTCACAACTCAATCATTGCATAACCGAAAAGCACAACATACTTTCCTTCGTAAATCTACGCCTACTTTAATATAAACACACCCATATATGTTTATACTAAATGCGTACTTTACAACTCAATCATTGCATAATAAGAAAATACACATTTTTGATTCCAAATGCACAATTAAAGACTTATCCTTACCTTGGTGAGTGTTGGATTTGGTTCTTGGCAACTTCACAAGTTCCACCGACACCGCCGCCAACTCTAGGATCTTTCCTCATCCCACCACATAACACAACGTTAGTCATTTATTCCAAATATCACATAAACAACTCATATTGCATTATTTAACCATACAAGATGTTCATCACATTTTAGATATCTCTAAACTACTTCCATCATGAGTATACAACCCTCTAAAACACACTTAATCATTTCACATTTCAACATTAGAAGATAAACTCATCTTCTACCTCTAGCATTTTACTCATTTTCACTTTAGGGTTTTGGGGTTTTTATGACTCAACCCACCAACTCTTTCCATTTTCAAAATACTAACTCTAAACCAAGAGTTGTAAGAGAGAAACAACATAACCCTCCCAGGTGAGCCTCTCTCGCCCAGGCGAGAATCTCTCGCTTAAGCGAGAATCCTCCAGTATAGTCCATTATTTCACCCTCCTAGGTGAGTCTCTCTCTCGCTCAAGCGAGAATCTCTCGTTCAAGCGAGGATCTCAGGACTGATACTATAATTTTAAAGACTTAAAATTTAGGGTGTTACAATAAGTGACTATTATTTTTTTTAAACTAATGACGGTTATTGATTTTTTATAAATATAACTAAGTACGTGAAAAATAATGTATTATGAAAATTCCTGTTTCACATAATGATATAGTTTATATCTAAATATATTTTATCAAAATTTTATTCCATTTATTTAATTTTATATTTATATTGATTTTTAAAAATATATTAACATTAAAGGAGATAAGTACTAGTTAAATTATTAAAACAACTTTAATTTTTTTAGACTTACATGACATTTCCAATATTAAATATTTAAATAATTTTGAAGTTACACTCTTAAACTTTAGGTAGGGGTGAGTATGAGTTGAGTAAAATAAATATAAGTATTTTTTAAACCTAAACACTTGAACACAAAAATTTTTCTAACCCAGGAATCCTAAAAATTAATTTAAAAAAATATTTTTAATAATATAAAAACGAAAATACATAATAAAAAATTCAATGTGATAAAAATGATTTAATTAGATTTGGTTCAAAAATATAATAGTAAATGAAAGATTTTATTTTGAAAAATAATTTAGGAAGAAAATAATTTCGGATTTCTCATTCATATAAAAATTGAGTTTAAATGACTTAATGAACATTTATTCGTTACATGCAAGCTCAAAGTCAAATTATCCTCCCAACTTTTGTTTTCTTTTACCAATAAAAATAAAAAGGTATATAACGATAATTTAATTGGCTATATTCCATCCAATTTTTGTTTTTTTATTATAAAAAATTAAAAAGATTTTAAGTAACTTAATCAACACTTATTAGCGTAAGAATCAATAGATTCCATTTTAAAACAATGTATGTTTTATGTTTCATTTTTGCTTTTGAATAAATTAAATAAAAAAATCAGTATAGTCATCTTTTGTGACTTTATAGATATCAATTAACTATTTTTGTTCACATGTGGGTAATGCAATACTTTTTTGAATTTTATAGAGTCAACATAACATTTTTGCCCCAAAAAAAGTATTTCATATACTTTTAATTTTAGGGTCAATAATTGTTTTACGATGTTTTTTATATTCCAAATTAGAGGTGTCAAAATGGGCTACCAGGACAGGTTCGGGCTAGCCCATATCATAGTCGGGCTAATGTGGGTCTGGCTAAAAAGTCCGGATATTATTTATGCATATCAAATTGTAGCCCAAACCCGCCCAAGCAGGTTGCAGGTTGTGGCGGGTCGGCCCGCGTAAATTTTAATTTTTTTAGTATTAACATATTTAATCCATTTAAAAGGTATATATATATCGTAAAAAATTTAACACACTTGTTATGCCCAATGCAATCAAACTTGTATATCAAATATCTTGTGTTTGAGTTAAGACATGACGTCAAGTCCACACATATAAATTTTAACACAACCTATTTATTAAATCTTTCATTTCTATTAAACTCTCACTCCCTAACACAATATAATTTTTAACATCATTTTAATATATAAATCTTTGATGACCACTATAAGAAATTACATCATTTTGATTTATGGTGATGGTATTATAGACTCGAGTTTATAATGAACTTTATATGTCAAAGTATAACTATCATCGTAATATATGATCATTATGCTTTACTTTATGTTTGATGATCTTTCGTATGCTCTTTATCAACACTTTCATTGTGAACTATTATGTTAAATTTGGTTGTATGAAATTTTCTATTGTAAACAATATATTGTCTTTTAGTTTTGTTGTAAAAGTCATTTTCTTTATTATGATTTTGTTGTATAAGTTAAATCTAATTAAATACATAATTAAGAAAGGAAAAGCGAGATTATATGATTTAATGTTTTCTCATTGGATTTGATACACTATTTTGTTATTATGCTTAAAAGGATATTATGTAAAATATGAAAAATATGATAATATTTAACTTTATAAAATTTTTGTAAAGGGAAAGCGAGTAGTCTGAACACGCCCCGGTAACCCCGGCCCGAACCCTTTTTTAATATAGTCCGGCCTGTCCGGGCTAAAAAGTCCGCTTTCATTAAAAAAAGTGCATAATATAATACCCAAGTCCTATAAATTTTTGGGCTTTGGAGGGCTAGCCTGTTTGGGTCTACCCATTTTGATACTTGTAAAGACCCAAATTTTACCCTTGAAATTTTTTCCTTATTTTAATCCAATTATCCTTACATTCTCCACTATACCTTAACTAATCAATATACCTGTCAAAACAGGCTACCCGGACAGATTCGGGCTAGCCCGCTTTTGATTCGGGCTAAAACGGGTCGGGCTAAAAAGCCCGGTTATATTTTATGTTGCTAAAAATGAGGCCCAAACCCGCCCAAAGCGGGTTGCGGGCTGCGGCGGGCCGACCCGAATTATTTTATTATGTACACCAATGCAAAAAACTGATGCTTTTAATATGTTGTAATCGATTACGAGTATATTGTAATCGATTACAACATATTAAAAGCATCAGTTTTGCTGTTTTTTAAACAGTGTAATCGATTACTAGAATTGTGTAATCGATTACACTGTTTAAAAAACAGCAAAACTGATGCTTTTAATGTGTTGTAATCGATTACAAGTATATTGTAATCGATTACGAGTATATTGTAATCGACTATATCATGTAAAATGCACAGGTCTGATTTGTTTATCAGCATGTAATCGATTACTAGGATTGTGTAATCGATTACCAGGATTGTGCAATCGATTACATTGTTTAAAAAACAGCAAAAACTAATGCTTTTCATATGTTGTAATCGATTACGAGTATATCGTAATCGATTACATCATGAGGCCCGAACCCGAACGGGTAAGCCCGGCCCGAGCCCGAATTTATTGTGGCCCGGCCGGGCCGTGCTAAAAAGTCCGGTTTAACTAAAATACTCAAACTTTAGTACCCAAGCCCTATACTTTTTCGGGCCTTGGCGGGCCGACTGGCTATACCGGCCCATTTTGACAGGTATACTAATCAATATTCATTACTTAAAACTCAATTATCATACCATACCACAACACTTCCCCATAATACAGAAAAACATAATTCATATATTTCCTTCTTGGTAATTACCGCATATGACTAGCTATGAGATTACAAAATACCCATAGCTATGAATATCCAACATTACAAAAATGTATAAATAATTCTGTTAGGATTACAATCATCCAAATAACAATTTACATCATACAAGAAGCAAAATAAGGTTTCCAAGTTCTAAGCTCCTAACGCCTCGAACCGAGCATCCTCAACTATCCCGTTTACCTGCAATAGGATTATCAATGACAAATACACAAGACATACGAAGGAGTAAGTCATTAATTCAATAAATATCATTAAGCGATAATCCACATTTTAAAAGGTTTAAATAAACAAATTGGCGTTCGAATATGAATTCGACATATCATATTGTCCGTCTCATACGACCTCATTCATCACCTTTATTTATACGTTCATCTCTACTCATCAATACCACACCATATCATTACTCTCCATATATATTTTACCTTTTCATTACCACATGGGTCAAGACATACTATTCAATACCACATAGGCAAGTCATACACAATACCACATAGGGCAAGTCATACACAATATCACATAGGGCAAGTCATTCTCAATACCACATAGGGCAAGTCATTCTCAAATCATATACATAATCAGAAAATCCACACATTCTCTATTATCATATACAATTAATCACTTCTCCTTACCTTGGTACGTGTCGGGGTTGATTTTGGGTAACTTTGCAAGTTCCTTCACTACCTCCTCCAACCTTAGGATCTTTCATTATCCCCACCACATAACAATAATGTCAGTCATTTATTCGAAATAACACATAAATAACTCATTTCATCTCTAAACATACACAAGATTCACACATTCCCAAATGTTTCCAAAACCACATTCATAGATAGTTTCCGAACATCTAAAACATACATATTCACCCTATAATCATTATTAGAACATATATTCATCTTCTACATCTAATATTTCACCCATTTCCCATTTAACCACATTGTCACTTTAGGTTTTTGGGGTTTTCATGAATCAACCCACAAACATTTTCCATTCTTGAAATACCAACTCTAAACCAAGATTTTACAAGGTAAAAACAACATAAAACGAACTATAACTCAAAAGGATGACTTTCCATAGTTCCTCACATTTTGAGAAGAGATCCACCATACCCAAAATGAGTTTCAAATGGAAGAAGAGAGTTAGAATCAAGAGTTTTACCTCTTCTTAAGCTCTTAGGTGAGTATCAAAGCTCCTTGTCCTTAGAAAAGCTCTCTTCTCTCACCTCTCTTCAATTCGTAACCCTAAATGTGTTTGAGGGTTTCTCATTTAATGCAACTCGTCGGGTTCTCGCTCAAGCGAAAAAATCCCGCCTATTTTAAAAACTCATATCTGACCCTCTCGCCCAGGTGAGGCATATCTCGCCCAGGCGAGACATCTCTCGCTCAAGCAAGGATCCTCTCGCTCAAGCGAGGATCTTACAGCCTAGACAAGTCCAAAATGTCATTTTTCTCCCCTAGGCGAGCCAACTCTCGCTCAAACGAGCCAACTCTCGCACAGGCGAGAATCCTTCATTATAGCCCAGGATTTCACCCTCCCAGGTGAGTCTTTCTCGCCCAGGCGTGAATCCCTCGCTCAAGCGAGAATCCCAGGACTGATACTATAATTTTAAAGACTTAAATTCAGGGTGTCACAATACTTCTATTCCAAATACTCATAATAATATTTTACGACTTCATAAAACTATTAAGAGATTGTTTATAAAAGGGTGAGCATGATAGGCAATGTCCGCTTATCCGATTTGGTCAAATCATGATAGGGCCAAATATGGGTTAGGTCGATCTCATCGGGTTTGGGACTGAGTTCTAGTTCAAAAAATTGACCCGAATAATATCTAGGGCTTTGTAGAATGACCTAGCCCGACTCGTCTCATAGTCACCCACTCATCATGTTTGTATGTGTCTCTATTTAATTGTGTAGAGAGTAATGACATTTCATTGGTCAAAAGTATCATTGTTTCTCTATTTTTCCCATCATATATATACATGATTAACAATATAAATTCATATATCATTTCATATATCAATTTACATAAACATACTAATAAGTACAATATTGGACAAACACTTTATCTAAAAGATGTATGCATCATATTTGATCGGGTTCTGGTTCAAAGTGTTGATTTGATTGATATTTATGGTCGGATTAGCTTCAGCTCTAGGACCGAGTCCGGATTCAGAAAAATGACACTACAAACATTTAAGACAATGTATGAAACCATTGCACTCGCTTGTCATCAGTATATGAAACCATTGCACTCGCTTGAAAGCTCAAATGCTTGAATTGAGACAATGTATTTATATTAATATCTTCACGATTTGGGAAGAAAATAAGAGGTTAGTACCTGTTTACTCGATATACAACTTATTTTGTGATAATATGGAATTTATTAAATTATTTGATACGGTGAGACCAAATTCTATTTTATTTTTCCCATCTATACATTTTAATTAATGTTTACCGTATATTAATTTCCCCTTAAATAATTGCAACTATATACCATGATAACGCAGCCTAGCCCCCAATTCCATAAAACTCCCACATTTACAGCTAAATAAATGCAAATCTCCAAAAGAAATAATCTCTATAAGATATGATAATTATATTACACGGGTTAAAATAAGGACACACTGATCAAAACCAATTTAAATAATAAAGAATTCATATTTTTAAAATGACACAATAAGAATTTAAATGTTAAATATCATGATTATATTAAATATTGTAATATATATTGCAAATAATAATATTTGTATTATAAGTTCAATATATTTGTTATAATACATATACAATTAATAAAGACTTTGAATAATACACTGAATCATATAACATTAGTACTTTCATCAGTATAATACCAACATTTAATTGCTGTATTAATAAAAAATTCCAATTATTACATGGAATTTTACATATTATTTTTGAACCCAAAAGCCTGAACTTATATTTTATTTGATGAAGGAATTAAATGTGGTGGAACACAACTGCAAGCGCAACATCTCTCTTGAGTGCAGGTCTTAAAACAATGTGCGGAATGACAAGGTATCTTCTCACAATCTCCATCGCTTGAACACGAACGACATGTATTTGCTTCCACAAAACCTGCAACATTTTATCACCCTTCATAAACACTCTTACTTATTTTATAAACCCCTTAAATTTGTTTCGTATAATCCTATTGGGATGCGTGACTGTACTTCCTAACAAATATCGATGTGAGAAATCAAACATTTAACCCAATGTTTTAAATTGTGATTACAGTAACGGTTGCGGTTATTGCAATTGCAGTCATTGCGTACGTTGCGATGCAGATTGCGTTGCGGCGTGAATTATTTTGTGATTAAAACAATACTTTTGAATCTTATGCGGCCTCATTCGGTTTGATGCGGTCTGATGTGATATGCAGCCTGATGCGGTCCAATTGATTGCATCCCGATGTGGCCACATTATTGTAATTCGAAGTCACACTGCAATTGCGATGTAATATGGTTGCAGAGGTCACCCAACCACAATTTTGTGACCGCATCAGGTGATGCCTCAGCAATTTAAATCACTGATTTAACCTTTAAGATAAATGAGAATACAATGGAGTCTTACATTATTGTACCGACACCTCATTTGTACGCATATATATATATATATATTATTTTATTTCAAGTTAAGAGGAACAAATAATTTATTCTTAATGATTGTACAAGATATAGAGAAATCAAGAAAGAGATGTTAAGAGGGTGAGGGAGAAATACCGGATCCAGAAGCAATGAGAAATAAAACGACCAAGCAAGGAAACAATAAAGAAGGTCTTGCCATTGTAATATTGTATGTTCCTCTATTTATTTCCTTCTATTTGTGTGTGTGGTAAAAGGTTGGGTGGGTTTATTTATAGCGATATTACATCTTTATTATTACAAATTAGTCCTCACTTTTTTAGAAAAACTCATCTGTCTTTGAACGATAAACCTTTTAATTCGCTTTGTCTCATTATAGGAAAATCATAACATTTCAAGCATTTCACATCTCATAACTAGAATTTAAAATGGAGAAAAGATAGACATGCCAAGTGGCATGTCATGCTACATTTTTTTTAAACATTATAAAAACAAAAAAGTTATGATTTGTTTATTTTTTAATTTAAAAAGTAAAAAAAAACAAACATCAATTACAATAAATTCTGATTCACTTTTCATTTACTGTCTGATGTCTATCTACATTTTTGTTTTATATATTCAATTTTTAAATATTTTATTTTGGAAAATTAGAATTTGGATATATTTTATATTGCAAATTTTTATATCGGGAATAATTTATATTATAATGTCCAATTTAAGATGAAAGCGATGCATAATATATTGGTGGTGGTTAATTACCTAGGATTATATGGTTTATTATAGTAAAAACTGACATTTTTATGTCTAGTATGTGAAGACAATTTCAACAGGTTTGAACATTATAAAAGGAATGTCTTCCTTAACCATCATAGATATTTTTGTTCAGATCATTACTATCGAAAATGGAGAAAAACATTTGATGGGAACAATGAAGAAGGCTATATCCTTTGTCATTGACGTGTGACCAATTATTTCAAAGGCTAAAGGGTTTAAATAATAACTTTGGTAAACATTTTGCTTAAGAAATGGTTACAAATGGGTGGAAGAAAATGTCAATTTTATTTTAATTTTCATATTGAAGCTCATTATATGTAAGACATTTTCTCGATGTTATGCATATTGAAAAAATGTATGATAATCTCCTTAGTACGTTACTCAATATCCCTGGAAAGAACAATTAAAGGGTTCACATTTAATACAAAATACTGGTGTGACTATTGTTGCTCGAACTTTACATATGTGTAGTGTCAAAGATATAAACTCAATATATGTGAATATGCCATACTTTTTGGGTCATTGAACTTTACATAATGTTTCAGTTGCCTATTTTTTATTATATGTGGGTTGCTAACAATAATGACTTTCGAGATTACGAGTTAGGGTTCATGAATTTGGATCTTAATTGCCCTAGGATATATAGATGAGTAATTTATTCTAGTATCACAAGGTCAACAAGTATTCTATGTTAGTGACCCAACTGATATGAAAAAGTCAATTGTTTTTTTACTAAGAAAATAACCACCAATAATATTGATGACCAACCCGGGATGATTTACATACAATAGATGATCATCATGGGTTTTTTGGATGAATCAATATGTTCCTCCAAACAAGGATATTACAAGCCAAAAACAATAAAAGAAAATGAAAAGGTAGATGCATATCTTTGGATAATTATAGCATAAGTTTTTAAACTAATGGCAATTGGTTATTGATTTTTTATAATTATAACTAAATATGTAAAAAATAATGTATTATGAAAATTTATGTTTCACCTAATGATATAGTTTATAACTAAATATATTTTATCAAAATTTTATTTCATTTATTTAATTTTATATTTATATTGATTTTGAAAATATAAAACAACTTTAATTATTTTAGTGTACTTTGACTTACATGGCATTTCCAATATTGAATATTTAAATAATTTTGAAGTTACACTTTTAAATTTTATGTAGGGGTGAGTATGAGCTGAGTAGAATAAATATAAGTATTTTTTAAATCTAAACACTTGAACACAAAATTTTGTGTAACCCAGGAATCCTAAAATTAATTAAAAATGATTTTAATAAAAAAAATGAAAATACATAATAAAGAATTGAATGTGATAAAAATATAATAGTAAATAAAAGATTTCATTTTTAAAAATAATTTGAGGAAGAAAATAATTTTGGCTTTCTCATTCATATAAAAATTGGGTTTAAATAACTTAATGAAGATTTATTCATTACATGCAAGCTCAAAATCAAATCCCCTCCCAACTTTTGTTTTATTTTACAAACAAAAATAAAAAGGAATATAATGATAATTTAATTGGCTTTATTCCCTCAATTTTTTTATTTTTATTATAAAAAATTTAAGGAACTTAATCGACACTTATTAATATAACAATGAATAGATTCTATTTTAGAAACCATTTATGTTATATGTTTGATTCTTTATTTTTGAATGAATTAAATAAAAATCATTTTTGTCATCTTTTGTGACTTTTTATATATGAATTAACTATTTTTGTCATCAATTACAATAAATTCTGATTCACTTTTCATTTACTGTCTGGTGTCTATCTACATTTTTGTTTTATATATTCAATTTTTAAATATTTTATTTTGGAAAATTAGAATTTGGATATATTTTATATTGCAAATTTTTATATCGGGAATAATTTATATTATAATGTCCAATTTAAGATGAAAGTGATGCATAATATATTGGTGGTGGTTAATTACCTAGGATTATATGGTTTATTACAGGAAAAAATGACATTTTCATGTCTCGTGTGTGAAGACAATTTCAACGAGGTTTGAACATTATAAAAGGAATATATTCCTTGACCATCATAGATACTTGTGTTCAGATCATCACTATCGAAAATGGAGAAAAACATTTGATGGGAACAATGAAAAAGGTCGTATCATTTGCCATTGACGTGTGACCAATTATTTCAAAGGCTAAATGTAACACCTCAAATTTTAATCTTTAAAATTATAGTATCAGTCCTGGAAGCCTCGCTTGATCGAGAGATTCTCGCCTGAGCGAGAAAGGATCACCTGGGAGGGTGAAATCCTGGACTATACTGGAGGATTCTCGCCTGAGCGAGAGTTGTCTCGCCTAGGCGAGAAATGGCAATTTTGGGCTGTTGACACAGTGTAATCGATTATACACTCCTGGTAATCGATTACATGCTGATAAACTAATCAGACATGTGCATCTGACACACTGTAATCGATTACAGAGTCCTGGTAATCGATTACACAGTCCTGGTAATCGATTACATGATGATTAAAAGCATCAGATATGTACATCTGACACAATGTAATCGATTACACCATGTTGGTAATCGTTTACATCGCGACGATGCCTTTGTAATTTACACTGTGTAATCGATTACACACTTATGGTAATCGATTACATCGTATTAATGTAATCGATTACACACTTATGGTAATCGATTGCATCGTATTAATGTAATCGATTACACCATGTTGGTAATCGATTACATAGCGACGATGCCTCTATAATTTACACAGTGTAATCGATTACACTATACTTGTAATCGATTACACTTATCGCAGTGTCTATAAAATAGAAACCCAAAACACATTTTAGGGTTACAACTTCGAAGAGAAGAGAGAGAGGAGAGCTTTTCAAGAGCAAGGAGCCTTAGGACTCATCTTGGAGCTTGAGAAGAGGTAAACCTCTTGTTACTAACTCTTCTTCTTCCTCTCTAACTTGTTTTGGGTATGTTGGATTCATTTTCAAAACATGAGAAACCATGGAAACTCATCCTTTAGAGTTATGGTTCGTTTTATGTTGTTTTTATCTTGTAAACTCTTGGTTTAGAGTTGGTATTTGATGATGGAAAGTTTTATGGGTTATTCATGAAAAACCCCCCAAAAACCCCCAAAATGAGAATATGAGTATAAAGAGAAAGAGATGAAATGTTAGATGTGGATAATGAGTAGTGCTTTAATGTTGTTATATGAGATGAACATGTATGCTTTGATATTTAGAAACTTGTATTGAAGTAGTTTTGGAAATATTGAAATATGAGATGTTATGCATGTTTTAGATGGTTGAATATTGATGATGAATATTTTGTATGATTAAATGATGCAAAATAAGTTGTTTATGTGATATTTGGAATAAATGACTAACATTGTTGTTATTGGTGGAAATGAGGAAAGATCCTAAGGTTGGAGGAAATCGCGGAGGAGACTTTTAAAGTTACTCGGAACCGATCCCCAAAACTCACTGAGGTAAGGGATAAGTGGCTCTAATTCATACTCACTAATATGAATGAGGTATGTGAAAGAGGTAATGTGTTGTAAGTTTGATTGTTGTTACCCTACCCGAATAGGTAGTGGTTTATTGTTGTTACCCTACTCGAAGAGGTAGTGGTTGACTGTTGTTGTGTCCTACCCGGAGTGGTAGTGAACTGTTTGTTGTGTCCTACCTGGAGTGGTAGTAGATTGTTATTGTGTCCTACCTTAAATGGTAGTGGACTGTTATCGTGTCCTACCCGGAGTGGTAGCGGACTGTTGTTGTGTCCTACCCGGAGTGGTAGTGGACTGTTATTGTTATCCTACCGGGAATGGTAGTGAAGAATTGTGAACTAGACCTACCCGATGTGGTATGGATTATAAATAGACATACCCGATGTGGCATGGAGCATAACATTAGACTTGCCCGATGTGGTATGGAGTATAACTAGACCTGCCTGATGTGGTATGGAGTATAACTAGACCTGCCCGATGTGGTATGGATTATAACTAGACCTACCCGATGTGGTATGGAGCATAACACTAAACCTACCCGATGTGGTATGGAATATAATACTAGACCTACCCGATGTGGTATGGAGTATAACTAGACCTGCCCGATGTGGTATGGAGTATAACTAGACCTGCCCGATGTGGTATGGAGTATAACTAGACCTACCCGATGTGGTATGGAATATAACAGTAGACATGCCCGATGTGGTATGGATGATGAACTAGACCTTCCCGATGTGGTATGGATGATGAACTAGACCTGCCCGATGTGGTATGGATGATGAACTAGACCTGCCCGATGTGGTATGGATGATGAACTAGACCTGCCCGATGTGGTATGGATGATGAACTAGACCTGCCCGATGTGGTATGGATGATGAACTAGACCTGTCCGATGTGGTATGGATGGTGAACTAGACCTACCCGATGTGGTATGGAGATGTAATTGGATCTACCCGAGGTGGTAGGAGATTATAGTTGTGAAAGAACTCGGTGAATACGATTAAGGATGAATACGACATATGAGAAACGAGGACGTTAAGAACGAAAGTCATATGCATGCTATAGGATATATATTATGGGATATATATACTATAGGGTGAATATGAATGTTGGAAATGAAGACGTTAAGGATAAAAGTAAAATACATGCTATAAGATATATAGTATGGGATATATATATATGCTATAGTGTGGATATGAATAATGAGAAGAACGATGTTTCGAATGAACATAATATGCATGCTATAGAATATATATTATGGGATATGTATTCTATAGGATGAATATGGATAACGTAGAAATGAATGAAAGAAGAGATGAATGTTTGCATTTACGTAATTGCGTTTATAATTTATATTAAAGTTTAATCGTATTTAAAATGTGGATTACCGTGTGATGTTAGTTTTGAACTAATGACTTACTCCCTTTTGTTTTGTGTGTTGTTTATGATAATCCCATTGTAGGTAAATGAAGGATTTTGAGGATGAAGCTCAATAAGGAAGCTTTTGTGTTTATTTACTCGATTGTCTTTATTGCTATTTGATATTGTAGTTGATTTGATAGTATTTTGGGATAAATGTAATTTGATTAGGATAATATGGTGACATGTAGTTATGGACGTTATAACTCTGGAAACCCCATAACTGGACGTATGTGATAAAGACTATCTGAATGAATTATGTTTTTCCGCAACATAAATTTGTATGATAATATAATAGGGTAAAGAGTATTTTCAAAGAGAGATACTTGAGAGTTTTTAATGAAGGTGACGACTGTATGTAAGAAAGGATTAAAATAAATGAAAAATTTTCAATGGTAGAATTTGGGTCCTTACACTAAAGGGTTTAAATAATAACTTTGGTGAACGTTTTGCTTAAGAAATGGTTACAAATGGGTGGAAGAAAATGTCAATCTTATTTGAATTTTCATATTGAAGCTCATTATTTATAAGATATTTCCTCGATCTTATGCATATTGAAAAAATGTATTTGATGATCTCCTTAGTACGTTACTCAATATCCCTGGAAAGAACAATTAACGGGTTCACATTTAATACAAAATACTGGTGTGACTATTATTGCTCGAACTTTAAATATGTGAAGCGTCAAAGATAGAAACTCAATATATGTGAATATGTCAAACTTTTTGGGGCATTGAACTTTACACAATGTTTTAGTTGCCAGTTTTTTATTATATGTGGGTTGCTAACAATAATGACTTTCGAGATTATGAGTTAGGGTTCATGAATGTGGATCTTAATCGGCTAGGATATAAAGATGAGTAATTTATTCTAGTATCACAAGCTCAACAAGTATTCTATGTTAGTGACCCAACTGATATGAAATGGTCAATTGTTTTTTTACTAAGAAAATAATCGCCAATAATATTGATGACCAAGAATATGAAGATATTGATGTTGAAGATGATCTTTTTTTGAAGCAGACCAACCATGGATGATTTACATGCAAGAGATGATCATCAAGGGAGGTTTTGGATGAATCAATATGTTCCTCCAAACAAGGATATTACAAGCCAAAAACAATCAAATAAAATGAAAAGTAGATGCATATCTTTGTATAATTATATCATAACTTTTTAAACTAATGGCAATTGGTTATTGATTTTTTATAATTATAACTAAATACGTAAAAAATAATGTATTATGAAAATTTATGTCTCACCTAATGATATAGTTTATATCTAAATATATTTTATCAAAATTTTATTTAATCTATTTAATTTTATATTTATATTATTTAGAAAATATAAAACAACTTTAATTATTTTAGTGTACTTTGACTTACATGGCATTTCCAATATTGAATATTTAAATAATTTTGAAGTTACACTTTTAAATTTTATGTAGGGGTGAGTATGAGCTGAGTAGAATAAATATAAGTATTTTTTAAATCTAAACACTTGAACACAAAATTTTGTGTAACCCAGGAATCCTAAAATTAATTAAAAATGATTTTAATAAAAAAAATGAAAATACATAATAAAGAATTGAATGTGATAAAAATATAATAGTAAATAAAAGATTTCATTTTTAAAAATAATTTGAGGAAGAAAATAATTTTGGCTTTCTCATTCATATAAAAATTGGGTTTAAATAACTTAATGAAGATTTATTAATTACATGCAAGCTCAAAATCAAATCCCCTCCCAACTTTTGTTTTATTTTACAAACAAAAATAAAAAGGAATATAATGATAATTTAATTGGCTTTATTCCCTCAATTTTTTTATTTTTATTATAAAAAATTTAAGGAACTTAATCGACACTTATTAATATAACAATGAATAGATTCTATTTTAGAAACCATTTATGTTATATGTTTGATTCTTTATTTTTGAATGAATTAAATAAAAATCATTTTTGTCATCTTTTGTGACTTTTTATATATGAATTAACTATTTTTGTCATCAATTACAATAAATTCTGATTCACTTTTCATTTACTGTCTGGTGTCTATCTACATTTTTGTTTTATATATTCAATTTTTAAATATTTTATTTTGGAAAATTAGAATTTGGATATATTTTATATTGCAAATTTTTATATCGGGAATAATTTATATTATAATGTCCAATTTAAGATGAAAGTGATGCATAATATATTGGTGGTGGTTAATTACCTAGGATTATATGGTTTATTACAGGAAAAAATGACATTTTCATGTCTCGTGTGTGAAGACAATTTCAACGAGGTTTGAACATTATAAAAGGAATATATTCCTTGACCATCATAGATACTTGTGTTCAGATCATCACTATCGAAAATGGAGAAAAACATTTGATGGGAACAATGAAAAAGGTCGTATCATTTGCCATTGACGTGTGACCAATTATTTCAAAGGCTAAATGTAACACCTCAAATTTTAATCTTTAAAATTATAGTATCAGTCCTGGAAGCCTCGCTTGATCGAGAGATTCTCGCCTGAGCGAGAAAGGATCACCTGGGAGGGTGAAATCCTGGACTATACTGGAGGATTCTCGCCTGAGCGAGAGTTGTCTCGCCTAGGCGAGAAATGGCAATTTTGGGCTGTTGACACAGTGTAATCGATTATACACTCCTGGTAATCGATTACATGCTGATAAACTAATCAGACATGTGCATCTGACACACTGTAATCGATTACAGAGTCCTGGTAATCGATTACACAGTCCTGGTAATCGATTACATGATGATTAAAAGCATCAGATATGTACATCTGACACAATGTAATCGATTACACCATGTTGGTAATCGTTTACATCGCGACGATGCCTTTGTAATTTACACTGTGTAATCGATTACACACTTATGGTAATCGATTACATCGTATTAATGTAATCGATTACACACTTATGGTAATCGATTGCATCGTATTAATGTAATCGATTACACCATGTTGGTAATCGATTACATAGCGACGATGCCTCTATAATTTACACAGTGTAATCGATTACACTATACTTGTAATCGATTACACTTATCGCAGTGTCTATAAAATAGAAACCCAAAACACATTTTAGGGTTACAACTTCGAAGAGAAGAGAGAGAGGAGAGCTTTTCAAGAGCAAGGAGCCTTAGGACTCATCTTGGAGCTTGAGAAGAGGTAAACCTCTTGTTACTAACTCTTCTTCTTCCTCTCTAACTTGTTTTGGGTATGTTGGATTCATTTTCAAAACATGAGAAACCATGGAAACTCATCCTTTAGAGTTATGGTTCGTTTTATGTTGTTTTTATCTTGTAAACTCTTGGTTTAGAGTTGGTATTTGATGATGGAAAGTTTTATGGGTTATTCATGAAAAACCCCCCAAAAACCCCCAAAATGAGAATATGAGTATAAAGAGAAAGAGATGAAATGTTAGATGTGGATAATGAGTAGTGCTTTAATGTTGTTATATGAGATGAACATGTATGCTTTGATATTTAGAAACTTGTATTGAAGTAGTTTTGGAAATATTGAAATATGAGATGTTATGCATGTTTTAGATGGTTGAATATTGATGATGAATATTTTGTATGATTAAATGATGCAAAATAAGTTGTTTATGTGATATTTGGAATAAATGACTAACATTGTTGTTATTGGTGGAAATGAGGAAAGATCCTAAGGTTGGAGGAAATCGCGGAGGAGACTTTTAAAGTTACTCGGAACCGATCCCCAAAACTCACTGAGGTAAGGGATAAGTGGCTCTAATTCATACTCACTAATATGAATGAGGTATGTGAAAGAGGTAATGTGTTGTAAGTTTGATTGTTGTTACCCTACCCGAATAGGTAGTGGTTTATTGTTGTTACCCTACTCGAAGAGGTAGTGGTTGACTGTTGTTGTGTCCTACCCGGAGTGGTAGTGAACTGTTTGTTGTGTCCTACCTGGAGTGGTAGTAGATTGTTATTGTGTCCTACCTTAAATGGTAGTGGACTGTTATCGTGTCCTACCCGGAGTGGTAGCGGACTGTTGTTGTGTCCTACCCGGAGTGGTAGTGGACTGTTATTGTTATCCTACCGGGAATGGTAGTGAAGAATTGTGAACTAGACCTACCCGATGTGGTATGGATTATAAATAGACATACCCGATGTGGCATGGAGCATAACATTAGACTTGCCCGATGTGGTATGGAGTATAACTAGACCTGCCTGATGTGGTATGGAGTATAACTAGACCTGCCCGATGTGGTATGGATTATAACTAGACCTACCCGATGTGGTATGGAGCATAACACTAAACCTACCCGATGTGGTATGGAATATAATACTAGACCTACCCGATGTGGTATGGAGTATAACTAGACCTGCCCGATGTGGTATGGAGTATAACTAGACCTGCCCGATGTGGTATGGAGTATAACTAGACCTACCCGATGTGGTATGGAATATAACAGTAGACATGCCCGATGTGGTATGGATGATGAACTAGACCTTCCCGATGTGGTATGGATGATGAACTAGACCTGCCCGATGTGGTATGGATGATGAACTAGACCTGCCCGATGTGGTATGGATGATGAACTAGACCTGCCCGATGTGGTATGGATGATGAACTAGACCTGCCCGATGTGGTATGGATGATGAACTAGACCTGTCCGATGTGGTATGGATGGTGAACTAGACCTACCCGATGTGGTATGGAGATGTAATTGGATCTACCCGAGGTGGTAGGAGATTATAGTTGTGAAAGAACTCGGTGAATACGATTAAGGATGAATACGACATATGAGAAACGAGGACGTTAAGAACGAAAGTCATATGCATGCTATAGGATATATATTATGGGATATATATACTATAGGGTGAATATGAATGTTGGAAATGAAGACGTTAAGGATAAAAGTAAAATACATGCTATAAGATATATAGTATGGGATATATATATATGCTATAGTGTGGATATGAATAATGAGAAGAACGATGTTTCGAATGAACATAATATGCATGCTATAGAATATATATTATGGGATATGTATTCTATAGGATGAATATGGATAACGTAGAAATGAATGAAAGAAGAGATGAATGTTTGCATTTACGTAATTGCGTTTATAATTTATATTAAAGTTTAATCGTATTTAAAATGTGGATTACCGTGTGATGTTAGTTTTGAACTAATGACTTACTCCCTTTTGTTTTGTGTGTTGTTTATGATAATCCCATTGTAGGTAAATGAAGGATTTTGAGGATGAAGCTCAATAAGGAAGCTTTTGTGTTTATTTACTCGATTGTCTTTATTGCTATTTGATATTGTAGTTGATTTGATAGTATTTTGGGATAAATGTAATTTGATTAGGATAATATGGTGACATGTAGTTATGGACGTTATAACTCTGGAAACCCCATAACTGGACGTATGTGATAAAGACTATCTGAATGAATTATGTTTTTCCGCAACATAAATTTGTATGATAATATAATAGGGTAAAGAGTATTTTCAAAGAGAGATACTTGAGAGTTTTTAATGAAGGTGACGACTGTATGTAAGAAAGGATTAAAATAAATGAAAAATTTTCAATGGTAGAATTTGGGTCCTTACACTAAAGGGTTTAAATAATAACTTTGGTGAACGTTTTGCTTAAGAAATGGTTACAAATGGGTGGAAGAAAATGTCAATCTTATTTGAATTTTCATATTGAAGCTCATTATTTATAAGATATTTCCTCGATCTTATGCATATTGAAAAAATGTATTTGATGATCTCCTTAGTACGTTACTCAATATCCCTGGAAAGAACAATTAACGGGTTCACATTTAATACAAAATACTGGTGTGACTATTATTGCTCGAACTTTAAATATGTGAAGCGTCAAAGATAGAAACTCAATATATGTGAATATGTCAAACTTTTTGGGGCATTGAACTTTACACAATGTTTTAGTTGCCAGTTTTTTATTATATGTGGGTTGCTAACAATAATGACTTTCGAGATTATGAGTTAGGGTTCATGAATGTGGATCTTAATCGGCTAGGATATAAAGATGAGTAATTTATTCTAGTATCACAAGCTCAACAAGTATTCTATGTTAGTGACCCAACTGATATGAAATGGTCAATTGTTTTTTTACTAAGAAAATAATCGCCAATAATATTGATGACCAAGAATATGAAGATATTGATGTTGAAGATGATCTTTTTTTGAAGCAGACCAACCATGGATGATTTACATGCAAGAGATGATCATCAAGGGAGGTTTTGGATGAATCAATATGTTCCTCCAAACAAGGATATTACAAGCCAAAAACAATCAAATAAAATGAAAAGTAGATGCATATCTTTGTATAATTATATCATAACTTTTTAAACTAATGGCAATTGGTTATTGATTTTTTATAATTATAACTAAATACGTAAAAAATAATGTATTATGAAAATTTATGTCTCACCTAATGATATAGTTTATATCTAAATATATTTTATCAAAATTTTATTTAATCTATTTAATTTTATATTTATATTATTTAGAAAATATAAAACAACTTTAATTATTTTAGTGTACTTTTACTTACATGACATTTCCAATATGGAATATTTAAATAATTTTGAAGTTACACTTTTAAATTTTATATAGGTGTGAGTATGAGTTGAGTAAAATAAATATAAGTATTTTTTAGGCTCAGTGTCTGACTATTTTATAAAATCCATGAGGACCCTTGTGCTTGACGACCTCAAAATTATAAGATTGAGGACTCCGTGTTTAACGACCTCAAAATTATAAGAAGGAGGACCCTCGTGCTTGACGACCTCAATCTATGCCTTCAAGGGCCCGTGCTTGACGATCTCGAAGTAATTATTTTCAGGCCCAGTCTCTGACTATTTTATAAAATCCATAGTTTTGAGGGGGCCGTGCTTAACGACCTCAAAATTATAAGATTAAGAATCCTCGGGCTTGACGAACTCAATCGGTGCCTTCGAGGATTCAGTGCTTCACGACCTCGAAGTCATCCTTTCTCGACCTCGTGCTTGACATTTTTTATTATTTATTATTTATTAAAAGCTCCGTGCTTGTCGACCCCACTTCATCAACATAAAGGTTTTTTGCGCCTCGTCAAAATTAGCACTCATTTCTTTACTAGTTGTTTATCGCAACAATAACCAAACATCGGTTTATGTGCTCTCACACAAATAACAAGTAAAGAGGGACAGCTGTGAGTACCCAATTTTGTCCGGCCCAAAATAGCTTCTCAAATAAATAAATAATAATATCAATGTATTTCTAGCCCAATTACACAAGTTTAAAAATTGACTTTGTTACAACTTTGGTCATATGCTAGAATTAAGAATATTAATTAATTGTATAACATTTGGTAATAAATTACATTCGAATTTAAAGCCTGTAATATAGTAACTCAGGTCGTTGGCCATATGCTTAATTCAGGCGGTGATTGAGCATTTGAATTAAACACTGCAATAATTTGAACAATTGAAATGAGGCAAAACAATTGTATAGTTACATTCCAAATTATAGCATTCTGCAACCTTGTTGCATTTGGTCTTAAAAGGGGATACATTCAATCACTTAAAAGGAAGTAACTCTCTTCCTTGGCTCCATCCGATGCTTTTATGGGAGGATCCTCTCATTTTGTGCATATGTCTTCCCCTTTTGCTATAATGGTAGACTACATTCAGTCAGTGAAAGAGAAAGAAAGACAAGTCAGCAAACTAAATAAGGTAATCAATCAACAACACTGAAGAAATACATTTAATACAATGATCAACATCATTCCAAAAAACGTGGTACTGAGTAAATACATACTAGAATCATGGTAACTCATTAAGCAGCAATAATGAGCAGCATTAAGGTAATAATCAACATTAATAGACGATAATTAACATAACATAATGAGATGATCTCAATAATGCAGTTAGAATGAAAATTGGAAAGAAAATCATAACATAAAGGAAGCATTAAAGTATTGATTGGAAATTAAAAAAAAATTACAAATATGGAAAGGAATCCCAAACATTATGAAAAAGGATGAGAAAATTATGCAAAGGGAGATATTGACAACATTGTAACCTATATATATATATAGCAAGAGTAATTTAGAGATAAAGGAGGTACACGGAAACCAACCAAAGAAGACACATAAATCAACCAAAGAAACACCACATAGAAAACAAAGAAACACTGAAAAGGAGGCATACAAAGGGAGGAAGCCAAGAAAAAAATACAAGGAAATATCATTCTTTTACCGGAGAATAGTCATCATAATCCAACAATCTAAGTCCCCAAGGTTAGTGTTATAACTATCATTTATAGTGTACTGTTCATTTGTTCATTCAAAGTGTTTTCATATATCCTAAATTAGTAGCATCTGTCCGTATTCAAACATTAAAAGGCAAAAATCCATGTGATATGTAGGAATAAGACTTTTTTTGTATGATGTTGGCTTTCTCTCATTCTGTTCACGCCAAAATGTTGAGCATTGTTTGTTTTTTGAATAATGGCACATAAGCTTTCTCTTAAGAATTCAGATACAACACATATTCATCAAATGCATGTAACAAACCCAACAACCATATCAATATCACAAAGAAATATATTTTCGTTTCATAGACCACATGATAAACTCAATGATCATGCTAAAGAGATAGTGTGCCACAAACTCTTATCACAACAGTCCTAATTATAAACAGCATATTCAACCTAATCAAATTAAAAAAAAAAGAACATAACCTACCTTACATTACAAACTTCTGTGAACAAAAATCAGGAAATGATTAAACCCATATTTAAAAAGATACCAGGAATATTCACAGAACCACATATAAAATCTAAGCCAAACATGAAAAAATAAAAATAAAAAAATGTTTTTGGATTCAATAGTGAGATTACAACTCGTATTGTGTCTTTCTTTTTTACTTCGAGCCGAGAACCAGTTTGACTCGTCGTATATTAGTCTCACTCGATTAAACTCAAACCAATTTTTAACAACTTCCAATCAAACCATTTTTAATCAAACCAAACCAACAAATGATCTTTTAAAGAACTAAGTAGTCTTGATTTCCCTATTGCACCTAGGGATACGTAGGAGCAAGATAAAAAATAAATATTTTGTTTTTAACAATTTAATTTTAATAAAGTAAGGGTAAATTAAAAGTATGAAATTAGTTAGGGCACTGTTTAATAACGGGCGGGCGGGGTGCTAATACCTTCCCCGATTTGTAATCGACTCCTGAACTCACGACTCTAGTTTAAAAGACCATTTTTTATCCAATGTGGACCTAATTTGATTTTTCCACGTTTTAACCACAAAAGACATGATGACGACTCCTCAAGTAGTCGCGTGGCCGAAAATCCGGGCGCTACACTTTTACTTTAAATTTTAAAAGATACACACTACACCAACAAGAATTAGGATACTCCATACATGTTAAATCGTTACGTATATTTGAACAATAAAAATTAGCACTTTATGACATGAAATGTTTTGTACAATATCTTTGAAAAAGATTGTTCAAACTACATGCAGTCATGCACTTCCAAAATTAAAAAACATTTCACAAATTAAAAAGGTTGTATTATAAAAAAAAATTCACTCCTCACAAATAATTTAACTTTTTACTATTTAACAAAATTAAGAATGAAGAAAAATTATAAAAAAAATATTTTAAAAATCATCATTAGCAGTTAAGCACATAGTTTTGAAAACCGTGCCGTACCGGCCGGTTCAACCGGAAAACCGGTGAACCGGACCCCTAACTGGTACGGTACGTATGTTATACCGCATATGCAATAGAACCGGTCAGAACCGGTCAAAACCGGTTGAAAACCGGTCAAAACCGTTGAAAACCGGTAAACCGGTTTAAACCGGTTGGTTTGTACATTATTATTATTTTTTTTTTAAATTTCAAATTTTCAATTCTTCACCAATTCTTCAACTTCAATGATTGATACTTGGGTCATTTATTTGTATTTTGCGTTTGTTAAGTGATAATTTTGGATAAATATATGTTTTGTACTTTAGACTTTGATTTTATTAAAGACTTAATGTTGTTTGTTTGTGTGAATTTGAAGTAAATTATGAATATGGATTATAAATATGAATATCTACTTATTTGAAATTTTTTGTTATAGGTTTACATATATATATATAAGCAAGTATGTCCGGTTTAACCGGCATGCGGTTTAATTACTGAACCACTGGTTGAACCACTGTACCACTATACCAGTACCCTAACCGGTTTGATAACCGGTACGGTTTTAATAACATTGGTTAAGCATGTCACGTGACATTTTAAAAATCAAACCATTGCACTCGCTTGAAAGCTCAAATGCTTGAATTGAGACAATGTATTTATATTAATATCTTCACGATTTGGGAAGAAAATAAGAGGTTAGTACCTGTTTACTCGATATACAACTTATTTTGTGATAATATGGAATTTATTAAATTATTTGATACGGTGAGACCAAATTCTATTTTATTTTTCCCATCTATACATTTTAATTAATGTTTACCGTATATTAATTTCCCCTTAAATAATTGCAACTATATACCATGATAACGCAGCCTAGCCCCCAATTCCATAAAACTCCCACATTTACAGCTAAATAAATGCAAATCTCCAAAAGAAATAATCTCTATAAGATATGATAATTATATTACACGGGTTAAAATAAGGACACACTGATCAAAACCAATTTAAATAATAAAGAATTCATATTTTTAAAATGACACAATAAGAATTTAAATGTTAAATATCATGATTATATTAAATATTGTAATATATATTGCAAATAATAATATTTGTATTATAAGTTCAATATATTTGTTATAATACATATACAATTAATAAAGACTTTGAATAATACACTCAATCATATAACATTAGTACTTTCATCAGTATAATACCAACATTTAATTGCTGTATTAATAAAAAATTCCAATTATTACATGGAATTTTACATATTATTTTTGAACCCAAAAGCCTGAACTTATATTTTATTTGATGAAGGAATTAAATGTGGTGGAACACAACTGCAAGCGCAACATCTCTCTTGAGTGCAGGTCTTAAAACAATGTGCGGAATGACAAGGTATCTTCTCACAATCTCCATCGCTTGAACACGAACGACATGTATTTGCTTCCACAAAACCTGCAACATTTTATCACCCTTCATAAACACTCTTACTTATTTTATAAACCCCTTAAATTTGTTTCGTATAATCCTATTGGGATGCGTGACTGTACTTCCTAACAAATATCGATGTGAGAAATCAAACATTTAACCCAATGTTTTAAATTGTGATTACAGTAACGGTTGCGGTTATTGCAATTGCAGTCATTGCGTACGTTGCGATGCAGATTGCGTTGCGGCGTGAATTATTTTGTGATTAAAACAATACTTTTGAATCTTATGCGGCCTCATTTGGTTTGATGCGGTCTGATGTGATATGCAGCCTGATGCGGTCCAATTGATTGCATCCCGATGTGGCCACATTATTGTAATTCGAAGTCACACTGCAATTGCGATGTAATATGGTTGCAGAGGTCATCCAACCACAATTTTGTGACTGCATCAGGTGATGCATCCGCAATTTAAATCATTGATTTAACCTTTAAGATAAATGAGAATGCAATGAAGTTTTACATTATTGTACCGACACCTCATTTATACACATATATATATATTATTTTATTTCAAGTTAAGAGTAACAAATAATTTATTCTTAATGATTGTACAAGATATAGAGAAATCAAGAAAGAGATGTTAAGAGGGTGAGGGAGAAATACCGGATCCAGAAGCAATGAGAAATAAAACGACTAAGCAAGGAAACAATAAAGAAGGTCTTGCCATTGTAATATTGTATGTTCCTCTATTTATTTCCTTCTATTTGTCTGTGTGGTAAAAGGTTGGGTGGGTTTATTTATAGCGATATTACATCTTCATTATGACAAATTAGTCCTCACTTTTTTTAGAAAAACTCATCTGTCTATGAACGATAAACCTTTTAATTCGCTTTGTCTCATTATAGGAAAATCATAACATTTCAAGCATTTCACATCTCATAACTAGAATTTAAAATGGAGAAAAGATAGACATGCCAAGTGGCATGTCATGCAACATTTTTTTAAAACATTATAAAAACAAAAAAGTTATGATTTGTTTATTTTTTAATTTAAAAAGAAAATAAACAAACACCAATTACAATAAATTCTGATTCACTTTTGATTTACACTTATTAGTGTTTGATGTCTATCTACATTTTTGTTTTATATATTCAATTATTAAATATTTTATTTTAGAAAATTAGAATTTTTCTTGTTGTAGAGGATATATTTTATATTGCAAATTTTTATATCGGGGATACTTTATATTATAATGACCAATTTAAGATGAAAGGGATGCATAATATATTGGTGATGGTTAATTACCTAGGATTATATGGTTTATTATAGAAATTAAAAATTATCAAGGGCAAAACTTGAAAATTATTTCATGGTAGTAATTACATCATATTTAGCCTTAATATAGTATATAGTATAAAAGTATAGATATATAGTATAGTATAGTATATTATATAATTGATTACTAAAGTAATTATTAAAAAATATGTTTAAATGTATTTAAATGTATTTATAGTAATTGGTTGACTAATGATTAATTAGTATTAAACTTTTTTTGAAACTTTTGGTAATTTGCTATTTATTCTAATTTTATGAAGGCACTAATAAATAATATTTATACTTCTATACTAATATATAAAGGGAAAACACAAAATGACTACTCATGATGGTGTAATTTATGTTTTCCTATTTTGCCCTTACTAATCTATATTTTCTACCAAATAACCATATAACATATTTCCTCATTTCATGTTCTATGTTTATTTATGTATCTTTTACATTTTTTCATTTGAACACGACAACTTTTCCACATGGATCAAGACAATAACATGCATCAACCTGCATCCTGGATTTTATCTTTGTGTTTCCAAGTTTCAGCAGCACACTAACATGTATCATTGGTTTCACCCTTTTCTCCCCAAGTTTTGGGAGTACACTGACATGTGTTCTTGGTTCACCCTTATCCTTTGTTCTCAAGTTTCGTTACTACACCAACCTGTGTTCTTGGTTCACTTTCACTTTTTATCACAACTGTTGAGAACAAACTTGGACCATCATGAAGAAAACTCAACTAAAAAAAGACGATAGACACTTTCAGGCAATAAGACATTGTCTTGTAAGTTTTCTCTAGGTCTTGATAAAATTAGTGCTCGTTTCATTATTAGCTACTTACCATGATGTCTTTCAAACCTCAGTTTTTTTGCTATAAGGTAAGCAACAAGTAAATAGGGGCAGTTGTGAACACCCAATTTTGCTGACCCATAAAAGTCCAAAACCATTTTTTGGCATCAAATTAATTTTATTTTCCAAAAATGTATATATGCATTTATTTTGAAAATTAAAAAAAAATTGTTTAAACAATTTAATTTTTACAATTAGCTAGAATATCATTTTATTAAGGGTGGAAGGAGTGCTAATACCTTCCTCGATCTGTGTTCGATTCTCAGGCTTGAAATGTATAGCTAGGGGTGGAAACAGGCCAGGTCAGACCAGACTTTGCCTTAAACAGGCCCAGCCTATATAGCACATAGAAGCCTGGATCTGGTCTCTTAGCCTGTTTAAAAAAAATATTCAAAGCCTAGGCCTGGTCTGTTTAAAAGTCTGGTCTAGCCTGTTAGCCTGTTTAAAGGTCTTCTAAGGTAAAAAAATTAAAAAAAAATATGTACAAACTAGAAAAATGTATTATATTATAACAATTAGTGTGAATTTTTTTACATTGTTATTACAATTATTTCCATCATCTTCCAATGTTACGTAATGTATTCGAATGATTTGTGGTGTCTTTGATGTTAGAATATACAAACAATGTCTTTTAATATCATAGTAAAATATGATATTATTCAAATATTTAACATGAGTTGTGTTATGTACTTAAACTCAAGTCTCAACAATTAAATATTCAATTATTAAATAGTTTATTCTCTAAGTCCTAGTGGATTTACATAATTTTTTTATTATTTAGTTTTTTGAACATGTTATAAAAATAATTTATAAATATATAATAACATTAATAGGTCGGTCTGTTAGGCTTAATAGGCTTTTTAAAAGGTCTGGGCCTGACCTATTTTGGTTAAATAGGCTTTTGGAGAAGCCTAAGTCTGACATGTTTACTAAAAAGGTCTGGTCTAGCATGACCTGTCATAGGCCAGGTAATAGGTCCCTGATAGGCGGTCTGGCCTGTTTCCACCCTTATGTATAGCCGGAAGGTCATTTTATCCATTTTGGACTTGAGTACAAGTTTCTACATTTTAATTGCAAATAATGTAGCGGCGACTCCTAAGAGTTTGCATAGCAAAAAATCGGAACACAACATTAATCACAAAGGAGGTGACCAACGGGACAGAACCTCTAAGTTGGAGAACACCCTCAAGCAATTTATGAAGCCGACTATGGTGAATCAAAGGAATACCAACACCTCATTGAGGAATTTGGAGACATATGGGACAAGTGACCAAGAAAATGATTGAGCTCCAACTTACTCGATCAGAGACCCAATTAGAAACCACATATGATGTTGTAGTGAAATGCCAACTGATCACCACTACATTTGATGAGCTAATAAGTAATGTGTTTGTAAGAGGTTAGTCAATGAGAAGTTTTTTTATAGTCAATAAAGGGGACGAGCACCTAGTAAAGGGATAAATGGAAATTAAACAAAACACCAATAAAATAACCATTGGTATAAAAGATTTTTTAAAAGAGGAAGAAAGTTATAAAATGGGGTATGGAGTTAGAAAGAACATTAAGAAAACTGCTAGTGACTCTTGCTAGAAAAGTTTGAATGTCGACTAAAGCAATATAAAAAATCAAATGTCATACTACTTTTTTTAATTTAACTTCGTGATCTTTAAGATCACAAAGTAACATCAAACTAATGATGTTCAAAAAAAGCTAAATGGGAGACAATTCATTCTTTTAATTTTCGTTCACTTTAATTCCATTAAACTCATCACTGATTCACTTTGATGAGTTGCACGTCCCATGTAGCCATTCTAGAGCAATTAAGGTTAGAAAAATCACAAAAACAACACTAGAAAAGAAAAACACCTATGTTGGGTGAAATTTTCCACGACCATCGCCAAGCTTGGAGCGCTCAACGCAAATACTGCATTGAGCGACATCTAGATTTTGATACCCCATTTTGGTTTTGCCCAATTGTTGCTTAGCATAGACTCTGCGCTAATCATAGTAACCTTATCCGCCCAAAACCAATATTTCACTAAGCAAAACTCTCAGGTGGAAGCCTTCTTGTCATTTTCGAACAGTGAAATATATGTGTTAAGCCTTTAATGAAAACAAGGTCGTGTGTTTAGCGTGCAATATATACTTTTTCGCAATAGTCACGACTCATAATATAAAGGACAAAACTTAGTTAAAGTACCATAGGTACTAGTGGTACAGGTGACCTATTAGAAGATGATACGTTGACCCTATTATATACTTTCAAGGTCAAAAAATATTTGATTGTAAATCTAATAATGTTCCTTATTTGAAAGTATACAAAAGGTTCATGTGTCATCCTCTAATAGGTCACATGTACCACTAGTACATATGTTACTTTACCTAAGTTTTCTCCTAGGAGGTTTGGGGCTCACTTAGGCCCACACTAAGCCAAAACCATAATCAAATTTCATTGTTTAAGCATTTTGAGTCCTTACTAAAGCTTCCTAAGCAAGTCAAGTCCGTACTACCTAGGTAACATCCTTCCCGGCCCATTTCCATTTTTATTGTTTTAATACTCATTATGCATTTTGATATAATTGGTAGGATAGGTAAGCCAACTTTGGTTAAAAATGAGTAATGCTCATGATATTTATGCGAGTTGAAGTGAGAAGTGTGTTCAAAATGTTGTTATTGTAATCATATAAGTTTTCTAGGGATTGAACATTAATAGGTTGTTTAGTTCAAATTTGCTGGGTGAGTACGAGTTGAGTAAAATAAATATAAGTATTTTTTAAACTTAAACACTTGAACACAAAATTTTGTCTAACACACGAATCCTAAAAATTAATTTAAAAAATGTTTTAATAATATAAAAACGAAAATACATAATAAAATATTTAATGTGATAAAAATGCTTTAATTATATTTCATTAAAAAAATAGTAAATGAAATATTTCATTTTGAAAAATAATTTGAGGAAGAAAATAATTTCGGATTTCTCCTTCATATAAAAATTGGGTTTAAATGACTTAATAAATATTTATTCATTACATGCAAGCTCAAAGTCAAATTTATCTCCCAACTTTTGTTTTCTTTTACAAATAAAAATAAAAGGTATTTAACGATAATTTAATTGGCTTTATTCCCTCTAATTTTTATTTTTTTATTATAAAAAACTAGAAATATTTTAAGTAACTTAATCGACACTTATTAGCATAGCAGTGAATAGATTCCATTTTTAAAAAAAAATGTATGTTTTATGTTTGATGTTTGATTTTGAATTAATTAAATAAAAAATAATTATAGTCATCTTTTGTGTCTTTTTAAATATCAATTAACTATTTTTACTCGCATGTGGGTAATGCAATACTTTTTTTGAATTCTGTAGAGTCAAAATGAAATTTTTGCTCACAAAAGAGTATTTCATATACTTTTAATTTTAGGATCGAATCATTATTTTACGAGATTGTTTTTAATATTCCATATAATCATAATAATATTTTACGACTTCATAAAACTGTTAAGAGATTGTTTTTGATTGGGTGAGCAGGATATGCCATACCCGTTTATCTGCTTTGGTCCAATCATGATAGGCCCAAATAGGGTCGGTCTCATCGGGTTTGGGACCAAGTTCCGGTTCAAAAATAGACCAAACAATATTTAGGGTCGGGTAAAATGACCTAGCCCTACTCGTCTTATGTTCACTTTTGATTCGGTAATTGACTATTAATTTTTTTTTAAACTAATGACAATTGGTTATAGATTTTTTATAATTATAACCGTAAAAAATAATGTATTATGAAAATTCATGTTTCACCTAATGATATAGTTTATATTTAAATATATTTTATCAAAATTTTATTTCATTTATTTTATTTTATATTTATAATGATTTATAAAATATCATAACATTAAAGGAGATAAGTACTAGTGAAATTATTGAAACAACTTAAAAAAATTTAGTGTACTTTGACTTCCATGACATTTCCAATATTGAATATTTAAATAATTTTGAAATTACACTCTTATATTTTATGTTGCGGTGAGTATGAGTTGAGTAAAATAAATATAAGTATTTTTTAAACCTAAACATGTGAACACAAAATTTTGTCTGACCGAGGAATCGTGACCATTAATTTTAAAAAAATGTTTTTAATATTATAAAAACGAAAATACATAATAAAAAATTGAATGTGATAAAAAGGCTATATTTAGATTTGGTTCAAAAAAATAATAGTAAGTGAAAGATTTCATTTTGAAAAATAATTTGAGGAAGAAAATAATTTTGGATTTCTCATTCATATAAAAAATGGGTTTAAATGAACATTTATTCATTACATGCAAGCTCAAAGTTAAATTCTCCTCTCAACTTTTGTTTTCTTTTACAAATAAAACTAAAAAGGTATATGACAATAATTTTATTGCCTTTATTCCCTCTGATTTTTGTTTTATTATTATAAAAAATAAAAAAAATTAAGTAACTTAATCTACCTTTATTAGAAAAACAATGAATAGATTCCATTTTAAAAATTGTATGTTTTATGTTTGATTAGTCCTTTTGAATTAATTAAATAAAAATATCATTAGGTATGAATTAACTATTTTTTACTCACACGTGGGTAATGCAATACAATTTAGAATTTTATAGAGTCGATCATGATAGGCCAAAATAGGGTCGGGTCTTATTGTAACACCCCAAATTTTAAGTCTTTAAAATTATAGTATCAGTCTTTGGATCCTCGCTTGAGCGAGAGGTACTTGCTTGAGCGAGAAAGGTTCACCTGGGAGGGTGAAATCCTGGGCTATACTTGGGCAATTTTGGGTAATGTAATCAATTACACAGTCCTGATAATCGATTACATGATGATTAAAAGCATCAGATATGTACATCTGACACAATGTAATCGATTACACCATGTTGGTAATCGATTACATAGCGACGATGCCTCTGTAATTTACACTGTGTAATCGATTACACACTTCTGGTAATCGATTACATCGTATTAATGTAATCGATTACACCATGTTGGTAATCGATTACATCGCGACGATGCCTCTGTAATTTAAACAGTGTAATCGATTACACTATACTTGTAATCGATTACACTTATCGCAGTGTCTATAAAATAGAAACCCAAAACACATTTTAGGGTTAGAACTTTGAAGAGAATAGAGAGAAGAGAGCTTTTCAAGAGCAAAGAGCCTTAGGACTCATCTTAGAGCTTGAGAAGAGGTAAACCTCTTGTTCCTAACTCTTCTTCTTCCTCTCTAACTTGTTTTGGGTATGTTGGATTCATTTTCAAAACATGAGAAACCATGGAAACTCATCCTTTAGAGTTATGGTTCGTTTTATGTTGTTTTTATCTTGTAAACTCTTGGTTTAGAGTTGGTATTTGATGAATGGAAAGTTTTATGGGTTATTCATGAAAAACCCCCAAAAACCCCCAAAATGAGAATATGAGTATAAAGAGAAAGAGATGAAATGTTAGATGTGGATAATGAGTAGTGCTTTGATGTTGTTATATGAGATGAACATGTATGCTTTGATATTTAGAAACTTGTATTGAAGTAGTTTTGGAAATATTGAAATATGAGATGTTATGCATGTTTTAGATGGTTGAATATTGATGATGAATATTTTGTATGATTAAATGATGCAAAATAAGTTGTTTATGTGATATTTGGAATAAATGACTAACATTGTTGTTATTGGTGGAAATGAGGAAAGATCCTAAGGTTGGAGGAAATCGCGGAGGAGACTTTTAAAGTTACTCGGAACCGATCCCCAACACTCACCAAGGTAAGGGATAAGTGGCTCTAAATCATACTTACTGATATGAATGAGGTATGTGAAAGAGGTAATGGTTTAAAATGATACGTCTGTAATTTATGCATTATGTTGGAAAATGCGTGACTTTTCTGTTATAAAAATGAAAGTAACATTGTTGGGGGAGGCCCAATGAAAAGATGACTCCGATGAAAGTAACATTGTTGGGGGAGGCCCAATGAAAAGATGACTCCGATGAAAGTAACATTGTTGGGGGAGGCCCAATGAAAAGATGACTCCGATGAAAGTAACATTGTTGGGGGAGGCCCAATGAAAAGATGACTCCGATGAAAGTAATATTGTTGGGGGAGGCCCAATGAAAAGATGACTCTGATGAAAGTAACATTGTTGGGGGAGGCCCAATGAAAAGATGACTCCGATGAAAGTAACATTGTTGGGGGAGGCCCAATGAAAAGATGACTCCGATGAAAGTAACATTGTTGGGGGAGGCCCAATGAAAAGATGACTCCGATGAAAGTAACATTGTTGGGGGAGGCCCAATGAAAAGATGACTCCGATGAAAGTAACATTGTTGGGGGAGGCCCAATGAAAAGATGACTCCGATGAAAGTAATATTGTTAGGGGAGGCCCAATGAAAAGATGACTCTGATGAAAGTAACATTGTTGGGGGAGGCCCAATGAAAAGATGACTCCGATGAAAGTAACATTGTTGGGGGAGGCCCAATGAAAAGATGACTCCGATGAAAGTAACATTGTTGGGGGAGGCCCAATGAAAAGATGACTCCGATGAAAGTAACATTGTTGGGGGAGGCCCAATGAAAAGATGACTCAATTGAAAGTAACATTGTTGGGGGAGGCCCAATGAAAAGATGACTTGGAGTAATGAAAGTCATATGCATGTTATAGGATATATAGTATGAGATATATATTCTGAATATGAAGGATGAGAACTGAATGTCACAATGAAAGTCGTATGCATGCTATAGAGTATATAGTATGGGATATATATTCTATATGGTGGATATGAATGATGAGAAGTAGGAGGTTTCGAAAGAACGTAGTAGGCGTGTTATAGAATATATATTATGAGATATATATACTATAGGACGAATATGAATAACGTGGAAATGAAAGAAAGAATATATGAACGTTTACATTTACTTATTTGTGGATATGATTTATATCAATGCTTAATTGTATTTGAATGTGGATTATCATGTGATGTTAGTTTTGAACTAATGACTTACTCACTTTTGTTTTATGTGTTGTTTATGATATTCCCATTATAGGTAAAGGAAGAATTTTGAGAAGAAGCTCACTTAGGAAGCTTTTGTGTTTATAAACCTATTTGTCTTTATTTGCTACTTGACGTTGTAGTTAATTTAATAACATTATGGGATGACTGTAAATCCGTTTAGATTAATATTGATATGCGTAGTTATGAGCTTTATAACTTTGGGAGACCCATAACTGATTGTATGTGGTAAATGCTATTTGAATGAATTATGTTTTTCCGCAACATAACCTTGTATGATATATTAATGGGGTAAAGAGTATGTTTAAAGAGTGATACTTGAGGGTTTTCACTGAAGGTGACGACTGTATGTAAAAAAAGATTAATATAAATGAAAAAATTTCAATGGTAGAATTTGGGTCCTTACCCTCATCGGGTTTGGGACAGATTTCTGGTTCAAAAAGTAAATCCAACAATATTTAGGGTCAAATAAAATGTCCTAACCCGATCCATCTCATGGTCACTTACTCATCATATTTCTATTTAAAGTATTGGTACTAATTATTGAATTTTGACTGAGTAATTGACTATTAAATTTGTTTAAACTAATGTCAATTGGTTATTGATTTTTTTATAATTAAAACTTAGTACGTAAAAATAGAGTATTATGAAAATTATTGTTTCACCTAATGATATAGTTTATATCAAAATATATTTTATCAAAATTTTATTTAATTTTATATTTATATTGATTTAGAAAATATCTTAACATTAAAGGAGATGAGTACTAGTTAAATTATTAAAACAACTTAATTTTTTTAGCATAACATTTCCAATATTGAATATTTAAATAATTTTGAAATTACCCTCTTATATTTTATGTTGGGGTGAGTACGATTTGAGTAAAATAAATATAATTATTTTTTAAACCTAAACGCGTGAACACAAAATTAATTTTAAAAAAAATTGTTTTTAATAATATAAAAATGAAAATACATAATACAAATTTGAATGCGATAAAAAGGCTTTAATTAGATTTGGTTCAAATAAATAATAGTAAATGAAATATTTCATTTTGAAAAATAATTTAAGGAAAAAAATAATTTTGGATTTCTCATGCATTCCCTCCGATTTTATTTTATTATTATAAAAAATTAACAAGATTTTAAATAACGTAATCTACAGTTATTAGCAAAACAATTAATAGATTCCATTAAAAAAATGTTTGTTTTATGTTTCATTTTTCCTTTTGAATTAATTAAATAAAAAATCATTATATTCATTTTTTGCAACTTTATAGATATTAAGTAACTATTTTTAATCACACTTGGGTAATACAATATATTTTAATTTTATAGAGTTGACATGAAATTATTGCCCAAAAAAAATATTTCATATACTTTTAATTTTAGGGTCAAACCATTGTTTTATAATATTGTTTTTTTTATATTCCACATACTCTAATAATATTTTACGACTTCATAAAATTGTTAAGAGATTGTTTTTCATACGGTGAACAGGATAGGCCATACCCGCTTATCTGATTTGGTCTGATCATGATTGGCCCAAATTGGGTCGGGTCTCATCGGGTTTGGGACAAAGTTCTAGTTCAGAAAATAGACCCGAATAATATTTAGGGTCGGGTAGAATGTCCTAGCCCGACTCATCCCATAATCACTTACTTATCATGTTTCTATTTAAAGTACTTGTAGTTATTATTGATTTTTGACTAATAAATTTTTTTAAACTAATGTCAATTGGCTATTGATTTTTTATAATTATAACCTAGTACGTAAAAAAATAGTGTATTATGAACATTCTTGTTTCACCTAGTGATATAGTTTATATCTAAATATATTTTATCAAAATTTTATTTAATTTTATATTTATATTGATTTAGAAAATATCTTAACACTAAAGGAGATAAAGTACTAGTTAAATTATTAAAACAACTTTAATTTTTAGTGTACTTTGGCTTCGATGACATTTCCATTATTGAATATTTAAATAATTTTGAAGTTTCACGCTTATATTTTATGTAGAGGTAAGTATGAGTTGAGTAAAATAAATATAAGTATTTTTTAAACCTAAACACTTGAACATAAATTTTTGTCTAACCCAAGAATCCTAAAATTTAATTTTAAATAAATTTCTTTTAATAATATAAAAACGAAAATACATAATAAAAAATTGAATGTGATAACAAGGTTTTAATTAGATTTGATTAAAAAAATAATAGTAAATGAAAGATTTCATTTTGAAAAATAATTTGAGGAAGAAAATAATTTTGGATTTCTCATTCATATAAAAATTGGGTTTAAATGACTTAATGAACATTTATTCATTTCATGCAAGCTCAAAGTCAAATTCGCCTCCCAACTTTTGTTTTCTTTTACAAATAAAAATAAAAAGGTATATAACGATAATTTAATTGGCTTTATTCCCTCCGATTTTTGTTTTTTTTATTGTAAAAAATTAAAAAGATTTTAAGTAACTTAATCGACACTTATTAGGATAACAATGAATAGATTGCATTTTAAAAAAATGTATGTTTTATATTTGATTTTTGGTTTTGAATTAATTAAATAAAAAAATCATTATAGTCATCTTTTGTGACTTTATAGATATCAATTAACTATTTTTACTCACACGTGGGTAATGCAATACTTTTTGAATTTTATTGAGTTCACATAAAAAAATTTGCCAAAAAAAGAGTATTTCATATACTTTTAATTTTAGGGTCGAATCATTGTTTTACGATACTGTTTTTTATATTCTAGATACTCATAATAATATTTTACGACTTCATAAAATTGTTAAGAGATTGTTTTTGATAGGGTGAGCAGGATATGTCATACCCGCTTATCTGATTTGGTCTGATCATGATAGGTCCAAATAGGGTCAGGTCTCATTAGGTTTGGGATCGAGTTCTAGTTCAAAAAATAGACTCAAACAATATTTAGGTTTGGTAGAATGACCTAGTCCGACCCGTCTCATGGTCATTCACTCATTATGTTTCTATTTAAATATATTGATAGTAATTATTGACTTTTGACTTAGTAATTGACTATTAAACTTTTTTTAAACTAATGGCAATTGGTTATTGTTTTTTATAATTATAACTAAGTACGTAGAAATAATGTATTATGAAAATTCCTATTTCACCTTATGATATAGTTTATATAAATATATTTTATCAAAATTTTATTTAGTTTATTTAATTTTATATTTATATTGTTTTAGAAAAATATCTTAACACCATATTTTGCTTTAATATAGTATATAGTATAAAAGTATAGATATATAGTATAATATATTATATAATTGATTAATAAAGTAATTATTAAAAAAGATATTTAAATGAGTTTATAGTAATTGGTTGACAAAAGATTAATCGAGTACTAAATCTTTTTTTTTTAAAAACTTTTTGTAATTTGTTATTTATTCTAATTTTATGAAGGGACTAATAAATAACATATTAATAAAGAGAAAATGATGTATGTACTAATCATATACTATTTATATTTAATCATCGCTGATTTTTAAATAAAATTAATATAAATGAATGGTGAATGATGTACCGTATAAAACTCTTTACACTGACAACACATAAGTATTATATTCATCTATCGTATCATCTAATCATACAACATTCATTTGCATTCACACAAGAACATGTTAGCCAACATTCAAAAAATGGTACCTCACATTTTTCTCCTCAAGATCCGGTAATACATCAACTTGCATCCTAGATTTTATCTTTGTATCTCCAAGTTTCGACAGCACACTATCATATGTCCTTGGTTTCACCATTTTCTCCCCAAGTTCTGGGAGTACACCGACATGCGTTCTTGGTTCACTTTCACTTTTTATCACAGCTCTTGAGAACAAACTCGAACCATCATGAAGAAAACTCAACTAAAAATAAAAAAAGATGCTAGACACTTTCACGCAATAAGGCATTGTCTTGTAAGTTTTTTTTTGGTCTTGATAAAATTAGTGTTCGTTTCTTTAATAGTTTCTTATCATGATGTCCCTCAAACCTCAGTTTGTTTGCTATAAGGTAAGCAACAAGTAAAGAGGGGCAGTTGTGAATACTCAATTTTTTGTAGCTCATAAAAGTCCAAAACCATTTTTTGGCATCAAACTAATTTTATTTTCCAAAAATGTATATATGCATTTATTTTGAAAATAAATAATATTTTGTTTAAACAATTTAATTTTAATAAATCAAAGATATTTAATTTTTGCAATTAGCTAGAATATCGTTTTATTAAGGGTGGATGAGATGCTAATACCTTTCTCGATCCGTATTTGATTCTCAAGCTTGAAATGTATAGCCAGAAAGTCATTTTATCCATTTTGGACTTGAGTACAATTTTCTACGTTTTAATTGTAAATAATATAGTGACGACTCCTAAGAAGTTTGATAGCCTTGTCCCCTTCCCATAAGTTTTGGTCATTCATGGCCATTTGAAGCCAAAACGATTTTTATTGTACAAGACAAGGCTTAATTAAATACAATTAATTTATTTGTAATCAGTTCTCAATTTTTTGAAGGTATCAAACCATTTTTTCCAATATTATTAGTTATAACCTTATTCTATGAACAAGTACGGAGCACACACAAATACCCTGATTCCATGAAGTTTACTAGATTGGAATTCTGAGATCATGTACGGAGAGAAGTGCTAGTGTGTATAGGCATAGAGATGATTTCATAGATAGACATTGCGAACATATAAATTTGTCTGGCCAATTTTTGCAACAAATAAGAAAGAAAAGGACATATAAAAACTCCAAAATAATAAAAAGTGTATTCTTGTCCTTTTTTAGGCTTTATAAAGTCAATCGTTAATATAACCAGTTTGTGAATAGTGCATAAGTTTCTAGAGTTTAAAGAGTTGCTAATGAATTCGGCCAAAAAAAAAAAGAATGTTTCTCTCATTTTTATTTTATTTTATAGAGTCAATAATTATTTTGACCCATTTCCGAGTAATACAATAGTTTTTAAGACTATATTAAAATATTTTGTATCACAAAAAGTATTTTTAGAGATCTCGGAACCATTTTTTCCCTCTATTCAAATTTTAATCGATTGTCATAAAAATAATTAATTACCAATAATTTGATATCAAATATTCGAATTTAAAAAATATAATAAAATATTTTAGTAAATAATAATTGGTTTATTAACCTGAGATCAATGTCACTTTTTAAGTATGTGTCAAATTACTACCATAAATAGAGGTATAAGCATACAAAAAGGAAAACAAAATCAGAAGGAAAAAAACAATTTTCCCCATTAGCATCCAATGAGTACAAAAAATCCATCTTATTTTATTTCTTTCACATAATTCTTTTGATAATTATTTTAAGTAATAATGTGAAAAATTATTCTCACATTAATAATAACCTTAGAATCATAATTATTATAAATAATAAAAGTGAAAAGCAAGAATGATAAATTTGTCATTGTAAAAGTAACTATTAAGTATGTAAGCCATAGTCTATTTTGGTATATTCAATGCCTAGTGTGAAATTTTGTATGGGGATTGAGAAAATTATGTAACTATTGGGAACAAGCGATCAATCAAATAGTAAAAGATAAGAGAATAACACAAGGAATTTGGTAACGAAGTTCGGCCAATTGTGTCTACGTCCTCGGGAGCTTTGAGAGGCTACCACTATATATTATTAAAGAATAAGGATTTGTGTTTTCACTAGTGTTCTCCTTATTACATTAGGTTTACATAACATAAATATATAGCCATCTACCTCAACTGTAACACCCCAAATTTTAAGTCTTTAAAAATTATAGTATCAGTCCTGGGATTCTCGCTTGAGCGAGAGATTCTCGCTTTGACGAGAGGGGTTCACCTGGGAGGGTGAAATCCTGGGCTATACTGGAGAAATGGCATTTTGGGGCTGTTGACACTGTGAGATTCTCGCTTGAGCGAGAATCCCTCGCTTGAGCGAGAGGGTCAGAGTTGAGTTTTTAAAATGGGCGGGATTTTCTCGCTTGAGCGAGAGAAAGCTCGCTTAAGCGAGAACCCGACGAGAATATTAAATGAGGGAAACCCCAAATACATTTTTAGGTTAAAAATTGAAGAGAGGTGAGAGAAGAGAGCATTCCCAAGGTCTAGGAGCTTTGATTCTTGTTCAAGAGCTTGAGAAGAGGTAAAGCTCTCTATCCCAACTCTCTTCTTCCCTTGAGAACCCATTTTTGGTATTATGGATCTCTTCTCAAAGTGGGTAAAACCATGGAAACTCTCTCTTTCGAGTTATGGTTCCTTTTATGTCACTCGTACCTTGTAAACTCTAGGTTTTGAGTTAGTATTCCAAGAATGGAAAGGGTTGTGGGTTGACTCATGGAAACCCCAAAACCCTAGAGAGAGAAAATGTGGTTAGAGAGGAAGAATGGGTAAAACGCTAAAGGTAGAAGACGAGTTGCTTTATAATGTTAAAATATGAGATGATATGTATGTTTTAGATGGTTGAAAACTCATAATGAAAATAGTATAGAACCATTGAAAATATGATAAATATCTTGTATGGTTGAATAATGCAATATAAGTTATTTATTTGCTATTTGGAATGAATGACTAACATTGTGTTATGTGGTGGGAATGAGGAAAGATCCTAAGTTTGGAGGTGGTGCCGGTGGAACTTACGAAGTCGCCAAAAACCAAACCCAACACTCACCGAGGTAAGGATAAGTCTTTAATTTATACATTGTGTTGGAAAATGCGTGGATTTTTTGTTATGGATAATGAATAAAATGTGAATCACTTAGTCATTATGAACATATATGGGTATGTTGATAATGGTGACAAGTGAATTTACGGTTTATGTATTGGGGGAGTACCAGTGGAAATAAGACTCGAAATGAAATCATGAAATGTAAATCACTTTGTAGTTATAAGCATACGTGGATATGTTTGTAATGATGTCGGGTGTATTTATCATTTTTGTATTGGTGGAGTGCCAATGGAAATAAAACTCGGAATAAAGCAATAAATTGTAAGTCACTTTGTAGTTACAAGCATATACGTTATGTTGTAATGATGTCGGATGCATTTATTGACTATGTATTGGTGGAGTGCCAATAGAAATAAAACTCGGATAAAACAATAAACTGTAAGTCACTTTGTAGTTACGGGCATATACGCTATGTTGTAATGATGTCGGGTGCATGTATTGTCCATTTATTGGTGGAGTGCCAATGGAAATAAAACTCGGATAAAACAATAAACTGTAAGTCACTTTGTAGTTACAGGCATAAACGCTATGTTGTAATGATGTCGGGTGCATTTATTGTCTATTTATTGGTGGAGTGTCAATGGAAATAAAACTCGGAAACAAAGTAATAAATGGTAAATCACTTAGTCATTACAAATATATATGGGTATGTTTGTAGTGATGACGGGTGGATTTATGGTTTATGTATTGGTGGAGTGTCAATGAAAATAAAACTCGTTTTAGCCGACCAGAATGGGTTAGCGACTCTAGCTCGAGTTATGTAGCATGGTTTTTCAAAAGTACAGATGACGAAAATGGTTTTAAGTGGATTTAATTTATATCGTTGTTTAAACCTATTAAATGTGGATTAACTTACATTGAAGTTTTATTGAGTTAATGACTTATTCTTTTGTGTTGTTTGTGCATGGTAAATGTTAATCCCATTGCAGGTAGATGGACGGAGAAAGGATGATTTTTGAGTAGGAGATTAGGGACCTTTGTTTTGATGTTTCTTTATCCATTCTTTTGTAACTTTAATTGATTGTAATTGAAGTAACTAATTGTACTATGAATACTATTTTTGTACATGATATTGATCATGGAGACTAGTAACTCGGGATATATGTAGCTATGGCTGTTTTGGAAACTCATAGCTAATTGTATGCGGTAGTTACTAGGTTATACTAATATGAATTATGTTTTCTACTATCGGATTGTGTATGTACTTTTGGTTTATAAATCGGGTGTGAGGATGAAGAGAAAGATCTTTTAAATAAATTTATTTACTTGGTAATTATGATTTATCGTTAAATGCGTGGAATTAGATTAAATAAGGAAACATTTTCCAGGGTAGAATTTTGGGTCGTTACGCCAACCCTTTACATCAGCCCAAACTCATAACTTGTATTGCTGTTATGATGAGAAGAGTCCCGGTCCATTTAATATGAGCCATTACACAACAATCTCCATCTTGGCGAATATCACCAATCTCCATCTTCCACCATTGGGTTGAGGCGCTCCATAGTCTAGCATTAGTGAATGTTCAGCAAGTTTAGACAATGTCTAAACTTGTCTGTGGTAACCGACTTGGTTAACATATTAGCTGCATTTTCTGAAGTGTAAACCTTCTGCAATAGTATATGCCCACAAGCTACCAACTCTCTGATCTTGTGAAATCTCACATCAATATGTTTGGTCCTAGCATGATACACCTGGTTCTTTGCCAAGAAGATAGCACTCTGACTTTCACAATGCAGCGAAACTCCACCTTGATCAATGCCTAATTCTTTTACCAGCCCCATAAGCCATAGGGCTTCCTTAGAAGATTCACCAACTGCCATGTACTCTGCTTCACTTGTGGACATAGCAACAATAGACTGAACTGATGATCTCCACATAATTGGTCCACCTGCAAGGGTGAAGACAGACCCTGTTGTGGACCTTCTATCATCAAAGTCTCCTGCATAGTCTGAATCAACATAACCAACCAATGTTTTAAAAACCGTGCCGTACCGGCCGGTTCAACCGGAAAACCGGTGAACCGGACCCCTAACCGGTACGGTACATATGTTATACCGCATATGCAATAGAACCGGTCAAAACCGGTTTAAACCAGTCGGTCTGTACATTAATTTTTTTTTTTTAAATTTCAAATTTTCAATTCTTCATCAATGCTTCAACTTCAATGATTGATACTTGAGTCATTTATTTGTATTTTGCGTTTGTTAAGTGATAATTTTGGATAAATATATGTTTTGTACTTTAGACTTTGATTTTATTAAAGACTTAATGTTGTTTGTTTGTGTGAATTTGAAGTAAATTATGAATATGGATTATAAATATGAATATCTACTTATTTGAAATTTTTTGTTATAGGTTTACATATATATATATATAAGCAAGTATGTCCGGTTTAACCGGCATGCGGTTTAATTACTGAACCACTGGTTGAACCACTGTACCACTATACCAGTACCCTAACCAGTTTGATAACCGGTACGGTTTTAATAACATTGTAACCAACTACTGAAGACTTACTCTGTTGGCTGCCAAACATGATACCGAGACTTGTAGTCCCCTTCAAATATCTGAAAATCTATTTGACTGCTTCCCAATGTTGCTTCCCTGGTTTCGACATGTACTTGCATACTTGACTAACTGCATGTGCCAAGTCTGGTCTAGTACAAATCATAGCATACATCAAGCAAACCACTGCACTGGCATATGGAACCTTTGACATGTACTTCTTTTCTTCATCTGTCTTTGGACACTGATCTAGGGAAAGCTTAAAGTGATTTGCCAATGGAGTACTCACTACTTTAGCATTACTCATATCAAATCTCTCTAAGATCTTTTCAACATAGCTTTGCTGAGAGAGCCATAGTTTCTTAGCTCTCATATCCTTGTGAATCTCCATCCCAATAATCTTTCTAGCAGCCCCTAAATCTTTCATGTCAAATTCCTTGCCCAACATGACTTTCAGCTCATGGATATCACTCAAATGGTTAGCAGCAATCAACATATCATCAACATAAAGTAGCAGAAAAATAAAAGAACCATCATCAAGGCTTCTTACATAAACACAACAATCATACTCACAACGCTTGTAACCAAGCTTCAACATATAAGTGTCAACCAAATACCTAGGTACATGTACATAAGCATGACAACCAAATTTGCGTAGCATATTATAATTGACTAAGTTATATGTCCCCACTTCTTCTGCAACTTTACCATCCAATGAAGCTTGTTGTGATCTATTGATGACATAGCATGCCATACTAAGTGCCTCTGCCCAAAATCCTTTGGAAAATCCACCATTCAGTCTCAAACATATAGCCCTCTCTGTAAGAGTTCAATTCATCCTCTCTACAACACCATTCTGCTGAGGAGTCTTCGTCACTGAAAAGTGCATCTGAATACCATGTTCCTCACAAAACTTCTGAAACTGTGAGTTCATGTATTCCATACCATTGTCTGACCTCATATATTTAATTTTTCTACCAGTCTGGTTCTCTACCTCTGTCTTCCAAACCTTGAACTTGGCAAAGACTTCTGACTTATGCTTCAGAAAATATACCCAGACCTTGCGAGAAAAGTCATCAACAAAGGTAACAAAATACCTAGAACCTCCTTCGGATGGTTCCTGAGTGAGTCCCCATACATCAGTATGGACATAGTCTAAAATGCCCCGAGGTCTGTGTTGGTTAGCCTTGAAACTAACTCGTGTCTATTTCTCAAGCACATAATACTTGCACAAATCTAGCTTGCATTTGCTGACTCCATTCAACAGTCATCTTTTGCATAGTTCTGTCAGTCACACACTAATATGACCCAAACGCATGTGCTATAATTTTGTAGCATCATGGTCTGAATCTAGTGATATCTCTTCAGCCACTCCAGCAACTTCACCTACAACTGTTCTATCTAACATATTGTAGGTGTTCCCAACAGTCCTCTTGCCCTTCATGACAGTCATAACACATTTGCATACTCGATGAATATCACTGTCTCCATCAGCTCTATAGCTAAATCCATTGGTCTGCATTGTCCCAAAAGAAATTAAATTCTTATTCAAATCTGGTATGTGCCTAACCTCACAAAACGTCTTCACTACACCATCATTCATCACAATTTTGATTTGTCCTATGCCAATAATTCCATATGCTTTATTATTTTCGAGATACACAAAACCAAAATTGTCTGCCCTGTATGTGGTGAACCATTCTCTGTTTGGCGTCATGTGGTGGGAACAACCAGTGTCAAGTATTCACTCATCTGCGCTATTATTTGATGATACAGACAGTAGATCAGCTTCACTGTTGTAACCAGAGTCATCTTTTTGTGCAACATTTGCAGATGTAGATACTCTATCTTTCTCCACTGGCTTGCTAGGACTCCATTCATTGAGACAATCCTTTTTGTAATGCATAGTCTGTTTGCATCTAAAGCACACTATTGGTGTTCTGCCCCTAGAATTTGCTTTGTTCCCTTTGGCAGGACCTCCTCTGCATTGTCTCCTCCCACGTGCTTGTCTCCATTTCACATACAGACCATCACCTTGAGACCCTTCTCCTACATTCTGTCTTTTTTGAGTGTGGGATAGAAGTGCATATGTGATCTCATCCAATTTGATTGAGTCTTTCCCGTATGTCAATGTTGTCACCAAGTGTTCATAGGAATTTGGCAAAGAACATAGTAATATTATTGCTTTGTCCTCATCATCAACCTTCATATCAAGTTTCTGCAAGTCATTGATCACTTGATTAAAAGTGTTGAGATGTTGTTGCAAATCAGTACCCTCCTGCATCTTCAGTCCATAAAGTCTATGTTTCAAATACAGCTTATTTGTTAGAGACTTGGACATGGACTGCTTCTCTAATGTCTCTCATGAAAGTGTGCATGTCAAGAGGAATACTTTGGAAAGCTCTTCTTATATGACTTGGTTTTGATGAGGACAACTTGTGCTAACATGAGCTTGAAGATCATCAACAAATCAACATGCTTAAGCCTTCTGATTGGTATCTTGCTTAGACTAGATTAGTTTAGGTTGAGTCCAAGGCTTAAGTCACCTAATACATATCTCAATTGCATAAATCTTTTAAATCTTTTTCATATTGAGATATGTCATTCATAATATGTTCATGCATCATATAAATACATGTACATGTGCATTCTAGGTATAATCTAAGTATTAAACATGTATGAATTTAAGTGCATAACATATTTGAAGTTTTTACACATGAAAGAGTGCTGTTAATCGATTACCACTTGTCTTAATCGATTAATCTAACTGTTTGCACAGTGTAATCGATTACAACAAATGTCAATCGATTAATCTAACATTTTTGTGAAGCTTAATCGATTAAAGCTGTCGTTAATCGATTAACTGGGCTTTTATTTCAATTCTTTATAAACTACATTTTCAGAATTGATCTCAGAAGTTGCATGTTAATTTTTTAGAGAGTTAGAGCATTTTTTCGTGTTAATTGTTGCATCTAGTTGTAAATGCATTTGTGAGCTTAGAAAAGAGAGAATTCTATGCTTTAGGATTGAGTGCTTTTCATGATACATTTCTCATCTTTTCTTCTCACATGTTCTTGCATTTTTTACATGATTCTTGATTAGATGTTTACATATTATGCATTCTGTTTTTCACTAATACATTTTTCATACTGCATGAGCGTGTATTAGGTGATTAGAGTAAAGCCTTATCTTGTTAGATATAAGTCTTGTTATAGCTTAAGTTTACTCTGTTTTGCTTTGTTTAAAAAAAGTGTTGTAATTGTGGGAATCTCAAGGTGTCATATCACCAAGAGATTGAGTGTGTCTTCACTGAGTGTTAGACTTAGGGATAAGTAAAGAACAAGGTTCTTGGTTGGGGCTACGCCGAAAGAAAGGTTTTCTTTGTCGGTAGGAAGGGAGTCAAACCATAGAATAGGTTTCTTTTTATCTTGTAAGTGTCTAATTGTTGTAATTGGATAGTGTGTATGTAATTAACATTCATTCAATTATAGTGAAGAAAAATCTCCCAAATCAGCCGGGAGGCCTGGATGTAGTTTGCGGTGGACAAGCAAACGAACCAGGATAAAATTCTTGTTGCAGGACTTTTTCTATCTCTTTCTCTTTATTGCATTTGATCGATTAATTTGTTAAGTAGATTTAATTGATAATCTGTGTCTATACTGTATTACTTGTACTCTGATAAAATTCTGTAAGCCTGGTATAATCGTTTCATTATCAATTAATTGTCGAGCAAGAAACTGTACTTGCATTTGCTTACTGTCACGGTTTAATCGATTAAGTGTGGTGTGTTAATCGATTACTTCAGTCTGTTAATCGATTAAGTGGACTGTGTTGAAAGTGTTAATCGATTACCCTGTTTTGTTAATCGATTAATCAAGGTGTTTTTCAGCATTAAGTGTTGTTTTCGAAAAGCGGACATTCTAACCGCTACACCTATTCAACCCCCCCCCCCCCCCTTCTAGGTGTATTGTAATCACTGATACCTAACAAGTGGTATCAGAGCTAGTGCGAAGTGCTAGCTCAACCGCGTATTCGTGATCCTTAGGGAAAAACGAATGGGTTCGTCAAACCCATTTGGTGGTGATGGTTCATCCATTAATCGACCACCTATATTCAGTGGTGAAGGGTATGCCTACTGGAAAGTCCGCATGCAAATATTTATTGAAGCCATAGACTCGGATATTTGGGAATCCGTAGTCAACGGCCCTTTCGTTCCACAACATCTTGTGGACAATGAACCTAAAGACAAGCCTAAAAGTCTATGGACCGATGATGAGCGCAAAAAGGTGCAGCATAATCTACGCGCCAAAAATATCATCACATCGGCCCTATCCTATGATGAGTTCTTTAGAGTATCGCAGTGCCAAAATGCAAAAGAAATGTGGGACACTTTACAAGTGACTCATGAAGGCACTAGCGAAGTCAAGCGCGCTAGATTAAATGCGCTTACTCATGAGTATGAGTTATTTCGCATGTTACCTAGTGAATCAATCTGTGATATGCAAAAGCGATTTACTCATATTGTTAATCATTTAGTTGCTCTAGATAAATCTTTTGCCAGAGGTGAACTAACTAATAAAGTTTTGCGTTGTCTTGACAGGAAATGGCAACCAAAAGTAACTGCAATTGTTGAATCCAAAGATTTGGACTCTATGCCTCTAGCTACTTTATTTGGAAAACTTCAAGAGCACGAAATGGAATTGGGACGCTTGACTATGCACGAAGATTCAGATCGGAAAAAGAAAAACATCACATTAAAGGCCACGACCTCCAAATCAAAAGAAGATAAAGATGATGATGAATCTGACTCCGATCTAGATGATGAAACTATGAATCTCCTTGTTCGCAAATTTAGCAAATTCATCAAAAGAAAAGGAGGATTCAAGAAGTTTCAGAAGAAAGAAGCGAAAGAGTCAACCAACAAAGGCAAGAACAACAAAGATCGCTTCACTTGCCATGAGTGTGGAAAAGCCGGACATATGAGATTTCAATGTCCTACCTATCTGAAAAAGGTTGATTCAGAGAAGAGCACTCCCAGGGAATTCAAATCCAAGAAAGCTTACATTGTATGGGATGTACCTGAGGAGGAAACAACATCAAGCACTTCTAGTGAGGAGGAGTCAGCGAAGTTGTGTCTGATGGTCAGATCTGACAACAATGGCAACTCAGACTCACACGAGGATAATGATGAGGTATATTCCGACACCTCATCCACTTTGGATGGCTTACCCTCTTATGAAGTTTTATATAATGCTTATGTTGAGTTACATGAGGAATTAAAGAAATTGGCTAGAATAAATGTTGATAAGAAAAGGGAAATCCTTAGAAATGAAAAGAAACTAAGCCAATTACAAAAAGAATTAGATGAATTAAAATTAGAAAATGAAACTTTAGATCTCATCTATTCTTGTAACACATGTGACTGCTCTGCTGATAATTTATGTCAAAAGCCTGTATGTGAGACTTGCGAGATTTTGCAAGAAGACAATCTTAAACTAAAAGAAAAACTCGAACGTCTCACAAACAGTAAACAGCAATTAGACACTCTGCTCAGTCAAACAAGAAATGTTGGTGATCGTACTGGTCTAGGTTATACTCGCTCTGCTAAAAACAAGAGACCATATAGAAAACCTGTAGTTAATGCTAAGGATAAAAATCGTAGGCGCTCTCCTACTTGCTTTTATTGTAATACGTATGGTCATACTTCTTACTCTTGTTACATTAGAAAATATGGTATACCTAGCGGGGCTTATGTATGGATAAAGAAGGGAGATAATTCCCTAATCACTAACAGAAAAGGACCCAACATAATTTGGGTACCTGAGAAAAGCAGGTGATCTATTTTGCAGGTATGTCTTCGAACACAAGGACAAAAATGGTACTTAGACAGTGGATGTTCGAGACATATGACAGGTGACAGATCAAATTTCATGGATCTATCACTTAAAGGAAAATGATACGTCACGTACGGAGACAACAATAAGGGAAAGATACTTGGCACCGGAACAGTTGGTAACTCATCTCATACTCAAATTGAAAATGTTCTGTATGTTGAAGGACTAGAACATAATCTTCTAAGTATAAGTCAACTCTGTGACAAAGGTAATCGAGTATCTTTTGATTCTGACTGTTGCATCATTCGTGACATTTTATCTAATAATGTTAAATTTGTTGGTCATCGTATAAATAATATTTACATGGTTAACTTGGATGATGTCACCACATTATTTTCAAAATGTTTCATTTCTAAAGAAGATGACATCTGGCTCTGGCACAGACGCGTTGCACACATCCATATAAAACATCTAGATAAATTGTCATCAAACCAACTAGTTGAAGGGCTACCAAAACTAAATTTCAAAACTAAAGAGATTTGTGACACTTGTCAAAAGTGTAAACAAACCAAAAACTCTTTTAAAAACAAAAATGTGATATCCACTTCAAGACCTTTGGAGTTACTCCATATGGACTTGTTTGGACCATCACAAATCATGAGTTTTGGTGGTAGCTACTATGCTTTAGTTATTGTTGATGATTTCTCTCGTTTTACATGGACATTATTTTTATCTGCTAAAAGCGACGCTTTCAACTCTTTTAAAAATCTTGCCAAGCAAATCCAAAACCAACTTAACCTGAAAATAGTATATATACGAAGTGATCACGGGGGAGAATTTGAGAACTTTCAGTTCGACAAATTCTGTGATAAGCATGGCATTATGCATCAGTTCTCTGCTCCTCGCACTCCACAACAAAATGGAGTTGTTGAAAGGAAAAATCGTGTGTTAGAAGAATTAGCGAGAACCATGCTTAATGAAAGTAATACCCCCAAATATTTCTGGGCAGATGCAGTTCATACTGCATGCTATGTTATAAATCGAGTATTGTTAAGGCCTAATTTGAATAAAACTCCTTATGAACTATTAAAAGGCCGTAAACCAAACATATCCCATCTTCACGCTTTCGGTTGCAAATGTTTTATATTAAATAATGGAAAGCGGGCTTTAGGAAAATTTGATTCAAAAGCCGATGAGGGAATATTTTTGGGATACTCGATTCATAGCAAAGCGTTCAGAATTTTTAATAAGTATTCTATGCAAGTTGAAGAGTCTATCCATGTACAGTTTGATGAATCTTCTCCAAAAGAGAAGAGAAAGGTTGTATCTGATGATGTTGCAGGTGCTTTGGAAGAAGCATACTCAAAGAACATGGATAATGTAGAAGCAACCGATGAAGAATGTCAAAACAAATCTCAGGAGCATTCAGATATGCCAGTTGTGTGGAAAACCAAGAAAGCTCACCCGATCGACAAAGTAATAGGTGACATATCTACGGGAGTGGTAACCCGTAGTTCCTTACGAAACTTCTGTAATTTCGTAGCTTTTGTATCTCAAATTGAGCCTAAGACCATTGATGAGGCCATTGAGGATGTGCACTGGGGTATAGCTATGCAAGAAGAGCTAAACCAGTTCGAACGCAATAATGTTTGGGACTTGGTCCCTAAACCTAAAGATCATCCTGTGATTGGTACTCGATGGGTCTTCAGAAACAAGCTTGATGAATTAGGCTTGATCATTCGAAATAAAGCACGCTTGGTGGCCCAAGGCTACAACCAGGAGGAAGGTATCGATTATGACGAAACCTATGCCCCTGTAGCCAGATTAGAGGCCATCAGGATGCTACTTTCCTTTGCATCGATTATGAACTTCAAATTATTTCAGATGGACGTAAAAAGCGCCTTCTTGAATGGCTATATTCAAGAAGAAGTTTATGTTAACCAACCGCCTGGTTTTGAAAATTTTAAATATCCGAACCATGTTTATAAACTTAAAAAGGCACTCTATGGTCTCAAACAAGCTCCTAGAGCTTGGTATGATAGACTTAGTACCTTTCTTTTAGAAAAAGGGTTCGAAAGAGGCTTGGTTGACACAACGCTTTTTATTCGTAAATCAGAAAACTCTGTATTACTTGTGCAAATCTATGTAGATGACATAATTTTTGGATCTACTAATGATATTTTGTGTAAGGATTTTTCTGAGATGATGCAGGGTGAGTTCGAAATGTCTATGATGGGAGAACTTACGTTCTTTCTAGGACTTCAGATAAAGCAACTAGAAAGTGGTATTTTCATCCATCAGACAAAATATTGCAAAGAACTGCTCAAGAAATTTGAGATGAACAATTGTAAGGAAGCTTCCACTCCTATGGCATCTGCTTGCTACCTAGATAAGGACGAAAAAGGAAAAACTATAGAGGTAACAAAGTATCGAGGAATTATTGGGTCTTTACTTTACTTAACTGCAAGTAGGCCTGATATCATGTTTAGTGTATGCATGTGTGCTAGATTTCAATCATCTCCTAAAGAATCACATCTTACAACTGTTAAAAGAATCATGAGATACTTAAAAGGAACAACTAACATGGGATTATGATATCCTCGGGATGCCTCATTATCCTTGGTAGGTTATTCCGATTCCGATTTCGCCGGATGTAAATTGGATCAGAAAAGCACTAGTGGTACTTGTCACTTGTTGGGGAGTTCATTAGTAGCATGGCACAGCAAAAAGCAAGCTTGTGTTGCTTTGTCCACCGCCGAAGCGGAATACATTGTCGCTGGTGTGTGTTGCGCTCAAATCCTCTGGATGAAGCAGCAACTCAAGGACTATGGTCTTAATATTGAAAAGATCCCTATTAAATGCGATAACACAAGTGCCATAAACCTTTCCAAGAATCCCGTCTTGCATTCTAGAACTAAGCATATAGAAATTAGACATCATTTTCTGCGTGATCATGTACAAAAAGGTGACTACGTTCTTGAATTTGTTGAAACTTCTAAACAATTAGCTGATATTTTCACCAAGCCCTTCCCAGGGATACTTTCTTTGTTCTAAGGAGAGAACTTGGAATTCTTGATGAACAATATCTTGATTAAAATTGTTTAGGTGTTTACATTATCGTCTAGTTTCTCTATGTCTTTGTTTCTTTAGCTGTTCGATATTTGTTTTATTGCAAAGGTATATCTCTTGATTATTATTTTTTTTGTGATTCTGAATGTTTAAATAAATCTGTTACATTGCATGCCAAAGCCTTAAGAAGTTGAAACCATTTTACTGCCTGAAAAAAATTTTTTTACTATGCGTAATCGATTAAATATTCAATTAATCGATTACCTGGGCATCAGTTGCCTGAAAATTCGAAATTCTACTATAAGTAATCGATTACATTTTCACTTAATCGATTACCTGGGCATCAGTTCTTTCAAAAAATTCGAAATTTCACACTGATTAATCGATTAACCCTGCCCGTTAATCGATTAAAACCAGTTTTATAAAGGCAAACAATAGCTCGGTTTCACACTTTTTCTGGCTTTCTCACTTTCTCTTTTCTGCTTTGAGATTCTAAATCTATAACACAACTAATCCAAAGTGCATCAAAAGTAGAAACACCTATTCCTAATCCTCTTAAAACCATCAAGGAATCATCTCTTTTCATCCTCATTATATCACATCTCCAAGGTTCCACTAAACATAACCTAGGTTAGGTTTGCCTACACCCATATTTGACCTCTCACTGCCATTTCGGTTTCTGCCACATTATGGAGCAAAGTCGTCCTAAAAGGGTCAAAACATCAGCCACTCGTGTACGAAGACGAGAGGTCGGTTCGCCTTCCGCTCGGGACCGTGGTGACCCCTACTATTCACTCATTCTGCAAGAAACCCGTATGGCGAAATTCCAAGGTCGGAAACCTACGTATATACGGTATGTTGACTTAACTTGGTTAGCGGAACAGAACTTTAGCTTCCCGCATGACATGGAAGCTCAGGGAACTATTCAGTTCATGGAATTAAAGGGACAAGTCTACCCTGCTCTTGTTAGGGAATTCTATGCTAATTTTAGATATAAGGATGGAAAATATTGGTCAATGATTTCTGGCAATTTGTTTGAACTCAACGATGAAATTTTCATGAATGTCGGTGGTTTATCTTCTTCTGGATATAGTATAGGAGATTGTTCCTGGGTAAAGGAAAATTTTGATCCTACTGAAGTCTATAAGTCTTTTCTAAGAGGCCCTCATTTATACATTCAGGGTCAACTGACCAAAGCTGGGTCACTTTCTGTTGAGAACAGGCTGCTACACTACATTATTGCTTACATCTTAGTACAGAGGAACACAAATCACGCACAGCCTACTGTGAATGATTTACGTTTCATGTATGCAGTGAAGAATAATGTGATGATTAATTGGCCTGAGGAGATCTTGAAAATTATGAACAGTGTATCTTTATCTCAGTCGAAGCTGCTTCCCTACAGTATCTTCATCTCACGCATCGTTGACTATTTGCGCATTGACGTTTCCGATACTATCATTGTTGAATATACCGACAAGGATCATCTGGTTGGTGAAAGCCTCATACATAAGATGGGTATATACAAGTATGGTAGTACTTGGCAATACCAAGAGGACTACACCACTTTTGGTCTGGATTTATCTGATGATGATAATCAGGATGGCACAGATAATCAGCATGCTACAGCTCAGGGGGAGCCTTCTGGATCAGCACCTCAGAACTCTGCTTTTGGATTCGATCAGTTGGAAGCTATGGAGCAACGGCTTAACAACCGTATGGATCTTCACTTCCAAGGACTAAAAGACTCATACTTTGCTGGTATGGAACAGTATGAGGAGCGACAAACTGCGTATTCGGACAACCAATTTCGGGAGTTGAGGAATCTGATTCAATCTACCGCTGAAGCTCAGAATGCCTTGTTTTGTTCAGAATTTCAGAAGCTATCTGTGCTTATCAGGGGAGATCAGAACATTGTCACTTCTGCTGATCACACTGACGATCCTCATCCTCCACCTCAACCTTAGTTTAGAAGACTTTAGACCTAGGATATCTTACCTTAGGTTTATTTCTTCTTTTTGGCACTCTTTGGATTTAGATACTGTTATGGATTCTAGTATTTCTGTTGCGTGCCTCTTTTATGTTGTTAATTGACGTTTTCTGGTTTATCTGGCTGCTAAACATTGTTACTCTTTATGCTATTTTATAATTATGTCGAATAGCCTACTATGTTTATGTGTATGGTTCTTGATCGTATGAGATTTTCTGCCTTGATATGGTTCATCTCGTATGTCGTTCCTTTACTTGTTTGGCTATTTCTGTTGTATAAACTTGCGCACTTGTTTAATCCTCTTTAATGTAAAACAGGTTAATTGTTATATCCCAATATTAACTCATTAACTGTGTTTTATGCATTACTCATATCTCTGTCTCTTCTTTGACCTGAGTTATCTTTTTGATAATGTCAAAAGGGGGAGAAAGGTTGTTTTGTTGTTTTCTGATTGTGCAGGTTGATCGTAATAACAGCTTCCGATATTTGCGCATCATATCAACCTTGCCAACACAATCTTCAAGCTATTTACATTTAATGTGGAGTTTGTCATCATCAAAAAGGGGGAGATTGAAAGTGTGCATGTCAAGAGGAACACTTTGGAAAGCTCTTCTTATATGACTTGGTTTTGATGAGGACAACTTGTGCTAACATGAGCTTGAAGATCATCAACAAATCAACATGCTTAAGCCTTCCGATTGGTATCTTGCTTAGACTAGATTAGTTTAGGTTGAGTCCAAGGCTTAAGTCACCTAATACATATCTCAATTGCATAAATCTTTTAAATCTTTTTCATCTTGAGATATGTCATTCATAATATGTTCATGCATCATATAAATACATGTACATGTGCATTCTAGGCATAATCTAAGTATTAAACATGTATGAATTTAAGTGCATAACATATTTGAAGTTTTTACACATGAAAGAGTGCTGTTAATCGATTACCACTTGGCTTAATCGATTAATCTAACTGTTTGCACAGTGTAATCGATTACAACAAATGTCAATCGATTAATCTAACATTTTTGTGAAGCTTAATCGATTAAAGCTGTCGTTAATCGATTAACTGGGCTTTTATTTCAATTCTTTATAAACTGCATTTTCAGAATTGATCTCAGAAGTTGCATGTTAATTTTTTAGAGAGTTAGAGCATTTTTTCGTGTTAATTGTTGCATCTAGTTGTAAATGCATTTGTGAGCTTAGAAAAAAGAGAATTCTATGCTTTAGGATTGAGTGCTTTTCATGATACATTTCTCATCTTTTCTTCTCACATGTTCTTGCATTTTTTACATGATTCTTGATTAGATGTTTACATATTATGCATTTTGTTTTTCACTAATACATTTTTCATACTGCATGAGCGTGTATTAGGTGATTAGAGTAAAGCCTTATCTTGTTAGATATAAGTCTTGTTATAGCTTAAGTTTACTCTGTTTTGCTTTGTTTAAAAAAAGTGTTGTAATTGTGGGAATCTCAAGGTGTCATATCACCAAGAGATTGAGTGTGTCTTCACTGAGTGTTAGACTTAGGGATAAGTAAAGAACAAGGTTCTTGGCTGGGGCTACGCCGAAAGAAAGGTTTTCTTTGTCGGTAGGAAGGGAGTCAAACCATAGAATAGGTTTCTTTTTATCTTGTAAGTGTCTAATTGTTGTAATTGGATAGTGTGTATGTAATTAACATTCATTCAATTATAGTGAAGAAAAATCTCCCAAATCAGCCGGGAGGCCTGGATGTAGTTTGCGGTGGACAAGCAAACGAACCAGGATAAAATTCTTGTTGCAGGACTTTTTCTATCTCTTTCTCTTTATTGCATTTGATCGATTAATTTGTTAAGTAGATTTAATTGATAATCTGTGTCTATACTGTATTACTTGTACTCTGATAAAATTCTGTAAGCCTGGTATAATCGTTTCATTATCAATTAATTGTCGAGCAAGAAACTGTACTTGCATTTGCTTACTGTCACGGTTTAATCGATTAAGTGTGGTGTGTTAATCGATTACTTCAGTCTGTTAATCGATTAAGTGGACTGTGTTGAAAGTGTTAATCGATTACCCTGTTTTGTTAATCGATTAATCAAGGTGTTTTTCAGCATTAAGTGTTGTTTTCGAAAAGCGGACATTCTAACCGCTACACCTATTCAACCCCCCCCTTCTAGGTGTATTGTAATCACTGATACCTAACATCTCATACCTCTTTTTGTGACGTCAAATCCATAACATGATATATCATCTCATCTGATAGACAGAGCTGTATGGTTCATGCAGACTTCTCCTTCAACTCTTCCCAATCTAGTTGGTCCATACCATTTGGTTTATTCTCACGCAGCGCCTTTGATAAACCTTGTTGAGCCAACACATCCTTAAATCTTATTTGCCTCAATCCGAAATTACCAGTTCCATCGAACTTTCCCACCTCAAATTTGGCACATGAGTTAAGAGTTATTTGATACCAATTGTTGGGAACAAGCGATCAATCAAATAATAAAAGAGACTAGAATAACACAAGGAATTTGGTAACGAGGTTCGGCTAATTGTGCCTACGTCACCGGGAGCTTTGAGAGGCTACCACTATATATTATTAGAGAATAAGGATTTGTGTTTTGGCTAGTGTTCTCCTTATTACATTAGGTTTACATAACATAAATATATAGCTCTCTACCCCAACTCTTTACATCGGCTCAAGCTCATAACTTATATTGTTGTTATGATGAGAAGAGACCCGATCCATTGAATATGAGTCATTGGACAACATATATATCACGACTTTGCTAATGGAATTGAATTTTTGGAGACTATGTAAAACTTTAACACTAAAGAATATATCAATATTAAAAAATTAAAATTTGAAGAACTATAAATTTTTAACTATATTTTATCTTTTATCATGTTCACGAGTCGAACCAAAACTATGAAATGTAATAAAATAATTATATGATTTTAAAAAATGATCATACCAATAAAATAAATAAAAAGTAGAAATATTTATTAACTTCTATTTAAAATGGACCCCTTACTATTGTGGACCTTGGGTCCCTTACTATTACAAGCCTTCGATAGTCATACATATAACGACTTATGTTAGTAAAGTCTGGATGAACTTCATCTTGCTAACTAGTCTTGATATTATGATTCCTAAATAAGTGTGTTTTTAGAAAAATATATTTATTCTTTTTCTCTCTCTTTAGAATGATAATATTAATTGAGCAAAGTATGAAGTTATGAGAGAGGATAATTGAATGAAGATTGATAGAAGAGATTACAATTATTGAAAATCAACTTGGTTTTATATCGTGAAAGTCGATCATGAAAACTATATACTTGTTATGATGATTGATAGAAAAATATTGAAGAAATCGAAAGGACTTGAACATGGTCTTCCTTTATTTCGAGAAGGCATATGATATATTGCCTATACATTTATGATTTTATGGATGATGCAGTAAAAAACAAGGGGTCACTCCTAAAATTTTCTTGGAAAGAAGTGACTGAGTGTAGAAAAGGAAACAAGAAGTTGATAAGGCTCTGGAAGAAGCAACTTGCAGAAGAGCTTCATGATGAAGACACCATTGATTACTTTGCAAGAACCAAATGAGAATATGTACAAAAGAAACATCCTCATCAATATTCTCTACTATAATAAGACACTTCTATAAGGATGATTCTAGAGTTGTTCCAGTTATAATAACAGTTGTTGAAGAAAATATGGTTCAATGGGTTGATGTTGTTCCTGATGCTGAACAAAGTAATGCTACTAATGATCGAATGAATGAATGATAACATACAAAATTGTCACATAAAAAACTTCTGTGTAGGCTAAAACATAAAATACTATCAATATGTTTTAATTTAAGATGAATTAACAAGCCCTAATAGAATTGAGAAGATAAAGATCTTAACAAGCTCTAGTTGTGTTTTATGTGTAGATTTGATAAGCTCTATTCTTGATCTATGAATTGTATTGTTGTCACTGTGTCATTAGATTGGTTTAGATAAGTAAAACAATATACTTTCTTCTATTATATATTTGGAGAGGTTTGAATAATTATTGTGTTTGAATAAGATTTGTAAGGAAAAATATTTAACTAGTCTAGAAAGATTTGGTAGTCAAAATAATTAATAAACTTGAAAATGTGAGAATACTAGTGCTACTTGTGGAATATTGGATGGTTAGCAGGATAGGAAATCCTTTAGTAACCCGTTAAAGATACCGGACATAACTCGGGTCGAGCGAACTGGTATAAGTCATTGTGTTTCTCTTCATTCTTTTAACCATTTATTACTTTGTTTATTACTAATTGTTGGTGCTAAAACAGTTTATACCATCTCTATCTTCCATCATATGCTAATATTGATTGCTAGATGAAAATATTTGTAGAGAAGTAATTTTCGAAAATAGTTAATTGATATATATATATATATATATATATATATATATATATATATATATATAATTCAACTTCATACTTGTCTACATATAAAACTTCAATATATATGACCACAATTGGATAACTCGTCCTCTATTACATTAGCTTGATAAAAATACATATTCTCTCATCATAGTTTTCAAGATTACATAAATAATCATGCACCATAACTTATTTGGGGAGAGATCCACTCCACATTCAAACCATTGAATTTCCCAAGAATTGATAGCTATAATGTGGAATAAGTGTTTTAAACTTACTCTTTGAGTAAGTGGATCCCTCCCCAACTTATTTCATTTCCTTAACCTTTTTCTCCTATCATTAGTTTTCTCAAAATATATTAATTCTCCATTCTCTAAGCTAATTAAACATTGTAGCAATAACACAAACTGTAGATGCATTCATAATAGGTAAACAATGACTTCACGCAACGTTCCTTACATCCAACATCAGCATTACATTCAGCTTTGGTTTCAACATTTGTTTCATTTCCTGTGATGTAATGCAAAAAATGAAAGAATTTTATTCACAAAAAATGAAAACATATATGAAAAATAATAAAAGAAAAGTGAAAATGGCTTACTAACCTGTGGTTGAAATAAAAAAGAGGAAAAGGAAGATCATGACATGAAGAACAACATTCAATGTTTTAGCCATAGTTTTTCAGTGTCTACTTGTGATTAATTCCAAACGGTTTGATCTATTTAATATGAAAACCTTATATTCAGTTTACATCACCTAAATATTTTATAGCACTTCTTAAGTTGTAAGTTGCCCTTTCCTAATACTAAAGTGTTATTATGTGCATCATTATTACGTCAATGGAGCACAATAGTCATTTTAACCGATCACATGTCCTACTCATTATTTGATGGAAATCACATGTCCCCATTTATATATAAGGATAAAAGTGTCATAATATTATTTTTTATTTTTACTTTTGTTGTATTGTCTCTTCACCCCAAAAACAAACAGCTATTATAATTATAATGGACCCAAGTTGGATGGTGACAAAATTAAGGTTATAATAATTTTGTTGATTATCTACTATTCTATGGTCTATCTAGAGTGATAGTGGACCATTTCCCAAAGGTCTTAAGAGTCTAATAAAAATTTATATTAAATTCTTGTTTTGTCTCTTCGGCTCACCCTTATAATTCATTTTTATCTTTAAATAACGAAACCAAGGATATTGTTATAGACAAAAAATATATATCCTCACATCAATTTGTCAAAATTAAATAAATAATCATGTTAAAGCATAATTATTTTCTTTCATTAACCCTTTTCACCTTTCTATAGCTCTCTGAATACATATTATTTTTCATTTCACTTCACCGAACACTTATAAGCTAAATATGTAGCAATAATTATTGTAGATTGTTAATGACAAATTGGTCAATAAAATATAAAATTGAGTGTCTCAAATAAATATATAGAGAAAAAAATGTATACATTGACAGTGTATGAGATTTATATATTGTTATTACATCATTTATCATTCATGTTTAATCATCATTAACTCTTCAAAAAAGTAATATAAATGAGTGGTGAATGATATAATGATTGTGTATAAATCTTTATACTGATAATGCATATATATTATACTCATTACAAAAATGTTGTCGAATCCATAAGGACTTATTGAATACTAGCCTTTGAATGAAATATTGTTATTCTAAGTTGGTTTTCAAAGGATTTGATTTTTTTGTTTGATTAACTAAATATGAATTAAACTATTGGATCAAGATATTGGAATTAAGATGTTGGGGTAGAACTTTGTTACTCACTATACGTACATACTTGATTCAACAATACAAATTCATTTAGCAATGACTCGTTCACACAAAGGACATCAAATGTAGTAAAAGTTAATGTTTTAGTCAATTTAGTAGTTCGTGAAATAAAGTTCTATGTCTAGTAACTTTACACACAAGATGAAGATTCATGACTCACAAAATACACATCTATGTCTAATAGTCTATGATTGGGAAATTGAGTTTAAATGCAACACCTCAAATTATTAATCACCGATATCTTGGTTATATTAGTAGCTTATAAAGTAGTTCTACTTTAGTAACTAAATTAACAAGATGGAGATATAAGGACCGTTAACACACATCTATGTCTAACAACTAAGTTAACAAGTTTAATTACCACTAATTAGCTCCTCTAGCACTCACTCCTTGCTTCTACACCTCTAATGGAGCCCAACTAGCCTAAAAACTAAGAAACTGTTGAAGTACAAGTGTATTGCCTGAATGTCTATCTTACAAACCCAATTTGATCCTCTTTTGAAGAGTTTGAGATCTGACTCATGCGCTCAACGGGGCCAATTGCGTTGAGTGTGCCGTTTCGTATAGCCAAGCTCGAACTTTTACCTAGCCAAGTTGCGCTTAAAGCAAGCACTTGGTCTGTTGGGCGTGGAGAGATCGTTGAGCGTATCCTAGTCAGTAACTTTTGTAAAAATTCATCATTGTTTTCACTAAGCGCCAAGATTGCGCTGAGTGCAGGTCAGCAGGATGCCACTTTCAATTAGCGTGGAACTAGTGCTTAGCATGACCTTCAAAGCTTGTTTGATTCGTTGAGCGTGACTTATGTGCTTGGCTTCGGCTGTTTTACCCAAGAAACTTAGCTTTTTGCATTTTTTTTTCCGGTATTGACCTATACAAACACTTCAATGGTTATATTTGACAATTTAATATATATTAAGTTTTTATTAGCAATTAGCCAACTATTGAATTAAATAAAGAATCAAAGTGCTACAAAAAGTTTACTATGAAAAAGTTTGTTCTCTTCAGTGATGTTAGGAAGTTATTTCTTAGTGATATTTTTCTTTCCCAAACACATATGAAGGTGTATCCGAAGTTTGGCTACAGTTAGTAATGCAAGGAGTGGGTCTCTCCTACAGGACCTTAACCGACTGTATCTGGAAACTTTCTGATTGTTGTAGTTCATGTATATGATGGATTTTGGAGTGCCATGCAAAACAATATATTTTTAGTACAATAGTCCATTCAAAACAATATATTTGAAGTTTATTACACGATTTAGTTGAACCACAAAACACCACTACTTCTACTAGCTTACAATATTTGTATTACATGTACCCGATAACCCTACACTTGCTGCAAATTGTTTTGTTAAGTCTAAAAGGAATTATAATAAATATTACAGAATTTTGTCCTTTTTTCCATCTTTCATGGTGTACTACGTGGAATCAATTTAAGAAAAAACTACAAAGATAGAATTCTTAGTAATATTCTTTTCATTTTAAGAAACAACCAACCACTTCAAGTGATTAAACCAATAACTGATTATCAACTGAACATCATTAATCAGTGTTAGTTGCTCTTAAAAAGAAAATAATTTTATTAAGAACTTTTTGTATTTTTCCTTGAATTTTTAATATGGAAGATGCTATAAATATAAGATGTATTTACAGAAAGTGTTTTGAGGGAACACATCTTCTGCTCCAATATGTGTACCATTCAAGTACCCTTTCATTCTCATTTGTCAGAAAATATAAAGTTACTACATATTAAATTCATGTTTTACTCTTTTGACCGATGAAAATGAATAGGTACATATAGTAGTATAAACTTTGGGACAGAAGATGTTGCTCCTTGTTTTGAAAGAATCAGTATGATTCCAAATGTTTAAGAGAATCTCCCACAGGAACTCTGCTAGTAAGGGAAGGCCTCATTGTGACAACTACTGACTCATTAGCTCCAGCTATAAGAGCAGCTTTTCCAGCTTCAATGAACCTCTTCACTGCATCTTCTGCATACCTGTTTGCTTCACCCACTGTCATACTTTTCCCAATATTTGGATAGGAGTTGAGTACATAGTCACCATTCAGCTGAGATGCTAGCTGCATTAATTCCATCTGGAACTCTGAGAGACTTGTGTCTTCTCTAGGACCCCATGGCCTTAGATCTGTCTTAACCTCTGGAAGTGTTTCTGTAAATATATTGGAAATGTTATTAAGATCAGTATGTCAGAAAATAAATCAATACCATCAAATGATACTAGTTAGAAAATGAGAGGTAAAAAGGATTGTATTCTATATTTTATTGTCCCAGTCATTGGCATAATAACAAGACAAAAGAGAACTAAGTTATTAAGAAGATTAATTAATGCAGTAATAGTATCATTATTTTAATGCAGATCAATATTTTAATGGTGAACCAAATTTTATCACACATTTTTTACCAGGAGAATACAAATGAATTTAGTAAAGCACACAGTAATTCAAAAAGCATTGATTTTATTTCCATGACAAATTGCAAAAGTCACATGTAACAATCAACGAAGTAGATGCAAACCTGGACAATCATCACGAGGAGTATCTCGGAGAGAGAAGTATTTTTCAAAGGTACCGGCCCAGGCATCTCTCTTGGTCAAGAAATTAGATTTTAAATTGAAAAGCTTCTTTACCGTGGCAGGAATAGATGAATGTTCATACTGAGAATAAGGTGTTGGCCCATCCGGTCCATGAATTACTGCCAAGAAAAGAAATCAGAAGCTAATGCTCTGGAAAAAAAAAGTTAAGCATGTAATGAAATAATTAAAACTTAGAATTGGGTAACAAGGCACAGCTTATGACTATCCAAGTACAGTATTTGTTCAAACTAGTAGTTTCTTGAGATTCACATAAACCCTACAGCCATAGATTATTTGATAAGTGAGAACTACACTGTAGACAAACATGACCAAAAATAGTTTTCAGTATGTTACAGGGCTACATTGGTATATAAAAGCATACCATTTAGTACATTGTCTTGAAGAAATGCAAACAGATTTCCAGTAAATATGAAATGAGCATGTGAATCCTCATCACAAGTTAAATAAATAAATAAATAAAAATTGATTCATGTGAGACTAGAAATATTTGTCAACTTCTATATGCGCAAAGAGACCATATTAACCCTTAATGAAGACCCAAAATGAGTTTACCAAAGGAGTGTGCCTTATTCCCACTAGGGACTGGGGACAATGGAGTGTACAACAATGTCATAAAAAAATTATGAAATAGTTATGCCTCCAAAATACCATTGTAAACATTATGTCTTCAAAATAGCATCGTAAACATTATGCCTTCAAAGTACCATCCTAAACTCAAATAAACCTTAACATCGACACAGCTTTGCCCAAAGTATACTTCAAACAAGGCTAAAGGTAAAGTGTACAATTACCCGATCTGTATATAATTTTCAAAAGTTGACAATAAAAAGAAACAATAAGCAATGTGCCAAAAGCTAGTTAAAAACCCAACAAAGCCAAAAGATTTTCACCAAACTTGAATCGTGAAAATCAAAAGTTGGGGGTCAAAATATTATCACCAACCAGATAAACCAAAACATATGTAGTGCTTCATGCAGAAGTATAATTGAACCAAGTCTAAAATAAAAGCACAACTACCAAATTTGCACCAAAATTTGAAGACTAACAATAAAAAAATAAGCCAGCAAGAAACCCAAAGCTTTATGTTAAGCCTAAAAATCAAAAACATCTACAAGGGTTTCAAAATTCTAAGGTTTTAGCCACAAACTTAGCAAGAGACATTTTTTATGGTGAAAACAGTTTAACAAAACAGAAAGGGTGTCCAATTCTAAGGTTGGTTAAAATATGGCACTAGCCTACTTAACAAATGACTTATCAAAGACGACCACCGTGAAGAATTGAACCAAAAACCTTTTATGTGCCACTGTTAAATCCTACCAATTTAAGTTAGCAACTCCAGTATTTGCATAACTAAAATCTACACTGAGATGACTAGCACACACACTTATGTTAGATTCGTCTACTTCCTCAAGAAATACAAGATACCACAATTCACATTCTCACTCACATTAGTATATGGTCTGTAATAACATTAGAGATCATAGACTAATGTGAGTGAGAATGTGAATTCTCTATACTGATGTCTCAATTAAGTTTACTATTTTTGGTAAGTCAACAACATGCATCAAGACACAGCTAAAACCATCAGTAACTGAGTATCATCACTAATAATAAAGAACACTCAAAAACCATAAAAATCAAAACTTGACCACACTTACCAGTACCCTTATCAATCCAAGGCGAAATAAGGAAAGTTGGGACCCTAACACCCAACCTATCAAAATGAAAATAATAAGGGTAACGCCCAATAATCCCATCAGGGTTAGGAACACCTTCAACAGGTGTAGGCACATGATCATAAAAACCACCATGTTCATCATAAGTAATCAAAATTGCCATTTCCTTCCACTGAGGACTCTTCCTCAAAACCTCATACACTTCCTTCACAAACCTCTGCCCCGCAGCGACATCGTGCGAAGGGTGGTCATCATTCGCCGGAGAAACCTTAACATCAAAATAACGCTGTTCGACCACAACGTAATTCGGAAGCTTCCCCTTCCTAGCGTGCCTCTTGAATTTCAAGCCATAGTTATGGAATTTCACTACGTTTTTAATCTTCCTCAGACTCCTGAAGAAAAGCGTGGCGGGAATGTTCTGGTAATAGATACCGAAACTGAGTCCGTTTTCGTTGAGAGAATCGAAGATTGTTTTCTGAGGGAAACCATGGATTAGGTCTTTCCGAACGTTACTCATTGCGCCGTGTGAGGTAGCGGAATGAACGTAGAACCGGTTCGGTTGAGTCGAAGCTGGAACCGAAGCGAACCATTTATCGAAAACCCCAAACTCGTTCGCTAACTCGGTGTAAACCGGGAGAAGTTCCGGTTTGAACCCACTCATAACGGTTTTTGAAAAACCGGGAATCATTGACTCGGCTTGTTGAACGAACCCATTCATAGGAGCCGGGTTCGCATAACTATCATTGGATCCGAATATTTGTTCGCGGATTGCTTGGAAAGAGTGACCTGGGTCTGAGTCGATGAAAACGGCGTCGTTTGAGACGAGGACTTTAGGAGAAGAAGGGTTTTTGACTGAGATAGGGTTTGATTCAGTGCCGATTAAGCCATCGATTTCGGGTCGGGTTGATTTGAGCCAACCTAGGACGTGGTCGAAGGAGCGATTCTCCATGATGATGACAACGATGGTTTTAATTGGGCCGTTGATTTTGTGCTTCTTGAGGTTGCTGGAGAAGTCGTCGGCGGTGGTGGTGAGGGGAGAGAGGAGGAGGAAGAGAAAGAAGATGGGGAATCGCCGGAGATCCATCTCCGGTGACCGGAGATTGTAGAGTTTCGAGTGTGAAGGAATGAATGAATTTTAGTTCTTGTTTGGTAGGTTGAGTAATGTTTTTATATGAAGTGAGGTAAGTGATACCTTACACGATACGGATATACTTTCAATTTTCAAACTAATTGTACCGAAAATATCGTTTTATATTACTCTGAGTAAAAATTCTAATTTTATATAACTTTGATGTTAATATTTGGGAAAAAAGTTAATATATCAATTTATCCAAAAATAAGTTATCGAAATAATAGTAATGCTTATATCGTCAAACATGAACCTCACAAACACAAAAATTGGATAAGCTAAGCATTAATGTAGCAATATAAAATATAAATAATGACATTATGTGCAAATAACGATATTATTGAAACAAGTAACTTAATAAGTATACCTTGAAGGCTTAAATTGGACTTTGTTGTGTGCCTCATGCCCAGATTAGTTAATGGCATTAATACTAATGATGTGGCATGTTAAGTACCAAATAAGCATGGGCCATCATAGGAAATGCATATGACCGCAAACAAAGGCGTCACTTGATACGAGTGACAGGCCGAACGTATCTCATGGTTACTTATTCATCATATTTGTATGTGTTTTTATTCAATTATATATAGATATAGATTAATGATATCTCTTTGGTCGAAAATATAATTAATTATCTAATTTTTGATCATATATACATGATTAACGATATATTATTTCAAATGTCAAATTACAAATTCATAATAATAAAAAGGGTATGCATTATATTTAATCGGATCTAGGTTCTAGTTCAAAGGTTGACTTGATGGACATTTAGGGTCGGTTTACATTCGAATCTAAAATCAGGTCCAATTTCAAAAAATGACTCAATAAACATTTATGGTCGAGTAAGAGACAAATCTTATCAAACCTAACTCAGCTCATGCTCACCTCCTAGATATAACATGTGTGATATTAACGATTTCACACAATAATTATACCACCTAATGTGAGGTATTGTATGACACATTTGTCATGCACAAGTAACCTATAGGTGACATTGGACACTTGGTTCCTGCCCATAATGGTAATAGGGCAAGTCCCTCTACTTCCTTGTATCTATATTTGTACTATTTATACGTATCCATATGAATAGTAAGTAGATATGTCTAGATATTCATGTTAATAGTATGTAGGTGTGAGTTCCCAACAAAATTTTAAATTTAAATATATATTTATATATTTTATAATAATTAATATGAGAGGGGATTCACTTATTCTAATAGTAAGTTTTTAAATTTACCACATATCTTAGCCATCAATTTTAAGGAAATTTATTGGTTTAAATGTACTCACTAATTCAAACCATTGGATTTCTTTAGAATTGATAGCTAAGATGTGGAGTAAGTTTAAAAATCTTACTCTTAGAGTCAATGGATCCCTCCTCATAATAGAATAATACTTTTGTCATTAAAGATACAAGTAAAATCAAGTATTTGTCTCTCTATTAGAGAAATTTTTTTAAATTGGCTTTTATTAGCAATTTTCGAAACATATCTAGTGTTATTGAGACAACATGCATACATTAATCAATTTTAAAGCATAGAGATAATATGGTGGGTTTTGCCTCTACCCCAAAATCTTTTTCATTTTCATAGCAAATAGGAATCTCCAATATCATGCTAAGGAAATTAAACTATCTATCAATTGTGAGTCTTGTTGAATGAATGTGTTTGGTAAAAAAACAAATTGAATCATAAAAATGTTTGTTATATTTATTCTTTTATTTGAAAATTGCTCTTGATATTTTTATGGAGAGAAGTTTAATAAATTGACAAATGAAAATTGAGCAGCCTCTATTGAGTATTGACCCAAACGGCGCTATCAAACTTGGAACATTTTATGTGGCCGAATGGCATATTCTGTGTATTTTTCTTAAGATCTTTTTGCTCTTCATTTTTATGTAGAGTTTAATGGTTATTGACATTACAAACTTTTTTTTGTACAATGTGTATTGATGAGATGCGTTTGAATTTACAGTAGTAAAAAAAAATGAAAATCGATCTAAAATAAATCAAAATGTAAAATCCGAATGTGATGGATGGTGTGAGATTAGTTTTTAAAAAATTGGTCAGTCCGATTTGGTTTTTGGATCCAACTCTAGGAACCATATCAATCTAAATCGGACCACATTAATTTGACTTATTAAGAATATGGATAAACGAAGTTGTGTGTTTTAGTGTTTTTAATAATACTTTAGTTCAAAAATGTTATCAAACAAGCTAGAATGCAAACTCAATAATTAAATTAAGTAATGTCATTTGATATAGCTAAAAAATATTTGTTTGCTAACTAATATATTCTCACATGCCGCTAAAAGGTTAACACTATAAATGTTATTTCTTTTGATTAATCTAATTAAGTTTTTAGTTCTGCTTTCTTTTGATATAAAATATAATCAACAGTGAATGAAGAAATCGATGTCACTTGTGATATTTGATATATAGTAATTTTTTGAAATTTATACAATAATTGTTTGTGTTAGGTTTATTCAAGTGTGAAGTCTCACATTGAATATGAGAGAATGAATGAAAGAGTTTATAAGCAGAAAAAACATATGAAACTAATGTCTTAAGGTTTTGGTTCAAGACGTGATGTCTCACTCGTAGTCTGGTCTACCAAGTGGTATTAGAGTTGATGGTTCAGTTGCGACATGGTGAACTTAAGGGGGAGTAGACCAGAAAGTGTGTGGTGTCTACACTTGAGGGGAAAATTGTTGGGTTTATTGAAGTATGAATTCTCATATTGGGTTTGAGGGGAGAAATGAAAGAATTTATAAGCAGAAAAAACTTATGAAACTAATGTCTTAAAGCTTTGGTTCAAGACGTGGTGTCTCACTTGTGATCATTCACCTTTTCCAAAACACAATAACAGTGAAACTCCCCGATGATTGGATTGATCATATATCTTAAAGTAAATAAATCAGACCGGATCACAAGTTAAATATGTGTTTGAATCATATTATTTTTTTCCTAATTCAAACCATGAACACCCCTCCAATATATTTATATTTATTATTTTTTAAATAAAAGTTAAACGGATACGTTAACATGGGTAAACAACTCCGCACCTTCAATGCAGTTTTTCAGTGTATTTAATAGTTATTACTTATTACTCTTTGTATAGCTCTGTTCTATTGGTAACCACATATAAAAATAGTCACGTAAGAACAATCTTTACCTTTGATTTTTGGTGGGTGGGCAAATTAAAGAAAAATAACGACTTTAAAGGATTGAAAATGAAAGGTACTTGCAATTCCAACCAAAACCTTACCTTGGCCACAATTTTTTCCAGATATTTGTACATCAACTAAGTACATTTCTTGACTTGTACACCTATTAAATGTCATATTTACGCATTTAAAGTTTGGTGTAATAATAGTGCTACATCTATATCCTTAGATAATTACTTTTTGTCATACGAATGACATATGACTGTGATTTAAATAGGGTTCCTTTTTCATTTAAAAAAAATATAACACACATCTTAGTTATCCATTCTAGAAAAATCTAATTGTTAAGATCTATTCACTAATTCAAATCATTAAATGTGGAATATATTTTTTTAACTTACTCAACTAGATTCTCACTTTAATAACTTAATTAATTTGAACCATTACATAAACTTTACAATAAAATTAATTAGAATAGAATCCACATATCATTTAAATATCTAGATTTGGAATAAAAAACTTATATATCAATTATATGTCACACCCACATTTTTAATTTTCATGTTTGATAACTTGTACTTTCAGGTGAGTGCATACCCTGAACAAGTAATATCCAAGACCCGGCTCATCAGATAGAGATTATCTCTGCTACGTTGGTGTCTTCAATCCTGTTCCGCCCACTTATAACTAGACATATGAATTTAATTTATTATTTTTGTAGAATAAAATTAAAATGAAGTGTTATTTTTTATTTGTTGATAAACATTAATTGATGCAGGACAAAAAGCCTGAGAGTTTAAGGGACAAAAGATCATCTTCCGTGCACATTGTGCCTGCCATTTAATAATATTAATTATTCTTTAAAAAGGAATATTCTAGCTATAGTGATAGGATGAGATCACCTATCCCAAAATGGTATCATCATCCATGTCCCGACTAATAATATTGTGTCATGTTATTTTAAAAGTCCAATCATAAATAAATATTTTTTTAGTAGAACATTGATATGTATTTTTAAATGATTTATCACAATATCATTGGCAGAGACATGAGTACATCATTTAGTGATACTACTTCTACATTTATGCTCAATGTTGCAAACGTGTCAGCCTTTTATAGGTGCATAAGACCTAATTTATCTCCTCTTTTTTATTTCATTTAAACTTTCTTTCTTGGTATGGACCATAGATATTCATTATGGGCTCATGTTGAATGAGAATATGAATATGAACCAAATATTTAATACTATGCATATTTAGGGCTTAAATTAACTCCTAAAAGCTGATCCATGCCCTTGGCCAGTGCAAGATTTCTAAAACTGCTTCAAGTAAATTTGAATAGATGAATGAAAATACCATTGTACCATCTTTTTTCTTCAAAGGAAAACCAGAAAACAGTGTAATATGCATGTCACAAAATCACCCTTCATAGTATATATAAGATGAAGTAAAAGAATTTATATGTAAGCAAGTAAAGAACAATAATTATGACTTGTATTTCACAAAAATGAGAGCCACTCAAAACTCAAACACTCAATGCACTGAAAAAGGTACATGTTCTGTATTGCTACATTATATAGAGCCACAAAACACAGGGATCTCTTGAACACACTAGCTCTAGAATAGATCCAGTGACATCTTTAGCTTGTTTTGTTTCCATTTAGGAAGCTTGTAGAAGGCAGGTTTTGGCATTCCAAACTTCTCGCGAAACTCTTCATTAGATAAATACGCCTAGTTTCATCGAAAAGTGCAGATTCAAGTCAAGGCATTCAGAGTTAAAATGAGACTATCTAGCATGAAGAGAGTGAATCACTATCTATATCTCATGTATTCAGACACAAATCTTAAGCATTGTATCTCAATCAGGTAGACAATGATAGTAACATGAACAAGAGGTTGGAATAGTTGTAACATCTATGATTTGTAGAATTCCTTAATTTTGGCAAAGCAACAAAAGTTAATAAAACTACTTTCAATTGTTAGTTTTTTCTGTTTGCTTTTCATGTCTTTTAAGGCGGAGTATATCATCCGGGAAACAAGAGACAGTTGCCTTAAACTAGAATTGCTTTTCATGTTTTTCGATAATCATTAAAATAAAAATACATATGGTAAGATTCATTCCGAATCGACATAATATCTTATGAATGGCTGCTTCTATGTTAAAGAACCTAAAAATAATTAGTTTATGTTAAAGAACCAAAATTCCAAACTCACTTGGTTTTTCAGTGGACAATGGACATTTGGTTCATCATGTAATTATTAGTGAGTGACCACATTTTAGTGTTTGACCATAGATATAAATCTTTTATCCTTTAGGATTGGAAATATTAGCCGACTCAACCGAGTGGGATAAAGGCTTGGTTGTTGTTACTGTTGTAGGATTGAAAATCTGTTATTTGTCTTTCTCGGTGATGCTCAAACAGGAAGATAAGGAAGTTGAGGTGGCTAGAAGAACAGGCTGAGTGAATGTGAGAAAACTGAATGCTAGATTTCTTCAGTTTAGGTATTACCTCTCTTCTGGTTAAATTGATCCCTGTTGCCGGATTAGGAGAAACCATTCTCAGACGCTCATAAGGGTATATCGACAATTTTTCGTCATCCACATTTCTGTCCTGTGTAGAACTTTCACTCTCATTTGATGACCTCAGTTCTGTTGATGGAGAACCAGATAGTGGTGTTGTTTGTTCTGGAGAAATGAAAACAAGGTAAAGAAAAAGAAGAAGCAAAAAATAAAGCATGAAAGAATGTACTACTGCACTCCAGTATTCTACCATATATAGTTCCAATGGTTCAAATAATCAAATTTCATCTCCAAACTATGCAATAGAACCATTAATCAGACCACAATTGTGAAAACTACTAAGGATTCAAATTGAATCAAATACATGAACTGGTGGAATACTATTCAACTATACTAACATTAGACTAGATTACTCCAAAGATTATTAATGGACCTATTAGCTATCTTTTGAAATTCGAACAATAAATTTCACATCATAACTTGGTAAAATGGATTCTTATTACCAGCACTGTTCTCTGCAGTGGATCCTTCAAATAGCTTCTTGGACACTAGCGAAGGGCTCGAAAGAAGCCGGTCACCTGATGCTCTAAAATCTGAGCTTGCACCACCAGGTACAGGTGAACTACTTCTTCCACGAGGACCACGGCCATTGGCGGTAACCGGAGTGCTTCTGTAACCAATAGGGGTTGAGTCCCTGGATTTTGCCTTCAATGAGATTCTCTTATGCCCCTGATTATTATTAGATTAAGAAGATGAGCGAAGACAAACGGACTGAAGTAACCGAACTGAAACTTTCTGAAATTATTATGTTAATTCTAAAAACTAGACAAGAATTGCTAGAAAAGCAATAACCATATGACGCCGAAATAATGCACAAGGCAGTCACTTACTTCAACAGATGTAGATTTCCCCTTTAGAATTGCAAGCTTTCTTTCAAATGAGTTACCAAGAACCTGCAACAATATTTTAGTTAAGTTTATAAGATGGGTGACTACTATACTATACTTGAGATGTGAAACACCAGAAAGGTGAATCAACAAAGGCACAAATAATATAAATTTCTTCGAAGGAGTTCTGCTATCGATTTATATTTTTTGGGAAATGTGCAGCTTGGGGGAGAACTTACATTTGCTTTTGAGTGGTCCCATGAAAAGAAACGAGTAAAAAAAAGCGGCTCATTGCCTTCAGCTACAACATAAATAGGGATTTCCAGAGATAGGCCTTCAACAAGAACATCCATTTCCAGAAATTTCTGCATATTACAATTTCATTTGTAAGAAAAAAATCGTAGCGAAGTGTAAGTCTATAATACATTCGAAACTGTAAACTTTGACCTCATCTTATAGATGAATAAAAATTAGTTCCTAAAATGTGGTTATAAAAAAATTACTGAATAATGGAGAAAAAAGTATCAGATTCTTTATGAATGATAGTAAGATCAACATTCAATGATTTCCTTGCATAACATATAGACATTTTAGTGAAGCACAACTACGGTAGATTCAATAGCATAAAAAAGTGTTCTAGAGGGTTCCAATCATGCTAGAAAAAATAGTTGAAGTACAAACTACAAAGTAGTTTAAGTTAACAAAGTCTTTACAACATATACTAACATTGGGAGTTCATGTAAGAGAGAAGAAATTCCGTATTGATAAAATGCTACCACAAGAAAAAGTATATTAGAAAAAAGATCAATGTAGGTGGAAACAGACAATTTACCAAGCCAAGGCTTAGAGCTTCTTGTTTTGATCTGACAACCGAATGTAAGCCAATCCAAACATAAATCTCTCTTTGACAATCAAGCAATAAAACGTCTTCAGTAACTAAGTCATCCTGTGTATAATTGTATATCTCTTTTACCTGAAATATTATATCAAGGTCATGATTAAATTACGTTCAAGTCGTATTATAACATGCATCGGATTTTTTTATAACAAAAACAGGCCATAATACAGATTTCACAGAAATTATTGACACAAATAAACGGCTTAAATTGTAACTGGTGCCATTTTCTTTCCAATCTCAGTGCAGATTTTTATATGACTTTTAGAATTGATACATTTCATAGATATTCAAATTACTACATGTGAAGTGTAAAATGCATGAATAGTTTTAATTTGTAGAAGCAGTTTACCTTGAAGTCTCCTGGTTTTGAATTCCAATAAATGCGCATGAGAAACAGAAGTTACAGAACCATCAATTAGACAAGCTTTCCCTGTCATTTTACCCAGGATAATTCTAAACCAAATAAGAAAGATATCATTTTTCTCAAAAGGGTGCTTTCTTTACCTCCGGTTAATTTTAATGCAAACAAATGTGGATCATCTATGTATCCTTGAATTTCCTTTCCTTTTGGATAATCTGTCTTTCCACCAAGAGCATCCCAGAAAGTATCAGGTTCATTCCCTTCCCTCACAGATACAGGTAGCCATGTCGGCTGCAAGTTGCGTCAAGAAATAATATAAAACTTAAATCCATTAGAAGAAATAGCTCAAGTAGAAGCAGTCATGTCCTTCATATAAATTAATATGAATTCTTATGCCTAACTTAATATTAAAAAATGCTTCCTTCCCGAACAAAGATTATCATTTAGATAAATATTTCACGCAATTGCGATGACATACATTAAACAGTTCCACCATTCTATCGAGAAGATTATGGTCTCGAGATGAAGATAGGCTCCCAATCCAAGTAAAGACAGATGCTTCAGTTTGCAGAATGTAGCAATAGGATGAATTCAGGGAGCTTGAAACCTATAATTTTTTTAATACTTAGTCAATAAATTCTTACAAATAAAGAACTTGGTATCAAAAAATGAAATGGGATACACTCAAGTTATGTTCTAATAGTCGATAAGCAACTGTTACAAGTAATGAAAAAAATAATTTTCTTATTCGAATTATCATGTTGTTTTGGTTCCGGAAACTAGACTGAAATTATTATGGATTTATTACTACATATATAACAGCCAATAGATATGCAGAAATAGGGCACTCAATAGGTTGAACTTCATTATTTAATCCATATTCAATCAGAATAAGATATACAGTTACTAATAATACATATAAGTATGCAATTTAAATGAAAGGTTTCAGTAGTTTTTGAAGCTTTGGTATCCATTATTCGAGTTATTAGAGATAAGATATACGGAAATAAAATAGCTTCGCCCAGCATAAGAATGTCAGAATCATTGAAACATACTTGATCAACTTGGATAGCCTGCATATTATCTGGACTTGTACCTTGAACTCGAAACAGAGCTACACGGTTTTCATTGTAAGTTTCATCCACCATACCTTCTTCTTCTATAAACTTCTTATATCCCGAACTGTTTCCCCCCTAACAACAAAAGAAAAAATGAAAGAATTTGGAGCATGTTATTTTTTCTAGTAATATTACATACTTAGAAACCATAAAATGATATTACACTAAGTACCGGGCAGACCTTGAATATGATTAGTTTCTGGAGTATTGAGAAAAACTGAGCTGGCTCCTTACCCTCATGAATTTGAGCCTAAACAGATATGTGAATATGTGATATAAATCAATAAATTAGGCAAACTAAAACAGTAGAGGTATGTATTTTTTATATGGATGTGCTTAAGATGCAGAACATAGAAATAAGATCGAAAAGATAAAAAATTGTATAGGCATTGTCCAGAACAATAATTTGAATGTAGCACACATTTAGTAGACAACATATATTGAAAAAGTTAGCAAGAGCAACACTGACCACAACTGGACTAGTTCTAGCTGAATTAATCATAGTATCGATGTGGGAAATAGCTGCTGTTTTATCCTCCTGCAAGCCAAAAATCAATGAAAAAACAGTATCTCATGTTAAAAAAGTTGACAACAGCCAAACCATATGCCACTAGATGAGGTTAAAAGTTTCAAAAAATTGAAGAAATGAGAACACGAAAGATACAATTTAGACAACTTCTCGATATAAATTTGAATTTCTCAATCTGTATATAAACTTTAAATTGAAACAAGATGTTCTAGGCAGCTATTTCATCAAACTAAGTTGCAAGTCACAACATAGACTAAACAGATACCATTAGAAAATCCTATAATAAGTTTAAAAAGGGAAAAGAAGGAAGGAAAAAACTTAGATATTTCAAGTAAACAATCTAATAATGATAGCTTAATCTCCACTGCTAAGAATTACAGGTGATAGAAAACCTTGCCTAGTGCCTACCATTACACATCTGCAACCAAGCCAGGCATAAAACAGCGTCTCATCCTTTCCATTTCCAGGAAATACATACTGTATTATGTAGCAATCTCCGCTGTAAAGTCTTGTCTGCTCTGAAACTACAAGAAGGAACAATTCATCACCATCCACCCGCCAAACCTGAAATTGCAGTAGTCAGTTAACAATTAACACGGGCAAAGGAAAATATGACCACAGAACAATGAGAAACAGATAAGTTTTGAGCAAGAATCTACTTTTGTTGTGCCCGTGCAATCTATAGATGGCTCATTGTCTTCTTCAGGAAGCTCTTTCACATCATAACCTTGATGCTTGAATATGGCTGCGGCATAAAAAAACAAATATAAAGAAATGAACTACAGACAAGTTGAGCATAATTAAATTGTATAAGGTACTGAACCTGCCACTTTTTCTCGGCCTTCCTCATACAGTCTAGGCTCCACTGTTTTAGGCCAATTAGCAAAGTATGACCGGAATATGGGACTTTCCAATCCCTCTGATAAAAATGTCAAATGAGTCCTATTTGATCTGCCTTCATTTCTAACAAATTCCTGGTAATATGGAGATGGTATTGAGAATATGCAAATAGGATTGCCCCTAATACAATGCTTAAGGGAAAGTACAATTGACTACATTCATTAATGTAACTTACCTTTCAGACAGTTATGCTTTTATTATATACAATGAAAAAAAAGGGTGACCCAGTGGACGAGGCTCCCAGTTAGTGGGGTCTGGGGAGAGGCTTTTTCCAAGATTTGAACATGTGACCTCATGGTCACTAGCAACAACTTTATCATTGCGCCAATAATATACAATAATAACAACAAAAATATCATTGTCCCACTAGGTGGGTGGGTTACGTAGATGTAATATACCCAATCATTTTTAGTAATTTCACCCGGAGCGTTTCTTGGTCTCTTTCTACCTCCAACTATTAGGCTATCCTCTATCTATGGTGTGTGATTTTCACATAAAATTTTCATAAAGTGAATGGCCTGAAATTGGTTGGGATTAACTGCGATGCTCAGGAGGTGGATTTTAGTTGATGAGTGAAAGTTTGAGATAAGTACCCATGTATGCCTCATTCTTGGGGACTATGGAAGTAAAAGACTCACATGGATAGCACTGTATTCTGGGAAATGCTAAGATCTTTACTAAATCCGAACTCCTATGAAACAAAAAGGGAACTTAAAGAAAAAGGCTCTTACTTCTATAGCTTTGGTGGCTGTTCTTCTTTCAGTCAATAAAGTCTGCCTTCCCATCCAGACAAAAATTTCACCATCACAGTCTAACATATAGCACTTGTCACTTTCTAGCATTTCTTTGCTGAACGCATCACTTCCAGTTTGACGAAGTTTTCCCTGTAAATTTATCCTGTCCAAAAGAGAAAACTATTTCTTGAAGTAAACAAAACCATTTTGGTATTTTAATTCAATTAACTCTGATGCAAGTTGAACCGATAAGCCTATCAATAAGAATCAGTGTAATTATTGATTCAATAGAAAAACTTGCTAGAAATTTAAGGGGAAAATAAGGTGGGGCAAGTATAGATTATCACACATGCGCTAATGCATTCACACAAGCATTGTGCTCACAAATGTATAAACCTCACCAAAATAGCTTTACAGATGGAGCCACAGATTCCTGAACAGAAGGCGATTCTCGAGGAATGGGAGCATAACCACCAAATAAACTCCAGAATTCACCCACATCAGAGTCACCAACAAATTTCCCATCCTCTACAGAAAATGTACAAATATCATTTGCAACATCTTTCGCTCGGAAGCAATATATAAGCATAAAAGAGTAATATATATTCCAACCTATTGTTGCCACCTCACATTTTCCACCATGTTTATTGTCCTTGAGATACTGAACAACCTCCAAACCTTTAGCTCTTTCTTGAATGGTAGAGTTGCACCCACTGAAGAGGAATATTTTTGGTGCAGTATCAAGTATGAATATATCTTCATGATTCAATGATGACCGCTGAAAAGGCACCTAATGAATACAGAAGCACATTAGACATTCTACACCAATCAACTTCTCATCAAACAAAGATTTAACGATAAAATATTATAAGTGTTCAAAATCAGACAACTGAAAGCTAACCCATCCTTTTGAAATAATCATAGCCGATATACAAACCATTTGAAATAATTAGAAAATCATACAGAACGATATGAGGACCAAACAAAATAAACAACATTAGCATGCTCAAGTAAATAACTATACTTTTTCAGTTAATGGAGTTGCCCGAGGAGATGATCACACTATGAGAAAACATAACCAGTAAACTATCAAACTTCAGAGTAAACTTACTTCTTTCACATGAACAACATAGTCTCCCTTGCATGTGTACATGCGTACTTGGTATTCACCATTCAAGTTCCCCTGCTTTGAAGTAAACACTCCTTCAATGGGTATCAAACAAGGCTTGAAATATGATAAAAACTTCTGTGATTCTTGGCCTTGAATTTCCCTATACTGAACACTACACGATCCTAAGGCTGCATCCAACTCAAGTGCCTTCTCTGATGCCAAGCCTGAATCAACCTGCAAATGCAGGATTAAATAGTTAAAATATACAGATCATGCTGTTTTATTCTTCAAGTACTATCTTCATTGCCCAGTGTACTCATATTAATCAAATGGTGCAAATGGATATTTGTTCCTCTAAAAAACATTATAACTCTAAGTTGGCATATGTGCTTGACTTGTACAGGTTTCATTTCTATAACCACAGCACTGACATTGAAGTTAACTTCTAGACAGCCATTCTTGATCAAGTTTACTGCTCCTTGGTCTATCTATCCATGATTAAATGGTCAAACTATTCTTAGATAAGCCAATACTTAACCATAGGGTGTTTTTTATGCATATTGAGAGAGCAAAAACACAGGCGAAACAATTGTAGCAGCGATGAGAATGTTGTGATGGATGGACAACATAAGATTAGAAATGAGTGTATTAGGGAGAAAGTTGGAGTAGCTACTATTGTATAAAATATAGTAGAATCGTGTCTTGGGTGGTTTCGACATGTGCAAAGTTGACCGTTAGAAACCCCAGTAAGGAGAGTGGATCAAATGGAGGTTAACCAATTTTTAGAGGAAGAGAGAGTCCACGAAAAATCATAGGCGAAAGGATTAAGGCTTCATTATCGTTGTATTGAGAGAGCAAAAACATAAACAAGACAAGTGCTTGAATCACATGTTAAATTTATGTGTTGTTACATGTTTGATGACTAATGCACGTGACTAAAAATACCCTTTGTATTGTGTAACACAAATTTACTGAAATATTCTTTGTAATACATAAAGGAAGGATGGGAAAATGGAGGGGTAGGAATCCAATTATTCCCACAATTGCCAAGAATGCACACACCCAACCACTCTTGGTTGTAGACTTTCTGACAGTGAGTTTAGAATCCATGAAAAGACGGATTGATCAACCTCTTCCCAGCACATAAAAGCAGGGTTGATGCGATTGATTAGGCGATCGTCGTCATTAAGAATCCTGTGTGGAATCTCTGTTCCAAGTACAAATCGATTTGCTCTGTTGGAGGTTAATGTGGCAATCATGAAGTGACGCCAGACTAAGTAATTTTTCTCGGTGAGCTTCATGGAGGGAAGAGGAAGAACAAGAGGAGAGGAAACAGCTTTGAGTGGTGATGCAGCGGAAGGAGAAAGAGGAGTAGGAGAGGAAGGTAAGGTCCCAGAGTTTGTGGTGGTGGCAGCCATGGCTGCGTGATACCATGTAAAATTAGAAGAGTAGAGAAGAAAAGAAAACTGACTTGAATTGAATTATTGCTATTGAAAATTGTTACATTGATTTACACATGAGTGTAGTATTTATAAGAGCAGAAACATAACTGCTTCACAAGTGTAACTGCAACAACTAACTGAATTTCTAAACAGAAAAACTAAGACCCTGAAAGCTAACTGAATTTATAAACTAGAATACAAGAAGATGATTAATACAGTATTACAAAACAGAAATACAAAACTTGATACAGTATTCTAACAGTTTTTTTGGTCCAAACTTGTGATCCAGTTTGGTGGATAACAAAATTTAAGAGTTTTGTGTTGTTCCTTGACTTACTTTTTGTCCGGTACTTAGATACTAGTTCAATAATCAAACAAAGTACAGTATTTTGTGCAATGTAGTCCTTGTTTTTAGTAAATAAAATGGACCCATAGTCTTTGTTTTGCTGTTGGAAAAACAGTAAATACACATCAAGCAAATCTTATTGTGGAAATCTTAGTCACTTTAGTTTCATATCATTCGATTTGATTTGATAAGCTCTATTCCTACAAGTTCCACTCTCTTAAAGAACTAGAGAATAAGTGATTGCAGTAAAGTAGGAACCCAAATGGGGTGAAAAAGGTAAGCACTGATGGTAATTAAAGCTTAAAATAAAATATACTTCCCTTCAGAGAATTAACAGTAATAAACAATTATCATTGGAAGCAAGGCCTTAAAACAAGAAAGGAAGCAAACCTTTTTCGTGTCGATTCCTAGCCAATAATGTATGTCATACTGAGGAGTGCCAATTTTTGGAAAAACTGCCTATTTCCACACAAATATATAAGAAGGTTGAGATCAATTGTATAACAAATGAAAATTAAGCTAATACTGACAGCTATCCACTGAACGATTCAAATTGCTGACAATATCACATGATGCGGACGCAATATTGTGGTTGTGGTGACACCAGACCGCATCGAACTCAAAAATATTATTTAATCACAAAATAATCCACACTGCAATCACAATCAGTGTTGTTTGGACCGGACCGGACCGGACGGTCCGACCGGTCCAACCGTCAACCGTTCCTGCAAACGGTTCTGTACAAGTAGTAAACCGGAATTGGTTTCCAGCCGTTTTGGGCCGTGGAAAATCCGGTCCAACCGGGTTAGACCGGGTAAAACCGGAATAACCCGGTTGGTTAAACCGGACGGGTTCATAAAATAAAATAAAAATATAAAAAATGCACATATCTGATGCTTTTAATATGATGTAATCGATTACGAGTATATTGTAATCGATTACATCATGTAAAATTCACATATCTGATGCTTTTAATATGATGTAATCGATTACGAGTATATTGTAATCGATTACATCATGTAAAATTCACATATCTGATGCTTTTAATATGATGTAATCGATTACGAGTATATTGTAATCGATTACATCATGTAGAATGCACATATCTGATGCTTTTAATATGATGTAATCGATTACGAGTATATTGTAATCGATTACATCATGTAAAATTCACATATCTGATGCTTTTAATATGATGTAATCGATTACGAGTATATTGTAATCGATTACATCATGTAGAATTCACATATCTGATGCTTTTAATATGATGTAATCGATTACGAGTATATTGTAATCGATTACATCATGTAGAATGCACATATCTGATGCTTTTAATATGATGTAATCGATTACGAGTATATTGTAATCGATTACATCATGTAAAATGCACATGTCTGATTAGTTTATCAGCATGTAATCGATTACCAGGATTGTGTAATCGATTACACTGTTTAAAAATGCAAATAATCTTAGTTTCATACATGAGTTTTTCAAAGATCAGTATTATACATATTTTCTAATTATTATACATATTAATTTAACGTATATTCTAATTTGTAGGTATGGTTGAAGGACAAAATATTACTATTGATGGATTGCTTAATTTAGACTATTTTCCTCAAGAAGATGTAGATAGTTACACTCAAAGTACATCTTTAACCAACAATGTAAACTTAGGATCTAACCAAGACAATGATACATGGATGAATTAGAATGTTTACTCTCTAAATGAGATGTGTTTTGATTTATTGCTCTAATTATGTAAGACTTAAACTTTGATGCACTTTTATTTTGATTCATGTATGAGCTTTATGCAAAGTTATTCACTTATTTTAATTAATTATATAATATATGTATATATATATAATTATATATGATATTATATTGTCGTCCGGTCCGACCGGACGGCTTAACCGGTTAAACCGGTTAGAACCTATACAAGACCTCATCCGGTTTGACGTCCGGCTCGGGTTTCACAACATTGATCACAATAACCACAATTGTGAGTGCAATGGCGACCGCAACTACAATTTAAAACAATGTATCCATCCACTATAACTGCATTATGATGATAGTGAGAAAATGATTATGATAATATAATTGAAAATTTGGATTTTAAGTGAGATATAACAATCAACTTCTTCAAGACTGTAAAAGGATCAACAGGGAAATAAAGTGAGCAGTATCTTACATTCAAAACTATGTATGCACTTCCAGAATAGAATTTTCCATGGCTTGACTTTGACACTGGAACCAACAGCTGATTCTCAATACACCAAACTTCTAAGCCTCTACGAATTGAAAGTTAAGTACAAAGCAAAAACTTCAAATAGAGAAATGTATCTTAAGCACATTCTGGAAAATTAGAAGACATCTAAACAAATAAACTCAATAATAAGGTTAAAACATAGTACATGGTTGGGTTCCTGATACATTTTAGTTTATACTTTCTATTTTTATATTATTATATTTTTTATTTACTAGTACAAAAAAATTGACACATACCAAAATGCTAAAGAACCGCAAATCAGTCCTCGCGAATTGGCTCACGTTACAAATCATGGTCGTTAAATGGTACGGAGGGGAGGGAAGCGAATTCTGTGACTATGATCATGCCAAGACTTATGTAGTTTCCAACTATGTTCAAGAATTCCATTATTAAAATAGAAGGACTACTTTTTTGAGCATATTTTTTTTAAAAAGAAAAGAAAATTAAACCGAGAGGTAACTATGACCAAGTGATCAATATACAACAACCAAACATTTATCCCATTAGGTGGGTCGGCCAGATGGATAAAAAAATACTAACAATAGGCATGATTTGAAAGTAATGGTCTGTAAGGATACGGGTTTGCTCCTGCAGTTAGAAATGCAGAATCCAGGTCTTTAGTGACAATAGGCATTGTCTCTGGCTCTAATACTCCACCAATATAACTGAACAGTAGATTATTCTGCAATGCAGAATTCAAGTTATGTTAGTCCACATAACTCAATGTAAATGGAACTAATAGGATTCTCTGCACTTTTCAGAGTATAAAATTATCAAAACTTTCTATTTAAGATATAGAGAATTAGAGATATAGCAATTAGAGCAGTGGTAAAATAGCTGAGATTCTGTATGTGATAATCGATTAACATTTTCTTGCTTAAGTAACTATGATGGGAAAAAATAAATATGATTGATAAACAAATATTTTTGCCTAGGCCTCAATGAATTTAAATAATTTTTTTCATATTCAGTCTGATAACTTCTTATATGAATAACAAGATAATTTAAGATTTGAATCATTCTATAACTTCTATGGTCAATACTTCAAATCTAAACTATTGACACAAATTTCCAGAAGAATGTTGGAGAAACAAGGAATAAGGATCCTCTGTCCCTTAAACTCCTCGTCTCTCTGTCCTGCATCAATCAATGTTTCCCAACAAATAAAAAATAACACTTCATTTTAATTTTATTTTACAAAAATAATAAATTAAATCCACATGTCTGGCTATAAGTGGGCGGGACAGGATTGGAGACACCAAGTTGGGACAGATCTCCATCCAAAAACCAGCCTAACATATAATGTCCCAAAATCAAAATAACTATCAAGTTGACTTGAAGCTATTCTACAAAAGTCAACAACACCCTCCAATGAATGGAATTAAACTCAGTTCTGCATAACACAATCTCAAATTTAAGCCTCTAAAATCACTGTCAACACAAAGGCAATTCCTTGTGTAAAAAAATTAATACTAATTGAAGAAAAAATAAATAAAAAGGATGATCTGCAAAACTCAGAATCTGCATGGAACAAATTGAGTTAGCAAAATAGATCATACCTTGTTTGTGCATAAGATTCAAAAGGGTTCAACAATCTAACAAGTGAGAGTACTGATGCTGATGCTTGAACAGACAGGGAAAGAACAAAACTTGGATATTCCCACTTGTTAGATGCCACATTGAAAAGCAAAGTAGATCATAAGATTGGACATTTATATTGGCATTAAAATATTGATGTTAATGTTTGGTAATGAAAGAGACTTAGTTGAAGAAAATCAAAAAAACAAAAAACATGGCTAGCTTTATCTTCCAGCTTGTGTGGACCCCACTAAAGTCACTTTCTAGTTGTTCACCTTTTCATATGTAATGTGGGTATTACACTGACCAGACCGAAAAACAAAAAAAATTATAATTTTATTCATTAATGGAGAAACAAATACTTAAAAATTTAATGAGAAATACATATATATTCATTTGATTATAATAAAATTATATTTATTGTCATTAAAAAATAAAAAAATTATACATTTGTTTCTCCATTAATAGAATAATGTTAGTTCATAAAGAAGGTATCCTCATGGAAACCAATACGTATTTCTAATGACTTCCAATGATTTCTCAGATGGCTCCTAGATTTTATTTATTTTTACAATTTGGTGTTGTGACATTGAATTTTTAGGAGAAAATTCATTTGGGTTAGTCCCATTATATTGTAAATTTCATCATTTCAATAGTTGAGAATATATGCGGGGTTAGATAAAAGAGGAGGGATCCACTTACTTCAAGACTAAGTGGAAAATGACTTACTCCACATCTTAACCATTCATTCTTGAGAAATTCAATGGTTTATATGTACTTACCAATTAAAATCATTGGATTTCTCAAGAATAAATGATTAAGATGTGAAGTAAGTCATTTTCCACTTACTCTTGGAATAAGTGGATCCCTCCCCTGGATAAAATAAGAATATTACATCATATTAGTCAAATATAACATTAACATTTAAATAACCATCAATTTAGTTAACAAAAAGAATTCAACGTGTGATGAGCACTTTTAAACTAGATTCATTTAAGTTAGTCATCATTAACATTTACTCTTTTATTTTGTTTCTATTTCTTGTCTACAAGTTTCAAGAAGTATATTTGTTTGCATATTTACATACTTTTTACTTATATATTTTAAAATTTTAATATGTGAAGAAAAATACTAAAAAATATTGAAATAAAATAATTTAGTTATAGAAGATATTCGTTGATTTTCACTGGTGTTTAGTCGATTAAAACATGATTTAATCAATTAACAGAAAACTCTAGTTAATTGATTAACATAAGGCTTAATCGATTAACTTAACTAGTTTTCTTGAAAATCTTTTGTTTTTGATACAACGAAATGCAGTGATCAATTTGTTCTTGCATGCACTTTATGAGTTCAATTAATGTGATTAATCAAACAATGACACTTATGCAATAATCCTAATATTTATACAAGCCAAGATATAGGAAATTGATAATTGTGCAAATGTAAAAGAGTAAGGATAAGAGAAAATTGACACATCGATTTAAATTGGTTCGAATGCCGACCAGTGAAATCTACATCTAGTCTACCCCGTCTTATCTAGGAGATTTCTTTACAAACACTTCTTCCACCAAGAACCTCTTGGACCTAGATTCTAGCGGATACCACACCACTTCTAGCCTAGGATTTCTTCCTGAATTCCTCTCTTCTTCTAAGGTGATTCCTCACACCCCAAGAGACGAATTACAACTTGATCGGCCTTCTATGTACATAAATCTTGCACCATAGTTGTGCTAATCATACACTCAATTCAAAATCTAAAATTTCCTTTGATAAATCTCATAATATCAAAAGGGATGAGATTCACGTACTCAAATAGTAAGTTTAAAAAACTTACTCAACATCTTAAACTTAGATTTCCTTAAAATTGATGACTAAGTTGTGAAGTAAGTTTTTTAAACTTACTCTTGGAGTAAATAGATTATCACTCATATCAGAATGTGAAGATGATTGATTATGAGATGCAAAGATTTTGTAAAATCTTTGATATGATGAATGTTTGCAATAACTCTTCAAAGATTCACAAACTTTCTCTTATCTTGTCTTAAAAGTTTATAGCTCACTTTTTTAGAAAACTCTCTACCTTTCTCTTGAAAATTCGTTGTAAAATCTTGTGTATCAAAAACCTTGTTTGCTCATGGGAGGGCGGGCGGGCAGGGCGACCTATTTTGTCATCTCTACTCATCAGTCATTTGATATTTGAGGTAACAACTAACATTATGCTTTTTAGTCCCAACTTCCTCAACATCATATTTCTCTCAAGTGCATACCAAATTAATTTAGCAGACTTTTATGAATTGTAGTAATCATAGAGATCATCAAACAACTCATTCAATATGAAATTCTTACACAAGTAATCATTTTCATTCAAGAGAGCTATCTCATTAGCTAGTTTATCCTTATAATCTTTTTCAGCTTTTTTCGTCACCATTTGGACATTAGTCTTCTGAACACGGGCAACTTTGCTCATGGTAAGAAAGAATTTCATCTTATGTTGTGACAGTTTAAAATTTGTCTCATCAAACCGAAATGGTTTGTTAAGGTCAAAGTTACTCGACCCAATAATATTTTTTGTGAATGTAATTGTAGTAGAAAACATCTCAAATTTGTTGTTTATGTGACTTATAACAATTCTAAATGGTACAAAAGAAATATTACTACCTGAGTCACAACCATGTTGTTTTCTTTAAGACTCATGACAATGTCCAAAAAGTGCAAGCAGACTATCAATCATGTCGTCCACAGGATAAAACAACTCAGTTCTCTTTTTTCGAATTCTTAATGCATTGTAAGAATCGATCTCGAATAAACCCATAATCTGGTTACAAGTGATAGTTCTCAAAATACCCATAGTATGACTATCCATGTCAATTCTCGAAATTCCCATCACAAAACTCATTGCACCCTTTTGAATAAACCCTTTAGAGTGCATTTGAAGGCTTATAAACCCTTTAATATGTCTCCTTCATTTGGAAGATTGGGAGTTTTTTCTTTTCACATCAAAAGTCCCCATAATAATGGTGCATTAATTGAGGCAAGTTCCAACAATATATACAGCTAAAATTGTACCATACTATCACCTAAATATTCAATTTGATTTTATAAGAGGTCAGTGGTATCATACTTTCATACATCACTATCAATACTCTACAATGGGGAAACATAAACGTGTTGAAAACTTGGAAAAAAAATATATTTAAAACCAGCTACATAATAATGGTTTTTGAGAGCTGACTTGTTCTTTTAACTAATTAAAGCTAATTGACATACTTTTGTGTTCCAAAAATTCGTGTTAAAGACTTATTTTATTATTTATTTACTCTTGTAATTTTTTATACCATCATTATATTATATAACATTTATTTGAATAACAGTTAATGATTATTTTAATAGATGAATCTTGATACACCAACATTATTAAAAACTATTATATTGTCAATAACTAATTATTAACTATAAAGATATTATAATTAGTGTGTTGTGAGGCATTGTCATTTCTATCAACTTACATTCTTATTGTTTTGGATAAAGTGTCCAATATTTACTTTCCATGCTATAAATATCAAATATTATAGATTGTAGTTTTTTGGTACATAATGTGAGTAATTTTATGTATTATTTATAAAAACATATTGTGCATTCAAAAATGAAATTTTATAGGAAATATGCAACATATAGTATCACGTGATATAGAAGATAAAATTTATTTCGAATTAGTAATGTTGAAATATAAAATATCATGGTCTTTCCCCTCCAAATAACCAAAAAAAACATCTAATAGAGTTCTAATTGAATTACTATTTACAAATATGAAGTAGTAAATGATAAAAAGATAGAACTAATCTCAAATTAGTAATGTTGGTTTCTCAAAGTAATGAGGTTATTATTATTATTAGAGAATAATGTATCTCCTCATACCAGAAGATAATTTATCTCCTCCAGCTAGTAAAAGAATGACATGTGTATTGTTTTATTTAGTTCTAGAAATATTTTTGTAGAAAATAATTAAATGATACACATGTCACGATTTTACTGACTGAATGAGATAATTTATCTTCTTATACCAGAAGATACATTATTCTCTAGGATGTGTGAAGAGACAACTTTATCACCTAAAAACAAACAAAAGACACTTCATCCTAAATTGACAATGTTACTACTAATGTACTATTCTTGTATGGCATGGTCATGGATAATTCATCTAATTGTATTATAAAAGTCTAATTTGTCAGCTAATTGTATTTAAAGGTCAAGCACCAATATTTAATTAGTATGAGCACTTATGTATTGTGTGAGACAATCACCCATTCAAAAACAAGATAAATTTCATACTTATAAACTATGAAAATACTTTTAATTAACATAAAAAATGCAACATAAACATTTAAGCAAGAGAACAACAACAATTTTGATTTTTTTGTATAACTAAGAGTATCTCCTTATTTTATGAGTAAAAAACTAATCTATTTCAAAATGTGTAGTTGATCTTCCTAATAAGTGTCGCTCACAAGAATCGTACATTTTACTTAATTTGATATTTGAAGATCTATTAAGGTCTTACACCAATAGAACAATGTCTCATTGGTATATGAGCATAATGCAATGTAATATAATATAAGAGCCTCAACTAAGAACCAAATTTAAAACACTTCTTAACATTTTTTTCTATTAACTACCAAAAGTATCTCATCATCCTATGAGTAAAGAATTAATCACTTACGAGATGTGTGACTATTTCTCCCAATAAGTAACGCTCTCATAAACCGAATCATTAACCTTTTAGTCTTTTCAGGGATCTAATAGAAACCTTACATCAGTATACCAACGATTTTTCATGTACCGTCAATGTGTGCTCAAATGATATTTTAAATTTTCATTCTATTACTTTAAACACCAAAATATATATTATATTGGTTCCAAAACTTTTGATATTTAATGTTATGCAAAAAAATTAATAAGTCAATAAATAATATAAAAATTAAATTATCACCATTAAATTTTCATATATTTCTGCAATTAATTTCTTCTCATAAATTTGAAAAGAGTAATACATTAAAAAGTGAAGAGAAAAAAGTTCAATCTTAATTCTACATTTATAATGAATTTTTTACCAAGAGATGTACATGAAAATTAGAGAGAAAATTTTGAAAAAAATGAAAAATATCAATAGATATGTAATAAAATAACTATTTATATTGAGTTTATAAAATATGGAGAGATATGTAATAAATAACAAAATCAAAATATCAAAAGTTTTACATAAGTGAGAGTAATAAAGTTGAAAATTATACCGTTGATGGCGGATTCTTGTTGGAAACATAGGTTTGCACATGCTCCTTGTTTTTATGAAATTGTGCTGAAAAGTTATCAACAAAACTACAGCAATAATTACCGTCACATGAATTTAGAAACCCATAAAATCCCAAAGTTCCATGTTGTCTCTTGAAATTCTCAAGCACAAACATCTTGTTTTTAAGCATGCAAATTAACTTTTGACATGTCCCAAATTATAATTCACTTAAAAACACATCTCTCTATTAACACTACATGACCACATCAAAAAGGGAGTAGCATCTCAACTTTATATTTTCTGATACATTAATATTATATTCTTCTACTAATCCTCTTACCCACAAAAAAGTGATATATGTCACTTGTAAATCAATTTCTGATAAATAAAATATCACTTTGTGACACATGTCAGTTGTTTGTGGGTAAAAAGATTACTAGGATGATATATCATTTTCTTTTCTAATAAATGATATATGGAGTGATATTTTTAGACATAAGATATGGTACGGTAAAAAAATTGCAAGAGAATAATTTTTTATGTTATTTCTTCCATAATGAATTCAAGCTTGAGTACAAATATTTTGGTCTGCAATCCACGAGAATTAACAAAATAACATTTTTTTTCTTTTGTTATTTTGGGCACGCATAGAAAGCAAGACCAACACACTGATCATTTCATATAATGAATAGCAACTTTGAGAATAATATGTAGGATAATGTTTTGTCCAACATTGAAAATGATAAATGTGATGATGATTGATATAACATGATAGAAGAGAGAAGTAAGAATTTAGTAAAGGTGTAAAAGATAAGATAGAAATAAATTGCTAAAAATATAAGGTTTGAATTATGTAGGAAAAATTATTAGATTAATATTTTAAGTTATTTTTTGTTTTGAAGTTATTCTTACTAGCGTGTCGACAGACACTTTGTATCTGCCGACCCGCATTCTTATTTTATTATATTAAGTATTCAATTTTTATATATTTTATTTTATACAATTAGAATGTTTTTGTATTAAGAATACTTTATGTTAAAAATGTATTTATTATAATTTATTTAAGGTGAGATAGGTGGTTAATGTGTTAATGATAGTTACTCAGGATTTTATGATTTTTTTTTTGTAGAAATTTAAAAATGTAAGGGCAAAATAGGAAACAAAAATTACACCATCATGGTTGGTTATTTTATGTTTTCCCTTTATATTAGTATAGATAGATAAGTGTTTTTTTATTTCAATTATATCATTTAATTTTCTTCGCTTTACGAATTGATCCTTCAAATGGGTTCTAGAAGTTGTATTTCCATTACTTTTAACCTTAATTTTTTTTTATTCGTACAAGTTCATAAAAGCAATAGAGAAATTTTGTAGATTTTTTAATTCTGAACTCAATGATACAAAAATTGTGAATTTGAATTGAGAATAGTAAAGTAAAACATGTTGGTAGTAGGAAAATAAAATAAAAATAAATTGCATGACTAAATTGAAAACAAAAAGTGTTAAATATGATCGGAAAATTTACTTTTTTTAGTGTACTTTGACTTTTAAATTACAGTTTTAGTGTAGGTTTCGGAAAATTTACGAAACTAGTGTATTTTTTTTTGGTATTTGTGGACATCATCCCAACTTTTCCATTTTTTACGGGGATTCGTGGACCACATCCTGCTTTCCCATTTTTTGCAGGGATTAGTGGACCAATCACAGCTTTCCCTTTTTTATATATTATAATATAGTTTATGTTGGAATGTTTTTTATATATAATTATATAGTTTATAATTAAATTAAGGTTTTATTTATTTAATTAATTAATTTTATTAATTAAATTAATTGATTAGTTAGAATAATAATTAAATTAATTAATTAATTTTATTATTTAAATTAATTTATTAATGTTATTAATTAATTTAAATTTCCTATTACCATGTATTAATTTTTAAATTTATGACTAGTAACACATAAATGAGGAATAATAACAACATAAAAAGTTGTGCATGTTTACATACTATTTTCTCATTAAATTCCATTTCTTTTCCAAACAAAATTAGTTTATAATTAGTTTATATGATGTTTAAATAAATAAAAAAATTGCGTTATAATTAGTTTATATGATGGTTAAACTATTATTTTGTTTGGAAAGGAAAGGATATTTAATGAGAAAATAGTATGTAAACATGTACAACTTTTTATGTTGTTATTATTCCTCATTTATGTGTTACTAGTCATAAATTTAAAAATTTAAAAATTAATACATAGTAATAGGATATTTAAATTAATCAATAGCATTAATAAATTAATTTAATTATTATTCTAAATAATCAATTAATTTAATTATTATTCTAAATAATAAATTAATTTAATTAATAACATTAATTAAAACCTTAATTTAATTATAAACTATATAATTATATAAAAAAAACCTTCCAACATAAACTATATTATAATATATAAAAAATGGAAAGTTGGGATGTGGTCCACTAATCCTCCAAAAAAGGGAAAGCTGAGATATGGTCCACGAATCCCTGCAAAAAATGGAAAAGCTGGGCTGAGATCCACGAATACCAGAAAATATACACTAGTTTCGTAAATTTTCTAAAATCTACACTAAAACTGTAATTTAAAAGTCAAAGTACACTACACTATGATTGATTATGATTGGTTCCTATCTTAAATATTTTCAATTATGCTACTTAAGATTATGTTTACTTTGAATTATAGCTTGGGTTTCAAGCAATTGCCAATTTTTCTGTTGTATAAATTCTGTGCATTTTGCCGTTGTACAAAATTAATTTCCAATAATAAAAGTTCAATATTATTTTTTTCTCTTTTACTCTTTCAATTCCCATTTTTCTTTCTTGCCGAATTGCTAAAAACCCAAGAAAAAAATTACATACATGAGTAGTTTACTAGTTTTGCCTATTATATATTGATTATTTTATTAGTTTTGTCGATTACAAACACTAGCAAGATCATCCAAAAGTATATTACCACAATATTAAAAATAGAGATAATGAAAATAATCATAAAGATACGGACGGTGGATAATGCACCAACAATATAAAAAGTATTATATTGTTAATACAATATCCTTTTCTTATTGCAAAATCTATTGCTCACAAGGTTCACTACCAAATCATTATAAATTGATTCTCTTATGTTATTTTTTTTCATGCGTAAATTGGTCAAGATTTATAAAACTTAGTTGTAACACATTTGCTTCTCCCCTCTAATAAGACTATGATATTGAACAATCGTACAAACAATTTACAATTATTAGCGTGTTGAGAGGTATTGTCGTGTCTGTCAACCCGCTTTCCTATTGTTTATAATGTGTACTTTACGTACAATAAATATTTAATATAGTAAATTGTGTTAAATATTGTAATTTGCAGTTGAATATATTCGATTGAGGTCATGCGAGCTAAATTAAAATTAGAAAATTATACCATTGAATTATATGGTTTTTTTTTGTAGAAGTTAGAATATAGTGATGCCAAAATTGGGAATCACAAATTATACTATGATAGGGTAGTTATTTTATGTTTTGACTTTATTAATAAAATATATAGATAAAACAAAGTAATATGGAGTAAAAATCACAAAATTTAAATCCTTACGGTTCCTACATGATTTTCCACATTCTTAGTTTGAAAAAAAAAATCTTATATTCAAGGGGTACAACTTATGACATCAGATCATGGGTTCAATTTCTCCACTTGTAAAATAAGGCTACATACAACTATCTTCTAAGTAAAAATCTCGTGCATTGAACCACTTTTTTTTATCATTTCCATACTGCTTAAATAAAAGTATAGATCAAATTATTAAAAAACCTAGAACACAAACTAAAATCATTATTTAATGATCAAAGATTCTCCCCATTAATAAAGAGACAAATGTTTATTTCCCTCTTTGTTTATAATGGCAACAATGAAATTTTATTGTATTAAAATGATAAATGTGTTATTAAAAATTTGTATTTTTCTTTGTTTTTTAAAGCACTTACATCTTTATTTAAGAAGATCCTAACTTGTTTCTCCCAAATATCATTTTCAAACCTACTTCATAAGCATTGATCATTTCCTCATTGTTGAATGAGTATACAATAAGTGCAAAAAGTGAGTGTATAATTTCACATGAAAAATAATATATGCCCAATGCTTTTCTAACCAGTTACCACTACCATTTGTTCTATCATTCCTCAACTACAACTGCCATATCACTCCATCATCTTTACAGCATAATAACAAACATTCCATACCATGCTCAATTTTGAAAAATGGTGCTGCAAATGCATATCTTCACTTGAATCAAAATGAGATCTAGTCATGCAGAGGAGTATTGTTGTTTTCAGTAATTTAAATTACGGACCGCATCACCTAATGCAGCTGCAATATTGCGATTGCGGTGACCACCACAACCGCAATTGCGGTGTGACTCCAAATCGGGCTGCAACGCAACCGCATTTGGATAGCATCATGTCGCATCGGTCCGCATCAGGCCGCATAAGATTCAAAAATATTGTTTTAATCACAAAATAATTCACAACGCACCGGCCACAATCCACATCGCAACAGCCGCAATAGCAATAACCGCAACCGTTACCGCAATCGTGATCACAATCGCAACCGTTACCACAATCGTGACCACAGTCGCAATTTAAAACACTGATTGTATTGTATGCACCAAGAAACTGTTTTTAAATCCAACTTGCTGCCAATTTTTTCAGTGAAATCTAAAGGATAAAACTTGAACATCAATGGTTTTCCAGCTACAATTCAGTTAGTGCTCAATATATGCTTGTCAATATAGCATTAGAGATAAAACATCATGCACATGAGTTCAGAATGCAGTCAATGATCTATAACAAGATCAGTCCCTTACAAATAAAACCCTTGACATATAACCTAGCAATCGCTCCCAAGTAGGCGGTACCGAAGTTTAGGATGACAATAATTTATACTACACAGATAAATGCTCAAAAATAAAAAAGATTACCCAAAATTTAAAACATTCATACCATTAATAATCAACAGTGACAGTATAAAATATAGATAACAATCACCATCAATCTAATGCATAACTAAACAATTACTCAAGAAAGATGATGCCAAACAAGGTGGTTGCCTGTGAATTGCACAGCGACCGAAAAAGGAAAAGCAAAAATGTTTAAATACAGAAGAACAAAAACTAAAAAGCTATGGTGAGCAGCAAAGTATACAGCAACACAGGAATAAAGTAAAAACAAGGGAGCTCAAAAACAGTGCAGAGCACAAAACTAGGTAGTCAATGACCGATAGCAGAGCATAGATTAGCGGCAAACCCCAAAAATGCAATTCCGGGATGGCCACTATGAGTGTATATAATTTATATACTACACATATTTTTGTTTTGGTCGCCATATACTACACATATAAATGCTCAAAAGAAGGAGGGGAGGGGTTCATAAGCTTTTGAACCAGTATGAAATCACAAAAAGAGGAGGGCGGAAATATCTAAAACATTAAAATTAGGGCTTGCCAAGTGTTTTTAGTAAGGGGAAAATAGGCTTTCAGCCATAAAAACATGGTTTTGTTTTCACAAACTCAACAAAGCTGCAATTCTTGTAAAACTGCTGCAACTGAGCTGCGATTGAGCGCAACAGATGTCTGCACATGGAAGGGCCAGAATGCAAGCTTCCTCTGCGACCCCGGCATAATTGCGTGTTATAGACGAACTCGGCACAGAACAGTGAAAAGAAGAAAGGTTCTGTAAACAAAGGGCTTTGAAGAGCGCTTTGCACACTAGACTCACCATAACACAACTAGGATACAGGAAAATGGCTGAGTTTGGCACAAAAAAATGCCAGACTCTGGGAATATTAAGCCTTGGTTTTGTGAGGGCTGGGGAGCATGAAAAGAGAGTAGGGGTCTTAACTGGCCGAAGTTGGGTTCATAACTTCAAATGAGTTATTCTCTAACAAAATTCAGGAAACTACTAAAATGTCCTAATAAAATGTGAAACAGCTACAAAAATTGGGGATTTCTTCCTCGGATCAGACAGCATTAGTGAAGTACATGCAGCTGCGATTCACATAGATAGTGGTTGCAATTGGCTGTTCCACCAAAACATGACGCGGCGAGTTGGGTGTCATAACCACACAATGCGACACAATGCGACGTGGTGGTATGATTTTCCGCCATTTGTAACAGCACTAAACCAAACATTCCAAAAACATCAGGTTCTCTAGCATATAATGTTGGTTTGTACTATTGATGGAATCACAAGTTCAGTTAACAAAAAGGATGACTTATGTGAATGAAAAAAACAGTACACCCATCTCAGATTCATCCAGATCCACTTCCACACCGAATAAAACACCGAAACTTCACACACCCATTGCCCAAAATGCCAAAAAGCAAACATTTTTATTGAAAATTGAACATTAGAAATCAATCCACAACACAACCATCAATTTTACAACACCAAAAACATTAAGATTATACTATACACATAGTACTGAACCAACAACAAGTACATGCAATAAATAAATAAATAAAACAAAAATAATCACCGTCTGGTGCTATCATAATCAACAACTTCATTATCAGCAAGGGATCGAGAGTGCTGAACGATGGCACGGCCAATAGAATTGATCCAATCCTCTTTCTCCTTATCAGAGTCAGCAAGAAAGAACATGGTGGAGTTCGGGGTCGAGAGTTCAAAGGCTGAGGGTTTACGGAGAACGTCCTCGGCACCCTTCACGGTGAGGCAGTCGGAGACAGGGATCACGCCACGGGGGATGCCGGAGGGTGATGCGGCGGTGGTTGGGTCTTTGAACCAGAAGAGCTTGCCTTGCTTGAGGACGAACCAGCGGCGGCGCCAGGTTTTGATGTAATCGCCTTGCTTTGTGAGCCAACCGGTTCGTTCTGGGTTGGACCAGAATTCGATGCCATGGTAGTCTTCTGGGTTTGGGTCTTGACCTGTTGCTAATCGCCATAGATTCTCCATGTTCCACAAATGGAACTTGCTATGCGGGATTCGATTTACTCTTTCTGATGCTGAGTGTCTTATAAGTACTTTCCAATTTATAAGTCTCTAAAAACCGATTTGTGTTCCCCTGTTAATTAAAACCGGAATCCGTTAGGTAATTATATCTGTTAAAATTAATTAAAATTGGTCAAAAGTGATTATATCGGTTGATTTTCATGTGAATCTATCGGTTATATTAATTTTTAATGAAAATAAAAAATATTATTTTTATTAGTTTTTTAATATTAATATATTATATATGTATATTCAACTTTGGTTTAATTAGTAAATCATCAACTAAACCGCTATATAAATATAATAATATCTTGATCAATTGATAACTGATACAATATTAATAAGAATAAAATATTAATAAGAATAAGTGTCACCTAATATACATAGCTGTCCGCTTAATAAGTATATTGCTTTTAACAATGAAAAGAGTTAATTTATCTATGCATCCAATAAAACCGACACTTTGAAAGCAACAATAAATCAAGTTGTTTATGTGTACACAATTTCCATTTTAAATAAATATCCTTCTGTTTAATAAATAAATTTAACTAATTTCAATTATATTAAAAAAATTAGTTGAAAATAATTGTTTTGATTTAATAAAAATATATAACTAATTAAAATAATTATTCAGCATGTTGGAAAATTATTTCAATAAAAAATAATATTGAAAACAATAAAAATAATTATATTTACTTATATTTGAGACATAAAAAATGATATTTTTTGCTTAGTCCAAATTAGAGAAAATAGGATATTGTTAAGCAATGTTATTAAAACCGTACCGGTTATCAAACCGGCAGGGTACTGGTATAGTAGTACAGTGGTTCAACCGGTTCTCTTGCGTGTCGGTATAACAGTCGTGCCGTACCGGTTAGGGATCCGATTCGCCGGCCGGTACGGCACAATTTTCATTACACTGTTGTTAAGTGTTAAAAGTTAGTTGGGGCAATATTTAAGTATTCAAAAAAAAAACAGTTAGTTTAATTTTTTAATGTAAACTTTATATTTTGGGTTGTTTAAATATTGAGTAATGATATATTGTCATACTAAATCCTTATAGTAATCATCTTACCTATAAAAAAGTGACATATGTCACAAAGTGATACTTTATTTATTAGTGATTAGTTTATAAGTGACATATATCACTTTCTTATAGATAAAAAGATTAATATAATGATTTAGTAGGATAATATAACATTTTATTTAAATGTTAGAGGAAGGCTAATAATCCAAATAAATAAAGTATTAAATGAAATGTATGGAATAAGATGAAAGGCCAAGATTCAACCCCTACTTGTGATAAACACATTATGAAAGAAATATGTGTAACATAAGGGTTGTGCCCTAATAAGTTGTCCTTTGAGTATGGAAGTTCTATCTCCTAATATACTTTCTTTAGTCCAACTATGAAACACTTTTTACAATGCAATTTGTTCCCAACTAACCTCTCTCACTTTTGGAAAATGATGAACAAAATCCCAAACTTGTTGGCATGTGAACATATAAGTAGAACCATCATTCTCATCATTTTTATCATAAAGCTCATTTTAATTCTTCTCAATGATCTTCCTAAAGGAATCGATGGTGATAATCAGACCATGTATTTTCCACAATTTATTTCAAGGTGAAAGCCTTTGCATCTTCTATACAATAAGGATATGTTTTTACTTTAGTATGTGGAAAAAGAAGAGAAAGAAAATGAAGGAAGGGAGGTTGAGGAAAAATAAAGTTTTCTCTCATTTGGTTTAAGGGAGTATGAAGAGAGGGAAAGAAAAATGTGTAGGACCCACTAAATATTTTTCTCCTCCCAAGTAAGGAGAAAATGAGAGAGGAAAATATACCAAGATCTGTTATCTTAAATTGTGTTCAAAACCATGTCTCATAACAATGATATTGAAACAAACAAATAAAAAATAATGAATATTATATTTTCTTAATTTATATGAATATCTTCATTGATCCAGGACATGATTTGAAACATAATTTTGGACGACAAATCTTTGTCCAGGGAAGAGTGAGGAATAAACAATCACTTATTTATTTCTTTTTCTATACAACCAAACAACACTAAAATTTACTCTATTTCCCATCTCTTTCTCTCTTTTAATTATTTTTCTCACATGTTTCTTTCTTCTTATTTTCTTCCTCCAACCAAATGAAGCCTCAAATGTGCCTTAGTAGTGAAAATCATTGATTTTCCATATCAACATTGCCATTATGACAGTTTTATTTCGTGGAGATATCATAAGTTAGAGCGCCACAACTCTGCAACTCTTTTAGATCATAAATTAAGAGTAGTAAGTAGATATGTATAATTTAGGAGGATAGTAATTCTTGAAACTTCAAATATAAGTCAATCCAAATAATTTATTATAAAGACAAAAATTATTATAAACAATATGATGATAAACTTCAATAATAACTAACATAATAAACATAAACTATAGATAAATTTAAATAAAATAAAATTAACTAAATCCTAAATAAGATCAAACTATAGATAAATGAAACCTCACATCAATATGTTTGGTCCTATCATGATACATCTTATTCTTTGCTATGCAGATAACACTCTAGGTGTCATAATGTAGAGGAGCTCTCCCTTGCACATTGTCTAACAAATTTACTAGCCTCATAAGTCATAAGGCTTTTCTAAAAGCTTCACGACGTGTCATGTTGTGGATATAGAAACAACACACCAAACTAATGATCTTCACAAAATTGACCCACACACAAGATGAAAACAAACCCTATTATAAATCTTTTATCATTTAAGTCACTTGCATAATTTGAATCAACATAACCAATAACCAAATACTTATTATGTTAGCTGCTAAAGAAGATATAGAGATATGGAGCCCATTCAGATATATGAAAATCTACTTGACATAACATTGCTTCTTCCTCTTATTGTTTATAGCATATTGAAAGAGAAACTAATTTCTCTAGAAGAAATTGATATATAGAGCAACTAAAGTCACATCTCTATAAATGTTTCATAGTATACTAGAATAACAAATATTTAAGTAGATATGGCTTTAGTTGGTATAAACAATTTTAGAGTAAGAAGCAACTACAAAAAAGTGATACATGTGTCACATTAAATTAATTATTAATAAATAAATGATTATTTTATGACACATATATTACTTTTCTTATGATGTAAGAGGATTTGTGTCAGTAGAATATTATACGATATATCTGCATAAAACAGTGTTAATGCATTCAGGGCTGGTGAAATTAAAAAAAATGAGAGAAGGCGCAACAAGCTTTGAATAATTTATGGTTTGTAATTCTATTGTCCATATGGATATTTAGAAACTAGATGATTTTTATCAAGACCAATTTGGCATAATTGTGCAACTCTCATGAACTGAAATCCTTTCCAGTATTGCACTTAAATTCTGACGTATGTCGTCAAAAAAATTTAAGGATCCATGTTTTTTATTATTTTGAAATTAAATAAATTAAAAATTTATAAATTTAGTTACCCCTACATTCTAGTATTGCCAAACTCTTGGAGTATATAAAACAATGTTAGAACTGTGTTTGTAATGGAGACAGAATACCCCATACTCCTCTTTAATAAATTGTAATATTTGTTGAGAAAAAATTACAATACAGGGACATGATTAATTAGAAAAAAGAAGCCAAGATTAAGCAACGACTAAAGTTTGTGAAAGATAAAATCATGCAAGATTATAGTCGGATACATTATATGGTTTTTATGTGACATTAGACAATTTAATATTCACTATGATCAGCAGGCTCAATTATTGCATCATATATTCCGTACTGAATTTATTATATCTAGCTCCTGTAGAATGAAGAACAAGCGAATAAAAGGGAACTAATTTGAAAAATAGAGTAAAATTAAGTATCCTCAATCATATTGCATATAAGAAATTTGATTAAAAAAAGTAAGACATTTTGATATTATTTTTTTACATATAAGTATATGTCCCAACTTGTTTAAAACTTTTTTTCTTCTTTTATAAATACCTTACATACTATTGTCTTTGAATGGAAACTTAACTGAAATTTATATCAATTTAGTCTTTAATTAGCCCATTATGATTATTGAAAACACTTCAATATCCATTACAACAAGGAACTAAGAATTAAAATACATTATTAGTGTGATTAAATTCGGTTATTAATTAGCATCCAATTATTCTTCCCCACATTTTATATTTTGTCCAAAAGGAAGCTCATGAGTTACAAGATTATTGATTCTTAGTCGTTGGATATAGTGCATAATCAATCACTTGCTGTTAATCCATTCTTGTCTAATTATAGGGCTTAGAACAAGCATCATTGTCTCTACAATTTTTACCTCACACACCCTTTGACCTCACCATAATTCAAGTCTTTGTTTTAGAATTTAGTCTCTATCAAGAACCTTTATGAAATCAATGGAAGGTAGAATAATAAGTAGTGGTGGATATGTTGCAATTCCAATTCATGGGAGTGAAAATATTAAGGCTATAAACCCTTCTATGTTTAGGTCAGGTTCTTCTTTAACAGCCATAGACAGGTTCTTATGGACTCAACAAAGCCACTTTCCACAGAAGCAACAACAACAGCCTCATGTTAATGTTGCAAAGAACACTCATGCAAGTGCTTTTGATGATGAATTCTATAGGCTTACTTGCTCTGTTGGTGGTTCAACCTATAGGTTTGTGTGGCCTAATTACACTCAAGAAGGGAGCTTCTATGATGAATTCATAGCAAATGAAGATTTGAATTGGTCACACCAGTTTCCTACATTGTGTCAAAATGAAGATGTTAAAGTTTTAGGGAAGAATGTGAAAATGGTGGGAAGAAGGCCTAAGAAAGGGTCATATGTGTCTTTGATCAAAGGACAGTGGTCTGAAGAAGAAGATAGGTTGAGTACAATGAAAACTCTTCTGTCTTATTTATATGATTGATTCTCTTAATTTTTCACTAATTTTTTTGACATTTGATTTGTTATTTTAATTAAAGGAAATTGTTGAAGTTAGTGAAGCAATATGGTGTTACAAAATGGTCTCAAATAGCTGAAAAGTTGGAGGGAAGGGCTGGTAAACAGTGTAGAGAAAGATGGAATAATCACCTAAGGCCTAATATTAAGGTTTGTTACTCACACAATCCTTGCATTTTGTGCTAATTTTGTTCATGTTCTGTGTATATTTTTTTCTCTAAAAGACAAAAGTAAGTCTTAGCATAAAAAAAAAACTTATGGTGCTCCATGGTTAAATTAATGAATTTCCAATATGAATATCTTATCTTCACATTTTAGAAGACATGTTATAACAAATCAAGTTTAATATAGATTTTCAAGATCACCATGAAATATATATTTCCTTAATGAAAAATCTAGATTTAGACTCAGATTTTCAAGTATCTATATTTGTTATCTTCAAGATAATCAATCTACATGTGTTCTTTATATATCTTCTTAATTTCTTGTCTGTAAACTTGTTTAGTCAATATACATGATAATATTGATATTTTCATAAATGGGGTTTGAGACTTGCTTACCAAAGGTAAAGTTACAATTTTGTAATTAATCATTCATATTTTCCTATTTAGTAATCTACATATTGCTTTCTTTCCTCCAAAAAATCATGCTTGCATTGTTTACACTAAGATTGTTATTTTAACCCGAATACAGTTTAATGCCTCCTTCTGTTTTTTTTTGTTTAAGTCAATTTTTTTAATTTTACATTAAATAACTCTACAACTATTTGTGTGTAGGAGCAAATAAGAGTGTGATTTTTTGTATTTTGTTTTAAAAAATGTAAAAAAAAATAAGTTACTGATACCCACTTTATATGAAAAGAATGGTGATGAATCCTCTATTGTATCGGACCCTCCACTTTCCATCTAGAGATAATGATGTATCATTTAATTTTTTTTAACAATTCAGATTTTAATTTTTTTAATTAAAGTATTTTTTAAATTTTCAAATTATTCTCGGATTCCAAACCCGAAAAGAATTATATTGTTCCTTGGCTAATTTTCCAGAAAGATAGTTGGAGTGAAGAAGAAGAGAGAATCTTAGTAGAAACCCACTCAAAAATTGGAAATAGATGGGCAGAAATAGCAAAATGCATTCCTGGAAGAACTGAAAATGCCATAAAGAATCATTGGAATGCCACTAAAAGGAGACAGAATTCAAAGAGAAAGAACAAAAGGCCAACAACCTCAAATGGCAAGCCTCAACCAACAATTCTTCAAGACTATATCAAACACAAAACTCTTACCACATCAACAACTACCATTCCTTCTAGCTTTACCACAGAAATCTCACAGAACCTTGCAGCTGAAGCATCAACAAGCCAATTAAGTCTCTTGTTATCTCAACCTTCTGAATCTATTACCACTCAAAATGGCACTTCATCACCACCACTTATAGATGAGTTAAATGATTATGAGTTACTCTTCATGCAAGAACTTTTCAATGTTAATGTTGCTGAAAGTGTTAACCACTCCAAGAATGTGGGTTATAGCCAAACTAATAATGGTAATCAGCTTCTTACTGATGTTACTGAGTGTGGGTTTTTCTGTTCCAATACAAAGCCAAACAACATGTTCTTTGATGAGAGTCTCATCATTTCTAGAAAGACTACAACTCCCAACAATTACCTTGATCTCTATCTCTCACACTTGTTGAATGGAGCTGCAAGTTCATCTTCATCATCACTTTGCTGTGATTATGGGAATCAAAATCTGAACACTGATTTGAAGCTGGGAGACGATCAAGATTTTTCAGAAGAAAATAAGAAGGAGATGGATTTGGTAGAGATGGTTTGCTCCACAAGTTTTCCCACTAGCAGCTTCTGATATGATGAATCTGAATTTAGGTTTTCATCTTTGGAATAAATATCTTGGTCCAATGAAAATATCTTTGAAACACTGATTTAGTGAATGAACATTTTAGCTAATATCTTGAATGGAAAATAAAATGGATATTTCATCATGTTATGCTGTTATTGTCTAATGGTGTTACTCGATAGGGTTTGATGTGGTATTTTAGGGTTTTATAAACTGCAATGTTATTTGTTTACTAGCTTAGTTGTAGAACTTTCAATTGTTGAAAATAAATGTAAAAAATTTGACAACAATTTCCTAGTTTATTTGATGCATTGAGGGCAAATATTATTGAAATCCTATTCAAAAGTTCAATTTATGAAATACAATTAGCATATATGACGTACATAAGACGAGGAAATTTGCAGCATTATTTTATTTTGTGTGGTTCTTGCTAAATTATGTTAATTGCAAAAAAAAATCATTTTTTTTTGTAGAAGCTGCAATTTACATACTTTGTTTTCTTCACCAAAGTGATACAACATCTTTTTTGGACAAGTTTTTCATAAAAATGGACAATTGCAGATAAAGAATAAGGAAAATAAAAGAAATGGAAATAGATTTCCACACTTTAAACGTATTCCAAAATAAAAACATGTTATATTAATAAATAAATAGAAGCAAATGTTTATTTTTTTTTTTGTGTCAATATAATTTGTGATTTGAGATTCCTGGTAAATGTCCCTCTTTGTTCTATTTTGGACTCCTCTACGGGTTAACACATTCATGTTGTAAAAATAATTGTGTCGTAGTGATAATACTCTTATAATATGCAGCAAAATTAATGTGTAAGACTTTCCAATGGTTGTTCTACGTCATTATATTGGTTTAATAATTAAGGAAAAAATATTTTGTATAAATACAACTTATCCTTTTCTTAGTATTACCAATAATATTATCTTATTCTCTGAGTATGACACTATTTTTTTAGTGTGTGATTATCCCTTCTAGAAAGAGTTAGTTTTAGAAATCAAACTTTTGATCTTTTATCTATATGATGATTTATTGAAGTCTTAAACTAATATATCAATGCATTGTTGATACTAGAGTTGACATATGCCCATGTATATTAAATGTAAAATAGATGGATTTGAATTTAAATTATAAGAAATGAGTTAAAAATAGACCATTAAATTATTTGTGATTTTCAAAAATATATTGAATATTCAATTCATTCCTAACCATCAAATATATTGAATATGTGCCTTCTTACTCTTCTATTGCTGCTCCTTTGGGCATAAAATTTCATCTTAGGTTTAGTTTAATATCCATGATTAATGAGGGAGGTATTATTAATAAAGTAAGAACGTAGCTCTCAATGTATTAGGAGATGAGGACTTGGATGATTTTTATAAGCCAAAATAAATTAATTTTTATTGCTGACTTTGAACACAACAGTTAAAATAAGATACGATGAATGCAATAATCATTGTACTTACTAATTTAGAGTGTATTGGAATAGTAATTTAGATTCAAGGGTTCAACTACTATGATATTAGTATTTTCATTTTAATGATTTGTAGTGAAGTTTTATAATTTTGATGTTTATTTAGTTGTTTATAATTTAGTGAGAATATTGAAATGATTTAGAATATCACATTTTTTCTTCTTCCATTCAATCTCATGTGAATAAGAAGTTAGTGTAATTTTATTAATCTCAGTTGTCTCTGTTCAAGTTATAAGTCTTTATGTTTTAAACAAAACATAGTTGATAGCAATTTTAATTGATATTTTTGGGGCGTAACGTATATTAATATTTTATATATGAAAGTTGTTAGGAATGTATTTCTTATTATTATTTTTGGAAAAATGTAAAAAGTGTGACATTGAAAAAATAGATACATCTATCACAACTACTTCAACGGATTTATTTTTAATGACAATTGATTTTTTATGTGACCAAAGAAACTAATTGATATTTTAATGACACGTGACTTTCCCTGCGAAAAACTTTCCAAAGGATGAGGTTTTTTTGAGTAAGTTAATTGAGATACTTGGACTATGTAATTGTTTTAATAAGACTTTTTATTAAATGTAAATGTTAGGATTATATTTTTTAAATATTTTTCTCCTCTCCTGATGTAAATGTAAATGCTAGGATTACTTGGACTATTCATATACATATTCTTAAAACAAGATTTATTTTCTCTATTAATTTCTAACTGTCATTAATAATAAACTAAACAATCCATGAAAAGATAGTAGATTGAATATGCTCACGTTATTTTCATTTCTTATTTATTTATGTTGATTTTTAGTCTAATATTTATGCCACATTCAACTTATTAATGAGTAATGTATTATTAATAAAGTTGGGATATAACTCTCAAAGGAGATGTAGGACTTGAATTATTTTTTACGTGACAAGAAACTAATTTTTGTTGTTGGCTCTCAAAAGTTGAGATATAGTTCTCAATGTATTAATTAGGAGAGTAATGTATTATAGTTTGCATGTTTATTTAATTGTTTATGATTTAACGATAATATTGAAATGGTTTGCAAGATCACATTTCTCTTCTTCCATTTAATCTTATATGAGAAAGGAGTCACTATAATGTTAACGATCTCAAATTGTATGCTTTCAAGTTATAGGTGCATAACATATATTAATATTTAATATATGAAAGTTGTTACGAATGTATTTCTTTTATTATTATTTTGGAAAAAATATAAAAAAGTGTGCACATTCAAGAAAAATATATATCAATCACAACATATTTTTAATGACAATTAACTTTTTTTAACAATCCTTCCATGTCAGCTTTTCCCGAGGACATATGAATTTCCAAACTAAAAACTTTGTCAATATTAAGGTTATTTTTTCATAAGTCAATTAAGATACTTGGACTATGTAATTGTTCTAATAAGGAAATTTTAATTAAATGTAAATGTTAGGATTATAATATTTTTCTTGTGCTTTTCTCTTCTCCTACCTATGTACTTCCTTACCTAATCACAGATACATATTTTTAAAACAAGATTTGTATTGTCTATTAATTGCAATTGATCAATTAATAATACGCCAAACAATCCATAGAAATATAGTAGATTGAATAGGTTGATGTTATTTTTCTTTCTTGTTGATTTTTTGTCTAATATCTATGCCACATTCAATTGATTAATGAGTGAATTATTATTGATAAATTTGAAATGTAGCTTTCAATATATTAAGAGATTTAAGACTTGGATGATTTTTTATATGATAAAAGAAATTAATTTTTGTTGTTGCCTTTGGATACAATGATTAAAATAAGATATGAAGAAAATAAGAATGATCATAGTTAAAAATTTAGAGTGGGTTGGAATAATAATTTAAATTCAAGGGTTCAGCCATAAAAATGAGATTAGTATTTTCATTTTAATGATTTCCGGTGAAGTTTTATAGTTTTTATGTTTATTTAGTTGTTTAAAATTTAGGGAGAATATTGAAATAGTCTACAAGATCACATTTTTTATTCTTCTATTTAATCTCATGTGAGTAAGAAGTCAATGTAATGTTACTGATCTCAATGTTTGTGTTATGTTTGTGTTCAAGTTATAAGTGTGTAATCTACATGAATGTTTTATATATGAAAATGGTTACAGATGTATTTTATATTATCATTTTGGAAAAATATAAACAAGTGTGCACGTTGAAGAAAAAATATATATATAATGACAATTGATTTTTTAAACAATCCTTATAGGTCAGTTTTCCATGTCTTCTATGTCATTGGGAAAATCATAATTTGAAATTGAAATTGTCCATTAACATAAAACTTTGCCAAGTATTAAAGTTTTTTTTTGTGGCAGTCAATTGATATACTTGAACTATGTAATTGTTCTAATAAGCAAATCTTAATTAAATGTAAATGTTAGGGTTATATTCCATGTTTTTCTCTTTTTCTATCTATGTAATTCCCTACCTACTCACACATACATATTTTTAAAACAAGTGTTGTCTACAAATGGCAATTTGTCAATTATAATAAACCAAACAATCCATGGAAAGAAGATAGTAGGTAGAATAGGCTGATGTTATGTCTCTTAATTATTTATTTTTGTTGATTTTTTCTTAAATATCCATGTCACATTCAATTGATTAACTAATAAGGTGTTATTGATAAAGTTATGATGTAGTTCTTAATGTATTAGGAAATGTAGGACTTGGATGATTTTTTATGACAAAAGAAATTAATTTTTCTTATTGACTTTGGATACAATAGTTAAAATAAGATATGAAGAATGTAAGAAGGATCATACTTAATAATTTAGAGTGTGTTGGAATAATAATTTAACTTCACAGGTTCACAAGTAAAAATGAGATTAATATTTTTATTTTAATGATTTGTGGTGAAGTTTTATAGTTTTCCTGTTTATTTAGTTGTTTATGATTTAGTGAGAATATTAAAATGATTTACATGATCACATTTTTTATTCTTCCATTCAATCTCATGTGAGTAAGAAGGTGACTAATCTGTTCAAGTTATAAGTGCTTATGTTTTAAACAAAACACGGTTGATATGACTTTTAATGAATATTTTTGGGGCGTAATGTATATTAATATTTTATAAATATATTTTTATGCTTTAAACTTAATTGGTGGTTGAGTTATTCTCATAGATTTGAATGTAGTATTTTCAACAATGTCATTGAACTCAGACGACCCAATAATACCACCATATACCATCAAAGCATGATGATACTCCACAATGAAAATCCCAATTGCATGTTTACATATAGTTACTCCACTTTTGAGGCCCAGAACTTAAATTAAGAGTTGATTTTGCACTGCTCAAAGAAAATCCTACATAATTATGATTAATAAATATATTAACTTTCACACTTCATTGGTTACTATTAAGAGTTTAAGACTGGTTCTGGAATCATGACATCTTGGCTCTTGCAAAGAATACACCAGCAAATAGACCTGAAAATAGTGTGCATTATAGATAAAGGTTTAGAAGAAGATACCAACCCTATAAAAATATGAATTGTGAAAGAGTAGTTTTGATGAATTACCAAACAAAATACTGAATAAATTTGATACACTGAGAGGAACTTTGAAAACTAAAATGCCAGCAATGGAGATAGGAATCTTGTTTAAGGAACCTACAAGACTGTAAAGCAGACACAAACATATGAGAGATACTGATATGGTGAACACAAAATTTGGATAACAAGAAACAAGAAACAAGTGAAAATAAATTGTCATTTTTATAAGCACAACTGGAATTAAAAGTGATCCACACTTGGTGTTAAATATATAAATCATTGACCAAAAGGATATTATACTAAATACAACAACAACCAAGTCTTCATCTCACTAGGTGAAGTCAGCTAAATGGATCAGACGATGTCATAATGCTCTACCATAAATCATGTTCATTGATAAAATATTGAACTCTAAGTCTTTTTTATCATTTACACTTGATCTACTCTCCTTACGGGGCTTCTAACGGTCTCCTCCATACATGTCCAAACCACCTAAGGTACAACTCTACCCTCTTTTTTGCGATAGGAGCTACTTCAACTTTCTCCCTAATACATTAATTTCTAATCATATCTTGTCTATTATGTTCACTCATCCGACTTATTATTCCCATCTCTACTACATTGAGTCCATTCTTTTATTTATATTTTATCCCCCAACATTTAATCTGATATAAAATTCCATATTAAAGTGTAAGACAAAAAAAACTCTTGATTGCTCAAGGAAATGTTATTTCTTACTAGTAATTAATAGAACTTTTTCTTTCTAGGCTACGCATATATTGAATTTCAATTCCATAAATTTACCTATATGTTGTAGGGCCAGTTTGATGCAAGAACCACATTGAGGTAAAGCTGATGGAAAGTCCAAGAAAACCACTAGCAGTTGCAACAACCCAAAATATTGGCAGTTTAACCACATTGCTGGAAATCAAATCGAAAATATTAGTTAGGATTCAGAAGGCTTAACTGAATTTCACAGCAACGAAACATATTCACTCACACGTGTATTACATAATCCCATTCGCCAAAAATCAAAATCAAGATGATGGCAAAAGGTAATGACAATAAGTTGTTCAGTAACACCATTGAAACTTCATTAAGAGATCCAGATTTTGTTGATTTTTTGGCTTCGTCCATGACCCACCGAAGGGTAAGCTATAAAAAATGGAAGACATTTTGTCCAAGATCAGATTGTATACAATTAGAATTAAGATTTCTACTAAAGAAGTTCCACTCTCAGATTATCAATCTCGGTATGAAACTGAGAAGACTTCGGAAAAAAGAGACTAAATACACGTACTGAATAACTTGCAGTAAGAACACAATTGCTAATTTGCCAGCCATAACCAATTGCGTCGAAGGAGAGATCCGTGATTCCGCCACTGACAGCAGAGATAATCTGTATCAAAGTATACATTGAAAGCAACAAAACTTCAAAAACATGATACATTAATACTTTATTTGAAGCTTCTTTATTTGAAGACAGATAACTTGATGAACAATCAAACTGACTGGATTTTCTTTTATGAAGTTTCTTAGCTGATCAAACAGAACAGAACACAACCTTTTGTCCCAATTATTCAAACCACCATTGTCAGACCAAAAAGAAGTTTCACAAACATTGCATTACCAATGATTAATAAATAAAGTATTATAGTAAAATCGCTGTGACAAATTGTTGCATCTTCGAATTACTTAGTTTTAATCAAAAAACAAAATATAAAATTTGATCTCGACGTATTTGAACTAACTGAAATTTTCCTTACCATTGAGAGCTTTGCCACTACAAACACATGAAATTTTCATATGGCATGTTTGAAAAATAGAAGGATAGAAATGAAATGAGCCTGAAGAATGGGCATTTACCATCAGAAACATCGCAGTCCACACTTTGGAATTCTGATGTTTCCGATATAGATATAATTCGCCGATTGCTGTTATGATATTTGTGACATTCTTGAGAATTGTCACCATTGCAATATTGATATATTTCAGACTGAAAAAGGAAAATGCACAAGAATACATTAATATCGATAAGAGCAGACTCTTAAACTGTTTTTAGGATTTGAACTTGTGAACTCTACATGGCAAGACAAACAACTTTAGCACAACCATACCTATACATGCCTGACACAAGCATGCCGATAAATATCACATTGACTGGGATCCAGACCCTAACTAGCTTCCAGTTGAGCTTTTCAACCGAAATTCGGCCCGAGAGAGCCAACAGAACAACAACTAGAGTACTGATAAAGTTCTGCAAAGTCCAAGGAAGAATATAGATAAATGAAGCAATGAAACTATCATTCTTAAGAAGGACATGAACTAACTTACCTGATAAAACATCAATGATATTCCTGCATTGAAATTAAAACTTGATAAAACAATTTTGTTCAGCATTATCATGCTGCAAGAAGAAATACAGTAAGCTGTTCCAGCAACAAGAGGTCCAGATTTCTTAGCTGATCCATGCAAATGACGCCTTTCTTCGCCGTTAACATCAATTGCAGCTTTATTTGCTTTCAGAAATCTGCTTGTAAAGGTGGATTGTTTCATGCATTAATTAAATACCATGCTACCATAATATTAAACAAATAATAATCAATAACATTATAATACTATAAGGTCGAAACCTGCCTCAGAAAGCTAGAAATATATTTGGAAGTGGTCAAATTTGTGTCAAATATTTTAGTAATAGAAAAATAAGTGAAAGCAGAGAAAGGGAAATACATTGACACATAGAGATAAGACACAAAAAATATGCTTCAATGAAAAGAAAAAGATGGATTTTTCAGAAGAAAAATGCTGAGAAATTCTGTTTCATACCTCTCATTCAAAGCTCTACGTTCTGCATTTGTGGTGAATTTGTTAATTGACATGATTCCTTGGTTGTGAATTCTTTCTTGTGAAGATATAGTGGTGTTTAACCCTGGATCTTCAGGGTCATTCTGATTAACAATCTCTAACTTATAATCAGATGACATATCATTAACCTAGAAGTAGGAAAAATAAGAAAAAGCTACTAGTCAGAAAAGATGGAAAAAAGTACTTAATGCAACAATGGTGTTTCTTAAACATCAAAATATGGAAAACAAATGATACTTACTCTTGTGGTGTTTTTATATTTTTTTTAAATACAATGTTGCTTGGTGTTATAGGATACCAAACAGTGTGAGTTAATGTTAATAACATGACTCCCATTGCAAATGTTACAAAGATCAACAAATTCAACTACTTCCAAATACAATGTTGAGCAAAATTACTTCCATAGTCAGTTTTACTGACAAATTAACAAGAATTTACTGACAAGTTCATGAATCATTTTCCACACTAAAGGTTATGGGTAGCATACTGAAAACCATGTGATGATTTCTACATGCCTATATAACTGTGTAAGCAGTTAGGAACAAGAATCATAATGAAAGGAAAACAAGAATTCAGAAAAAAGGCTCAAAAGGCCAATGCTTGCACCAAACAAACAAGAAACCATAAGGATCACACTTAGTGGGGTCCGGAGATGGTAGATGTACGCAGTCTTATCTCACAAGAAATTTTCTAGGATTTAAACTTGTGACTTCATTGTACCGTTGCACCAAGCTCACCCGTGATCTCATGGTCACAAATAAATCATGATTACTAAAAACATAACAGCAAATAAATGTTCAAATAAGATAACTGATTCCTCACACAGTCTCCACAGCGTGATCATCCACAAAGACACAAACTTTAACTAAATGGCAAGTACCCATACGAAGATAAATCTAGAAAGGGAGAATCACGCCAAATACGTGAGGAAAAGTTCAAGCTTTCTGAAAAACACGCAAAGGTGAAATGGAGAGAGATATTATATGCAAAAAACTTTAGTACAATTCTTGTGCATGTGATATTATTTTCTTAAACCGTAACTCATCTTATATTTTATGTTAACAAGCTATTACACATATTATATTTTTAACCATAAACAATCAAGTAACTGTTTCGTTCAGACTTGAGAAACTAACATGGATAAGTGTTAGGAAGTAAGTCTCACATCGGTTACCTAATTATCTTAGGAATTATTTAAATATCCGTTGGACTACTTTTCTTATAGTCAATTAGTTTAACATGGTATCAGAGTCAGAGTCCAACTTATTTTCGATTATCATGAGACAAAAGATGGAACCTTAACATAGAGAAGTTCATGATCATGTTGAGAAAGGGAAAATCCAGGTAGGAGAGGAAAACCCAGAAGTAGAATAATGGAAATGGAACGAATTCCAATGGCTGCAAAGTCAAAGATATTGAAGTAGCCATTGGTATTGCTTGTAAAGCACGTAAGTGAAATGAATGAAGAAAAAGGTGATTGATTTGGCGTACAAACATATATAACAATATTTCAGGACTTTGTTGAATAAAAAAATCAAGATTCGAAGCAAGTACAGTATGACAGCATCACAATTTCCCATTCATAACTTGACTTTTAAGACATTCTAGTCATTGAAGTTTGAATGGATGCTCTAGATACAGTGAGTGTTTTTTTCTTCTTCCTGTTTCATAAATTCATAATATAATATTGTAATATGTTTTAAGATCTGAAAAATATTTATGTTGGTTTTTGTGAGCTAAAATAACCCAACTGCACCGTACTTTGTTAGAGTAAAGTCATATATGAGTAGTGGTGTTTAACTATATAAAGATAAATACTTGTTTTTCCTTTTATTTTTTATTATAAAAGTGTCACTTTAATACATATAAGAAGATAAAATATTTTCACATATTACGTTTTCCTTTAATTTTCATAGTAACTACCTCTTCATCAATGGATAGTGTCCTTATAAAACTTTATTGTATTTAATCTGTATACCAATAAATGGAGCCCAAACTTGATGTATGCATTATTATTATTATTATTATTGTCCAAAACCTAAAGTATTCTCATTCGGATACAGTGGAGGTAATCATCTTCGAACTTGCAACATATGAAGTATAGTTTGAAGCTTTTTTTTGCATCTAGGAAGATCTAACCTAAAACCTTCAAACATATATCACTTAAACAATTATTGTAGAATATATAGTCTCTTACATTTGTTAATGTTCAACCCACCATCTTCTCCACCTTACCTTCCTCCTCAAGCAACTTTAGTGTTGATACTCTTAAGCATTTCCTGCATTCTAATTCTCTTTAGTTTTTCTTCTTTGTTATTGTTTGGGCCTTTTATTAGTTTTTAGGATGCAGTCTCCATTTGTGTATCCAATGGTGTCTCAGACCAATCAAAATGTGTCATTTAATTAAAGAAAAAAATTATAAAATCAAAATATATTTCATATTATTTAGTGCAATTCTATTCGATAAACATATATTTTTTTGACCCTTTGTTATTGTTAAGCATTTTTCCTAGTCTTTAATTTCCTTTTATATAGGGTAGTTAGATCAATTATTAAACTGCTTTCTATTTTTATCTTTATTGGTTTTTCAACCTCTATGGACTATGATTGTTTTTTTTCTTGCTTCTCTCTTTGCGTTTTCTTCTCGAGCTTAATAAAGAGGTTTCTTTCTTTTTCTTATTCCCTTTTTTACTTATGCTGCAAGGCTAAGATGATATCATAGCATTAAATGCTCTGATTCGTCTTCCATGATCCATCATCCTTTACTTTACCTATGTTCAATCCCATTTGCATAGTTTTGTCTATTTTTCTCTTTATCAATGGTGAATCAAAGGATCTCTCTTGTTCAATATACGAATCCATCAAATCCATACTTTTTACACTCCAATAATAATTTTGCCCTAATTTTAGTGACATGTCTCCTTAATGGAAGAAACTATCATTATTGGGCAAGAGCAATGACGCTTGCCTTATGGTCCAAAACCAAATTGAAATTTATCCAAAAAAAAGTTTGACACAACCTGCACTAAATGTCATGGTCCTCTCGTGGATTCAACATTGAATGGATGAATCCATTCTAAAGTGAATCATTTGGATTGATTGTGCAGCTGATGTGTGAAAAGACTTGCAGGATAGATTCTCTTAAGGAGACATGTTTCAGATTGCTGAGGTACAAGAGGATTTCAACCATCTAAACCAAGGTAACCTCACCATTTCTAAATTCTTTACCCAATTTAAGACCTTAAGGGAAGAAATTGAAAATTTCAGACTCATTCCTACTTGTGAATGCAGTAACCCTTATTCTCGTGGAGCAATTCAATCCATAAGAACTTACAAAGACCAACATTATGTCATCAGATTCTCGAAGGGACTAAATGAGCAATATGCTCAAGTTAGATTTCAAATAATGCTCCTTAACTCACTATCAACCATTAGTGAAATATTTTCTATGCTCATTCAGCAAGAAAGACAATTCAATGTACATACTCTCCCAATTATAGAACGTGAAAAAAGTTCTTACAATTAACTCAGACAAGATTTTCAATATAGAAACCCCCCTCACACTACTTCTAATTTTCGAGGGAGGGGAGGGTCCACATATATGTAGAGGAAGGGGTGCTAGATGTGGTACATCATGTCACAATCCAGACAATAGATTTTGCACTTTTTGTGAGAGAAACAACCATACCATTGAGACATGTTTTCTTAAGCATGAGTATCCTCCTCGCTATCAAGGCAATGGACCTAAAAAAATGGCAAACTACACCCTTGGCTTTCTTCTTAACAAGGTGAACCTCACTGAAAATGATATGCAAGCTCAAGTATCCCCCAAAGGATTCACTGAAGAACAAGTATAAGACATAGTGACATCAATCAAAAGGAGAGCAAACTCATGTTGTCAATTCTCTAGCTAATACTACAATGCCTCCTCCTTCATTACGTAACATCAATTCTCACTGGTTCCTGGACACTTGTGTTATAGATCACATTACATACAATATTATCAATATTAGCACTTATGTTAGAAGATGTCTCTCATATATAAATATATATAATGCAAGCTTCCTTGCTAAGCTTTCATAGACTTGATTGCCAAGTTTCCAAGCTTGCTTGCCAAGCATCTATAGCTTGTTTCTCAAGCTCTTCAAGACTTGGGGCCCACGCATTTTTCAAGGCAATGTATACATATCTTTTGCCTATAAAAGGAAACCCCGTGGAGAGCTTCAACAACACAAATTCTTCAATTCCTATCACACAAATTCAACAACATTACATGCTTGAGTTAATTATTAGTGTGTGAGTGATTTTGTGGTGAGAATTCTTGTTCCATTTGAGAGAGTATTTGTGAGAAAAATATTTTTATTTGTCCTCGTTACTCTTAGAGGATTTGTTGTACTCTCCTTTTACATAGTGGAATTTTGCTCTTGAGCGCCCGTGGTTTTTTAACTCTCACATTGAGGGGGATTTTCCACGTTAAATATTGTGTGTTATTTTCTTGCTTATTTTATTCCTTCTCTTTTGTTCTCAATTGAGCCGATCTTGTGCTTCCGCATTGCGCTCTATCCCTAACAAGTGGTATCAGAGCTCTTACTCAATTGAGAATTTCAAAATGTCTAAATTTGACATTGAGAAGTTTGATGGCAAGATTAGCTTTTCTATTTGGCGAGTCCAAATGAGGGCTGTTCTTATCCAGAGCGGATTAAAGAAAGCGTTAGATGGGAAGTCAAAGAAACCAGCTTCCATGACTGATGACCAGTGTGACGAGTTGGACGAAAAGGCGCTTTCAACAATCCAACTTTGTTTGTCCAAGGAGGTTCTTCGTGAAGTTGCCAATGAAGAAACCGCTGCAGCTTTGTGGCTGAAGCTAGAAGCCTTATACATGACCAAAAGCCTCGCAAACAAGCTTCGTCTCAAAGAAAGGTTATATACTTTTCGTATGGTTGAAGGTACTCCTATTCAAACTCATCTTGATGATTTTAACTCTATCATTATGGATCTGCAAAATATTGATATCAAAAGATGAAGACAAAGCTATTTTGTTGGTTGTCTCTTTACCTTCTACCTACAAACACTTCAAAGAAATCATGTTGTATGGAAATAATGATACCTTATCCTTTGAAGATGTTAAATCTAATTTATTGTCTAAAGAAAAGTTTGATCTTGAAGTTAATTTTGTGGATAAGGGTGAGAGCTTAAGTGTTCGAGGTAGAACTCAAGAAAAGGGGAGTACCAGTTATAAAAAGTTCAGATCCAAATCCAGAGGCCGCAAATCCAACAAAACCTGTCGCTATTGCAAGAAACCAGGGCATGACATTCCTGATTGTTTCATCTTGAAGAAAAAGCAGGAAAAACAAGAGAGAGGAAAAACTCAACAATCCCCTGAAGCTGCTAATATTGAAGCCGACTCTGACGGTGATGTTCTTTTATCTGTTGTCTCTTCTAATAAGAGGAGTAAAATAGAATGGATTCTTGATTCTGGATGTACTTTTCATATGTGTCCTTATAAGGACTTATTCACCACTTTTGAATGTGTTGACAGTGGTGTTGTTTTAATGGGAAATGATACCCAATGCAAGGTTGCAGGAATAGGTACAGTTCAGATCAAGACTTATGATGGTGTTGTTAGAACTTTGGTTGATGTCCGCTATATTCCAGATTTTAAGCGGAACTTAATTTCTCTTGGCACCCTAGAGTCTCTAGGGTGCAGGTATTCAGCTGAAGGTGGAGTTCTAAAAGTATCGAAAGGTGCTCTTGTATTATTAAAGGCTAACCGAGTTGGTAGCTTATATGTCTTGCAAGGCTCTGTTGTGACAGGTTCAGCCGATGTATCTTCTTCAATGCCTGATAATGATGTCACCAAATTATGGCACATGCGTCTGGGCCATATGAGTGAAAAAGGCATGCACCTTTTGAGCAAACAATGTCATCTTGGTAAACATGGCATCGGTAAGTTGGAGTTTTGCAAACATTGTGTTTTTGGGAAACAGAAAAAGGTTAGTTTCTCTACTGCAACTCACCGTACCAAAGGTATTCTTGATTATATTCATTCTGACCTTTGGGGGCCTTCTAAAGTTCCTTCCCATGGAGGATGCCGCTATATGATGACTATCATTGATGTTTTTTCTCGTAAAGTTTGGGTTTATTTTCTGCGGCATAAAAATGAAACTTTCTCCACTTTCAAAAAGTGGAAAACTCTTGTTGAAACCCAAACAGGAGAAAAGGTGAAAAAGCTCAGAACAGACAATGGGTTAGAGTTCTGTAATGGTGAATTTAATGAGTTCTGCACAAATCATGGTATTGCCAGACACAAAACCATTCCAAGGAATCCCTAGCAAAATGGTGTTGCAGAACGGATGAACAGGACTCTACTTGAGAGAGCTCGTTGTATGCTCTCAAATGCTGGTTTATGGCATCGGCGTGAATTTTGGGCTGAGGCAACATCTACTGCTTGTTACTTGGTCAACCGTTCTCCACATTCGGCACTTGACTTCAAAGTTCCAGAAGAAATTTGGTCAGGTAATCCCATTGATTATTCTAATTTAAGAATATTTGGATGTCCTGCTTATGCACATGTTAATAATGGTAAATTAGCTCCAAGAGCTGTTGAGTGCATATTTCTTGGTTATGCATCTGAGTCTAAGGGATATCGCTTATGGTGTTCCGATTCAAAGTCACAGAAATTAATTCTTAGTAGATATGTGACTTTTAATGAGGATGCGTTATTATCTTCTGGAAAACAATCTGTTGTGTCTTCTTCTACTATTACAGGTAATCTGCAGGGTACTAGCGAGAAGGTGAAGTTGATAGTAAAGCCTGCAGCTCCTAACGTTGATGTTCCATCTTCCTCTACAAATGAATCAACCATTGATGATCATTATGTTGATTATGATGATAGTACCACTTCTCCTATTCATCAACAAGAAGATGATTATTGTCTTGCCCGAGACAGAGCTAGAAGACAAATTAAAAGGCCAGCTAGGTACACTGATGGTGATAATTTAATTGTTTATGCATTGTCTGTAGCACAAGAGGTAAATGATGGTGTTGAACCTGCCAACTATAGAGAAGCTGTTTCTTGTGTTGATTCTTCACAGTGGCTAGTGGCTATGAATGAAGAAATGGAAAGTCTTCATAAGAATGGTACTTGGGCTTTGACAGAGCTTCCCAAAGGCAAACGACCATTGAGATGTAAATGGGTCTATAAGAAGAAAGATGGCATTCCCGGGGTTGAAGATCCAAGATGCAAAACAAGACTAGTTGTTAAAGGCTTCAATCAAAAGGAAGGTATTGACTTTAATGAGATATTCTCACCTGTTGTTCGTCATAATTCCATTCGTGTTATGCTTGCTTTTGTTGCTTTATTTGATTTGGAATTGGAGCAACTTGATGTAAAGACAGCTTTTCTACATGGAGAGTTAGAAGAAGAAATATACATGGAACAACCCGAGGGATTTATTGTTCCAAATAAGGAGCATCTTGTCCGCCGATTGAAGAAATCTTTATATGGCCTTAAACAAGCTCCAAGGCAGTGGTATAAGAGGTTTGATTCTTTTATGATTGGGCAAGGATATTACAGGAGTAAATTTGATGACTGTATTTATTTCCAAAAATTTCCAGATGGATCTTTCATATACTTATTACTTTATGTTGATGATATGTTAATTGCTTCACGTGACAAGTCTTTGATCAGGAAATTGAAAACTCAACTTAATAATGAGTTTGAGATGAAAGAATTAGGTGCAGCCAAGAAAATTCTTGGTATGGAGATTCACAGGGACCGTCAAGCTGGTAAACTATTCTTATCTCAACAGAAGTATATTGAGAGAGTGCTTGAAAGGTTTAATATGAATGATTGCAAACCTGTTTCTACTCCACTTGCTGCACATTTCAAGTTATCCTCAGATCTTTGCCCACATACAGAGGAGGAGGTGGAGCGTATGTCACATGTTCCTTACGCTAGTGCAGTTGGTAGTCTTATATACGCTATGGTGTGCACTAGACCAGATTTAGCATATGCTGCTAGCATGGTGAGTCGATATATGCATAATCCTGGCAAGGATCAATGGAGTGCTGTAAAGTGGATTTTTCGGTATCTAAAAGGTACTTCTGACATTGGTTTGGTATTTGACAGAAGCAAGGCTACAACCAATGATGTTGTAGGTTATGTTGATTCAGATTATGCTGGTGACAATGACAGAAGGAGATCTCTTTCTGGTTACATCTTTACCCTCTGTAACAGTGCTATCAGCTAGAAAGCTACTCTTCAGTCCATTGCTGCATTATCTACGACTGAAGCTGAATATATTTCAGCTACAGAGGGTGTGAAGGAGGCTATTTGGCTCCGAGGTTTGGTAAATGAACTTGGTTTAGCAGAAGGTGTTCTTAGAGTATTTTGTGATAGTCAAAGTGCTATTCATCTGACCAAGAATAATCGTTATCATGACAAGACCAAACACATTGATGTGAAACGTCACTTCATCAGAGATATTGTTACTGTTGGTGAAATAATGGTGGAGAAGATTCACACTTCAGAGAATCCAGCAGATATGCTTACCAAGCCACTTCCAATTACCAAGTTCCAACACTGTCTGGACTTGGTTGGTCTTTACAAAATTTGACAGCCCTTCAAGGCTTTATTTGGCGATCAGACACTTACCGAATTCGAGCCAAGGTGGAGATTGTTAGAAGATGTCTCTCATATATAAATATATATAATGCAAGCTTCCTTGCTAAGCTTTCATAGACTTGATTGCCAAGTTTCCAAGCTTGCTTGCCAAGCATCTATAGCTTGTTTCTCAAGCTCTTCAAGACTTGGGGCCCAAGCATTTTTCAAGGCAATGTATACATATCTTTTGCCTATAAAAGGAAACACCGTGGAGAGCTTCAACAACACAAATTCTTCAATTCCTATCACACAAATTCAACAACATTACATGCTTGAGTTAATTATTAGTGTGTGAGTGATTTTGTGGTGAGAATTCTTGTTCCATTTGAGAGAGTATTTGTGAGAAAAATATTTTTCTTTGTCCTCATTACTCTTAGAGGATTTGTTGTACTCTCCTTTTACATAGTGGAATTTTGCTCTTGAGCGCCCGTGGTTTTTTAACTCTCACATTGAGGGGGTTTTTCCACGTTAAATATTGTGTGTTATTTTCTTGCTTATTTTATTCCTTCTCTTTTGTTCTCAATTGAGCCGATCTTGTGCTTCCGCATTGCGCTCTATCCCTAACAACTTATAAATCTATAGCACCTATGTCCATCACTTTTCCCAATGGTAACATCGTCTCCACTTGCAATTCTGGAACCATTAAGCTCGCTACTTCTCTTATCTTAACTAACGTTTTACTTATTCCTCAATTTCACGTCAACTTAATATTTGTCAACAAGTTAATGTCTAACCTGCAATGCCACTTGATTTTTCTGAAGGGCAATGCCTAATTTTGTAAAACCATACAAATAAGATGATTAGTTTAACTAGGCTCTAACAAGGATTCTTCATGCTCAATCTTGAGCACTCAAGAACCTCGACAATAAACTCTTTCATTTTTAGTAATATAGCTCACCAAAATGTTAAAAGTTCCTTATGGCACTTAAGATTTGGGCATGTTATGTTTCTGATTTTATCATGCTAATGCATAATAAACATTTTCCTTTCATTCATTATAGATATGATTCTATTCTCGGTGATGTTTGTCGTTTATCCAAACAAAGGAAACTCCATTTTCCTACTATAACAATACACATTTTTAAACCCTTTGACATATTACATATTGTCATTTGGGACCCTATGTAGTCCCCTCATTGTTTGGCCATAAATATTTTTTAACCTTAGTTTATGATAATATTCGCTTTACATGGATCATCTTTCTAAAGGGTTAGGTAGAAGCTGGGTCTTATCTCATTAATTTTTTGTCCTATATTAAGACACAATTTGGCATACAACTTAAATGTTTAAGGAATGACAATGGTGTAGAATTCTTGATGTATAATTACTTTGCTCTCAAGAAAATCATACATCAAAGAACCTGTGTTGAGACACCCCAACAAAATGGGATTGTTGAAAGAAAACATCAACGTATGCTTAATGTTGCAAGAGCTCTATTTTTTCAATCTCATTTGCCCCCTAAGATTTGGAATTATGTTGTTCAACATGTTGCTCGCCATATAAATTGATTACCTACTCCTCTCCTAAATAAACATGGTCCAAACCAATGTATGTATAAAACTCTTCCTTCCATTGATCACTTAACAGTGTTTGGATGTTTGACCTATGTCATCACTTTTCAATCTCACTGAACTAAGTTTCAACTAAGAGTCATTAAAGCTGCTTTTCTTGGTGTTCAAGAAGGAACAAGAGGCTACATTTTGTATAACCTCAAATCTCACTCCATCTTTATCTTTAGGAATGTTATCTTTTATGAAGATCACTTCACTTTTCAATTCCTCAAAGACAATGACACTACATCTGTCTACAAACTTGTGCCTCACCACATTGACACACACCTAATTGATTTCATTGAACCTTCAAGTGAAAAACTTGCTTATATGAATGTTTGAATTTATGAAATTTTAAATTTTTTGGTTGTGTAACTAGTTACCTTGGCAGGGTAACCGATTATCAGATACTGGTGTACTTGAATAACGGAAAACTAGGGAAGGTAAGTGATTACTCCATCTAGTAATCAATTACTTGAAGAAACAAAATAGATGTGTAACTGGTTAATCAATCGAGTAACAGATTACCTAAAGAATATTTCTGGAAATCTAGGTAAACTTGAAGGAGTATTTGATTACTCTAACAGAGTAACCGATTACTTTGTTGACCCTTTTTATTGAAACTACCACTTTTCAGATTTTTCAATTCTTCTTCTTCCTTAAGTGACCCCAAGACCCCTTACTCCAAATCTTTCTTTTTCAACCATTTTTAATAAATTTTGTGGTCAAAACACCTACCTTATCATCAATAAACATTTTCTAACCACAAATTTCATATTTTGTGCACAAAATCAAAAACTCCCAAATTCATTTCTTAAGAAAACTTAGAGAACCAAAACTCCAAATCATGGTTTATCCCTCTAGAACTAAGAAGCAACATATTATGCTTTCTCAAAGTGGTCAAACGGATGTAAATGAGACCAATCAACTAGGCTTGTCAAGATTTCTCTCAAATTATGAATAATGTGAAGTCTTATGGGTTCATTTCTTGTGGAGGCAACTCATCGCTCCCAAGTATGGTATTCTAACCTCATTTGAATTTGCTCAATTTAAATTTCCAAAACTCCTTAGGCAACAAAATCTTAGAGATTTCTTTATAGAAAAAAAATGTCTATTATCCCACGTTAGTGCGGGTATTTTACTGCAAAATGGAGTTAAAGAAAGACAAAATATTTTCCTCTTTTTGGAACAATTTGCAAGAAAATACCAAGCACTAGAGTCGGACTTGGCTTCAGACTTCATTGTCCTTCGAATGAGTTCGATAGGAAGAGGTTCTACTACTCCATGTGTAGATTCCCTCAATATAGATAATTGTTTGTTGCACTATTTTCTAAGTTGTATTATACTTCCCATGTTTTTGAGCCATTCTCTGATTGATGATTTGGATTTACAACTGATGTATGCCCTTAAGAATAACAAATATGCTAACTGATCATTCACTATCATGTCATAAATGCATTATCTTATGGATGAGAATGACCCACTACAGTATGCTATAGTAAGAGTGTCATACTTGATAAATTCAGAATCTCTGATACTAGAGAATCTAAAGTGGAGTTAGATGCTCGGGACAACAAAATCGATTTGGAATTCATACACAAGATGAGCTTCTTTCAAGACCCAATCAATCTGCAGTTCAATCATTGAAATGACCGTGTTGTTGAACCCTCTATTAACCTTGCTCCTCAACCTGAACCTCGACTTTTTCAATCTCAATTTGATCCACCCTCATACTTTAGTGAGCCAACTAATCGCATGATCATGGGCAAATTGGTTAACCTTCAAGGCTACATCATTACAATAATGGATACCCTTTAAGCTCAAAACCAACATGTTCTAACCGAATTCACGAGGTTATCCAACTGATTGGACAACATGCATTTGGTCTTTATTTAGTTGTACATGTGTTGTATTTGGTTGTACTTTTGTTGTTTCCATCTTTGATGTTTTTGACTTTATTTAGTTGTAAATGTATGACAATTTCCTGTTATGTATGAATAGTGTTTGATCTTTAATGTCAATATTATATTGATTATTGACTTATATCACACTTAACACATAAATATCTTATTCATATATCATCTGACCTTAGCACAAAGTATATCTTTTATCCATATCTAAATATGTATATTGCCTATGGAAAACTTCGGTTTTCCTTCTTTTAAAGAAGTCAAAAGGGGGAGAAAAATTGGCGTTGTTTAATTGATTAACATTTTCAGGGCAAACTATTCTAAACACAAAGGGGAAGGATACAAGATAGGAGGAGCATACATATACTCAAAATTATATACATCAAGATACAAGTATGCAAATAAAGAAACTCGACGTCTTAATGATATTGGTTTGTAATCATCAAATAGGGTGAGATTTTGAAGAAGATCTTTCTCCTAACATTGGTTGGGTTTTGATGAAGACACCAACATCAATAAAAAAATAAAAATGATTGAATACTTGAAGACTTAGAAGTACGCACATCAATAGAATAAGATTATATAGATTTCTAAGTTAGGTATTTCTAATCCTAAGTATTTTTACTTGAGTAATATACAAATGTTCTCAATAATGTTTTTGAAAAACTTAACTCGGTTTAAATATGATTTCAAAAGGTTAAAAACAAATTTTCAAGATACTGAGTAACAGGTTAGTGGAACAGAGTAACCGTTTACCCAAAACTCAGTAAGAGGTTTTACCACACAAAAGCTAGGCAAAGTAACTGACTACTTAACCAAGTAACCGATTACTCATTGAAAGAAGCTAAATGTAACCTATTACACCAAGTGAGTAATATATTACTCATAACTGATACATATGTTTTAAAATTCAATCTCAAACAACTTCTTAAAAAATGAATCAATGCCTCTCTGATCGACTTCTACCTCTTGGAATGCCTCTCCGATCGACTTCTGCACTTTAGTTTGATCTGAAAAACACTAGAGCATTTGTATTTTACTTATTATGATAGACTTATAAAGGATTGTGAGCGTAAGAGTTAGAATTCACACCAATCCTTAGCCACGAATACAAAGTTCTTCATTTATTCATTTGTTGTAATCACCATAGGGTGTGGTGAGGGAAAGAGTGAAATTCAAGAAGTGGTGTGCTTCTTGTTGTTAGATTGGTGAGTGATAATCTTAGGAGAAGTCTCCGTGTAAGATTTTTAAGATTGTACTCATAATATAGTAAAATGTCTTGTGATTTGCAATAGGACTAGACGTAGCCTTCGGTGGATAGAAGGTGCACCAAGATATATCAGTTTATCTATTTTCCCTTAATCTTTTACTTTATATATTTGATTTTTGCTAACTTTGAGTTTCTATTGTGTATCTGAGTTTTATCTTTAAACAAGTTGCACAAATGTGCATAAGTTGAAGAAAACTAATTATACCCCTCTTAGTTTGTCATCTATATTTACATTAAATATGAGTATTTTTTCCAACTAATGTATCATACTAAGTCAAATGTCAAATGTTCAACTTTTGAGAGCAACACTTGTTGGAAGCAATGATGGATGCAGATGCACACCCTAAAAGAAAATGTTGTATATTATACTCATATAGTTAATATTTGTTGTACCTCTTGGTTATATAAAATAATATACATTTTATATCACTTAATCAGTGTTATTAAACTCAGACCAATTGTCAATTCGATTAGTCAATGGTCGAATTGAGTCATTTGTTAGAATCGTGAAATCAATTTACCTTAAAAAGTTCTAAAAGTTTTAAAATATCACCTAACGTTATTTAATAACTTTATAATCCAAATTTAAAATATTACTATTACACAAATATCCAATATAACAACCAATAAGAAAGGTTTTACGACTACAAAATGTAACAAATAAGTTCATCACAACCAGCAGACAAATGAGTTTAAACTGTAATTAAACAAATTAGGTTTTGTTATACCATAATATAACAAATGACAAAAAAAAATCTAATAACCATAAATAAATAAGTTGAAAGTATAAGATTTTTTTCGTTACAAGAGAGGTTGTTCTCATGTTATTTTGAAAAAAGAGAATTGATTCGACTAGTTCAACAGACAAAGTCGCCGATTTTATGCATAAAATAATTAAATCAAAGCTATCCATAATGGTTAACTGTCTATTATATATCGGACCGATCGATTTAGTTGAGTTTAATAGCACTGCATTTATTACAACATGCACCCTAGCCTTGAGTCGTAGATCCGCCACATGTTAAGAGGGACAATCACGCAATGGAAAATTAACTAGATGAGCATGTGTTATAACGAAACTGTTTGCAAAAGAGGAAACATGTTCAATATCATTTGATTGAATAGTCGACCCAACCATTTCTTGTTTAATTTGAAGAAACCCTTCATTTCAATTGGAATTTTTCATGAAAAGCTAATATGAACCCATAAGGAAACTGTTTGCAAATGAAGAAACATGTTCAATATCATTTGATTGAATAGTTGACCCAACCCTTTCTTTCTTGTATGAAGAAACCCTTCACTTCAATTGGACTTTTTCATGAAAAGCTAATATGAACCTAAGGATTAGTTTCTGGATACTCTTAGTTATTCCAAAAACAAAGTTTGAATATGCTTCATTATAATTTATCTCTTCTATTATTATTTTACCTATACTATACACCACCCATTTTCTCTTCCACACTTATAATCTTGTTCATAGCAATAAAAAATGAGGATTGTATTATAGGATAATAATAAATCAATCTAAAGTGTTTTTCTTATAAGAAACTAACAAGCCATCACAAATAAAGGGAAAATTAAAGCATCTTATGCCATTTGAAAGTTGTTTTCTTTCTTTTAGTTAGGAATCATTAAAAAGAAAGAGGTGCCTCCCAAACTTTAATTAAAATAAGTACTTCAATACCATACAATTTCTAGAATATGTTCCTATACCAGTTCATGCCATTGCAGTCAGCACTTACTAAAAATGCTAAAACTTCGAACAAGCTTGTAATCACCTAAAACACTCTTATATATAACGCATTCAATTTCTATTGGGTGTGCAAAGTGATCAAATAATGTCATGTCAGAAGCATCACTTCCAGCAAATTAAGAATACATGTTGATGTTGAGAATGGATATAAATTGACATTGTATCATCATTGACCATTCATTTTCAATCTTCATTGATTTTTAAATAAAAGTAATACAAATGAATTATGAATGAAACATTGACCGTGTATAAATCTTAACAATGTCGGTGCATTCATATTACACTATTACAAGTTTACAACCCATCATTATAAATTCATAATTGTTTGATCAACCTCAAAAAAACATCATTCACCACACACTATACACACAATCAGAAAGCATGGAACTGATGGAAGCATGGTCCTAGGATTAAAAGTACAAGTTGAGAACTGATGGAAGCATGGTCCTAGGATTAAAAGTACAAGTTGAGAACTGATGGAAGCACTAAGAAATAGGTAATATTAATCACAATTAATGAATTCACCTAAACACACACTCTTACATAGAACTCACTAAATTTCTATACTATAATGTGTCAATTTAATGCAAAAATTTAGTGGACAATGACCCAATAACTTGGATCATGTAAAAAGCATCACTTCACTACAAAATAATTAACCAATTAAAATTATAAGCCATCACCATTACAATTGGATCAACATCAAATACATAATTCATCACACACCATAGACAATTACAAAGCAAGGAAGCACAGCCCTTGGATTAAACACCAATAGCTCCTCCTCATCAAGCCTAGTGTGAACTCCACACCCACCACGTGCCATCAAGGAATCAAACTCCCCATTCTGTTTATCCACTTCATCTGAGACTGATCCGACCCAACCCGCAATAACCCGACAAACAAGCATGGCCCGCTTCACATTCATGAAGTGGAACTCTTGCTCGACCTCCTCAGGAATTGACATGTGTGCCTTCCAGCTGGATGACATCGTGGAAATGCCATCCAGCTTAGACGAAAAACCGGATTTAATGATCCCACAAATATTACAAAATTGCTGCGAACAAATTTTAGAATCCCCATTGAGTCCCAACTCGCAAAGAAATGTGGAACAGTGAAACCGCATGAGCTCGTTCCCATCTGCAATGCACCGCTCGTCACGGCGGCGCGTGATTGCACGCGCCGCTTTAGCCTTCACTATTTCACGGTACTCCTCAAATTTTGAGAGGATTTTGGTGCTGTTGTTGATCTTCAGAATCCGGGTTATGTTTGGGGGATTACTATTCTCAGGCCAACCCGACTTGAATATGATCTGAACGATGTTGTGACCCGGGTCGGATCCTGAAAGTTCCGATAAAGCGTGCTTGATCGTTTGGTGTTGTTCGAGGAGGTTAGGCTTTTGGAAAACCTCGCCGCACGCAGTGCATGGAAAGATGTCGTTACGGAGGGGGAAGAAGAGGTTGTTATCGGCGGATATATCGGATTCAGGGCCAGACCCGGTTATTTTTCTGCTTCGAGGATCCGGAAAATCTGATTCTTGATGTGCCTGGGAGAACCTGCCGGAATTCAAAGAATGTGCGGCGGCGGTGGTGTTGACAGTAGTGGTTGCAGCGGTGGATTCAGATTGCGGTGATAAATGGGTGGTATTTGTGGTCTTGGTAGATTTTATGGAGAAGAGGTGTTTGATGAAATGCCAAGAAGAGGAAAGGGCTTTGTGGGTTTTAAATTTAGGGTTGGTAGGAGAAGAGGGTTGAGATAAAGGTGAGATTTTGCGTTTCTTTAATGATGAGTTTTCTTGTTTGGTAATGAAGATAAAGCAACCAAGGTGAAGAAGGAGAATGAAGAGAAGAGAAAGGAAGTTGTTGAAGATTGTGGTAATGGTAGCCATAATAGTTAAGTAATTGTTAATGACAAAGATAACTTTGTTTTGATCTATCTATATCTCTATGGATTTTTGAGTTTGAAGATAGATAGAACACAATAATGAATATGGATGAAAGAGAAAGGGTAATGAGGTTTCATTGAATGAGAAAATTGATAGAAAGTGAACTTTGAAAGAGGAAGGAAAAATGAAAAAGGCTATAAGGTAGTGGTCATAGGAAGAAGAAGAAGAAATAAAGCTAAAGACTATAATGAGTAGATGGAATGCAACTTGATAGGGTTAATTAACTTACTTCCTAGTCCTTAGTAAATACTACACTTGTTATTATTTGTTTCTCAATTTTGAAAAAAAAAACTATTTGTTCTTATTTATGGTTGCATTTTGGAATTTATTGATGTATTTAGATGTTATTTTCCATGTGTATTATTATTATTTAATATATTATTTATCATTATAATATTTATGTGTTATCATTTATACACTGTTATTATATCATTAACTATTTAGTTACACTATATAAATAAAATGCATATATTATTCATACATACATTTTTCTCTTTATTTATATAAATAGTGGAAAATATTAATAATGATAAAGATATGAATTATGTATTATGAAAAATATAATAAATTTCATCTAAATGAAAATAATTATTATATTTGTTAATGAGACTCTTTTTTAAATTGGACAAATAAATACTCAATTTATTTTATATTTTTTATATTTAATTTTTTTTTCATGATATTTAAATCTTTTGAAGTTTTACAAAATTAATACACATTTATATTTTATTTTTAAACTATAATCTTATTTATTACTCATTTTTTTCATCTATTTCTTTATCTATTTTTACTTTAGTTTAACATGCATTAAACAATATTACTTTACTCAAATTTCATCAAATTTATATATTATTTAATAATTTATTACACTATATCCATAACTTAAAAAATCAATAAATATGGAAGTGGTGGAATAAGAATAGATGGATAATTATAAACTTGAATGTAAAAGATTTTATTAGTCCTTTTTATAAGATGTTTTATATTTGTCAGCCAACATTTTGTTTCCATTTGTAAAATTATTAAAAACATCAGTATATCAATATTTTGTTTTCAATAATATTATTAACTAAGAAGCCATATTAAATTAGGATAAGATTGTAATATTATGCTCATTCTGATCCTTATTATAAGGCAATGTCAACTAAGTTACAATTTACAAATATCAACAAAATAATTATTTTTCTAGATTTTTATAAAATTATAATTTTCCCCTCATTTCATATTGTGATTAATTGATACTTTTAGTGACAATAATAATAAAGATAATTAAAAAATTTAATATGAAAAAAATGAAGAACAATAATAAAATTTGCATAATAAGTATAAAATGGCTTAAAAGAATTAACAAAAGCTAATAGAATATATTTTATAATAATATTATGTGTGGTGTGTCCCCAACAAAGATTTAGTAAAATTACACTCACACCCTTGAGTTTTAGTAAAATTGCATAAACCACCCCTCACTTTTTTATTCTTACACGAATCACCCTTAATTTTGTACATATGTTACACTGACTAACCATGCATGATATAAAAGTGTAATATTTTAAACAAAAAAAACGTATTATGTGTGTAATTAATTAAACAAAATATTGTATATTGTGTAGACAAATTTAAATAATATAAGAGTCATTGCGTCTTCATTATTTGGCTCGTTATAAAATAGTATAAGATTTATTTCAACATTTATTTGAAATTATTAATGTATTTTTAATGACACAAAAATAATAAAGAAACACTCGCTTTTGTATTATTTGAAGTGTTACACAATATACGATATTTTGTTTAACTTAATTACATTCATCACACATTTTTTCTTTAAAATATTACACTTTTATAAGATGCAGTGGTAGTCAGTGTAATGTATGTATAAATCTATGGGTGATTTGGGTATGAGAAAGAGGTGGTTGGTGTAACGACAAAGAATAAAGGGGTGATTTGTGTAATTTTATTAAAACTCAGGGGTGTGAGTGTAATTTACTCTAAATTAATAAACAAGGCTATACTTTATAAACAAAGTTATATTCTCTTCATAATATGTAGTAACTTCAGAATTTGAAGTTACTTTCAATTCACGCGAAACAAATTTAGTAATATGTAGTTTGTATAATTTGACATATTTCAGTTTTGAAATTAATTACATTAATATAATATTTTCCTATTTAAATATCTAAAGATAAAATTATGTCATTCAATACTTAAAAATATTACTTTCACAGTAATATATAACTAAAAACCAACTAAAGAAATAACTAATAATTATTAACCAATGTTTAAAGCCCACAATTAAAGTTATAATACAATATTACACATAAAAGCCTTATTTTTTTACCAAGTGACCTTGAAGTCATTTTGTAAATTTACTATATTTATAAAAGTATTTATATGGCAATATGACTTATGCACTTACAAAAGTAATTGAAACAATATCCAAATTCTTTAAGTGTTATAGAAGTCATAACATGACAAAACAATTTCTACACAGAAATCGTGAAATCAGTATCAAACTTCTTTAGGTGTTTTTCAAATTTACATTATTTTTATATCTACAATTACGACTTGTCTACACGCAATTATTTCCCATAAAATTGCTAACCAATAAAAATAGACATGTTAGATTTATCATTTTTAATCAAACTGTCACATTGAAAATTTCCATAAAAAAGTGAACTAACTTATTGTTAGAAATGATCATTTTAAATAAAAATACGATATATAAAACTTTAATATTATACTTTACAAATAAAGCATTATAGTTGTGGTAGTATTATGTGTGGTGTGTGCCCAACACAGATTATTATGAAAGTAACGGTATGTGATTCTAGATTCTCTCTTGCCTTAATTTTACCCGTCAATTCCGGGTTGAAAATTATTCTCTTTCTATCTTGTTGCACACGGTTAAGCAATTATGAAACAAATAATCAACTGAACCTGTCATTACCCTTGACAAGGATAACTGCATATGAGAGAAGAAAACTGTATCTCATCTTCAATATAATGATCAATGCCTACCACTGTAACATTTATGAGCCTATAGTATTCCAAATATTTAGATCCTTCAAATGTCACTGTTTATATCATTATAGCATTCATCATTTATATTTAGTTATTATTCACTTTTTAAAAAAGGAACATAAATGAACGATAGTTAATATATTAACTGTGTATTAATCTTTATAATTATAATATATATATATATATATATTATATTACAAAAAATGGGTTCTTTAATGTTTATCTCTGTTGTGTCTTGTCTTGAAAATAATATATATATTTTTTGAATATATCCTAAGAACATCCACTTGCATGTAATTGGATACAAATAATGAATGTTTGCCTTTTGTGCATAAAACCCTAGTTATAAGATCCATGTCGCACTCCCTGTTTTTCTAATCAAAACTTGTCATATCATTTGAAAATGTACACATCATTTTAAAGTTAATAAACAGTGTTTAACTTTCAGACTTCCATATTTATCTTCCTCTTCTTTTATGAGAGAAATGAGTTTCATATAACATTAAAGTTTCACTTTATTCTCTCTTCCTATTCCCATTGTAACAATTATTTAATGGCAATGGTAAAGCTTCTCTACCATCTATTGTGTTCGTCTTAACAAACAATTATTCACCATATTCATCTTCAGATCCGTGGTATTCCGCCTCACCCACGGTTGTATTCCACCTCACCCACCGTATTCATCTTCTTTTCCACGGCGCCCATTGAAGGTGGTGTGGAAGTAGGAGGTGATGAACGTGTGGGATCTGAGAAGGAGGAGTGGATGGTGAAAACTATGGGGAAGTTGGAGGTGAGAGATTGAGAAAGGGTGAGTGATGCGGCTGAAAAAATTTAAGAACGGTAATGAGAAGATAAAAAGAAGATAAGAAATGAAAGAAATAGGGAAGTCTGAAAGTTATATCAAACTCACTTATCTCATAGAAGAAGAGGAATATGGAATTCGGAAAGTTAAACAGTGTTTATTAACTTTAAAATGAGGTGTACATTTTTAAATGATGTGACAAATTTTGATTGGAGGGACATGGATCTTGGGACAGAGGATCCACATCCAGTTATAGTTCGGTGCCGTTTAGATGCTCTACTTTTTTGCGCCTCTAAAAAGAATTCGCACGATATGGATCATTAATCGGGACAAGATTCTATCTCCCGTAAATTTTCTATCTCTATGCCCCTAATAACAAATTTTATAAAATAATATTAAAATATTAATTTCTGATTAAGTTGGAATAAACAATTGTCCTAGTGGTAAATCATTGTATAGTTCTTACATTCAAAATTTTACAGAACTATGCAATAAGTGATATATATGAATTATGGATAATGTAGTGGTAGTATATAAAATTTTAAATACGGATAATACGTAGATATTACACTAATTATATAAACAACTCATTTGGGTTTAAGATAAGATGAATGGAGATTATTTATCATATTTAGTGCTCATTTCCAATTAGAAAATAATATTTAAATTAAAAAATTTATAAAACATAAATTATTTTTTTATATTATTTGTTGGAATTTGTTTAGTCTGGATAATGATATGTTTTTTTTTAAATATGTGATGGATGATAAGATAAAATATGACCTTCCCATTAACCTTTATATTTGGGTTGACGAACAATTAGTGAGGAGGCCATTTGGTTAGGTAACTAAACTTCATGACTTTTCAAGTACTATTATTGGGAATGGAGCATATCTCATGTCACTAATATGTGTCATTACATGTATTATCAATTATGATTCGTTACAAAAATAGTTAATAATTAAAAATTTAATTTAAATATGTTTTTTTTTGACTAATTACAACTTATGACACATAAAATATTATTGAGATATAATATCTGCTTCGATTTTAGAATAAGGTATCTACAACTCCAAACACCAAATTTACCATTTTCCTTTATTGTGTGAAGAGAAAAAAAGATAGAAATTATATTTAGAGTGATGTATCTATTCCCAAATAAAAGGAGTCAAACCTTTTGGGGTTAAATTTTAGTATCCAAATAACATTGTTAATATTTATTTCTTTTATTTAAGATGTATTTGTGAGTTGAATTTTGGGAAGAATAAAAGGAAAGAGAAGACTTGAGAGCCATGAAATATATCATCTCATTAATAGACCATTACAATTTTATATTAGTGATGCATTATTTATACATAGTCAAAACATAATTCATTTGTATTAATTTATTTGACAAGTCAATAATGATTAAACATGATCAGTGAGTAATGCAGTGATATATATACAAATATACAGAACAATTGTGTTGACACAGGGTAAGACGTGCAAAACAATGATGTCAGGATTGACATATTAAGAGGGAAACATATCATACTTGGCGCATGTGTATGATATATAAGAAGTTCCATAAGATTTTGATTCATGCAATACATAGACGCAAATTTAAAGGAAATTTGTGATATACTAATGTAGATTATTTCCAAGATATGACAAGGACGTGAGTATCTCTCACGTGAAGAGTACCCCATTAAGCGGTTGATCCATTTGGATATTAAATATATATAGTTGAAGTTGCAATTATATTTCATCATATTTAATTTGTTTCTTAATAAGAATCCAAAGTGCCCACTTATGCTTGTCTAATCTTTTATAATTTCACTTTTAAAGATTCCAACATGACTTTGTATTTCATTGTCTATTTTCTGTTTTTGGTGCCTACCTTCTTTAAATTACTTTTGAAATCCTAACAAATCAACATAAATCAATGTTGACTATAGTTTACAAGGAATTTATAGTAATAAACAATAATGACAATGGGTACCCGGATCTACATGTACCCACAAATAATACTCATAATGGGTCGGGTATGAGTCCATGTTTTGGACCTGTGGGTAATTGAGACCCACGATTTTAAGACCCACTATTAGATGAGTCAGGTTCCGGGTGATGAGGTACCCAAACCCGTGGGTACTCAGAGCCGTTATTTCTCCCTAAATCTAAATATATATATATATATATATATATATATAATATAATTGTAATATCATATTAATTCATAATTATAATATCATATTAATTCATAAATGTGATTGTTATATTGTTAAAAGTGTGATGTTATGTTTTTAAGCAATAATATTATGTTGTTAATTCATATATATGATGTAATATTATGTTAATTGAAAAGTTCTTACTAAATGAATTTTTCATCCTAACGTTGAAGTTGTTTTTAATGTTTGTTTGACTAAAATGAGTTGTGTTTAATAGTCAAATTAAGTTGTGTTTAAAATTTTAAATTAAGTTTTATACTTTTTTTCTCATATTGATTGTCCGAATAACATATAAGATCGTAGAAAACAAATACACAATAAGTGCATAAATTACATTCAATTATTTTTCATATTTTTTAATTTATGGGTACCCATGGATCCGCTGAGTACCCAAGGACCCACATGTAGTATAACAACGGATATTAGCACGGGTTTGGGGCGGGTCTGGGTCCAAAAATGAAGCAACGGAGTAGTTCCGGGTAATGCAATACCCAGACCCATCCAGACCCATCAACATCCCTACTCACTTGCTTGATTCTCATTCTTACACATATAATGCCTCTATAGCTTATGCATTGAGATCTTGAAATTGTTGTGGTTGGTAAGTAACAGTTGTGTAAGAACACTTACATTGTTCAAAATAAGCCTTCTTTGACCGAAATTCATCGTAATAACTTAAAAATATTCTACATGAAAACAACATATGGTGAAAATCATAACCCATCACTAAAAGGCTTGATTGACAATGAAGAAATAATAGAAACTCATAAGTCTGATGACATGTCTAGTCACAAACTGTTTTTACCGTAACTTGCAGCAATTCTAAATGGCACGAAATAATACTTATTGGCTGAGTCACGACCAGACCACTCTCTTTAAGACGTTTTGTGGTACTGTCCAAAATGTGCAAGCAGACTATCAATCACGTCGTCCCCAGGATAAAACAGTCAAGTTCTTTGTTATCGAATTCTTACTGCACTTTAAGAACCGATCTTGAATACACCAACCACTATATGGCAACCAGTGTCAATTCTCAAAATTCCCACAATATGGCTACATATGCCATTTCTTTTCCCACAATCTCATCATCAGTGTCAATTCTCGAAATTCCCACACTTTGACTACCAGTGCCAATTCTTTTCTCACAATCTGACTACTAGTGTCAGTTTCCGAACTTCCCACAATATGGCTGGCTATGCCAATTCTTAGTGCAACAGAAAGAAATGGGGGGAAGTTTGCCGGAAATGCGTCGGCGGAAAATATGAGAGAGAAAGAAAAATTTAAGTAAAAGCGTACTCAACTTGGTGCAAGAAAATATGAAGGGAGAAGACTTCTATTTATAGCATGAGATTTTGTCAAAACTCTTGCATCCTCCTATGTGGGACTTGTGAGATTTTTTTCAAAATCTTCCAATGTGGAACATGTGAATTTTTCCAAATTCTTCCAATGTGAGACTTGGAATTTTTCCAAATTATTCCAATGTGGTACTTGTGAGTTTTTCAATTTCACATCCAAATGTCTTACTAATGTCATCCAACTACACAAGTTCCAACACAAACATATCACTAGATTGGGAGCTAGTATTCCTACCCACATGTCCAAATGCATTCGACTGGCCACAAACAGCCCATAAGGTTAGCATGTCATCAAATATGAGAATATCAAAACCCAAAAGGCCCAAGACAAATCCAAAACCATATTAGAACATCGAGACCCAATAATATTCTAGATCTAATAGATATGATAACTTAAAAGGAAAGACATCCATAGAGGGCATATGAGAGTCGTCATAGGCTCTAACATAGGCCTTCTAGACTGGCTGGTAGAAAGGATGGGGCATGGCCTCAGCTATGACATCAATGGACCTTCCATAAACGCAAGGTAAATACAACCCGCCCACTATAAATAGAGGAGATAATTTATGCATTAAGTAATCATTATCCTCTAACATCTCTCTACCTTAGTCTCTTTGTACTATACACATGACCATTATAAATACTGACTTGAGCATCGAATTCACTTTTTATATACCAACCCAAGACGATACAAAGCCAGTTCTCAGTTTGATTCAACACCATTCAAACATTCAAGGTCAACTCCTACCAGTTTAGCCCCAATCCCTCCTCTTGACCCAAAATAACAACTATAATTCTTCCATATAAGAAGATGTGAGTGATATGTGGGAAGCATATCCCTTTTTTATACCATAACTTCTAATGTACATTTCCCTTATCCACTATAGATAATCACGAGAAAAACTTGGTCAGAGACAACTCTAACACGTTATATTTGGAGACATCCAATCATAGTTTGACACTTCATTAAATTGTGGTCCCAATAAACTAATTCATGTTTTTCCTCTTTGAGTTCCCTCATGTCTTTCTCTTTCCTCTCTCTTTATCTCATATTTAATGATTTGGTGCAGATTTACAATATAATTTGGTAACTCATAATTTAATGATGTGTCAAACCCTGATTAGATGTTGTAAATGTGATGTATTAGGCTTGTCTCCAACTGGGCTTTCTCCACTAATCACACTCACATGTACTACACTAATTGGGGATATGTTTCTAAATTTTAATAACAGATCTAGGAACTTGAACTTTATGCTTGTAAGTTGAAAGTTGTATCTTAAGGTTTCCTCCTATTTTACACAAATAGTAATCAGTTTTAGAACCTCATTTAAACCCGACACAATTATGCTATGAGACCACTTGAATGTAAATGTGTAAATAAAGGGCATGTTTTATGATTTTAGTCCTCAACTTCAGATTTACAATATAGAGATAGTAATCACTATTTGGCCACAATATCGAGTGGTCATCATTTTATTTTGAACCAAGAGAAATGTCGTGTTCTAATCATATAGAACATGAATTAAATAGCCGTAAATGGTTAATTACATTTAACATTGCTTCTTATCTTACTATTCACATTTAACATAGAGTTTAGGGGTTTGTTCTCTAAAAACTTCCTCAATAAGTTTTTTGTCCTTTTTTTTTTTGTAACTAAGGATATTATCTCAAATTAATCTCTTCCGGAAGTTCATGATTGTATCATCCTAATAAATATCGTTCCTAAAAATATAATATTGATCTTCGGCTAATATGATATATAAAAATTTATAAAAATCTTACAATACTAGACTAATATAATGTCCTAATTAAATACAATTTGTGATGTAAAAGTCTTAACATGAAGTCATTGACCATTTGTTTGGACCAATATATTTAGCAAAAAGAGAAAAGATGGAGATAAAAGAGGAATTTATCCTCTTTGATTGAGAAGAGATGGGGATGGAGTTAGTAAAAAAAGTTTATGGATCCCACTAAATTTTTTTATCTCCACTTATTAGAAGTGAAAAGAAAAAGTAATGTTATACAAAATGTCAATAATATCCTTTAAAAATTGATCTCCTAATTTTATCTATTCTTTTTTATTTATTTCATAATAATCATTATTATAATTATCGATTAGTAATTAAAAATTAAATTAAAATATATCATAATATTTAAATATATTATTTTTTACTACCTAACAAAAATATAATTTTTTATCTTATATTTGTTTTAAGGATATGTTTTACATACAAAAAATAATATCATTTCTCCTTATTTTCTACTCTACCAAATAAACGAAAGAATGAAAAAATTTCTTCTTTTTCTTTTCTCTTTCTTTGTGCAGAACAATAAAAGAATTCACTCTATTTTTTAATTTTCTTTCTTCACACTCACTTTCTCATCATTTCTCTCTATTCGGTTTCTTATCTTTAACGAAAGAGAACATAAGAGTTTTTTTATGTAATTTAACTGCTAGTCTGTTGTTCCTTTGCAATTGCGGGTGTGTTTGAGATACTCTATAAAGTAAGTTTTGAAAAATGTAAGTTTGGTGAACTAAATTATATTTGGATAAGTTATGATTAAATATAGTTTTTATAATAAATGTTGTTTAGGGTGTGTCAATTAATTTGTTGAAACCAATAGTTAAGCTATTAAATTAAAAAAAATAATACATACAATTATATGTTAAATAATTAGTACAACATAAAAAAAATATTTTGTAATACACGATGGAAGTTTTAAATTAAATTAATAATTATTCTATATATGGGAAAAAGGAGGAGTCTACATCTTCTTTGAGTCTCCGTTACCCCTTATTCTTTCTCTTTCATTCATCCGCCCTAACCAAACCCCTTATTCTCTCTATTTTCCATTGTTGTCACCCTCTCTTCCCTCTTTTCTCAACTCTAATAATATTTGATGCTTGTTTAGGGTATCACATATACTAAACCCGAATCCGAACATGAAATTTAATATCGGGTAAAACCCAAATCCGAATCTAGTAACAACGAGTTTAACCCGTTAATTTCGGGTTCGGATCAAGCAGGTACCCACGGTTTTGATTTTCATTGTCATCCCTATACCCATGGAAGAGAGATGTGGTTGGGGATATAAAAAAGGAATAGAGAGAAATAGAGATAATAAAGGGTATGATTGTCATTTTTGCAGAATTTATTTATTTTAAAATATATTATTTTATATTTTAAAATCCTGACCAATAAAAACTTACTTTAACACATGTCATATGTATTGGTCATCCATTAATGGAGAGGATCAAACTAAAGAGAATTAGTAGGATATAATATGTTGTTAATGATAATAAATGTAATGAGTGATAGTAGATAAGTGTTAATAATTGGAAAAGTTATATTAAAAAACTCAAAACTAAGATTAACATAAAATCTACAAAATTTCCAATTTTCATTACACCGTGGTTTTGAGTCAAAACTGAGTTATAACAAAGGGACTTCAAATTTTATCAAGCATTCTAAAAAAAACTTAAAAGTAGGTTAGAAAAATCAGAAGTACTTTTTAACCTCCCCAAGTCAATCAAAACACACACGAAAGGGGGTCCATGCAGACATGGATTTGTAGCTTTGTCTATGACGTGGGTCCAGAATCCAAATGATATTGTTTATTGAATCCATCTGGTATGATATATTTGTGTTCCACATTAATACATTATGATGATGTTTGGTGAAAGCTTTTAAGTGCATTTTTATTCTCACAAAAAAGTTTGAGGTGAACAAACCTATTATACATTATGCAATAGGCTCCTTATAGGCTGTTTAAAAGACATATTTTGCCTAAAAGGTCGACCTATTTAATTATCATATTGTTCATATTATATTAATTTATTAAAATTAAAATTATTATATATATGTAATTTTAGTTTAAAAATGTATACAAAAATATAATTTAATTGTAGAGTTGGATGAATTTAGTGAAAAGTATGTTTATTAAGCCTTAATGGTAGTTACTCATGGTAATAGTGACTATTTATCCTCGAGGTCACGAGTTCGAGTCGCGGGAGACTCCCTTTTGTGGGCAATAAAATCTGTAATGACTATATATTATATAGTTTGGTCCGGCCTAATTCTACTCTCACTACGTTAGAATATATCTTTAAGGCGGTTCTTCGACCTCACATCCTAGAAAAATGTTGTAAAGCAGGCGGATAAAAATTATACAGCGCAACTTTAAGAATTCGCCATTAAAATGGATAAGCGGATATAATGTCAACAGCGCAACTAAAAATATGCGCGATTGGATAAATGCATGTTTTAATTCGTAATATTTAACCGTGAAAATATTTCTTAGATAGTCACAGATATAATTACCTTGTTTGGTTTGGTCTTAATGAGATATAAGTAATGGTAGACCTTAGAAGAAACACAAGGGCCAACTGCCCCCCTAGATAATAAATAATGTCTAACCTTTTATTTAAATATATTGTCTAACCTTTTATTTAAACACAAGGGCAACTGCCCCCCTAGATAATAGATAATTTTTCCCCCTAAATTTATTTAAATATAAATACCTTTTTTCAAATTTATTTTTAACATTCTGCTGATTATGTGACTTTTCTAAAAATCATAGATAATAGATAATGTTCTTTACATTTGTAATTGTTGATATTGCTTATAATACTTTTACTTATATTATGAGATCATAGATTGCCTTTGTTAAACTTTATGGCAAAGGTCGTAAGATTCTATGGATTTTTATAAATCATTTAATATTGATAACATATAAATTTTTGTGCAAAATTTCCACCCTCTGAATATCAATGTGAGTAAGACTAATATAAATGAATGTTAGATGATAATCTGACTATGTATAAATTTTTATACTAATTGTGTATAAATTTTTATACCGACAATCTATAAATATTATACTCTAAAGTACTTTTTGGTGAGACTAATGGATGATGAAATTTAAACTAAGTCCAATGTTTAATTTAAAGAGTTTAATATCTATCAATTATTAATGTACAAATTTACCCACAATCAGTACATTATCTACTACCCATTTGTATTAGTTTTTTAAAAGTCAATAATAATTGAAAATGAATAGTGAATGATAAATTAACACTATATAAAACTCTTTTTTTTTGCCATCTTTAAATTATAGAAGAAAGAAACGTGTTGCTAACATTTGCCTCCCATTTATGTGACTTTATTGGTATCAACTAATCAATAAAGAAAAGCATGCTCTTATCATTTAAGAAATACGCATGCTATTAGGCACCTTTGATGGTTGCTTCAATCTTCTACTATAACACTTCAACACACTAATAACGGAACATGTGAGTACATGTGTTAATCTAATCTGAGTTTTTGACAGAAAAAGCCTAATTTAATTAGGTTTGAGTTTATTTTTTCAACCATTTTCAAGTTTGATGATACACGTTGAACCCTTAATATATAAGTAAATTATGATTTTTTATATATAAAAGTTTTAAAAACTACTCTTTTATATATATATATATATATATATATATTCTAATAGGAGATTGAAGCATGTTTTTATAACTTTTATTAAGATTCAAGGAAAAAATTATTAAATAATAAATGATATACTAGTAATATGAAAAACACTTATGTAGTATTAATTCACAAACTATAGTACACTGAATATTAGAGAAATAATAGACATATTAGACATGCATTCCTAACACTTTTTATTTGGTCGATTTTCATTTGCAATTAAATTACATGAGTTATCCTAATAATTAGGAATAACTTCTCATGTTAAAATTAGTTATGTTATACTCATTGTGCCACTCTTTATTAACAAAATATTATTTACTATTTTTTTATTTTAAATAACTTCTTATTTTCATGTTCACTCGATATAGGAAAACAGAAGATTCTGACATGAAATTAAAGCTTTTTGGCAGTAGCTAGCGTTTCTATTTCTCTCAACATAATTACTCTCACTAGCTTGCTCCTTTTTATTTCAACATCTTTGTTCTCTAATTCACATTATTTCATCTCAATAATTGTACATGGTTTATACTGGTCTCTGACCCCATGACAGTTTCTAAAGGCTCCTATAATTTATAAGAAAATAGAATGATGAGTTAGAAGAATATAAATTCACAAATCCTCATAGATATAATTATATGTGTAAATATCAATAATAGATGATACAGTGACAATTACTATGGAAAATCACCCCACTAAATAATGCTACTACTATTTTTCAAAAGAGATTGTACCTTACATTAAGGGGACAAAGATCATAACTCTATATATATCTGTCTCAATCTAATGAAAAAAATATCACTTAATTAAAAAAATTAAAAACACAAATTAATATTTTATATTTTTTATAAGATGTTAATTGATTAGGGACATAATGATATGAGTAATGTTACGTTTTCCTACTAAATTCTCTTACTAATCTTCCTACCATAAAAAAGTGACATATGTCACAAAATGATACTCAATTTATTAGTGATTGGTTTACAAGTAACATATGTCACTTTCTTGTGAGTAGGAGGATAAGTAGAATGATTTAGTATGAGGATATATCTTTTTCCCAATAATATAGTGATTTTGGAAAAGAGGATGTTGCTTTCATAGTAAGTATGGTTTCAAAGTTAATATTTAAGTTTGTAGAAAGATATAAAGTTTATCTTGTTGTTGGTGATAATTACAAGTCCTTATTGGAATCTGCAAAGGTAGTGGTTGTGATGGAAATAATGGTACTTGGCAAGTAGACCCACAAGTGATTCAACTTCTTCTGACTTAGCAGATGATGATAATTGATCAACTATTTAAAAGAGTTGTCCCTCAAGTCTAGCAAATTTGGATTTCTTAAAGTCTTCAAACTCATGTCCTCTCATTGCATTCATACTCGAGCAACCGAGTTTAGATCCTTTCAGTACTGGATAAAGATATTAACATATACCTCCGAGTTTAAATTCTTTCGATATTAGGTAAAGATACTAACATATACTACCGAGTTTAAATCCTTCCGATACTGGATAAAGATACTAACATATATCATATTTTTACTTATTTTTAAATTTAATAATTTGAAAAAAGATTACAAAATCAAATTTCTCTTATTTTTGTGGTACGTGAGGTTGAGGAGCCCAATTCTGAGTGACCGTACCTAGCCTCTATTTTGAGGGCCCAAATTGTTTAGGAAATCATGACATTTTTTTTGTCAATTTTGTAAGGGTTTTGACATCCATGGATGATGGATCAATTTTTACCCTAACGTAAGTTTATGTTCTTGTTTGCAATTTTGCTTTTATGGACTTTTCTATACTTTCCTCGGATTTTATAATTTAAAAATATCTTTTGTGTTACTAAATCATGGTGTAATTGGATACTATTAAACTATTTCCCATCACCCAAATTATTCTTTCGTTTCACAACAATGCTAGATTATTAATTTTTTCTATATGTTATAAATTTCGAAAATTATTTGGATCGAGAAGAGTATTAAGGTATTATTTTATGGAGCCACATCTTATATCCCAAACTTTATAGCACTCCATATATCATTTGATTTTTATTGGCCAAAAAAGTAAAATGTGAATTAAATATATATTAATTTTACATTTTTAAGTATTAAGAATAAAATGGACAGAAGATGTGTTCCCCTATTTCATCATCTCAAATATGAATTAAATATATATATTAATTTTATATTTTCTAAGTAATGAGAATAAAATGATACATGAAATGATATACATCTTGGATAGAAGATGTGTTCCCCAATTTTGTCCACTCAAATATTTATTCTATGAACATGGACAATCTCAATTTCATCAAAAAATTTCACTCATTTTCTCCTTTTATTTTCTCCTCATGATCATAGATCCAATAATTGACTCTTATTTGTAGTCTCTACACTCAAACCTAAATCGCACTATCTATCACGAAAGCATATCAACACCTTCTCTTATCTTAATATGTTATTGTTCATATAGATTAGCAAACCTCAGGTGTTATAAATGACTTGCAAAAATTAATTATGACATGGAAGATTTATTACTCGTTGAGTCACGATCAAGCCACACTTTTAAGATGTTTCTTGACATACCAAATTGTGTAAGTAGACTATCAATCACATCATGCTCAGGATAAAACAATCAAGTTATTGTTTTGTATTCTTATTGCATAGTAAGAACCAATCTCAAAACACCCACAACATGACTACTAATATCAATTCTCGAAATACCCACAATATGACTTTTAATGTCAACTCTCGAATTTCCCACAATAATGCTACCTGTGTTGATTTTCGTATTTCCTACATTATGACTACCTAGGCCAATTCTAGTACCACAAAAAGAAAGAGGAAGAAGTGAGTCGAAAATGCTTTCGAGGTTGAGAGGGGAGAAAAAAAGTTGAGAAAATGTGTCTCAATTGATGTACATTTTCTGAATGGGTGACGTCACTATTTATAGGCGGTGGGCCCAACGGCCACATGAACTGATGACCCATAAAAAAGATCTCATCTCAAGTGGTCAAATTAATTAGACGACCAAAATGAAGGCAACAATCATATTGAGTGAGTCTCTCTCCTCATCCTTTAAATGTTGCCAACGTGTGTTGACTTGGTCAACATGTGAACCAAGTGTGTGTTGACTAGGTCAACATGTCCCAAATTTTATTTCCTTTGAGTCCACGCCCGAACATGAATCAAACCGATCCGATCGGACAATAAATGAGGAGGAAGTGATGGTGTAAGCATGTGTACTCAAGAGTGCAATTAATTATAAACACTCTTAATGTATTTTCACCATCCTATGCGAGAGTTTTTTTGTATTTCATACTACAAAAAACTTTAATGCCCAACGACCCAATTTGTAAAACTATAAATATGATCTCAATAGTTTAGTTATTCATATAGTTTACTTAAACATGACAATCCTTTTGTTTCTTGGACAGAGATGATATGCCTTTTTGTAATAAATGAATAATTGAGTATTTATTCTTTTTTCCTTCCTTTTGTGTTAAGATTTAATTGTTAATACACTTATTTGTGTAAGTGAAATTGGCTAGGTACTTCCATGTCAAAACAATGTTTCGATAAGATTTAATGGGTAAATTCAACTACATCAAATCTATAATGATTAAAATTGGGTGATTATATCTTTGTCCTTCGAGGATCGAAGGATTATATCAACAAATTGGGTATCATTTCACTATATGAAGTTGAAGCTTTCCCAATAAGCACATCAACATGGTAACTCCTCATTATTATCTTCAATTTTAATGGAAGAAAAATAAACATTCATGATTCATGCAATTCAAAAAGGTAACATAACTCCTAGAAGCATTCATCTTATCTTAATCTCAAATCCAACTCAATTTTATTTTCTCTCTCATCCCAATTGTATCTTCTTTTATTTATCTTATTATTTTATCTAACTATGAATAGACCATTTATGCATTTGATGTAACTTTGGTGTTTACATTAGGATGTAATTGTTCTAGTAGTAACATATATTAAAAGATTCCTAAAAAGGGTATTTTTTAAATGGACAAATATTAAATGGTCTCCCCTATAAGCCCAAATTAAAGAGATATATCGAAGGGTTCCCATATAAGACCATGACCTATTACAACTTCATTTTATTATAACATATATGCATATATTTCATATTTTAAGCAAATGATATTTTTCTACATTGCACTAATTACCATCATATCAATCATTGCATTGCATAATATCATATAAAACAGGTTATGTTATACAATATTACATCGAACATTATTTAGTCTAAATATAATAAGACCTTGTCCTATAAACCCTCATACAATCAAACTATATAACTATTGGTTCTTGTCCTAACATCCATGTCAACCAAGATTTAGAGATGAATTATGATATAATTTCATACTAAATAAAAAAGTGATATATATATATATATATATATATATATATATATATATATATATATATATATATATGAGGTTTGCTAACGTGGGGAATGTGTATTTTCAGTTAGGTACATGTTAGCAAGGTGTACCAAAAGATTTGGACAAAATTACCCTTAAAGTTTTGTGTAACATGTTTTAGTAACTAGGGGTACTTATGTAATTTAACTTTAAACACTGTAATCGATTACACTATCCTGGTAGTCGATTACATGAATGATGTAGTCGATTACATGAATGATGTAATCGATTACACTATACTAGTAATCGATTACAACATATTAAAAGCATCAGATATGTGCATTTTGTATGATGTAATCGATTACACTATACTAGTAATCGATTACAACATATTAAAAGCATCAAATATGTGCATTTTGTATGATGTAATCGATTACACTATACTAACAATTGATTACAAGCATCAGATATGTACATTTTACACATTGTAATCGATTACACTATGTTTGGTAATCGATTACATCAATCCGTTGAGTTTGTATTTGAAATTTTTAACTGGTGTAATCGATTACACCATATGGTAATCGATTACACTTATCAGAACAATCGATTACACTATGTGTGGGATAAAGTTAAATTACATAAGTACCCCTAGTTACTAAAACATGTTACACAAAACTTTAAGGGTAATTTTGTTCAAATCTTTTAGTACACCTTGCTAACATGTAACTAACTGAAAATGCACATTCTCCATGTTAGCAAACCCTATATATATATATATATATATATCAATTATAAACTAATAATTAATATTACTTTTATGAAATAAAATTGATTTGTAGGAAAATATAGGTTTTTTTCTTGAATTACATACATATCACAATAGTAATATGTGAGCAAAGCTCCAATAATTTAGAGACAAGTATACCTAAACAAAAGAAAAAATATAATATGATTTGACATTTTCGTCTCCAATAAAAAATGAGATGATATTTTTATTCCTATGTATAAATACAAAAATCATCACTTGTCTCTCCATTACCGAGAAGATTCTCTGTGCAGTGGGCAACCTGCACGTGTTAAAATGAGAACCAGATGTATTAAAATATCTGTTGTAATAGGAACACAAGTAGAGAAAGAAAGAAGGAACAAAACAAACACTGAAAAACTCAACACTCAAAACTCAAGGCCATGCTTCTTCCTTCTTTCTCTCTCACTTCAAAGCCTCCTTCAACTTCATCCTCCACCACCATCACCCTTTCACGAAGAAACCATGTCAACCACTCAACTTCATCCTTCTCATCACTACTCTTTCTCTCTCATCCACGGCGGAGCTACCATGTTTTCCGGTTCACCGCCCGAAAAGGTGGAGGGAGGGTCTGTGCAGATGTGAAATCCCAGGATGAGGATGTTGTTGTTATTGAGAAGTCACGTGATGTTTTGGATAATGTGGATTCAACAACATCAGCATGGTGGGAAGTGTTTCCTAAGAGATGGGTCATTGTCATTCTTTGCTTCTCTGCTTTTCTTCTCTGCAACATGGACAGAGTAAGTAAAAATATGTTTTTTTTCTTATAATAAGGTTTTGTTTATAGTAACATGTTTAGTTGTAATTGGCACCTAAAGTTAAGTGTAATTTGTTTAACATAGTACATAATTTCATTTTCATTTTGACTTATTGTCTAGTACATTATTTAATTTTGATTTTGACTTGTTGTCTAGATTCTCTAGAATTGGAAACTGAATTGAATTGTTAAACTGTGGCTACTGTGACCTGTTTTACCTTAATTGCAAACGACTGCGGAGAAATATGACCGTAATTGTGATTGCAGACCACAATTTAAAACTATGAACAATTGTTTCCAATGCTGGTTCTGTTTTCGTTACTGCATTTTTTATAAATTATATTAGGTATGTGTCTGGATTAACTTATTTTGCACTAAAACTAGCTTATTATCAAAAGGGCTTTTGATAAATAAGTGATTACTTCTCATAATTCAAGATGAACCAAACATGCGCTAAATTTAATTAGAGTTTTACAGTTTATCCACTCTTGGAATATAAAGTTTTGCACTAGGTGTCAACAAGATAAGAGCGAATAAGGTTTTTCTCCTGCAATATAAACATTCTACAGTTTTACACTCTCGTGTGGAAGAGTTATGCTATTCAATATGTTTTTCAATTGCGGGATGCAACTATGATTTTTGCCATAATCTTGTGGTCTTGGAGGTCTTTACTACAACATCGAAACCGAAATCTCAGCTTTAACGGTTGCACTTTCATGCTCTTACTTCAATTTTAGTAATAACAATGCAATTGTAATTGCAACGGCAACCACAATTTGATGTTCATACATGATTTCTTTTAGTTTTCTTGTAAGTGCAGAATCCAATTCAAAATAATGTCATTTACTCTTCTTGATATAAGGTTAATTTAACAAGCCCTGATTTATCAGGGTTACGAATTTTAATTTTCAGATATAAGAATCTTGGGTAACTGGTTAGTGTCTGGGTCATACAACTCATCATCTTGTATTGAACTACACATGAATAATTTTTATACAGCCTCTCCGCTTGCAGGGGTAAGGTTGCATACATCTACCCTCCCCAGACCCCCCTAAGTGGGAGGCTCGTGCATTGGACCGGCTATTTTTATGAAACCCGTGTCGTCCATCACAGGGTTCACCTAACTGTTATGGTTCAATACGAAAACCGTTTAATTGGTGCGGCTGCAGGCCTGCAGCTGACATTGAATTTTTTAAGTCTTTGGTTAACTTCAGGTCTTAGAAACTTCTATCTGCTTCACATTTTCAGGTAAATATGAGCATTGCCATACTTCCTATGTCAGCAGAGAACAATTGGAATCCCAGCACTGTTGGTTTGATACAGTCTTCTTTCTTTTGGGGATACCTTCTCACTCAAGTAAATATGATTTCATTTTAATAAGCCTAGTTTGACAAGTAACTTTTTTTCTGTTCGTACGAATATGAAATTAAGGCCGTGACTATTGATAGATATTTTTTGCAGATTGCTGGTGGAATATGGGCTGACACAGTGGGGGGAAAGCAGGTATTGGGGTTTGGCGTGGTTTGGTGGTCCATTGCGACGATCCTCACTCCTGTTGCTGCCAAACTTGGGTTACCTTTCCTACTTGTTACTCGTGCATTCATGGGGATTGGTGAGGTAGGTTATGTTAACAGTGCTCTACATGACATGCTTTTCTGAAGTACTAATTCGTTGCAAAAGAAATTATCTTGTGAAGAAAAAATTGAAATTTATTTTGTTGTGTAATCAATATATTATAACTGATATGAGTAATGATTTGATTTTTCTGATTAGTGACAATATAATATGGTGATAGCTTTTTGGCATATAGAGCTCACATCTTTTGGTCTTGCTAGGGTGTTGCCATGCCAGCCATGAATAACATTCTATCAAAATGGGTTCCTGTGGCCGAGAGAAGTAGATCGTTAGCACTGGTTTACAGTGGCATGTACCTTGGTTCAGTCACTGGACTGGCCTTTTCACCATTTCTAATTCATCAGTATGGGTGGCCATCTGTGTTTTATTCATTTGGTTCTTTGGGGACAGTCTGGTTTTCTTTGTGGCTTAGTAAGGTGAGATTTGCACGTTACAAATTATTTCTTTTGCATACATTTTTTTCAGTAGAAACTTCTTCTTGTCTTGAAATTGATTTTGTACTACGAATATCTGATCTCAACATTATTTTTTGTTTCTACAAATTTCGTATCTTTTATCATTTTATACATGCTCGTGTGCTAATCTTTTCTGTTCTTGTGGGAGCTGTTGCTGTAGGCACATAGTTCACCTCTTGAAGATCCTGAACTGCGGCCTGAAGAAAGGAAGTTGCTTGCTAACAACAGTTTTTCCAAGGAACCTGTGAAAGCAATACCTTGGAGATTGATTTTGTCAAAACCACCAGTGTGGGCCCTGATAGTGTGCCATTTTTGTCACAACTGGGGAACTTTTATTCTTCTTACATGGATGCCGACATACTATAACCAAGTAAGTCTTTCTATTTCGTTCGGCTTATTACCTATTACATGATGTGGCTCAGGCCACAGATCTTTTTTCCCACTATGATCTTCATGGCTTTGTATGAATTTGTTTAGATAATAAAGTTACTATTACCACGATTTATAAATATTGCATTGTCTGGTTCTTCATACATAACATATTAACATCAGATAATGGATAAAGAAGAGGTAAAGTAAGTGACTGAAAGTAGGAATTCAGGTGAAGTGAATGATCCAAATAATATATGGAAAAGGAAAAAGAGAGAGAATAATAGATCATGTGTGCTATTTGTTTCTCATCATTTAGCTTTTAGTGCACAGTCTCGAAAGTCACTTAAAAATACTAACACAGGTTTATTGTTGCGGCAAGTAGCTGGCCTTTTGTGTTTATTTAAGGTTAACTTAGCTTAATGCCAATTAGTAGGATTCTTTTTGTTTATGGATTATTGTTTTTACTGCCTGAAGCATTTTTCATTTCTATGACTTAAAAGTGTAGTAAAGAATTAGATTATTATCTCTTCTTTCCTTCCCCTAAAACCTGAATCCCCCTGTTTGTTGAATAACTCCTAAGCAAAACATGAATTTGTTTAAGAAAATATGGACATTAACTCCTTACAGCACAGGAAGACCTATGTAATTCTTCAAAAAGAATGAAAACATGAACATAAATGAAAAAGCACACTGCATACTTCTTGAGGGATATTCTTCCTCACTGCTCTTAGGCCCAAGTTCCTAACCCGAGGACGGCCCGTATTCCCTCCCCCCTTTCTCAGCCGTGCCCCCTTTGCTTCTAACCATTTACTCTAACAGAATTTGAACCTTAAACCTTCCCCACTTGCACCTACCTTGGCGCAGGATGGATTCCTTCTTTGTCCTTTATGCACGTCATAGTTGCTGCCTTAATAATCTTAGTAACATCATGCGGCCACTCATCTTCTTATCCATTCATCTTGTTCTCTATTCTGTCATTATCTTCTTCAAGCGATCTTGCCTCATAATGAAAGGATATATAATGTTTTAGCATCCTACTTGATATACTTGTCAATCCTCTATTTTAAGCAGTAGTGATACTGAAGCTGCAAAGGTTAGCTTTCTGTTGGAAATATGTTAATATCTTGATTTGTAATATCTATATTCTAGGCATTACTCGTATTGAAGCTCTAAATATTTTGATTTATAATATTATTGGATACTTGGAAAACAAATAACACTATCAGAGGTTATTTTCGAATATAATCATAGGTGTTGAAGTTCAATCTCACAGAATCTGGGCTATTTTGTGTTTTACCGTGGTTTGTAATGGCACTTTCTGCAAATCTTGGTGGTTGGATTGCAGACACTCTTGTGAGCAAGGGTGTATCAGTTACAAGAGTCCGCAAGGTATCTTCTTCAATCATTTTTTATCCTGACATTCGGAAAAATAGTTCTTTAGATAATAAACTAATGGAAAGCAAATAAATCTCTAGTTTTGTCTTCATACCTGTCTCAAATTTTGTTAATTAATTTTAAAAAAAATTGTTTAAGAAAATTAGTTGATAATCATTGTTTTAATTTCATCATTTGTCTCATTTTTATAGTAGAAAAAACTCTATTCATTGTACATTTCCTCATGGTAATAATGGGGATAACATCTTTTCTTTCAATATATTTCTTAATAATATTGAAGCTAGCATCAAAAACGTTTCTACCAAATTCTGTGACAGATCTCCATCACTTTTTCCATCCTTAAGTATCAAGCAGCAGCCTACGGATTTGCCCTCTTGTTTGTTCAATTCAGTTCCATTATTGCCAGATTATCAGCTTCACAGTATATTTCCACATTTTCCGTTGCAGATAATGCAAACAGTTGGATTTCTTGGCCCTGCTTTCTTCTTAACTCAATTGAGCCACATTAATTCTCCTGTGATGGCTGTTTTGTGTATGACGTGCAGTCAGGTTCGCTACTTGTTTTGTATTTAAGCATATTTGCTATTCTGATATGGAAGTCTCTGTACAACCCTTACAAAATTTTGTTGTATGTCTTCTAAAATATTTCTGGAGAAAAATTTACTGTTTAACAACATTTCTCAAATTTGAGTATCACTTAAATAATTTTATCTTGGATTTTAGCTCATACTGCAGTGCAGAATGTGCTACTTTGACATGCAAAGTTAAATTTCTTGACAGTGGTGTCTTAGGAAGTATCATTAATACTGCACAGCGATACATTTTTGTTTTACTAGTTCCTTTTATAAAAATAAGGAAGTGTTGGTTCATCCTTTAAGCTTTCCCTTTCCTAACTGGTCTCAAAATATTCCATAATAGGGAACGGATGCATTTTCTCAGTCTGGTTTGTATTCAAATCATCAAGATATAGCCCCTCGATATTCAGTAAGTGGACTCATTGTACCTGGAATTTCCTGCAACATGGAACTCTATATATATTTGATATGTGGAATAAATAATAAGAGTGCCATACATATTTTTCTTTTTTGTATGTTAATTGATGGCCATCTATAGTCAGGTTCACACCATTAGTCGGCTAAACGATTACATCATTCGGGAAGGAAAGAAGATTTCTATTTTTATTTCCTAATTTTATGTTCAGGGAATATTGCTTGGTCTATCTAATACTGCTGGAGTACTGGCTGGTGTCCTTGGAACAGCAGCAACAGGGTACATTCTGCAGCATGGTAAGTGTTGTCATCATAATTTCTCGGTTACTGAGGGTCGAGTATTAGTTTATTTTGTGCACAGTCTGAACTGTCTCCCGAGACTTCGGTATTGGTAATTTGATTTATAGAAATCTGGTTATGAAATGATACTAATTTTCTAGACCATGGTCCACAGAATCCTTTTATCTATTTATTTATTTACTTCGGAGCAACTGCATGGTTCTTTATCTCTCCATTTTGATGGTGAGGAATAGAATGAATAGCTTTCTCAACTCTACTTCAATTGTCATGTAACTTGGTAGTGTAAAAGAAGTTTAGTGATGTGGTTCTAGCAAATTTCGGCCTCAAACTTTAGATGGTTAGGTAATTTTGAAGTTTTGTAAGTTAGCATGAGTTTAACTGAGGTTTGCCCTAATCTTTCTTCTCCCTTCATCCGTAAAGAACATTCGTTTTGCGGTCCTTTATGTTAAATGGAGATTGGCTACCATGCAATTAACATTCTGCTCAAATTAGCTGATTTTGGAAATTTTCACTCTCTTGGCAAAGTTGTGGATCTCTAAATCTAGAATAATTCCATGCGCTTAATACTTCATTAAACTATTTACGGTCTTTGGGACCGTAATCCGATACTGCCTGATCTATACCCAAGCAGACATTTATTTACCATTTCTTTACGTCAAACGTTGATTGCATGCCATGCAATTAAGGGTCTATAATTGCTTGTTATTAATGCTTCATTTGAATCTGATCCATGGGACAAGAATGTGATACTTACTGTTTCATTTTATTATCAGGTTCTTGGGACGACGTATTCAAGGTTTCAGTCGGGCTGTATTTGGTTGGAACTGTGGTTTGGAACCTTTTTTCAACTGGCGAAAAGATCATAGAATAACTTGCAGATAATTGATACTTGTCATGTTACATGTGGAGATAAATCTTGAGTTATTTCCACACAAGAGGAAGAAGTTTGAAAAGAAACTCAGGAAGTAATACATTTTAGTTATGCATTAGTGCCTGACAAAATGGTAAACTTTGCAGATAAAAGCATTGAAGATAGATCTGAGGGATGAAAGGTGCTCTTGTTCCTTCAAAGATGAATTGGCAGTATTTATATTCATCTTTCTTCTCCTTTGCCCCCATTTTTTGGGGAAGATAGTTGCTTTGATTTAACATCATACATGTAAATATAATTTCCAATTGTCTATAACAACACATCAATTTTGTGACAATCTAGAAATGTAATTTATGCAGCATTATTCATCAACCTTCTTTTGTCTCTATCCAATTTCCTATCTGCCTGTTTTGCTTCCTTCTTTTTGGTCAATAAGTTGGTGATGTGAGTGTTGCAAATTGCAGTTGCGGTAACGGTTGCGGTAACGGTTGCGGTAACGGTTGCGGTAACAGTTGCGGTAACGGTTGCGGCTACTGCGATTGTGGTCATTGCGGCCATTGCAATGCGGATTGCGGCAGTTGCAGTGTGAATTATTTTATTATTAAAATAACATTTTTGAATCCGATGTGGTGTGATGCGGTCTGATGGGCATGATGTGGTCCAAATGCGGCCCGATGCAGTTGCGTTGCGGCCCGATGCAGTTGCGTTGCGTCCCGATGCGGCCACATCATTGTGATTCGGAGTTACACCGCAATTGCGGTGAGATGCAGTTGCGACGGCCACCGCAACCATGATATTGCGGCCGCATCAGGTGATGTGGTCTGCAATTTAAATGAATGGGTGTAATACTATTAATGAAATGTTGGGTGTTTCTCTTTCTTTTCTTATGGGCACCAACTGGTAACTTATTTTCTTCTTTGTGGGGGCTTAGGAGGAATGGATGGTTTTCTTTCCATGACTCCTTGTGTGAATCTTATTATATATCTTACACCAATTCTGTTACATTATCCTAATTCCTGGATATGAGACCCACCATCTTTATGGGTCTTGTACTGTGACCAATTTTCTTTATCTGGTAGAAAAGTGATGCAAGGAAAATAAAAATTGGCTGCAACAATCCATTTTCAAAGACTTGAGATTAGGTACAACAAGTTTCAGTCTGATTGTAGGAAAAAGATTAGTTTTTGGGTAGCTTTGAGAAGTTCAAAAGCAAATTAGAAATATGTTTGATCAGTACAAGATTGACAAAAGAAATGTAGAATAATAAGTTGAGCATTATTAATCTATATTTTCAGATATGGATAAAGCCCATAATTATTACACTTTGGTGATAATTTGGAAAAATAACCAGATACATTTGAGAGAGGGAATGCAACCATGATCATGTTATTTGTACCACTGATTATTCAAGAAATATAGTATATAGCCTTGCAAAAATATTCTTACCACAAAGACAATGTCCTTGTGAAAGGAAGTCCACAATTATGTCATCTAAGACCCTCGCTAGCCAACAAGTCCTTGAGAGAGGGAATGCAACCATTGGTAACCATTCGGGTTGTCTAAGCCCGGAAATTAAACTCGGGTAAAATCTGAACCCAATTATAAATGGTAATTCTTGTTAAATTTAGGTTGGGTTTGAACAAATACATACAAGTTCAATTTTCATTGCCATAACGAAAGTCATGGTGAATGAGTTGAATTGGCTTACCGTGACAATTTAAATTTCATATCAAGTTCTAGAAATTAGGGGTGAGTATGGGCTGTGTTGGGCTGGATAAGGTTTGCCATTTACCCGACTCTAAATATTGGTAGGGTCATTTTTTTAACCCGGACCCAAAACTAACTCGACCCTAAATATCGATCAAGACAACCTTTGAACTTGAACTCGACCCTAGACCCGATTAAATATAATACATACCTCTTATAAATAAAGTCTTCTCAATATTTTAGTTAGTAACTAACATATGAAATGATTTATGTATATATAGTTTTAGGGGATGACTCAAGTGAGAACAGTTCTCATATAAAAATTATGAGAACAATAAATATGAGTCTTATAATTAATCATGGATAGTTATGATTAAAAATTAGTTATTGGTCACTTGATAGTCATGTGCATGTATATTTTAATCTTGACCATTCAAATAAGATCCAATAACCCAAATTAAAAGTTCTTATTTCTCACAATAACGCATTGTTCTCAATTGAGTAGCTCCCTATATTGTTACTCATATATATGATGAAAAATTATAGAAGCAAAAATATTTGTGACCAAAGAGATGTCATTACTTTATACACAATTGAATAGAGACACTTACAAACATTATAAGTGAGAGACCATGAGACGGGTCAGAGTGTTGGGTCATGTTTGTCCCCTACCCGACACTAAATAATGTTTGAGTCTAATTTTTGAACACAACCCTAACCCTAGACCCGATGTGACCCAACCCTAATTGGAACCGAGCGGATAGGGCTGAATTTTGTGCACCCCTATTAGAAAGAAATAAAAGGATTGATCAGAAAGATCGAGTCAAACCAAGTGAGTGTGATGGGTCGGGTCCTGCTCACCTATAATTGTATAATTGATTAGAAAATTAGTATAATTTAAAATAAACTTTATTTATTTCTATAATTGTATCATTGATAAACAATAAGATTAAGAATATGAAAGTATACAACAAAGGACACCACCTTAGTTCAACCACTGTAAACTAAAATTTGTCCACTCACTATCACACCGAACCCAACAACATAACACCCACCCAAAAGTATTACTAAATTGAAAACATAAATCAAATTTACATAAATAACTTAGTAATATTCCTGAAATAATCACATTTCCTTATATGCAATGACCAAATTACCCCTTTCCTAGGTAGAGGTGGCACCTTTAGGTTGAAGTTGACGTGGATGCAAGAACACATGGAGCCCGTTCTTCATGAAAAGAGTGAGAGACATCTTCTGTTCCACCCGATGACCGGGAACTGGATATAGACGGTAACGAAGTAGCACAGCGGCAGCCACAGACTTCATTTGCAGGTAAGCCAAGTCTTTACCCAAGCAAGTTCTCGGTCCAGCATTAAAAGCCACAAACTTATACCCATCCTTAGGCGGTTCGAACCGGAACTGGTCGAACCGAAATTGGTCGAACCGGTTTTGGTCGAACCGTTTTTCATGAACCGATAACCACCGTTCCGGTTTAAACTCCATGCAATCTTCACCCCATATCGATTTCATTCTCCCAACAGAGTATATCGAATACGTCACAGTTGAACCCGCCGGAACCACCGTTCCGTCCGGCAAGACGTCGTCATCCACGGCGTACTTAAAGTCCTCCGGCACTGAAGGATACAAACGCAGTGTTTCAGCCAAAGCAGCTTTCAAGTATACTAACCTCTCTGCTTCCTCAAAGTCCACAGCTTCTTCCACCCATTTCCCATGATCTTCGCCGCGAGTCTCGGCCAAAACCGACGTTAACTCTTTTAATATCCTCTCTTCAACTTCAGGGTGGTTTATTACGAGCCAGAAGAACCAGCTGAGCGCCACTGATGACGTGTCCCTTCCGGCGAGAACGAAGTTCAACGAGATTCGTTGAAGAACAGCAGGGCTGAAGGTTTTACCATCGATATCGCGTTTCTTCATAAACCTAGAAATCAAGTCATCAGAAGGTGCTTCTTCACGAGCCTTAATGGCGTCGTTCATGTAAGTATCAACAATGTGCAAACTCTCACTCAATTTCTTCTCCATACCAAATCCTGCAAAGTAATGTTTGTCTTAAAACATGCCATTAAATATGGAATAACATATCCAAAGATGTGATACCAAAAAAACATTTTGTTAAAGTCAAATATTAATATATTAGTATTAGTAGTGGATTGAACTATCAATTTTTTTTGTCACTTTGCTATGATTCAATAGGGAGAAGTGTATAAAGCCCCTAAAATTTATGTGTTTTTGTAAGTAGGTACTAATTGAATATGGATCATATCCCGTATTGGAGAGTTCAGTGCTGGATGAGATGATGACATATGTCATTTAATATTTTTCAATGGTTTAGATTTTAACTTAGTTTTAATTCAAATTTTATTTTAAATGATCAATTTAATCTGGACCACACATCCATGTATTGGACTATCCAGTACAAGAGACGATTCCGACTCGTATTGATAACCCTTAAACTTTATGAGTTGGTGAAATTGGTGTTTCCACAAATATATTCTTAAATTACAGATAGATAACAAGCAAATCAATGCAATTAGAGTCACACTATTAGCAATACAACAATGCAAAATGAGTTAAGAATAGTTAATGTTGTTATATATACAAAAATAAAATAAACATTCGAGATTAAATAAATGAACGACTTAGAATTTTCTATTGCCTTTAATTTAATATAGAGATCAAATCCACTAATAATTAAAATCCAATGAAGAAAAATTAGTTGTTAAGGAACAAAATGCATAAACTTTAGCTTTTATAATTTTTTCCCTAATTCGCCCATGACAGGCATATTAGTGGAATAACATGTTTTAAATATTTTTTGTCCTGTTCTCTTGATATTGTAAATTAGAATTTGTTATTTTGATTGGCTGAAAATTCTTATGATTTTTTTGCAATAACAATCAACATCAACATGGAATAATTGCAACTGTGACTTGTGACTTTAACCACTGTTTAAAATCATGTGAAAAATGGAAATCAATAACTGCTTAAGAATATATAAAAGTTTGAAAATGTTGTGAATGAACATGATATAACTTACCAAGAAAATTCTGGAACCTCCACATAATATCAGGGTATAAAAGCCTATGCAGTGTAGCTTCTGTTGCAGTGTCAAATGCCATTGAAAACGGGTTCTCTGGTAGATCCGGTGACAGTGTTTCTGGATCTTTCCCAAAAGTGAGACCACATATGTTATCAAAAGTTAACCTCAATAGAAGATCTTGCATATCAACTTTAACGTTTTCTTTTGCAGCTTTGTCTAAAATGCACCATAACCGGTTCTTGATGGTCCGGTTCACCCATCGAGCCATGGCCTGTCTTAGGGTTCGTGTGGTGAACTCAAGCGCTGCGGTTTTACGTTGCATGAGCCATGTGTCACCGTCGCTGTTGAAGATTCCCTGACCTAGAAGGTCATGGAACGCGGTTTGCCATTTGGGACCTTTAGGGTAGTTGTCGAACCGGGTTCGGAGGATGTGTTCGATGTTCTTGGGGTGGCACGTGACGGTGTAGAAGCCTTCCTTGCGTGCCAAGAAAGGGAAAGGGATGATGCATGTTTGGTAGGTGGCTGAACCCCCAGTTTGGCAGAGGTTTTCGGCTATCCAATCGTGGAAGCGGTTCCGGTTCTTGAACAGAACCGGAAGGCTGCCTACGATTGGATAGACTCTCGGACCTGATAGGGTTCGAGAGAAGATGTGGAACCAAAGGAGGTATGCTGATAGTGCAGCTGCCAGGGTGACGAAAATTTGGAGTGCATCCATTTGCATCATGGTATTTGATAGAATGGTACTGTGGTCTATTGTTATGTAGAAGGGTTTGAAGTAAAAGGGAAAAGATTGGTGCTTAAATAAAAATATTTGATGACATAATGAGAGGGGTTTAGGAGAGGTTGTTGAGAATTTTCTGGCCCTTAAGAGTGGTGCTGTTAGGTTGATAAAAACTTTACTCTACGTGTGATACACAACAATGGAAAACCTTTTATTTGGGTGAAATACACTATGCAATGGGTAGGGATACTCTTCATTAATGGAGAGGCAAGTGAGTTCTAAAACAATGTAAAATTAAAAATAAAAAGACAATTCAATCCTTCTATTATACTTGTAATGACTTTTTTGTCATTAAAATCAAGTATAATAACCTCATTTGTTTCTCCATTAAATGAGAGGATCTCTACTCCAATGCAACATTAGACTTATGTAGGTTAATGGGAGAGAATAATATCTTTAATAGAGATAATAGATTTTCATTGATGCGAGACAACGTATAAGAAATGATCTGAGATAACACATTAAAGTTAAATATAAATGAATATAGAACTAATTTTGATATAATTGAGTCATTCTGAGTATTATCATTTCAACCACCAATCATATTCAATAATTTAAATTAGGATGTAATATATATATATATATAGATAGATAGTATAATTGCTTTTATATCATTCTTAATTATTAATCATTCAAATGTACATGTAAGCAAAATTAGAGTAATAATATGAAGATATTAAATTCTTTAAATTAATAAATATTAACAAAAACATATAGTAGAAGAGAGACACCCGTTATTGTGGGTTTTGGAAGTAGAGCTGTCAGAATATATTTTTAAATGGCCCTTCGAATATATCAATAATGGCTGCATCTGTTTATAAAATAAATAAAAAATTATAAAAAAATAAAGGTTTAACCTTTTTGAAAATGAAATGGGAGTACTATCTCGTTGTTAATAATGGAATGGTGTTTGAAAGAACAAAAAAAATGTGAGATGATCATGTTTCTTTATTTATTTTTCTTATTTTTTGATTTTTTCTATGATCATTGGTATTCATTTTGAAATGAAGTGGTATATAAATAGATGAAAAAATGTATGTTGATAGTTAATGAGTTTGAAATCATTGTAGTATTCATCATTCATATTAATAATAACTAACTTTTCAAAAAAATAATCCAAATAAATGGTGGATAATACAATGACTATATATAAAATTTTATACTATTAGTACTAGCGTGTTGACCGACACTCTCGTGTTTGTCAACCAATTTTTTTTTTGTAATGTGTATTCTATATGTTATAAATGTTCATGACGATATTAATGTGACCTACTTTCAGCGAGTGTATAATTTTTAATATAATAGAAATTAAAAAATATGAAGGACAAAATAGAGAATTTGAAATTAGTCTAGAGTGATAGTTATATCATGTTTTGCCTTTATATATATAAAGATCAATATAAATTATATGTTGGCAAAATAAAAATTGGTTAATATGTTGGTGGTTAAATATAATTATATGATTTTTTTTAGAAATTAAAATGTGTCAATGGCAAAACAAGAAAGTAAAATTACACTCTTGGTGGAAGTTACACAATGTTTTGACTTTATATATAGTATAGATATAGATATTACCATATAAAATAATGACTTAAGATCATTTCTATTAATGGAGAGATAAGTGATTCAAAAACCAAATATAAATACAACCTTCAATAACATATATATCTTTAATTACAATTCATATTAAATTTATTTGAATTTAATTTTCTTGAATATTAAATGAAAATGTAAAAGAAAAAATGTTATTTTTAAATTCTTAGTTTTTTTTGGATGGATTGGATATCAATTCAAATGGATATATCCATAAATATTCATTGAATATAATGGTTGAATTCAAATTCATTCATAATGTATAAATATAACCAATAACAAATTGTAAAATATATGAGTGAAAGCAAGTACCTAATTAGGTATCTTCTATGACCATTTAATAAATTTAACAACCTCTTCCTGTGTAGAGTGCAAGAGAAAAAGTAGTTACATATGGTTGATCCAAAGTGGGAAAATGGGTTTGCTGCAAAATTTGGAACAAAATGAACAAATAGAAATCTATGGGGCAGTCATCATGTGAGATTTTTTATTATTTATAAATCAAGATATTAGGGGTTTGACTCTTTTGAGTGGCAATGAGATAACGTTAGAGAAATCAAGTTAGTAATAAAACACATACTACAAGTCTTCTTTAGTTCCCTTTTTCTTATAAATTGCACCAACCCATGATTTCTTTTCTTCTTCATCTTCCCCTTAACTTCAAAAAAACTATTAGGCAAAAGTTTGTCTAATTGAGATGCAATATACAGGAAATGTTCTTATAAAGTACTAATCACATGTCACGTGTATGGTCCAGCTAATAAGAATTTTACTCAACTTGTAAGAATAGAGTTTTAATTTCAATGCCAAGGACACCCAATTCACTAATTTTTTGTTTATTAAAAAAAATCATGTAGGGTAGTTGACCATGTCCCATATGTTGTCTTGAGACAATAAAAATATATTATGTTGATAAAAAAATTAAATATTCATTATTATTGATGTTTTTACTTCATTATCAAAATATAAGATCTAAAACAATAAATATGTTTATAAGTTATTTTCTATGTAAGTATATGTAGTAGACAAAAGACAGAAGTCATGTAAGTCAAATGTTTGTAAGTCAGACCAAAGAATGGGCTCTGAATGTTCCTAAAGTATTTGTTTTGTGAATTCATCTATCATAAGGACATGCTTCTTTGCTAGGATGATATCACATGTTCCTAATTGTGTCTCATTCTCTATTCCGAACCAATTACATTATTACATGAATAAAAGAAAATTTTAAAAATAAAAGAAATATTTTGATTGAATCGAGATAAGAAACAAAATACTGCTCGAGATAGGTGAAGTCTACCCATTTGGTAGAAGCTGCTTAACTAGACCGCAGATAATCCTGTGCTTCTTTGGAGACATGCAAAGATAGAGGCACAAATTAAGAAAAATATTGAAGAATGGCATCATCAAGGTGGGAAGTTGGGAACATATAACAATAATGCCCAAATCAAAAGAATAACAAAAAAACATCTAAATTTAAAATAGAGTAGAGTATCAACAATGTTATATATTGGACTCAGGTTCAGGTCCTTGTTGTAATGTACATGAGATTATCTTTGCTATTGTTGAGATTATTGATATACTATTTTCTCCATCCAAGCCCTAGGATTGATCACAATCAATTAAGAGATAGATAACATTTGGTCTACATCACTTTTAATCATGGACAGTCAAGATCTAATCTATATGATTGTCAATCGTGTCTAAAAGATTCATCTAGCTAAGGGAAAAAGAGACATTGACATGATAAAGGGCGGGCAACACTTGCTATACTTAAAAATCTTCCTTCACACTAAAGGCAAGGACATGCCACTTAAGCAGTGGACAAGTTTGTGTTGCCCACACAACAGAGATAGTCTAAATATACAACAAAGTCAGTCGAGTATGCTGCTGAAAAGACAGAGATACGACATCTGCAATGATGGCACATTCCCTTGTGTACAATCCATTATACCCAAAGGTCAAGCTCTAACAACTATCCAAGGTCATTACCTCGGATCAAGCAAGTCAACTCACATTCCAACCCAAAAGTAGCAAAAATAAATCATGGGTGAGAACGAATACCATGATACTCGTCCCGCGAGTACCCACATATATATTTTAATTAAATGTTTTATACTTAATTATTATTATTTTAACATTATATTGGTATATTTTATTATCATTTCATAATAAAATTTAGTGATGAGACTAAATTATCATATATATATATATATATCATATTATTCAAACAATAATTATTTTTATATATTAATTATTGTAAAATATATAAAAATATAATTAAAATTGAAAATTCGTTGAGTACCAACAGATACCCATTACCCACAAATAGTGTGGGTATGAGTACGAGTATGCACTACCTGTGTCCGCCCGGTCGACATCCCTATCCGTTGAACATTGCTATTATTCCTATATAATATAGTATATAATAATTGCTAAATATGAGGATGTAATGAAATTTTCAGCCAAACAAAATGTTTCCTTAAAAAGAGAAGTATATTGCCATAGTTCTACGGCTAACCATTTGTTATGGAAGATCTAACATGTGTTTGTTGCAAAATCACCATTTGGGCTAGTTGACCTTCTTTCTCTTTGTTATTCCTTCTTTAGTTTTTTCTATGAACCTTATACCAAATCACATCAATGTTACATTTTTGCTACACATCATTGGTTATGAACATTTTCCCTATAGCAAAATAACATATTTTCTATAAATATTTCTACAAAGGGGTTTGTAACAAATATTTGTACATTTTATTGTAATGAATAAATAGTCCTCAATTTGAGTTTGAGCTTTGTTGTAGAATTCAGAGAAACAAAAAATGGGTTTGAATGTACATAAATTTCTACTTCCTTTGTGCAAAGTTTTTCAGGTTTCAACTAAGTCTAGTTACACATTTCTACAAAAGCATCCACTAGTTTCAGGAGTTTTGTTATTCTTCTTCATCCTATATCTATTCCTTTCTTATATATTCAGCTTCTTGGCTTACTTGTCCCCTTTTCTTGTTTGTGCTTCCATTTTTGTGAAAATCTTTTGGAGTTCAGAGAAAACTGAGCTCAAATATGCCAAGAAAAAGGATCATGATAAGGGAGAGAAGAAAAGGGATGAACCAAAATATCGAAACACATCGAAAAACAGCGAGAGACGTGACTTGCTTCACAAGTTTCCATCACAGAATGCCACAAGCAGAATGGGAAATTTTAGAGGAAAAAAATGGGATGAATATGATGGCTTAGAAGAGAATGCCAAGGATAACAAAGAAGATAAGGATGCTAAGGATTCATGTGGATTGTGTAGTGAAAAATCCAAGGCTCCTAAAAGGAAAACCATAAGATCTGAACCTTCAATGATAGACTTGGTGGAAATGGATAATGAAAAGATAGAGGATGAGGAAGATGATGAGGATGATGAAGATAGGAACAAAGCTATAGAGTGGAATGAGGATGATCAGAAGAATTTCATGGTACTTGGGTTTTCTGAGATGGAGAAAAACAAAAGGCTAGAGAGTCTCATAGGTAGAAGAAGAGAAGGAAAACTAATGAAAATGCAGCTTGAGAATGGTCTAATTGATAAAAATTCAATTGCACCATTGTTTATTGCAAAAAGCAATGCTCTTGATTCTCCAAATAACTTTGAAGGCTTAGAAATACCTGGTTCTGCCCCATCATATATACCAAGGAGCCCATATGAAATTCTTGATGATAATTATGAAGATAGGACTTACATTACAAGAGACAATTTTGATCAAGAATTTATATTTAAACAGAGAGACATAGCATTCTGCAGGCATGAAAGCTTTAGTTTAGGCCTCAATATCCCATCAGAATCCAAAGAAAATCATGGAGCTAGAGATCACAACTCCTTCCTTCATAATCGGAGGAAGTATTCAGATCGGCTTGCATACCCTCGGTCGAAATGGCTTTCAGGTCACAACTATTTTCTCCTCATAGTAGTTTTCAACTCACCAGTTAACTCTTAAACTCCTATTAGTCTACCATCTTAGGATACAAAAATGAGTTAACTCCCATATAAACTCTGCTTTTGTCAACCTCATGAGTTCAAGTAATTGAGTTTATTTGCCTTTGCTTTATGTTTCGAAGGGTGAGCCTCGGCACAACGGTAAGGTTGTTTGCCTTGTGACTTGGAGGCCATAGGCTCAAATCGTGGAAATAGCCTATTCGCTTGCGAAAGTAAGGCTGCATACATTTAATCTCCCTAGACCACACTAGGTGGGAACCTCGTTCACTGGGTAGCTACATGCGAAACTTGGGTAAAAGTTATCATGAAACAATGTTTCTAATTGAATGTATATTACTCTTGCAGATAAGGGAAACCATGATTGGTTAATTGACCAGTTGTTGTACACTGATGTTTGTGATAGTGGATTTCAAGCAGACAATGCACCAAGAGAAGGAGAAGAAACAACACATGAAGAGAATGAACAATGTAAAATCAATATGGATGACATGAACAATGATAAAGTGGAGAATTCACAAGATACAAAATCTATGTCAGATCATACTAATGAGCCAGGCTTATTTCCTAATGTCTCATATGTAGAAACATCTAGAGTTTCAGAGAAGTTAGGACTAAGATTTCGTGTACCTCATCAAAGGTTCCTTAAATTTCCAACATCTACTAGTACTACTCTAAATGAAGAACATATTCCATCTCCATTTGATAAGAAGCATGGCTTGTTTTCTAACTATAGGCGCATTTGTCACACGCCAACATATTCCATAGCTTCTGACTTACAAGTCGAGGTTTCCGAAGTTGGTTCATCAGCATCAACAATTGAAGAGATTGCTGAGACCAATTCAACAACTGATAGAGACTCAATAGTATATGATGGCGACATTGATAGAAATGTTAGTTCCGGCAGCGAAGAATTGTGGGAGGCCTCATTCCATGGAAGAGAAGAAGCACAAGGAGTTAGTAGGGAGGATATTGCAGAAGGAAACAATAACTCAACAATGGATATTACTTCACCCATTTGTCAAAGACAAATAGATGAAGAAAATGTAGCTGATGTAAGCTCTTTTTCCTCAAAATCTGATATGCTTGATGATACTCCAACTTATGCAATTCATAGTGATCACATCTTTGATTATATGCAACATTCTGTGGTGGATACTGAAGCACCTCAATCATCTAGTTCTCCTCATAAGGGGTTTATAGATAGCTTTGTGGATCATTTACATAATGAAACACATTCAGAAAAATTAGAGGTGAGTCATTTTGGTGCTATTCTGTAATAAGATTGTTAGTTACTCTAATTGTCAAACAACCTAAACCTTAACATTTCAACTAGTGAAGCTTGTCATTTTAACTTTTTTACTTGTTCAACAGGAATGGAACATGTTATCACAGAATTTCATAAATGAGACAGAGGTTAATAATGAGATGAACAACTCAACAGCCACAGACCAACATAACACACAGAACTCATTACTTGTGCAACAAGAATCAATTGATGAAGCCTCAACTTCCTCAGTTGCATCATCACCAAGATCTGTATTACCAGACCCTTTGTCACCAGTTAATAATCAACACATGCATATTGGTGCTCAGCAATATAACATAGAGGATATGTCACAAGAAACATTAAACAATGAACCCCCACTTGACACCATGCCTCAAAATATTCAAACTTTGATGGATGATACAATTGATGAATCACTTAATGTTGACTTTAATCATTCTCAGGTATGTATCCTAACAGCAAATATTTTGAAGCAAAATCTGGGTTCTATTTTATTCAATTGATTGGTTTTAGTATTGACTCAAACCTCCATGATATTTATATTTGAGATGTTCATAAGTGTTAAATAAAGTAGAGTCAATAAATAGAAGTATAACTTCAAATTTTCACAAATTTTTTTCTTACAATTCTTAACTGATTCTTTCATTCTCCAAAAAAAATACTAACCATGTGTATAACTAAAGTAGTATTCGGTAGACGTGTCAGAATAGGTCGAACAAGGAATAGTAAGTATTATTAATTGAAGAAAATATTATGTGATTAAAACTTGGAACATAGAATAGGACATCTTGTCCTCTTGTATTCTTGACATGTGAAACAAAGCTAGATCTGCTTTCCTTTTCCAATGAAAATAAAATCAGAAAATTAAAGTTTGAAGGCTTAATTTGCACATTATTTGTGACATTCACCAGGAGCACACTAATCCCTCAGAGAATTCCATTGAAGAAACAAATAACTTTGACAACATGAATGATTCAGAAGACAGCAATAAGGAAGAACATGACAAGCTAAACAGTGAGGAGAATAGTGAAGGCAATTCTACCCACCAAATTAGACAAGAGACTCACGTTGAATCCACTAGACAAGTTGAGGAGACAACTACTGAGGATATGTTTGAGAAGTCAAGAGAACTAGTGGATGATAAGGTAACATTTGATCTTCAAAATTGATGCACCGATAATGTACGAGTTTTTTATATTGTCAGCATATCATCCACAATTCATATGTTTATCATGATTGACTCTCAAACGAGAAGAATACAAATGAACGATGTTGATATACTGACCGTATAAAAAACTTATACCGAAAATGCATAGATATCATTAACTAATACATTTACATAGTACATCCATTTTTTGTTAACTGAGCAGGTGCTATTGGATTCTCTGACAACTGAACAACCCTCAGAGTTTCACAGTGAAAACAAACCTCAAATATCAATTAGACAAGAGGCTGATGTAGAACCATCTACTAATGCTGAAGCTGATATGGAGAATTATTCACAAAGTGAGTCAAAAGAGTTGGTTGATGATGAATCAGAGAAGGAAAAATTGAACAAAGTTAACATCTTTGAGGCACAACCAATGGTCACCGAAGAAACCCATTCAAAATCTGTTGAAGAAACTTCTGAAAAGTCTGACATAATAGTTAACAGAAATGATGACAATGAACAACAAATGAACAAGAATGAAACCTTAGTTGCATCTAAATCAGTAGAAGAAATGTGAGCAACATAAAGGATAGCTTAGAAAATGGATATATCCATGGAGATTTAACAGAACTAGTTGACAATGATTGACCAATAAGTAATATCACTCATGATGACTTGTTGCAACCAAGTGTCACTGAACCAAACATTCCCAGCAAATAAACAAATGAAGGTTTGTCAAAAGATTAATGAAGTGGTGCACTTTGGCAATTGCTAATACGGAAGAGGCCAGTACTGGATGAGGATTGTAACACGTGTCAAAAAAATCTTCAACAGCTATGATTAAAGTGATGTTAATCTTTTAGTTCTTGTTCATCATTTAATGGCAAAGTTGATTAGACTGAACTTGCCAAAAGTAGAAGACTAAAGCAAAATTGGACATATATTTAGAAACTTTTCATGCATGGATGCAGCACATGAGTTACTTCATGTTCTGAACATTAATCTACTAGGCACATTGCACATACACTATTATATTCAGCATATAGAAAGATAGGTACAAAATAACATATAGAATTACACAAATTTTAATGTCAAGTGGGATCAAATTCATCTTATGATATCTTCTGTTTTACCCCATATATCTTAAATGGTCCTCATTCTTTGTCAGGGCTTCAAATATCATATCTTTGTTTCCCCTAGTAAGAACACTATAAAATCAAAACAATGAATACTCATAATTGAATCAAAATTAGAAGAAAAATGATGAGAACCTAATTTTACATACTTTATATAAAAACAGGGATTATTATAAATATATAATATTTGATTTTATAACATCTCAAATTCTCAATTAATATTATTTAAATGGGTTACTTGTTACTTGTATGTGATAAATTACAGGTTATCAAGTCCATTGTGATTTGTGAACCTTCCATTAGTCCTTTGTCCATTGTTTTTATTGTTATTTTGCTTTATTATCAATTCGCGTAAAACATAGTATAAATATATAATAGTGTAGGTTTCATTGCAAAACTAATTGACAATGAGAAGAGTAGTCCAACCTGTAATCATTTTTGACACAATGAGATATGCAATATGAATCTTATTTCCCAAAATGCCCTATCCACATAGGTCTGTCGAATCAGACGAAAAGTTACATTTGACCCATAACTAAAGGGCATCCTTTGACTAATGAGAATCAGAAAGTTGGACTTTGCCTCTGATACCATGTTAACGTTCTATCTCAAAACCAATTGGCAATGAGAGGAGTAGCCCAACAAGTATTTAAATCATTCCGAGACAATGAGGTTGACGATGTGAGTCTTATTTCCCAACATATGACCTCCCTTAACCATTAAAACTAGTAAGTTACACGTGCATTCGCATGGGGCAAATACATTTTTACGCATGGTTAAGAACTCAACTGCTTGCAAAACATGACATTTAAAGCATGACATTTATTTCAAAATGAAAATGACACTACAATAACTTGTCTTTACTTAGATACATTCATATTCAAATTGTTTAAGTTTTTCTTCAATTGTCACGGATATTGCATTGTTTTCATTGATTTTACAATACATCATATATGTAAGAGTTTTGCAGTAATTCAAAACATGTAAATGATTGAATAAACATTACCCAATAAAACAGTATCAAAAGAAACAAAAAAATAACAAAATACATACATGTTATCACATGTGTAGAGAATCCATACTATAAAAAATTCACTCATTTATGCAAAAATTACCCGTGCATTCGCACGGGGCAGTATTTTATTGCCGCATGATAAGAACACACGTGTTACCCGTGTATTTGAATGGTTAAGAATACACATATTAAACATACATTCTTATGGTTAAGAATACATTTACACGTGCATTAACATGGTTACCACACACGTTACACATGTATTTTTAAGGTTAAAAACACACATTTTACACATTCACTCACATGGTTAAGATGCATATGTTACTCATGCATTTTCATGGTTAATAATGCACATGTTACCCATGCTTTCGCATGATTAAGAACACACATGATACTCATGCATTCACATGGTTAAGAACACATATGTTATCGTGTATTCACATGGTTTAGAACGAACATGTTACCTGTGTATTTGCATGAGACAAATTTATACAAATGGAGAATATGAATAAAATGTGAGAGACCAACAAATGAGATGAATAAGCATAACCTAACAATAGATAAATGTAAAATTTGCAATATCATCATCCACACCTATTTGCAGACATATCTTAACATTTCAAATGAATACCATAATGACCAATAAACGGAGACTATGTTGTCCACTTCCAACCTCATTCAAAACAAACATTGACAAACAAAATAATTCACAACAAAAATGGTCAATAAATGAAATCTCATAAGTTAAAATGACAACTTTTTCACTTTCACTTAAACTATGGTGCTAAGACCATAAAAGTATCTTCAAAATCAACATTAATCTAATTTTATTAAAGAAATTATTAGTTAAATGAAAGTTATAAATGAACGTCGGGCAAAGGTGGTGCATCAAAAATGCTGAAGGAATTGTGAGCCACTATCCATAAATATTTGTTGAATGACAAACCGTTCACATATTCAACTAAAATTAGGCATAAATGAACATTTTTATTTTGAACTTTAATTTAAGTAATGAGATAGCGTTAATTTAAAAATAGACAATATAGGATACTCTTTCTAGTCTTTAGGAGAGAACCAAAACATCATAATGATGAAGATTTTAAAATGGGTGATTAATGGAAATGAATGGTCTAAAAGAAATGAGGGCGTGTTATCTTGGAGAATGCAATTTTAAAATATGATATTATGACGTGAACTGAATAGAGTGTGGGGGAGTACATTGTAATTGTGTGAACCACTTTAAGCGGGAAAACTTTTGTTGAGAGTGTGACACGTGTACACGTGTATTAACAAATGAAGTATTAATAATTGAATAATTCAATGTCATATATCTTTTTTTACTTGTGTTCTCTTTTATAATAATAATTATTGTTATGTCAATTGGGACTATCAAGGATCCCATAATTCTTATGGCGAACATCGTGTAGGCTTATCAAACAATTCTTTGTTTGTGGCGCCATCCATTCCACATATTTTTCATATTCTTCTTTGTTCATATCATTTCCAAAGGCAATCAAAACGATTATAAAAAGGCAACCCAAACCTTTGTCATCAATATCTAAATTAGGTTTTTATTATACACAACTTATCAAATGATTACTTATATATGTCATTTTATTTTATCAAGTTATGACATAATATTACTAATATAGTTTTAGATATGCTTTTAAGCATGTGCATAATAAGATTGTTACTTAATATACGGATAACATATGTATTATCAATCATGTAGCAAAACAAATATCGTCTCATGTGAATGCATCTTCTATTCATTAAAATGGGGTAGTCAAAGTAAATTATTTATCAAAATGAGGCCGTCAAAGTCAACTCATCTATATACTATATAATAAAAAAGATTCTGTCATGTCATCTCATGACAAATGTCACAACCTCAACGGAAATTTTTCCTCCTAAAACACATCACTTTTCTTAATGTAGAGTTTATCGCACAGGATAAAAGTACACCTACTTATTGTTCATTACCTATTATTATATTATTTAATAACAATATAATACTAAAAATGATGCACCACAATAAAGACATATCACTTTGTACAACTCATATGCATGATAAAAATACATTTATACTTATTGTTCATTACTCAATATATTATTTAATAAGATATAATAATAATAATAATAATAATAATAATAACATTTAATATATATATTTTATATCAGGAAAAGATTCAACACTATTCATTTTCACATGTGCCACAACCACCTTCATTTTTTCAGTGTCCAAACTTTGTAGGCTAGCATAATTCCATAGAGGAGATAGTAAGTACTAAGAGGGGATATCCTATGATTGACACTTGGATTTTTCAATGGCAACTTTGTCATTGCATAATGATTTTTTGAATATTATTGCAATGTAAATTGGATGATATATTTCTTTATGTATACATTTAATATTTTAATGGATATTTTAACTATTTTCTCTTTACAACATTTATCTCATTTAGGAGTAACATATGTTTTTAATCATTAAAATATACGAGTCACATATTTGTTCTTAACAATAGGAATACACATATAACATGTGTATTTTTAACCATGCGAATGTATGAATAACATAGGTATTTTTAATCATGTGAATGCACATATAATATATATTATTGATCATGCGACAAAAGTACCGCCCCACGAAACGTCTTAAAGAGAGCGACCTGGTCGTGACTCAGTCAGTAAGTATTATTTCGTGCCATTTAGAATTGCTGCAAGTTACAATAACAATAATTTTAAGATGTTTCCTACTGCAATGACGTGCATATGCACGAGGCGGTATTTTTTGCCACATAATCAATATCAGACATGTTACTCATACATTCTCATGGTTAAAAATATACATGCATGTTACTTATACATTCACATGGTTAAAAATACACATGTTACATGTGCATTCCTATTGTTAAGAACAAACATGTGACTCATATATTTAATAGTTAAAAACACATATGTTACTCGGAAATGAGATGAATGAAGTAGAGATAAAAAGTTACATTACAGAAATATATCATAAAATTTACATTACAATGATATTATTAAAAAATTCATTATATAATGACAAAATTGTCCTTGAAAAATCCAAGTGTTAAGCATAGGGTATTCCTTTTAGTAATTACTATTTTCTCTATATTATTATGTTAGCCTATGAATTTTGGACAGAAAAAAATGAATTTGGTTGTGACACATGTGAAAATGAATATTGATGAATTTTAGAATAAATGAATTTTGTCTTTATCAAATGATTCAGCGTATGCGTGTCCATGGTAGATGATGAAGATGTTTGAGAGAGAAAATAAAAAAACTTATGATAATTAATTGATTTGGAGTTTATTATATAAATTTAATACAACGTGATGGTACATAATAAGAATATGGACCAATTTTGGAGGCAAAAAAGTTAAGGAAAAGTTGACATGTGTCCATGATGATGTAACAAAAATCTTTTTTCTTATATATATAATAGATAAATATGTAAAGAAGCTCAACCAACCCCTAAAGGCCTAAACTAATATTGGACAGTGTAAAACATAGTATAAATAATATATATATTATCACTACAATCGGTGTTTTAAATTGCGGTTGCGGTCGCGATTGCGGTAACGTTTGCGGTTACTACGATTGCGACCGTTGCGATGCGGATTGCGGTGTGAATTATTTTGTTATTAAAATAATATTTTTAAATCTGATGCGGCCTGATGCGGTCCGATGCTGTCCAAATGCGATCCGATGCGGTTGCGTTGTTGCCCGATGCGGCCACATTAATGTGATTTGGATTTTGCGGTGTAATGTGGTTGCGGCGGTCACCGCAGCCGCAATATTGCGGCCGCATCAGGTGATGCAACTCACAATTTATAACACTGACTATAATATAATTTGTTTAAATAACTCTTATATTATTTGAATTTGTTTATACAATATACAATATTTTATTTAATTAATTACACACATTATACGTTTTTTGTTTAAAATATTACACTTTTATATCATGCATGGGTAGTCAGTGTAACATATGTACAAAACTATGAGTGATTCGTGTAAGGACAAAAAAGTGAGAGGTGATTTATGTAATTTCATTATAACCCAAGGGATATGAATGTAATTTACTCAAAAAAATGTATCACTTACGTACCACTGTTTATGAATGGTGATAAAAATATTAATTATTAAAATTGTAACATAAAATCAGTTGTGATTGAATTTTTTTACATCTAATTATTATATTTATTGTAAAATATAAAATTTTAAGATAACAAACCATGATTTAGGAATTCAGTCAAAGTTAGTTGATATTCTTAAATTATAAAATAATAATTTATCCATTTTAAAATAATTGTTTTTGAAAATAAAATTGTGATCAAAATATACGTGCACTGTCATTTCAAGAAAATATTAAATAGTTATGTTTCATTATTATATTTCAATTAACCACACCAAACAGACCATAGTTGCAGATGATATTGGATCATAATCTTAATCAATTGAGGGATCACATGATAGAATTTTTTTGATCTAATTGTGTTAAAACGATTAAATCAGATTAATTTGGGACACAAATCCTTTACTTTATTTAAAAAGAAGTATTAATTTAACGTTTAGCTTTATTATGCATTTAATTAATTTAACGTTTTGGACACTCTTCCTCCAATATAATTATATATAATTATGCATTTACATGTAATTATATATTTATAAATGATATCAAACACTTAAATCTAATTTGAGATTCTATTCAAAATTGATGTCTAGGTTGATTTTCATAAGAGTAGTGTCAAATTTAATAATTCATTTTCGATCGAGTTTGATTTTTAGGAGCCAAGAATAGTTACACCGAGAGTGTAACATTGTTCCTTTTTGGCAGTGAGAGATAACAGCTCAGCAAAGTAACTTTTGAGTTGCAAGTCTATCTATACTTTTAAGATGTTGACACTTAACACCCAACCCAACTACCTCATTTTTAGTTACATAAAAGGACAGACACTACACTACACTACACTAACACTTTCACTTTCACTTTCACTTTCAGACACAACCATAAGTACAAAGTCACACAAAACTTCAATCCAAGTACAAAGTCATGGATTCTATGTACAAGAATCCCAATGAACCCATTGAAGCCCGTGTCAGGGACCTTCTTTCCCGTATGACTCTGAAGGAAAAGATTGGTCAAATGACACAAATTGAACGCACTGTTGCTACCCCTTCTTCCATTACAGATCTTTCCATTGGTACTTACATCCAAATTTTCCCATTTATGTCTTCAAAATTGGAACTTCAATTATGTCTCTGTATTTCTGTGCCTCCATTTTGTACAAGCTTTGAACTTGTTGGAAGTTTAAATAACTTGAGGACCCCAAATGGGAGTGTCTTAAAAATTGGAACTTTGATTATGTCTTGGGATATTTGTGCCTCCATTTTGTGCAAGATTTGAACTTGTTAGAGGTTGAAATTTTGAAAAGAAAATGATGGATCATAGTTGAGGTTGTGTTAAAAATGGGAACTTTGATTATGTCGTGGGATATTTGTACCTCCATTTTGTGCAAGATTTGAACTTGTTAGAGGTTGAAAATTTGAAATGAAAATGATGGGTCATAGTTGAGATTGTGTTAAAAATGGGAACTTTGATTATGTCTTGGGATATTTGTACCTCCATTTTGTGCAGGATTTGAACTTTTTAGAGGTTGAAAATTTGAATTTTTTTTGATGGATCATAGTTGAGATTGTGTTAAAAATGGGAACTTTGATGTCTATGTGTGTGCTTGTTTTGTTTGTGGATTGGTTTTATCTGTTTTGGCTTTTGAATAAATATACATTTTGATAGGGAGTATACTCAGCTGTGGAGGCAGTGCACCTTTCGAAAATGCTATGTCATCAGATTGGGCTGATATGGTTGATGGCTTTCAAAAATTGGCTCTTGAGTCGCGACTAGGAATACCGCTTATCTATGGAATTGACGCTGTTCATGGTAATAATAATGTCTATGGTGCTACCATATTTCCTCACAATATTGGCCTTGGAGCTACCAGGTTGGTGTTTCACTTTTCCCTGCGCGGCTGCGCTTTTAAACACAATTACAAGAATTAAATAACGTTTCAATTGAAAGTGGTTAGAGAGCAAAATAGCATGACTATTGGTCCTTCACTTCAAATATGTGTTCTTAGCGCTCCATGAAATTAATAAATCCATTTTCTTATACTGGAGAGAGGGCAATGCACAAAAAATGTGCAATTACTAACTTCCCTCAGAAGTAATGCTGTAATAATCCGTTGTGTACACTAAATGACAATGGAATTTGAGTTGATGTAAGAGTCCTTTTCGGCCACTCAAAACCAGTTCTTAATTTTCATTGTTGACTTGCTTGTAGAGATGTTGATTTAGCTCGAAGAATTGGAGCTGCTACAGCACTTGAAGTTAAAGCCAGTGGAGTTCACTATACCTTTGCTCCTTGTGTGGCTGTAAGGCACTGCCATCAACTACTCATTTTTTGCTTGGATGAATTGTGCCAATGAACTACATACTTTATCTTGATGTTTTTGAAAAGTAACATTACTTGAATCAAAGCTCGATTTTGTGCAAGCTTTGTAGATTGTGAAACTTTTGGTGCAAATGTACTTCTTTCCCTGAGTGTGCTATATGTATTCTGCAATGAATCCTTTATTGGTAGCCTTTGAGCTTTGACAACGCTTCGTAATTAATTCTCATAGATTATATCAGCTATAGAAGTCCAATGAATATGGGTATTAAGAAACTTTAAGTTCAAACACAGAAACACTGCAGACCAATTATATTATAGTTTCTTAACTTCTTTGCATATTTGTTTTTAACATTTTATCATTTACCTCAAAGGAGTTAAAACAGGATCACTAATTTAACTATATTTATATTTTGCATCGTTTTTATTTAATTTTTTCCTATTCATGTTTCTCCATCGAAAACAATATAGGAATCGTGATGTACATGGTTAAATATACAGGTTTGCAAAGATCCGAGATGGGGAAGATGCTTTGAGAGTTACAGTGAAGATACTGAAATAGTCAGAAAGATGACTTCCTTTATTTCAGGTTTGCAAGGCCAGCCACCACAAGGTCATAAACATGGATACCCTTTTGTCGCCGGAAGGTATGCACGAACCATTGATATAAATTTTAACAAATATTTTTCTATTAAGTTTGTATATTTAACAAATTGTAAACTTTAATGTCCCTGAAGTCTTACATATTTATCAGTTTGTATATTTTCCTAAGTCATTTATGATCATGATGGACTTGCTATTACTTGGAAAAAGTTTACCACTTAATGGTCTTGTATCCTTAAATTTCAGGGAAAATGTTATTGCATGTGCCAAGCATTTCGTCGGAGATGGAGGTACTTATAAAGGCGTGAATGAAGGGGATACTATACTATCTTACGAAGAATTAGAGAAAATCCACATGGCACCTTACTTGGACTGCATTTCCCAGGGAGTTTCAACCATAATGGCATCTTATTCTAGCTGGAATGGACACAAACTCCATGCAGACCACTTTCTTCTAACTGAAGTCTTGAAAGAAAAGCTAGGTTTTAAGGTAAAAAAAACAACCTTAGTAATCTTATCTCGTTATCACTAGCTAAATACTCAAGTTGCTTTTTTAAATGTTAGCAATAGTGTAATATATGTTGTTAAAAAATGCTGAAATAATTTCTTGATTTATCAGTCACATCGTAAAGTTAAATATTAAGTTCTATTTACTCGAATGATAAAAGATTGTAGGCTAGTGATAAATGTTTACTGTGAAATGTATCTTGTTGTTTCTTGTGTTTACATCTAATACGTAGGCTAGCATGTGTTTGGTGTGAAATGTATCTTGTTTTGTTCGTGTGTTTACGTGTAGTAATTTGCCTATAAAAAAGCTTCTTGATTGTAAGAGTTCTACATCACAATTTACAATAACATTTTTTTGAGTGGTCATATTCATAGCATAAAGTGCTTCTTCTATTATCTCTTAGTCTGTGAGTTATTTTTAGTCTCTGCTATTTGTTCTTAACATCTTCACCCAATAGCTTATGCTTTTATAAAAAATAGTTTGCATGGGAACATCTTATAAGTAAGTTAATTTCCAGAAAGAGGGGTTTAAGATAGAAATCTACCAAATGGAAGATTTGTATGAACAATAAGAGCAGACCATTTCGAACGATTTTTTACGAGCAATTATGTATTCTCCGGGTAAACGTTTGAATAAGTTAATTAACTGTAATCAATGATTATTAATTCCATGGTATCATAGCCCCTATGACTATGTAATCAAGAGATAATAGTTCTGTCCACCACCCCATTCTACCGATAATCAAAGTTTAACTTCAATACTGGGTAGAGTGGACGTATGCGTTGTCGGCACTTCAAGCCCAAAAGTCTCTTGAATGAAAAAGCATCTTAGATATAAAAACCATTCATGAATCTCTGCATAACAGCTTAACTTCTTAACCATCAAGGATTGTTGGGCACTCACAACGGAGGTTGTAATAAGATGCTGTTATTACTATAACTGAAATTGTTTTGTATTTTATTTTGTTTATGATTTAATGGATTTTTTAATTGAAAACATTGCTGTTATAGGGTTTTTTGATTTCTGATTATGAGGGAATTGATCAACTTTGCAACCCTCGTGGATCAGATTATCGGTACTGCGTCTCCTCTGCTGTTAATGCTGGAATTGACATGGTATAGACCTTCCGTTCCCATTATTTTTCATCGTCGTGTTTTTTGGAATCTGTTTTCATTTATCTTTAAATGCATGCAGGTAATGGTGGGTGTGAGATTTGAACAATTCATTGAAGACTTGACCTTTCTAGTTGAATCAGGTGAAGTACCGATAAGCAGAATTGATGATGCTGTTGAGCGAATTTTGAGAGTAAAGTTTGTTGCTGGTCTTTTTGAATTTCCTTTAAGTGACAGATCTTTGCTAGATACGGTTGGTTGCGAGGTAAGAAAAAATCTCAGCACATGGATGTTGTTGAGCCTCTCTTTCCCATTGATAAGGCTAAAAGGGTGTTGCATTGATTTCTGTTTTGATTTTCAGTCACATGTTTTCATGATAATTACAAAAGACCTCTTTGATTTTACTTTGTTTTCTATATCCAAGATTTTGTGATGGAAATGGTGAAAACGATAAACGAAAATGAAAACAAGATGCGGTTTTTGTAATTGTTACAAGATGCGGTTTTTGTTATTGTTATTGAAAATATCAAATGAGAACGAAAGTAGAAAACAAAACAAACACAGTCTCGTTTTTTCATTTGAGTATTTAAACACATTCCCTGATCATTTGTATATATATGTACTTGTCATCATGGCATTTAATGTTTGTAAGTATCATTACTTGGTGGCAATTTTAACTTCGTTTTACCACCATAATGTTTATGCAGCCACATAGAGATCTAGCACGTGAAGCGGTTCGAAAATCTTTGGTTATGTTGAAAAATGGAAAAGATTGTAGCAAACCTTTTCTTCCATTGGACAGGAATGCTAAAAGAATCCTTGTTACTGGAACTCATGTTGATAATCTTGGATATCAGTGTGGAGGTTGGACTAAAACTGCGCAAGGGGAAAGTGGGAGGATTACCATAGGTAACATTGTTTTTTGTTGTTTTTCCAAAATTGTTTGTTGACACAAAATTTGAGAACTTTGTTGCTTCTCAACAATAATGAACTGGCCAGGAAGAGTAATTGATTATGGTTAGCTAATTCGCCTAGAGATTCATTTCGTCAATCAATCCTTCCCGAGTCGAGTTTATTTTTTATTTTTTTTCTCTCCTAGTCTCGAATGCATATTTGTCGATAAAATGAAGATTGATTAATATCAATGCTACATCTTCCTAGTTTATAGTATTGTATTTTTCTTTTGTTAAACACAGCTGCAACATTTATCTTATAACACATACCATTTTAGGGACGACAATCTTGGACGCTGTCAAGGCAACCGTGGGAGTTGAAACAGAAGTAGTTTACCAGCAGTATCCATCAAAAGACACGATAGAACACAACGGAATCTCTTTTGCAATTATAGCTGTTGGTGAAGTTTCTTATGCTGAGACCTCGGGCGACAATTCAGAGCTAAGAATCCCGGTCGACGGAGCTGAAATTATAAGCTTAGTGGCTGACAAAATCCCAACTCTGGTTATTCTGATATCGGGAAGACCTTTAGTCTTAGAACCTTGGCTGTTGGAAAAGACAGAAGCTGTTGTTGCTGCTTGGCTCCCAGGTAGTGAAGGACAAGGTATCACAGATGTTATCTTTGGAAGTCATGACTTCAAGGGTCAATTACCAATGACTTGGTTCAAGAGAGTTGAACAGCTTGATCAGCAACAAAGTGATGGAGTCAATTCAAGTGAACACTTATTTCCTCTTGGTTTTGGGCTGAGTTATAACTAGAAGACTTCACATGAATAAGTGCTGAAGTACCTAATATATGTATTCTTCCAATGTGCTAGTAGAACTTCTGTTACTGGAATAACTATTGTTCTCAATTCCTAATAAATCTATTCTTCAAGTGGAAGTCTTGCTAGATTGGATAACTTGGTATTCTATAATCTTGCTTTCCATTTTAAAAGATGAAGATACATCATCAATATCTAAGTTAAATCTTATATTACCTCTTAACAATAGCTTATCAGTTATCACAAATGCAGCTTATCAATTTTGTCAATTTTATCTGAACTCAACTTTTTTCCAGTTGTCATGGGCCAAAATATGTCGTTTAATAATGGGTTGTACTGAAGAAGAAAGTTGTTACTTTTGCTTTTACTACTAATACTATTGATGTTGCTCACCAACAACCTCAATTTCTTGGGCTTTAATTTAATTCACAACGAAACTTGCGTCACTACCAATAACATGTTAATCGAAATTCATATGCACCATTTTAAGCCCTCTTAAAAATCCTTGATATTTTGATGAACATTGTATGCTTAATTACATAAAGCCAAAAATAGGAGCCAAGAAGAGAAAGATAAGAGAGTACAAACAAAGGATAAATCAAGAAATGAAAGGGAAAAATGTACAACAAAACATGTTAATTGGTCTTATTCCATTCTATACATATTCTCCTTTCTTGCTTCAGGAAAATATTGTTATTAGCATTGAATAATGCTTCCTTCCTTTGGCATACATAGTTCTGTTTCTATGTTCCTCTCATCCTTAATGAGCATTGAATATTGGTAAGCACTTTCTCTAACACTTGGGGATGTCACTTGGAGGTGGTAATAGAGATTCATTTTGGGTTTTGCCATTGTCCACAACAAATGCCATTTTCAGTCCCCATGTTGTATGAATTTCCAAATGGCAATGCATAAACCAAACTCCTAACAAAACAAAATGAAATACCATATATTATATAAAAATTGTGACCCTCAAACATTTTATTTTTAATTCGACTTTGGAAAAAAGGTGGCAAGTTCATGAGGCTCCCACCTAGTGGGATATGGAGATGATAGATGCAGAGCCTTACTCTCGTAAGTGAAGATACAATTTCCAGGATTTGACAAGGCAAACGATGTTGGGAAGTAAGTTCCACATCGCCTCATTGTCTTGGGAATGATTTAAATACCGATATCAAAGCCAAAACCAAACTTCTTTCCGGTTGTCATGGGCCAAAAGATGCTTTTTAGTTATGGGTCAAATGTAACACTTCGTCTGGTCCAACAGACTTAAATGGAGGGTACATGTTGATAAGTAAGTCTCACATCGCCTACCTTATTGTCTCGGGAATGGTTTAAATACATGGTGAACTACTCATCTCATAGCCAATTAGTTTTGAGATGAAACCTCAACATGATATCAGAGTTAGAGTCCAACTTCTTTCCGATTGTCATGGGCCATAAGATGCCCTTTAGTTATGGGTCAAGGATAATCCTTCACCTGGTCCGACAGACTTATGTGGAGGGGGTATGTTGGGAAGTAAGTCCCACATCGCCTACCTCATTGTCTCGGGAATGATTTAAATACCTGTTGGACTACTCATCTCATAGTCAATTGGTTTTAAGATGGAACCTTAACAAGTGACGCTATGGTTGTGCCTAGTCCCATCCTCTCTTCTAATTAGACTTTCAAAGTTCCAACAAAAATGAATTGCAAATTATACCTGGATTATCAGCCCTGAATCTAATAGCAGTCCAGCCTCCAGCAGGGACACCAACTGTGTTTCTTTCCACAGGATCCACAAGGTTAAACCTTTTGGTGTCATTTTTGGAGTTGAAATTCCCTTGTCCACTACCAACTACAAAGAAGTTGAAGCCATGGAGATGAATAGGATGGTTCTCAGGTGCTATCATTCCAGTATCTTGCAACACCAATTGAACTGTAGAATTATAAGCAAGTCTATACACTCTTGTCCCTTTTGTTGTCTCAAAATTTGTTGGTTGTGTACCTGTGAAGTTATACACAACAGGAGGATTACCCGGAAAATCGTCGGTAAAAACTCCTTTTATATTGAAGAAATGTGCTTGAAGAAGAGAGATTTTTGGCATCACAAAGGTAACATTGTTGATATCTGCTACCACTCTGTTACCATTCACACAAGTAGGACAAGAATTGATACCAAGGCTAACAGTGAAAAGCAAATTATGGTCAATCTTCAATGGTACTCTAGCAGGGTATTTTTTGGAGTTCAAGCTTCTAAGATTATCTGTGAAACTTGTAGCAAGTGTGGTAGCATTCTTGGGAGGCAAGGAAGTGAGGGTGGTGATGGTGGAATCAAGAGTGCCTAAGTAGTATAAGGTTGCAATGGCAGTGCTGTTATCAACTGCAATAGGAGCATCCATGAATGGAGAAGCTGCAACCAAGTATTTTCCAGCTGCATGGTTTGCTGTTATAAGCACATTTGTGGTTTGGCCAGGAGCTATAACAATGGTATCAGTTTTGAAAGGTTTTGTGTATGTAGCATCAACCTCAACAACAGTGAATTTGTGGCCAGCAATCTTAAAGAAGAGCTCATCATTGAGTGCTGCATTTATGATTCTTAGCAAGTAGGTGTTTCCAGGTTGAACTTTCACTGTGAAACCTTCTGCACACAAGGGACAATTTTGAAAATTTTAGTATGTTACGTAGATTTTAAATTGCAGTTGTGGTTACGAATGCATTGCGTTCATCGAGTCTGTGGGAAAATGAGGTCTATTTGTACAATTATGATGACTCTCAAAACTATAATATTACGACTGCAATTGTAGTTGCCGAGCAAAATTTAAAACACTGGTGTATCAACTAATAGTATTTTGCTTTGTTTAATTATTTTACATTTAAAAGGTACCAAGATAGATACTTGGACCTTACCTTGTAAAGCACAACCTTGGCTAGGCCCTGAGAAGCCATTGATTGTGTGGGCATCAGAAACATTAGGGGCCAATCCAGATTTCAAAGCTTCATTTATTATAGCCTCAGTATCTGATTTCCACCATTCACCTGAAATCAAATATTGCTAGAATCATGAATTGTACTTTGTAATTTTTTTTTCCTGGAAAGTTATGCTTTCTATTCCTTAACATATGTCGCTTGTAAACCAATCACTAATAAATAAAGTATCACTTTGTGACATATGTCACTTTTTTGTGGGTATGAGGATTAGTAGGAGGATTTAGTAGGAGGATTTAGTAGGAGGATATAATATTACTCTTTTCATAATATTTTGACAAATATTTTTTTTATTAATGAATGTAAAATAACATTTAGCAATACATTATTTTTAATGAAAAGTATTAGATAGAACTTACTCAATAGTATAACTTGTTCCTTGTGTGGTTTGGGAAAAGGGTAAGGAACTCCAAACTTGGGTAAGATAACCAAGGCACCATGGACAGTGGCCCTTAGCCAAAGAATATGTGCATGCCACCAAAGGGTTCCTCTCTGACCTGTAAGGGTGAAATTGTACTGATATACCTTCCCAGGTTGAATTGGACATTGAGTTATGTATGCTGGCCCATCTGCCCAACCTGTTCTTACTTGTCTCACACCATGCCTGTTCAATTATAATTCATTAAAATACTTTCTTAATTACAAAAGCGGCAACAATCTGCATCACAATGGTCGTAATTTAAAACATTAGTAAGAACACCTTAAAAAAATCATAACTTGTTTACAAATGAAAAAGAATGAGATAAGATGAATGATGACAAAACACTAGCACACTCACCAGTGGATGCTAACATTATATTTGACATGGTTGACCACCTTAACCAGAACAGTGTCATCTTCCCTAGCATAGATTGTAGGACCAGGGAACTTTCCATTTACAGTGACAATGGGTTTGATTGAACACAATTTTGTGGCATTCTTCATCACCACCTGTATATAGAACATTACAAAATCACCATGCAGGGATAAAGCCAAATCTTGTCCCATAAATTTTAACATATAACACTATTAAAAGCATAATGAAAAATGGTATGCAAATAACATACTAAATTCAATCACATGCATGCAGGTTTCATTTCATTTCTTGTCCATCTTATATTTCCCAACACTTCTTCCAAGCTAGTAAACTTCATTATACTATATGGTTTTCACAAGTGTATAATATTCCATTCTTCTCATTTTAATCGACCCATTAAGATAATACACATAAGTTAAAGTAATTATTCACTACAATGTAAAATAATGTAGTTTTGAGTAATATTCATAATAATTTATGTCTTCAAATTATCAATATTATATTCACTTTCAAAAATAGTTTCAATATTTAACTTTTTAAAGAGACAAAGAACATGAAAAAACAAGAAAATTATACTAAACTAACAATTAAAATGAATATAGAATGCAAATGTAATGCACCCACATTGAACTTGTAGTGTCGAACAATGGCTTCTACAGATAATGGAAACAAGCAAGTTGCAAGAACTAGCATGACTTGAATCACCATCATTGCCATAGCCATGACTTCTAGTTATCTTTGTCTCCAAACAACAACAAAATTCAACTAGCTTCTCCTTTACTTACTAGCCACTCTCTTGAATGCAATGGAAGAAGAATAAGCAAGAAGGGTAACCTTATAAAGAGTCACTCTCTGCTGCAATGTCTTATCAATCAGTTGGTTGAAGGAATACTTAAGATATACGGTCTATATATATATTAAAGAACAAATAACACAAAAAAGAAAGAAAGAAACTAACCTGAAAGTTCTGTTATTTTTCTTGTATATCACATAAAGTATGTTATCCATCTACTAGGAGTACACTTTTTGAAGCTAAGCTAGTTGAGTTTCTGAACTTGTGTCAATTTTCTTTTTGTTTCTAGCTGACTAGGTAATTAGACCTGATATGTTGGGTTTGGTCCACCAACATTGTGTAAAGTACAGGGATCAGAACATATTTCGGTACTCTCATATATTGTCTCATATGTTGTCATGCAACAATGATAATAAATCAAAAATAACAATAATAATATGGTTTAAAAAATTTAGTTGACATATTTTCATTTACACAGGACAACATATTAAACATGATATGAGATAACAGCTTTCTTTTATGAATATACAATTTTGTACCTTATTCAAGTCAAGGATGGTAGTAGATAGGGTACAACTAATTAAGATTTTAGCCCTTTAATTAATTAACGTAATGTATGAAACTTCTAGTTTGTCATTGAAAATATTGTTAGGCACCAAATTAAGTACCACAAAGTAATGGCTACCTTTTGAAAATGTGTCATAGATATATTAAATGGTAAATCACAAAGTTTAGTTGTATAATTTGGTTCTCTTTGAATTCGGTATAACAGTTCACCTTTTTTTCTGCTAGATAAGAAAAAAACTACAAAAATTACCCATCATATTAGAGAAGTGAATGCATACACATAGCGTTCTTATAAGAAAGAATGTACATGTTTTATAGTTTCACTTTTTTTTGGTTATTTATTTTAGAAAAGAGGTGTAAAATAATGGGCTCAAAATCTCTCATTTATGGTACTTTCTTATATAATCAAGTTTCTTATTGTGCCACGTTATTTAAAAATTCACATCACTATTTATTAGAAAAAATTATTTCCATTCTCTTATTGGTTGGGATAGGGTTAATGACACCATTTTGGAACAACGGATCCCTATCTCTTTCTTACCCACCATAAGTAAAAGTTTCAGAGTAGGAGAAAGTTAATAAAATAAAATAAAAATTCCGGTTCCTTCCCGACCTACAAATTATGGTGTTAAAAAAAAAAAATATTTCTCATCATTTTCTTTCTTTAGGATTAGCAAAGTAGGCGTGTCTTAAGAATATTGCTTAAGAAAGACAAAAATAAATTTTATAGAGAAATAATGTTTTTCAAGTATTGGACTTCGTTTTTTAAGGTTGATTTTCTTTTTATATATTATTTAAACAATGTACTTAGACACTTGTTAACACAACCCAAAAATAAAATAAAAAATAAAAGAATATTTTATGACTAAAAACAAAGAGTAAAATATATGTGAGATATAGAAACTTGATTATATAAGTAGTTGATTGTTATTGCTATAAGAGGAAAGTTTTACAAGGTGTTTTGCCTTTGAAGGAGGGGATATGCATGAATTTGGACAAGTGTACTTGGGATGTTATAGCCCAACAACAGTTTATTGGTGAAGGATGGTTTTCAGGAACAGTTGAGTGTTTGGAAGTAGCATATGTATCATTATATAAAAAAATTCTCTAATGCATAATGATAGTCTTTCAACACTCTTAAAGATGTAGGCACGAATTAATTGATCTCATTAACAAACAAATTTATTGTGTTTGCCTCTCTTCTCTCTATCCTCTTCATTGTTCGATTATTCACATGTTATTGACAATTGGAATCGTTTTGCTCTTAACCCGCATGTCAAATAGGGAAGGCAAAAAACCAAATTAAGAGGTAAAATCTGCACTGATACAAATAGGGGTATTCACAGGATTTAGAAACGAGTTTTTCAAAATACCCACAATATATAAGGGTGAGAATGAATATACTTGTATTCGTACCCATGGCTAATAATATATGAAATTACTTTAATATTTTGCTGAATTTTAAATTTTAAATTTGTATGGTTTATCTTGATGGTGGACATTGTGCATTTTGTTGAAATGGTGTTGCTTTGGTTGTTAGGTTCTTTTTCGTCTAAAAATATCCCACATATAAATTCTCCAAAAATTAACATTTCAAAAAAAGTTCTTTTTTTAATTTTTAAAGCAACTAACATATACATGTGGATAGCTATGGTATCGACATGTATCTACTAAAACCCGCAAGCGGGTACTTGTGTGGTTACAAGCATGTATGAGTAAACTTTTGTGTGTGTAGAATTGGTAGTGATCAGCTACTATCTATGCCCAATCGTACCATTGACATCCCTAATGTAAAGTTTGAGGTGGTGAATTTCAAGGGAACTTGTAATTTTGGATTGTGGCCAAAGCAAGTTAAGAATGTGTACTCGACAAGGTTTATGGAAGGCTACATGAGGAAAAATTAGGTGATGTGTATACACAATTTTGTTCGGTCCATACTTTTAAAACAAAAAATAAATAATAATATATATTAAAAATATATTATAAAAAGGGATCAGCTTGGATAAAAAAGTTTTTAATCAGACTTTATTCCATAAAAAATTATAAAATGAAAGATTTTGATTTAAAAAATAATTTGAGAAAGAAGATAATTTTGGATTTCTCACCCAATAAAAAATATTTAAATTTAATGATCATTTATTGACTTAATAATGTTTAGATATATATCATCTCAAAATTAATTTCATCTCTCAAATTTTGTTTTTTAATAAAAAAAAAAGTTTTTATAGATATTTAATTGGTTCAATAATGGTGAAATGAACAATTTGAAAAATTAATGTGTCAAATATTTAAATTCAATCAAATCATTATGGATTTCTTAATATGATGATTCACTCTCAAGAAAAAAGGTGACCAGGGACCATCGATAAATAGAAGGGAGAAATACAGAAAAATACAAGAGATAAATTTGTATTGATCCTCCGATCAGTTACAAGTTTATACTTTATTTTTCTCTTCTCTTTTTTATTTATTTATTTAATTTAATTTAATTTTGTAGTAATAATCAACTTATTATATATTATATAATTAAATATTGATTCATTGATTCATTTTTATTTTTAATAAATAATAATAACAAATATTTATTTTTATAAATAAATTGTAATTCATTTACAATATTTCTATAAATAATAATAAATATTCATTTTCTTTAATAAATAATGGACATAAAATTAAAAATATATATTATTATACTAAATTGATTGAAAAGTATACTAAACAAGAAGATATCAATTAAAATCATATTTGTCCAACATTTTAAGTTGAAATGGAGTGTAGTACGTATAAAACTCTTGTAATAATATAAAACTATGATTGTGGTTGCACCATTAATTTAAAACTCTTATAATATTCTCTCTTAAAATAAGAGAACAAATAATAATAAATTATTAACCATTAATTTAAACCTTATAATAATATAAAACTCTTTAAATATTGGAAAGCGTATGCAACCATAATCATGCATTCACCCCTTTAAGTTGAGATATGATATTAGACATATAGTTGCACTTCACACATCTAAGGTGTAGATGACACACTATGATTATGCACTTCTTCTTCTCTTCGAATCATAAAATAAAAATCACAAAACCAACAAATATTTTTCTACCAAAAAACTATGTAGTCTTGATTCCATATCGAGATGTTGTCGCATACAAAAATAAAAAATAAATTTTTCCCTTTATAAATAAATAAATAAAATAATAACATAACTTTAGATGTAGAAAATAGTTCATACAATTATTGGAACCGCCTAGTACAACCAGACGAGATGTTAGTACCTCCCTCAATCTCTAATCGACCCTCGAGTATAAATATGTAATTCAAATACCAATGCATTTCAACAATGGACAAAAAAATGAGTTTTTATGTTTTGACTGCAAAAAATAGTGATCACTCCAAACTAGTCGTGTAAGCGATGTTCAACTTAAAATCGGGGAACGACAATATGGATCAACTAGATAAATAAGAATTGAAGGAAAAGTTGCGAGAATCATATGACTCTATCTATCAGATAAGGTGATTTACCATGTAATAGATTTAACGTCACTAACAAAGGTGTGTGACACATTAGAGAAGCAGTTCATGTCTAAGTCTCTAAGAAATCACCTAAACTTGAAATATAGACTTTATGGCCTCAAGATGTAGGAGGGTAATGATTTATAACATCAAGTAACCAATGACTTAGATAAAGTTGATGTGAAGAGGATAGGAAAACAATTTTATTGTGTTCTTTGCCTAATTCCAACGAATACTTGGTGACAACATTGACATATGAAAAAGACTCAACTAAACTGGATGACATCACATGTGCACTTTTATGCAACAAATAAAGATGATAGAATTCAAGTGAAGAGTCTAAGGGTGATGGTTTGTATGTGAAGGGGAGTCAAGCATGTGGGAGGAAATAAGGCAGAAGAGTTCTTGCCAAAGATAAAGTATCGAGTTCCATGAGCAGAACCATTACACTCATTTAAGTTCAAAGTGTTGGAACTTGCACTTTTGGAGGCCATTAGTGGGGACTTTTGGGTCTAAAATAAAAAAAAAAACTCACGAATCCTACATAAGAGGAACTTGAAAAAACTCACAAGTCCCACATAAGAGGAACTTTGAAAAAAGACTCACAAGTCCCGCATAGGATGGATGATGAATTTTGAAAAAAAAAACTCACACTATAAATAGAGGCATTATCCCTTCATTTATTTGTCCAAAGTTGAGTGCATTCCTCAACTTCTTCTTTCTCCCTCTGTAACACCCTAAATTTAAGTCTTTAAAATTATAGTATCAGTCCTGGGATTCTCGCTTAAGCGAGAGATTCTCACTTGGGCGAGAAAGGTTCATCTGGGAGGGTGAAATCCTGGGCTATACTGAAGGATTCTCGCCTGAGCGAGGGTTGGCTCGCTTGAGAGAGAGTGGTCTTTCCTGAGCAAGAGTTGGCTCGCCTAGGCGAGAAAGACTCAAGTGGAAGGGTGAAATCCTGTGCTATACGGATATCTACCTTGAATGGTGTGTCGACAAAAGTTGTTGCTATTTTGTGAACGTCAGTGATTGCTGGGTATGAGTGTGATGTAAACATCTGAGAGAAAAAGTTGTGGGTATGTAGAAACGATTATGCAAACTGTGTTTCACGACGTGGTTGCCATGAGTCGTGGATTCAAAACGCTTTCGAAAACTATTTTTGGGTGAAACATAGCTTGAGGCTAAATAATGATTTAGTATCATGTGGGTGAATCCCGAAATTTTAGCAACCGTATCGGAGTAAGTATGAGGTTGTTAAAAGTTTAGTGATATAAGACGACTATGTATTTCTGGACATAATGGGAGTGGGTTAATAAGTTTATATTTGCTAAGGGAATTGGGGTGACCAAACCGAACGCAAGTTGTAGGTTTGAGTGTTGATCGACTTGTGCTTGCCGATTGGTAACAGAGTACCTAGTTTTGGTGTGAATGAATGGTTTTATGGTTTCAGTTGAGGCTAGGAATCGGAAATTCTTTTCGACGATAAGATTTGATGACGGAAATATTTGAGGTAATTGGACAATTACTGGATAGTTTGATTGTGTACAATGGATGAGGCACTAAGAGTCTTATCGTGTAAGCATTTTGTTGATTGAGTAAAATGAAATCGTGTTAGATTATTAAGTGGAGATGAAACTAGCTAGCGTATGATGAATGTTAAATGAAGCATTGGAGTGGATGAGGGATAAGGAGTTCCCCATTCGCTGAATTGCGAAAGTGTTATAGGGATTCTTAACATAGATGAGGATTGTTAGCTGGATCAGTCCTAGATACCTATGGTTCTTGATGGATATAGGAAAAAATCTTTAGTCTGAATTACGGATTAAATTCCCATGGCGTTCGAGTTATTCAAGGCTGAGATCTTAATATTTGGACATTGATGAGTTAGTTCATGAATTGGTTTGGTGATATCATGGTTTAGTGGCGTATGCCCTTAGTGACCGATTAAGTAATCTTAATGGAATAGAGGATCGATTATGATTTTGGTTGGGTGTTCTTGTGCCTAGAGTCTAGGTGATGATTTTATTTTTTAAGGTATGTTTAATTTTCGGGGACGAAAATTATTATAAGAGGGGGAAGATTGTAACACCCTAAATTTTGAGTGTTTAAAATTATAGTATTAGTCCTGGAAGTCTCGCCTGAGCGAGAGATTCTCGCCTGAGCGAGAAAGCATCACCTGGGAGGGTGAAATCCTGGGCTATACTGGAGGATTCTCGCCTGAGCGAGAGTTGCCTCGCCTGAGCGAGAGTTGCCTCGCCTAGGCGAGAAATGGCAAATTGGGGCTGTTGGCACTGTGAGATTCTAGCTTGAGCGAGAATCCCTCGCTTGAGCGAGAGCGTTGTAATACCCCAAATTTTAATCTTTAAAATTATAGTAACAGTCCTGGAAGCCTCGCTTGAGCGAGAGTTGTCTCGCCTGGGCGAGAAATGGCAATTTTGGGCTGTTGACACAGTGTAATCGATTACACACTGCTGGTAATCGATTACATAGTATTAAAAGCATCAGATATGTGCATCTGACACAGTGTAATCGATTACACACTGCTGGTAATCGACTACACACTGCTGGTAATCGATTACACACTGCTGGTAATCGATTACACACTGCTGGTAATCGATTACACACTGCTGGTAATCGATTACACACTGCTGGTAATCGATTACACACTTCTGGTAATCGATTACATCGTATTAAAAGCATCAGATATGTGCATCTGACACAGTGTAATCGATTACACACTCATGGTAATCGATTACACACTCCTGGTAATCGATTACATCGTATTAAAAGCATCAGATATACGCATTTTTCAAGTTGTAATCGATTACACCATGTTGGTAATCGATTACAACCCGACGACACCTCTTTAAAACAGAAACCCAAACACATTTTAGGGTTAGAACTTCGAAGAGAAGAGAGAGAGGAGAGCTTTTCAAGAGCAAGGAGCCTTAGGACTCATCTTGGAGCTTGAGAAGAGGTAAACCTCTTGTTACTAACTCTTCTTCTTCCTCTCTAACTTGTTTTGGGTATGTTGAATTCATTTTCAAAACATGAGAAACCATGGAAACTCATCCTTTAGAGTTATGGTTCGTTTTATGTTGTTTTTATCTTGTAAACTATTGGTTTAGAGTTGGTATTTGATGAATGGAAAGTTTTATGGGTTATTCATGAAAAATACCCAAAAAACCCCCAAAATGAGAATATGAGTATAAAGAGAAAGAGATGAAATGTTAGATGTGGATAATGAGTAGTGCTTTAATATTGTTATATGAGATGAACATGTATGCTTTGATATTTAGAAACTTGTATTGAAGTAGTTTTGGAAATATTGAAATATGAGATGTTATGCATGTTTTAGATGGTTGAATATTGATGATGAATATTTTGTATGATTAAATGATGCAAAATAAGTTGTTTATGTGATATTTGGAATAAATGACTAACATTGTTGTTATTGTGGAAATGAGGAAAGATCCTAAGGTTGGAGGAAATCGCGGAGTAGACTTTTAAAGTTACTCGGAACTGATCTCCAACGCTCACCGAGGTAAAGGATAAGTGGCTCTAATTCATACTCACTGATGTGAACGAGGTATGTGAAAGAGGTAATGTGTTGTAAGTTTGATTGTTGTTACCCTACCCGAATAGGGAGTGGTTTATTGTTGTTACCCTACTCGAAGAGGTAGTGGTTGACTGTTATTGTGTCCTACCCGGAGTGGTAGTGAACTGTTTGTTGTGTCCTACCCGGAGTGGTAGTAGACTGTTATTGTGTCATACCTTAAATGGTAGCGGACTGTTATCGTGTCCTACCCGGAGTGGTAGCGGACTGTTGTTGTGTCCTACCCGGAGTGGTAGTGGACTGTTATTGTTATCCTACCGGGAATGGTAGTGAAGAATTGTGAACTAGACCTACCCGATGTGGTATGGATTATAACTAGACCTACCCGATGTGGTATGGAGTATAACACTAGACCTACCCGATGTGGTATGGAGCATAACACTAGACCTACCCGATGTGGTATGGAGCATAACACTAGACCTACCCGATGTGGTATGGAATATAATACTAGACCTACCCGATGTGGTATGGAGTATAACTAGACCTGCCCGATGTGGTATGGAGTATAACTAGACCTACCCGATGTGGTATGGATTATAACTAGACCTACCCGATGTGGTATGGAGTATAACACTAGACCTACCCGATGTGGTATGGAGCATAACACTAGACCTACCCGATGTGGTATGGAATATAATACTAGACCTACCCGATGTGGTATGGAGTATAACTAGACCTACCCGATGTGGTATGGAGTATAACACTAGACCTACCCGATGTGGTATGGAGCATAACACTAGACCTACCCGATGTGGTATGGAATATAATACTAGACCTACCCGATGTGGTATGGAGTATAACTAGACCTGCCCGATGTGGTATGGAGTATAACTAGACCTACCCGATGTGGTATGGAGTATAACTAGACCTACCCGATGTGGTATGGAATATAACAGTAGACCTGCCCGATGTGGTATGGATGATGAACTAGACCTGCCCGATGTGGTATGGATGATGAACTAGACCTGCCCGATGTGGTATGGATGATGAACTAGACCTGCTCGATGTGGTATGGATGATGAACTAGACCTGCCCGATGTGGTATGGATGATGAACTAGACCTGCCCGATGTGGTATGGATGGTGAACTAGACCTACCCGATGTGGTATGGAGATGTAATTGGATCTACCGGAGGTGGTAGGAGATTATAGTGTGAAAGAACTCGGTGAATACGATTAATGATGAATACGACATATGAGAAACAAGGACGTTAAGAGCGAAAGTCATATGCATGCTATAGGATATATATTATGGGATATATATACTATAGGGTGAATATGAATGTTGGAAATGAAGATGTTAAGGATAAAAGTAATATACATGCTATAAGATATATAGTATGGGATATATATATACTATAGTGTGGATATGAATAATGAGAAGAACGATGCTTCGAATGAACATAATATGCATGCTATAGAATATATATTATGGGATATGTATTCTATAGGATGAATATGGATAACGTAGAAATGAACGAAAGAAGAGATGAATGTTTGCATTTACGTAATTGCGTTTATAATTTATATTAAAGTTTAATCGTATTTGAAATGTGGATTATCATGTGATGTTAGTTTTTAAACTAATGACTTACTCCCTTTTATTTTGTGTGTCGTTTATGATAATCCCATTGTAGGTAAATGAAGAACTTTGAGGATGAAGCTCAATTAGGAAGCTTTTGTGTTTAATTACTCGCTTGTCTGTATTGCTAAGTGACGTTGTAGTTGATTTAATAGTATTATGGGATGACTGTAAATCCGTTTAGATCAATACGGATATGTGTAGTTATGGGCTTTATAACCTTGGGAGACCCATAATTGGTTGTATGTGGTAAATGCTATTTGAATGAATTATGTTTTTCCGCAACATAAATTTGTATGATAAGAAAATAGGGTAAAGAGTATTTTCGAAAATGATACTTGAGAGTTTTCAATGAAGGTGACGACTGTATGTAAGAAATGATTAAAATAAATGAAAAATTTTCAAGGGTAGAATTTGGGTCCTTACAAGCGTCAGATCTGAAATTTGAAAAAGGCGGGATTTTCTCGCCTGAGCGAGAATGGGCTCGCTTGAGCGAGAACCCGACGACTGCTCTTTAAAATAGAAACCCCAAACACATTTTAGGGTTAGAACTTTGAAGAGAAGAGAGAGAGGAGAGCTTTTCAAGAGCAAAGAGCCTTAGGACTCATCTTAGAGCTTGAGAAGAGGTAAACCTCTTGTTCCTAACTCTTCTTCTTCCTCTCTAACTTGTTTTGGGTATGTGGGATCTATTTTCAAAACATGAGAAACCATAGAAACTCATCCTTTAGAGTTATGGTTCGTTTTATGTTGTTTTTCTCTCGTAAACTCTTGGTTTAGAGTTGTTATTTGATGAATGAAAAGGTTTTGTGGGTTATTCATGAAAACCCCAAAAACCCCCAAAATGAGAATTTGAGTAAAAAGAGAAATGGATGAAATGTTAGATGTGGATGATGAGTTTGTGCTTTGATGTTGATATATGAGATGAACATGTATGTTTAGATGTTTGAAAACTTGTATTGAAGTAGTTTTGGAAATCTTGAATATATGTGAATCCCATGCATGTTTGATGATGAAATACGAGTTATTTATGTGTTATTTTGAATAAATGACTGACATTGTTGTTATTGGTGGAAATGAGGAAAGATCCTAAGGTTGGAGGAAATCGCGAAGGAGACTTTTAAAGTTACTCGGAACCGATCCCAAACACTCACCAAGGTAATGGATAAGTGTCTCTAATTCATACTCACTGATGTGAATGAGGTATGTAAAAGAGGTAATGTGTAGGTAAGTTTATTGTTATTGTGTCCTACCCAGAGTGGTAGTGGACTGTTATTGTGTCCTACCCGGAGTGGTAGTGGATTGTTATTGTGTCCTACCCAGAGTGGCAGTGGACTGTTATTGTGCCCTACTGATGAGTCATATATTACACACTATTCATAACCTTAATTTATCATTATTAATGATTCTTGGTGTCTAATTGACTTTGTTTGGCATGGTTTAGTGTTTTAGGCTTTATTGGACTATTATTCCTAAAATGAATTAATTTGGGATTATTTAGACTAATTAAATCTAATTCCATTTTCAGGTCATATTTAGCACCAAGGACATTTTGGGCATTACAAGTGGAAGTTGTGTGCTAAAGTGAAGATTGTAATTTCTATTAGCTTTTAAAATTCCGTTTTAGGTTTTGGGGCCATTGTAACGACCCGATTTCTACCCTTGAAATTTTTTTTCGTTTATTTTAATCATTTCTTACATACATTCATCATCTTACTTAAAACCTTCAGGAATCATTCCTTAAAAATACTCTTTACGCATATTATATTATCATATAATTTAAATTGCGGAAAAACATAATTCATTCATTATTATTCTCATTGGGTACTAAGAGCCCAAAAGTTATAATACTCTAAATATAACAATACCCCTGGTTACGAATACCCAAATAAATGTCAGTCATGGTTACAATCATTCAAATCCACAAGTAGTCATTTAAAGTACAAAAACGCAAATAGTGAATCCAACATCTAAAGCTCCTAAAGCTCCCGAACTAGCATACTCCATTCGTCTATTTACCTGCAATGGGATTATCAATGACAAAAGTACAAAACACACAAAGGAGTAAGTCGTTAATTCAATAAACGTCATTATAAGATAATCCACATTAGAAAAAGGGTTAGTAAACCAATTTCGAAATTCATTTTGTCTTGCTGCATAACTTGAGCCAAAGTCACTACACCCCTCAGGGTTAGCTAAAAGCAGATTCTCATCCTTTTTACCAATAAAACACGCCTCATAAACTCGGGCCGAAGTGTTGCTACATAAACTCGAGCCGAAGTCGCTACACCCCTTAGGGTTAGCTAAAAACAAATTCTCATCTCTTTTATAAAGAAAACATGCCGCGTAAACTCGGGCCGAAGTGTTGCTACATAAACTCGAGCCGAAGTCGCTACACCCCTTAGGGTTAGCTAAAAACAAATTCTCATATCTTTTATAAAGAAAACATGCCGCGTAAACTCGGGCCGAAGTGTTGCCTCATAAACTCGGGCCGAAGTGTTGCCTCATAAACTCGGGCCGAAGTGTTGCTAACCATTTCTGGTCGGCTAAAAATATATTTTTCCTTCCATCGATTTGCCATCAATCATTTCCCGTAAATCCACGTCATCTTTAGTATAAACACTCCATATCTGTTTATACTAATACGTGATTTACAATATAATTATTGCATGGCCAGGAAACACACACCTTTTCCATCTTCCGTAAATCTACGCCTACTTTAGTATAAACACATCCATATATGTTCATACTAAATGCGTAATTCACAACTCGATCATTTCATAACCAGAAAATACCCACATTTTCCTTTTCCGTAAATCTACGCCTACTTTAGTATAAACACACCCATATATGTTCATACTAAATGCGTAATTCACAACTCGATCATTTCATAACCAGAAAATACTCACATTTTCCTTTTCCGTAAATCTACGCCTACTTTAGTGTAAACACACCCATATATGTTCATACTAAATGCGTAATTTACAACTTAGTCTTTGCATAACCAGAAAATACACATTTTCTATTTCAAATGCAACATTAAAGACTTATCCTTACCTTGATGAGTGTTGGGTTCGGTTCTTAACAACTTCTCGAGTTCTACCGACACCACCTCCAACCTTAGGATCTTTCCTCATCCCACCACATAACACAATGTTAGTCATTTATTCCAAATATCACATAAACAACTTATTTTGCATCATTTAATCATACAAAATATTCATCATCAATATTCAACCATCTAAAACATGCATAACATCTCATATTTCAATATTTCCAAAACTACTTCAATACAAGTTTCTAAATATCAAAACATACATGTTCATCTCATATAACAACATTAAAGCACTACTCATTATCCACATCTAACATTTCATCTATTTCTCTTTATACTCATATTCTCATTTTGGGGGTTTTTGGGGGTTTTTCATGAATAACCCATAAAACTTTCTATTCATCAAATACCAACTCTAAACCAAGAGTTTACAAGATAAAAACAATATAAAACGAACCATAACTCTAAAGAATGAGTTCCCATGGTTTCTCATGTTTTGAAAATAAATACAACATACCCAAAACAAGTTAGAGAGGAAGAAGAAGAGTTAGTAACAAGAGGTTTACCTCTTCTCAAGCTCCAAGATGAGTCCTAAGGCTCCTTGCTCTTGAAAAGCTCTCCTTTCTCTCTTCTCTTCGAAGTTCTAACTCAAAAATGTGTTTGGGTTTCTGTTTTAAAGAGGTGTCGTCGGGTTGTAATCGATTACCAACATGGTGTAATCGATTACAACGTGAAAAATGCGCATATCTGATGCTTTTAATACGATGTAATCGATTACCAGAAATGTGTAATCGATTACACTGTGTCAGATGCACATATCTGATGCTTTTAATACGATGTAATCGATTACCAGCAATGTGTAATCGATTACCAGCAATGTGTAATCGATTACCAGAAATGTTTAATCGATTACACTGTATCAGATGCACATATCTGATGCTTTTAATACGATGTAATCGATTACCAGCAGAGTGTAATCGATTACCAGCAGTGTGTAATCGATTACCAGCAGAGTGTAATCGATTACACTGTGTCAACAGCCCAAAATTGCCATTTCTCGCCCAGGCGAGAATCCTCCGGTATAGTCCCCCTCCTAGCTGATCCTTTTTCGCTCAGGCGAGAATCTCTCGATCAAGCGAGGCTTCCAGGACTGATACTATATTTTTAAAGATTAAAATTTGGGGTGTTACAGCCATTGTTTAGGGCCCATTTCGGTTTTACCCTTTAATAAGCTTAGAATTTCGTTTTCACATACAACTTTACATTACAACTTTACTTTTCAGCTTTGGAGAGAAGTCAATTTTCGTTTTCCCCCTTTGGGGTTCTTTTAGGTTTTCGTTTTTCATCTTCTTCCTCCTCCAAATTCGATTTTGGCTTCTTCCTCCATGGAAGGCTAGACCTTGGACTAAGTTCCTTTGGTAATGTATCACACTCTTGAGGTTTAATGCTTAAAGCATTTCGGTTTCTCTTTATTCTTTTAATGCAATTTCGGTTTCTCTATGTTTGAATCTTTTCTCCTATTTCATATTGTGGTTTGCTTAATTCCATGGTTTTGATGTAGGTTTATTAACTGATTTTCGCTTAGTTAATTAGTTCTCTAGCACATAATCGCTTAGTTTATGTGAATCTGTAAATGCTCTATGTTTATGTTGATTTCGCTTAGGTTGAAGCTTAAACATTAGAGTTATGAACAAATTAGGAATTCAATATTTAGAATCTGAAATTTATGCTTTGATTCGTATGACTTTGTTAACCGTTTGTTGCTTATGCCAATTTCGCTTAGTTAGAGGTTTAGCAAATTAATTGTGAGTTGATCATCGCTTAGTTAATCGACTCTCAACAAAGGAACACTGAGAATCTGATTTTGATATACTAAAACCGAGGATTGAGTTGTGAACAAGGAAACCAAAGGGATTTAGCCTCTTTACTATTCTGTTTTCTGTTTGTGTTCTGTTTTAGCATAATTTCATAGCATAACAACCACTAAAACCTCCCATTGTGTGTGTGCGTGTAAGGTGTTTGAACCATTGTGTGAAATATAATCTTTGGGAAACGACCTAGGAGTCACTTCCTAGTACTATACTTAATTGTTATATTATCTGTATCGGGTACGACCTCGATCACCTACCCGAAGTGGTAGTGGACTCTTATTGTGTCCTACCCAAAGTGGTAGTGGACTGTTATTGTGTCCTACCCGGAGTGGTAGCGAATTGTTATTGTGTCCTACCCGGAGTGGTAGCGAATTGTTATTGTGTCCTACTGGGAATGGTAGTGATTATTGTGAACTCGACCTGCCCGATGTGGTATGGGGTAATAATAACTCGTCCTGCCCGATGTGGTATGAGGTAATAATAACTCGACCTGCCCGATGTGGTATGGGGTAATAATAACTCGGCCTTCTCGATGTGGTATGGGGTAATAATAACTCGACCTGCCCGATGTGGTATGGGGTAATAATAACTCGACCAGCCCGATGTGGTATGGGGTAATAATAACTTGACCTGCACGATGTGGTATGGGGTAATAATAACTCGATCTGCCCGATGTTGTATGGGGTAATAATAACTCGACCTGCCCGATGTGGTATGGGGTAATAATAACTCGACCTGCCCGATGTGATATATGGTAATAACTCGGCCTGCCCGATGTGGTATGGGAAATGAAATTGGTGAATATGAATGATGAGAAATGTGAATGTCACAATGAATGTCGTATGTATGCTATAGGATATATATTATGGGATGTATATTCTATAGGGTGAATATGAATGATGAGGAATGTGGATGTCACAATGAATGTCATATGCATGCTATAGGATATATATTATGGGATGTATATTCTATACGGTGAATATGAATGATGAGAAATGAGAATGCCACAAAGAATGTCATATGCATGCTATAAGATATATAGTATGAGATATATCTTCTATAGGGTGAATATGAGTGATGAAATGGAAGGTGTTGAGAATGAAAGTAATATACATGCTATAGAATATATATTACGGGATATATATACTATAGGGTGGATATGAATAATGAGAATGATGATGATTCGAACGAACGTAATATGCATACTATAGAATATATATTATGGGATATATATACTATAGGATGAATATGAGTAAAGTGAAAATTAAAGGAAGACGTTATGAATGTTTACAATTACGCATGTGTGCTTACGAATTATATTAAAGATTAATCGTATTTGAAATGTGGATTATCATGTGATGTTAGTTTTTGAACTAATGACTTACTCCCTTTTGTTTTGTATGTTGTTTATGATAATCTCATTGTAGGTAAATGAAGAATTTTGAGAAAGAAGCTCACTTAGGAAGCTTTTGTGTTTATTGACTTGATTGTCTTTATTTGCTACTTGACGTTGTAGTTAATTTGATAACATTATGGGACGACTGTAAATTTTATTAGGACAATACGGAGATATGTAGTTATGGACGTTATAACTCTGGAAAATCCATAACTGGTTGTATGCGATAATTGCTAATCGAATGAATTATGTTTTTCCGCAACATAAATTTGTATGATAATATAATAGGGTAAAGAGTATTTTCAAAGAGTGTTTCATGAGGGTTTTTAAGTAAGGTATTAGATGTATGAAAGAGAGAATGAAATTAAATGAAAAATTTTCAAGGGTAGATTTCGGGTCGTTACAATATGGTATCAGAACATAGTTAATCATGCGGCCTAAGATATGGCCTTGCATGCTTCTTTGTAACCTTTATGTGCTGAAATTGTTTGATTTGTGCTAATTGTTACTAGGTCATGTGAATTTTGTTTAGACCAGATTTAATTACTGACAAGTGAGTGAGTACAGGTACCCGTGGCTGGAAGAGAAAGAGGAGCGAGTCAGAATGTTCCGAATGACCTCTTGGCCCAGATGGTGGCGGCACTACAAAAGATGAACGAGAACTTGCGTAGTCTAAATCAGAACCCCGCACCAAGTCCGAGCTCGCAAAACCTAGTCCCACCTGGACCGACAGTGTACCAAGGTCTGGATGAGTTTTGCAAGTGGAACCCCAGTCAGTTCCACGGAGGATTTGCTCCGGATGCTGCCCTAGAGTGGATTCAGGGAATGGAGCGGATCTTCTGGTCCATGAACTGTACGGAGGCTCAGAAATTGGCCTATGCAACTTACATGCTAGGGACGGAGGCCGAGAACTGGTGGGAGTTCACTAGACGCCAAATGGAGACGGAGGGGCAATTGATTTCCTGGAGTACTTTCAAGGCGAAATTCCTTCACAAATATTTTCCTGCTGATCTGAAAAGGCAGAAAGAAATGGAGTTCTTGAAGTTGGAACAAAGAAATATGTCGGTCGGGGAATATGCGGCTAATTTCGAGGAGTTAGCTCGGTTTTGTCCCTACTCTGAGTTGGAGGTGGACGAACGATCCAAGTGCTCAAAATTCGAATCGGGCTTAAGGTCCAAGCTGAAAAGGATGTTCAGACATCAGGAGATTGCCGACTTTGCTACTTTGGTCAACAAGTGCCGGATGTACGAGGATGATCTGAAGGTGGATGATTTGGAGACTCCCGAAAAAATTTCTCCCCGGAACTATGGACCTCAACGCAGCAATATGCGGGAGAGAGGTAAAGGGAGAGTGGAAGAGGACCGGAAACCTTATGCGGTAACTAGACATCGTGACCGGAGTTTCCAAAGGTCTAGCCCACCTACCGTTCCTACCGATGAGGTTTCTACTCCCATGTGCATCAAGTGTGGTAGACTTCATTATGGAAGTACGTGCCCGGGGAAAGGGAATGGATGTTTCCACTGCAAGGAGCTTGGGCATATTAAGAGGTTTTGTCCCAAGCTGGATCGGAGACTTAATGTCGTTCCTGCCGAGGAGACAAGGAACCACGATCGAAGGTTTACCCTGCGTGGCGCAGGGACATCAGGTGTTGATGATCCGGCGAGAGGTAAATCGCATGGTGACAGGTATCCCTTTTAGTGTTGTCTAATTCGGGAGCGACACCCTCCTTATATTTGTTGAATGTGTGAGCTGACTGAGGTTAAATTTGATCGAGGCCGTACTCGATACAAATAATATAACAATAAAGTATAGTACTAGGAAGTGACTCCTAGGTCGTTTCCCAAAGATTATCTTTCACACAATGGTTCAAACACCTTACACGCACACACACAATGGGGGGTTTTAGTGGTTGTTATGCTATGAAATTAAGCTACAACAGAACACAAACAGAAAACAGAATAGTAAAGAGGCTAAATCCCTTTGGTTTCCTTGTTCACAACTCAATCCTCGGTTTCAATATATCAAAATCAGATTCGCAGTGTTCCTTTGTTGAGAGTCGATTAACTAAGCGATGATCAACTCACAGTTAATTTGCTAAACCTCTCACTAAGCGAAATTGGCATAAGCAACAAACAGTTAACAAAGTCACACGAATCAAAGCATCAATTTCAGAATCGAAACATTGAATTCCTAATCTGTTCATAACTCTAATGTCTAAGCTTCAAACTAAGCGAAATCAACATAAACATAGAGCATTTACAGATTCACATAAACTAAGCAATTATGTGCTAGAGAACTAATTAACTAAGCGAAAATCAATTCACAAACCTACAACAAAATCATCGAATTAAGCAAACCACAATCTGAAATAGGATAGAAGATTCAAAACATAAAGAAACCGAAATTGCATTAAACGAATAAAGAGAAACAGAAATGCATTAAGCACTAAACCTCAAGAGTGTGATACATTACCAAAGGAATTTAGCACTAAACCTCTAGCCTTCCATGGAGGAAGAAGCAAAACCGAATTTGGAGGAAGAAGAAGATGAAAAACGAAAACCTAAAAGAACCCCAAAAGAGGGAAAACGAAAATGTAATGTCAAGTTGAAAAATAAAGTGTGTAATGTAAAGTTGTTTTTTGGAAAACGAAATCCTAAGGTATTAAGGGGTAAAACCAAAATGGGCCCTAAACATCCCAAAACCTAAAACGGAATTAAAAATCCTATAACTAAATACAATCTTCACTTTAGCACACATCTTCCACTTGTAATGCCCAAAATGTCCTTGGTGCCAAATATGTCCTGAAAATGGAATTAGATTTAATTAGGCTAAATAATCCCAAATTAACTCATTTTAGGAATAATAGTCCAATAAAGCCTAAAACACTAAACAATGCCAAATAAAGTCAATTAGACACTAAGAATCATTAACAATGGTAAAATAAGGTTATTAATAGTGTGTAATATTTGACTCATCACACCAAGTTGTTGTTTTCGACTTAGTTTTACCCACCAACCCCGTGTATCGGTGGTGGATATCAGTGTGATGTCCCAGTTGGATTTAATCCAGGAAATAGACTAGCGGTCAGCAAATCGTGTTACGTTTAACTGTGTGTAATTGTTGAAGTGAAGATTTAAAGTTTAGTATGCATTGATATGTATGTGTATGCTAAGGGGGTAAGACTTATACTGATAGTCGAGGAAAAAGGCTAGTCAAGTTACTTACCCCGTCAATGTGATGAATGCAATGGAATAGACGTGAAACTTTTGGTCTCGAATGATCGGTTCTTTTGCGGTAGAACATTGGCAAGGCACGATATAGTGGTGGTGTACCTCGAATATCTGCCTTGAATGTTGTGTCGGCAAAAGTTGTTGCTATTTTGTGAACATCAGTGATTGCTGGGTATGAGTGTGAAGTAAACATTTGAGAGAAAAAGTTGTGGGTATGTAGAAACGATTATGCAAACTGTGTTTCACGACGTGGTTGCCATGAGTCGTGGATTCAAAACGCTTTCGAAAACTATTTTTGGGTGAAACATAGCTTGAGGCTAAATAATGATTTAGTATCATGTGGGTGAATCCCGAAATTTTAGCAACCGTATCGGAGTAAGTATGAGGTTGTTAAAAGTTTAGTGATATAAGACGCCTATGTATTTCTGGACATAATGCGAGTGGGTTAATAAGTTTATATTTGCTAACGGAATTGGGGTGACCAAACCGAACGCAAGTTGTAGGTTTGAGTGTTGGTTGACTTGTGCTTGCCGATTGGTAACAGAGTACCTAGTTTTGGTGTGAATGAAAGGTTTTGTGGTTTCAGTTGAGGCTAGGAATCGGAAATTCTTTTCGACGATAAGATTTGATGACGGAAATATTTGAGGTAATTGGACAATTACTGGATAGTTTGATTGTGTACAATGGATGAGGCACTAAGAGTCTTATCGTGTAAGCATTTTGTTGATTGAGTAAAATGAAATCGTGCTAGATTATTAAGTGGAGATGAAACTAGTTAGCGTATGATGAATGTTAAATGAGGCATTGGAGTGGATGAGGGATAAGGAGTTCCCCATTCGCTGAATTGCGAAAGTGTTATAGGGATTCTTAACATAGATGAGGATTGTTAGCTGGATCAGTCCTAGATACCTATGGTTCTTGATGGATATAGGAAAAAATCTTTAGTCTGAATTACGGATTAAATTCCCATGGCGTTCGAGTTATTCAAGGCTGAGATCTTAATATTTGGACATTGATGAGTTAGTTCATGAATTGGTTTGGTGATATCACGGTTTAGTGGCGTATGCCCTTAGTGACCGATTAAGTAATCTTAATGGAATAGAGGATCAATTATGATTTTGGTTGGGTGTTCTTGTGCCTGAGCGAGAAAGCATTACCTGGGAGGGTGAAATCCTGGGCTATACTGGAGGATTCTCGCCTGAGCGAGAGTTGCCTCGCCTGTGCGAGAAGTGGCAAACTGGGGCTATTGGCACTATGAGATTCTCGCTTGAGCGAGAGCGTCAAATCTAAAATTTTAAAAAGGTGGGATTTTCTCGCTTGAGCGAGATTGGGCTCGCTTGAGCGAGAACCCGACGACTGCTCTTTAAAATAGAAACCCCAAACACATTTTAGGGTTAGAACTTTGAAGAGAAGAGAGAGAGGAGAGCTTTTCAAGAGCAAAGGGCCTTAGGACTCATCTTAGAGCTTGAGAAGAGGTAAACCTCTTGTTCCTAACTCTTCTTCTTCCTCTCTAACTTGTTTTGGGTATGTGGGATCTATTTTCAAAACATGAGAAAGCATAGAAACTCATCCTTTAGAGTTATGGTTCGTTTTATGTTGTTTTTCTCTCGTAAACTCTTGGTTTAGAGTTGTTATTTGATGAATGGAAAGGTTTTGTGGGTTATTCATGAAAACCCCAAAAACCCAAAAAAAAATGAGAATATGAGTAAAAAGAGAAATGGATGAAATGTTAGATGTGGATGATGAGTTTGTGCTTTGATGTTGATATATGAGATGAACATGTACATTTAGATGTTTGAAAACTTGTATTGAAGTAGTTTTGGAAATCTTGAATATATGTGAATCCCATGCATGTTTGATGATGAAATACGAGTTATTTATGTGTTATTTTGAATAAATGACTGACACTGTTGTTATTGGTGGAAATGAGAAAAGATCCTAAGGTTGGAGGAAATCGCGGAGGAGACATTTAAAGTTACTCGGAACCGATCCCCAACACTCACCAAGGTAAGGGATAAGTGTCTCTTATTCATACTCACTGATGTGAATGAGGTATGTAAAAGAGGTAATGTGTTGGTAAGTTTATTGTTATTGTGTCCTACCCAGAGTGGCAGTGGACTGTTATTGTGCCCTACCCGGAGTGGTAGTGTACTATTATTGTATCCTACCCAGAGTGGTAGTGGACTGTTATTGTGTCCTACCCGGAGTGGTAGCGGACTGTTATTGTGTCCTACCTGAAGTGGTAGCAGACTGTTATTGTGTCCTACCGGGAATGGTAGTGATTATTGTGAACTCGACCTGCCCGATGTGGTATGGGGTAATAATAACTCGGCCTGCCCGATGTGGTATGAGGTAATAATAACTCGACCTGCCCGATGTGGTATGGGGTAATAATAACTCGGCCTGCTCGATGTGGTATGGGGTAATAATAACTCGACCTGCCCGATGTGGTATGGGGTAATAATAACTCGACCTGCCCGATGTGGTATGAGGTAATAATAACTCGACCAGCCCAATGTGGTATGGGGTAATAATAACTCGACCTGCCCGATGTTGTATGGGGTAATAATAATTCGACCTGCCTGATGTGGTATGGGGTAATAATAACTCGACCTGCCCGATGTGGTATGGGGTAATAACTCGGCCTACCCGATGTGGTATGAGAAATGAAATTGGTGAATATGAATGATGAGAAATGTGAATGTCACAATGAATGTCGTATGTATGCTATAGGATATATATTATGGGATGTACATTCTATAGGGTGAATATGAATGATGAGGAATGTGAATGTCATATGCATGCTATAGGATATATATTATGGGATGTATATTCTATAGGGTGAATATGAATGATGAGAAATGAGAATGTCACAAAGAATGTCATATGCATGCTATAGGATATATAGTATGGGATATATATTCTATATGGTGAATATGAGTGATGAAATGGAAGGTGTTGAGAATGAAAGTAATATACATGCTATAAAATATATATTACGGGATATATATACTATAGGGTGGATATGAATAATGAGAATGATGATGTTTCGAACGAACGTAATATGCATACTATAGAATATATATTATGGGATATATATACTATAGGATGAATATGAGTAAAGTGGAAATTAAAGGAAGACGTTATGAATGTTTACAATTACGCATGTGTGCTTACGAATTATATTAAAGATTAATCGTATTTGAAATGTGGATTATCATGTGATGTTAGTTTTTGAACTAATGACTTACTCCCGGTTGTTTTGTATGTTGTTTATGATAATCCCATTGTAGGTAAATGAAGAATTTTGAGAAGGAAGCTCACTTAGGAAGCTTTTGTGTTTATTGACTTGATTGTCTTTATTTGCTACTTGACATTGTAGTTAATTTGATAACATTATGGGACGACTGTAAATTTGATTAGGGCAATACGGAGATATGTAGTTATGGACGTTATAACTCTGGAAAATCCATAACTGGTTGTATGCGATAATTGCTAATCGAATGAATTATGTTTTTCCGCAACATAAATTTGTATGATAATATAATAGGGTAAAGAGTATTTTCAAAGAGTGTTTCATGAGGGTTTTTAAGTAAGGTATTAGATGTATGAAAGAGAGAATGAAATTAAATAAAAAATTTCATGGGTAGATTTCGGGTCGTTACATGAATTATGCATTTAGTATAAACATATATGGGTGTGTTTATACTAAAGTGGACGTAGATTTACGGGAAATGAGAAATGGTTAAATCAAAGAAAGGAAAATATATTTTTAGCCGACCATAAATGGTTAGCGACTCTGGCTTGAGTATATAAGCGAAACTCTGGCTTGAGTATATAAGCGAAACTCTGGCTTGAGTATATAAGCGAAACTCTGGCTTGAGTATATATGCGAAATTCTGGCTTGAGTATATAAGCGAAACTCTGGCTTGAGTATATAAGCGAAACTCTGGCTTGAGTATATAAGCAAAACTCCGGCTCGAGTATATGTAGCACGTTTTGTTTTAAAAGAAATGAGAATCTGTTTTTAGCTAACCTTAAGGGTGTAGCGACTTTGGCTCAAGTTGTGCATCAAGAAAATGAATTTCAAAATGGTTTACTAACCCTTTTCTAGTGTGGATTATCTTATAATGACGTTTATTGAATTAATGACTTACGCCTTTGTGTGTTTTGTGCTTTTGTCATTGATAATCCCATTGCTGATAAACAGGTGATATGAAGGGGACTCATTTTTGGAAGCTTTAGGAGCTTTATATTTTGGATTCATTTACTTACACTATTTTGTACATGAGTGCATATTTGATAGTTTAAAGCATTATGTAACTACGGATATATTAACTTATATGGTGTTGTAACTCTGGATATTTGTAGCTATGGGTATTTTGGAAACCCATAGCTAGTTGTATGCGGTGGTTACTGAATTATATTTAATTGAATTATGTTTTTCTGCATCTCGAAAATGTGTGTTACTGATTTATGTATAGTATCTGGGAAGAAATAACTCTTAGGATGTTTAAAATGATACAAAGAAGGGAAATTGTTTTAATTAAGAAAAACAATTTCAAGGGTAGAATTTGGGTCCTTACACCCTCCTTTTTCTCTTTCTTTCTGTGGTACTAGAATTGACACAGACAGTCAAAATGCAGGAATTTCGAGAACTAACACTAATAGTCAGATTGTGGGAAAGTAGAATTGGAATGGGTAGTCACATTGTGGGTGTATTTGAGATCATATCATACAGTGTACTAAGAATTCGAAAATAGAGAAGTGAACTGGTTTATCCAAGGGATAAGTGGTTAATAGTTTGTTTGCACATTTTGGACAGTGTCATCAAAGGTCTTAAAGAGAGCGACATGGACGTGACTCAACCAATAATTATTATTTCGTACAATTTGGAATTGTTGCAAGCTATATAAGCAACACAAACAGACCATGCATTAGAGAAAGAGTTGTCCCAATGAGGAGTCCTTAGAAGTAGGTGGGAAGGATGGAGCAAATTACATATGCAAACATTATAGAGAAAGAAGATTTTGGTTACAATAGTGTAGGTGATATGTTATGGTATCATCAAATCAAAGTGTTAATGAGTGAAAACTTGACATTAGTTGTTCACACCACATGAAAATATGGTTAACCACACAATTTTGGTTATGTAGATTGCAAGTATGCATCATCATAATGTTTTTTGATGAATACAAGGATAATAGGCAAGCTTGAAGACAAGGACAACTCAACAAAAATCAAAGCTAGGGCTCAAGTTCAATCAAGAAGACTTAGGATAAGCTTTAATATTTCTAGAGTCTTAAGATGATTGATTGGGTAGAGTATTAGGCTAGGTGAACCTTGAACGAAAGTCTCACAATCCTAAAATTGAATCACCTTAAAATGATATTTGCATGCATTCATACATGATTAACATGCTTAAGCATTTACATATGGTGACATGATTTTGGTGCACTAAACATGGTTTATAACTTACATCTTTCAAAATCGTGAATCATGCATATAGACATTATGTAGAAGATTCATCATGCATCAAAGAAATGTTTTCCAACACATTTAATCGATAATAACTTCTGTTAATTGATTAAATAAATATTGGAACCCGTTAATCGATTAAGGTATGAGTTAATCGGTTAGTTGGAATTACAGTAGCTGTTATCTTGGATTTCTTGGGGTCGTTAATCGATTAAGATGTAGGTTAATCGATTAAGTCTAATATAAAATAATTTTGTAAAGAAGCTGATTTCCCCCCTGTGATCATAGATTCATATACATCTTGATTTTAACTTTCATATTTTTCTTTGAGTGAAGTTTATTGTTGTGTGAAAAAGCAGGTGAGATGGTCAAACCATTCAAGAGCTCTAGGGCCAAGAAAAGAGTCTTGTAATTGGAGGAGTGTTTGTTGTAACACCCTAATTTTAAGTCTTTAAAATTATAGTGTCAGTGCTGGGATTCTCGCTTGATCGAGGGATTCTCGCCTGGGCGAGAAAGGCTCACATGAGAGGGTGAAATCCTGGGCTATATTGAAGGATTCTCGTCTGAGCGAGAGTTGGCTCGCTTGAGCGAGAGTTGGCTCGCTTGAGCGAGAGTGGTCACGCTTGAGCGAGAGTTGGCTTGTCTGGGCGAGAAAAATGATGTTTTAGACCTGTCGAGGCTGTAAGATCCTCGCTTGGGCGATAGGATCCTCGCTTGAGCGAGAGATGCTTCGCTTGGGTGAGAGTTTCCCTAGCCTGGGCGAGAGGGTCAGATCTGAGTTTTTTAAAATGGGCGGGATTTTCTCGCTTGAGCGAGAATAAGCTCGCTGAAGCGAGAGCCCGACGAGAGCATTAAATGAGAGAAACCCAAAATACATATTTAGGTTAAGAATTGAAGAGAGGTGAGAGAAAAGAGCATTCCCAAGGTCTAGGAGCTTTGATTCTCATCCAAGAGCTTGAGAAGAGGTAAAACTCTCTATTCCAACTCTCTTCTTCTCTTTGAAACCCATTTTTGGTATGTTGGATCTCTTCTCAAAGTATGAGAAACCATGGAAACTCACCCTTTTGAGTTATGGTTTGTTTTATGAGGTTTGTCTCTTGTAAACTCTTAGTTTAGAGTTAGTATTTCGAAAATGGAAAGAGTTTGTGGGTTGGTTCATGAAAACCTAAAACCCTAAAGTGAAAATGGGGTTAAGATGGAAAACGGGTAAAATGTTAGAGGTAGAAGATGAGTTTACTTTCCAATGTTGAAATATGAGATGATTATGTATGTTTTGGATAGTTGTAAACTTATGATGAAAGTAGTTTAGCAACATTGAAAATATGATGAATATCTTGTATGGTTACATAATGCAATATAAGTTGTTTATGTGATATTTGGAATAAATGACTAACATTGTGTTATATGTTGGGAATGAGGAAAGATTCTAAAGTTGGAGGCGGTGTCGGTGGAACTTGAGAAGTTGCCAAGAACCAAACCCAACACTCACCGAGGTAAGGATAATTCTTTAACTTATGCACTATGATAGAAAATGCGTGGATTTTATGATGTGAATAATGAAGTGAATCGTAAATCACTTATTTGTTATAAGCATATATGGGTATGTTTGTAATGATGAGGAGTGGATTCACCGTTTAAGTATTGGTGGAGTGCCAATGGAAATAAAACTCAGAATAATGAAATAAATCGTAAATCACTTAGTCGTTATAAGCATATATGAGTATGTTTGTAATGATGATGAGTGAATTTACCGTTTATGCATTGGTGGAGTGTCAATGGAAATAAAACTCGTTTCTAGCCGACCATTATGGGTTAGCGACTTTGGCTCAAGTAATGTAGCAAGCTTTGGCTCAAGCAATGTAGAAAACTTTGGCTCAAGTAATGTAGTAAGCTTTGGCTCAAGGAATGTAGCAAACTTTGGCTCAAGTTATGTAGCATGGTTTTTCAAAAGTATGAACGATGAAAATTGTTTTAAGTATATTTGATTTTAAACCGTTTATTTAATCTTATTAAATGTGGATTAACTTACATTGATATTTTATTGAGTTAACGACTTACTCCTTTGTGTTTCTTTGGTGTATTGTCAATGTTAATCCCATTGCAGGTAGGTGGAAGGAGTATGGATGTTTTTGATTAGGAGCATAGAGACTTTTATTTTGATGTCTCTTGTCCATTCTTTTGTAACCTAATTGGTTGTACTTGAACTAACTATTTGTAACTATGAACATGATTGTTGTACATGGCATTAACCATGGAAATTAGTAACTCGAGATATATGTAGCTATAAGTGTTTTGGAAACCCATAGCTAATTGTATGCGGTAGTTACTAAGTTACATTAATACGAATTATGTTTTTCTGTCACATGATTTGGTACGTCACTTTTGGTTTATAGATTGGGTGTGACGAGGGAAGTGAGATCTTTAAAATAAGTTCATTCAATCGGTAAATATAATTTATAGTTAAATGCATGAAATTGGATTAAAATAAGGAAATTTTTTTCAAGTGTAGAATTTGGGTCCTTATATTTTTAAACATTTGTTCCTATAGTGAAGAAAAATCTCTCAAGATTAGAAGGGAAAACTTGGATGTAGTTTGCATGTGGACTAACAAACGGGAATTATAGTCGTGGTAAGTGTGACCCTTATCTCTTTACATTTTAATTGGTTTACACTTACCACACTTAGATTACATTGCTTACTATATTTGTTTCATGTTCTGAAATTGTGATCATATAAGCATAAACTCTTTAGGTAGCTTGCATCTAAGATATGGTAGATCGTTGTAATTTTTTGTGCGAAGAAAATTGTTTTCAAGAAAACAAGAATTAGGCTAATCAATTAAATATGATGTTAATCGATTAAGTACAACTCGTGTTAATCGATTAAGTACAACTCGTGTTAATCGATTAAGTACAACTCGTGTTAATCAATTAAGAGGAGATATAATCGATTAAACAATCGATTAACCGGAAAAGCGGGTGTAATCCACTACACCTATTCTTCCCCTCTAGGTGTCTATAAGTCCTTGTTATTCAACATATGTATATATGAGAAATATTGAAACATGTTCATTTGTTAACATATGAGAAATTAGAATTATAAGGAACGATGAAATTGTACATATATTAATTTAACTATATAATTGATAGGGACAATTAGATATAGGCAGACCTCCATTGATCAAACCTAAGAGTTTTTAAGTTTAAAGGAACACCAAAAAATTAGGAAAAAGAAAAGGCTTTTATGTCGTTAATGAAGTTTTCTTTATTGAAAACCACATAACCTTTTATACTTCCACAACTGATAGCTACACACTAAAAAAGTGTAAAATGTGATTTAGTGGGTCCTGTTATGTCTAGTTACCAACAATAATATGTCACTAAGGTAAGGAAAGTAATTTTGTAGAACTAGATATTTATTAGCAAAATCATGACTTTAAAAGAGAATGGAAAGTGAAAAGGAAGGGGCGGACTTTATCCGAATCTTCAGTTTAGAAAAAGAATATGATGTGTTCTGTTGTTTGTATCAGTAAAGATAATAGAGTAAACTTCTTTGTTATATCCCTAAGGTCAAGTGGTCTGTTCAATAAGTTAAAGGATAAACATGATCCACTGATATAGTTAAGAGACATATTCCCATTATTTTAATATTATGAAATGGTCTCTTGCATATGTCATGTTGAGAAATTGTTTATTGCATTAGTGTAAAAATTTATATACAATCTGTACAAAACTGAGGGAGTGTATTAATTTATTCTCATATATTATAGTGATTTTAATATTATGAAATGGTTTCCTGCAACTAATTTTTTTACATTATAAAATGACCAAACCATTTCTAGTTCACTGCATGCAGGGATGAAAAATATGGATGGAATTATGAAGTTCGTTTATGCATTGCTTCTCCTATTTTCCTTTTTTCTTAATGTGACCAATGGGAAGAGTAAGCCATTTTTCTTTTAATTATCAAAATTTTATTCCTTATGGTATAAATAAATTTTCATTCTCTTTCACTAACCTTTAATTACTTATGCCTTATGTCACAGAATGTAATTCTGGTACTGGTTGTGAGGGATATTGTCCTGAAGGTTATATTGCATTATGTAATCTTAAATTGGGTTCTTGTGTATGCATGTAACAGTTAAGTTTAATATTAATTTTATACTATTTCTAAGCCTTTAGTTTTTATTTTGCACACCACAAAATTGTTTCTCTAACAGTTTGATTTACATCATTTTCACATTTCAATTTTGATGAGAGCAGGCTCAAGAGAGTTTTGAACTTCATTATGCAAGTGCTGACTTTGTTTGCCATCTGCAACATATGGAAAAGTACACTCTTGTTAAGTAGTTATAATTTAGTACTACAATAAATAAAGACAATAACATCATATAATTGTTTTAGAAGTTGTCATTTATTTTACTTCTTTATTTAGCATAATAATGAAAGAAAGTGAAAAAAAATTGAGTGGGCTGGTAATAAAGAACAATGATTTAAAATAAATTTATGGTAATCTTTTGTATTCTTAAAACTATAAATCAATAGTTTAGTTGTGTAAGATCTCATTGGATCTCCGAAATGGCCAAAAGGTCCATAATTCGATTCATGTGAATAACACTAGTTAGGAGAGGTAATTACGCATATCAAAAGAGATTAATTCATAATGATAGATGAAATTAAAATAAATATGATTATTGTTTTTATGCGTGCTTCCATATCCATTTCAGTTATTTTGAGATCCAACTTAAACTACAAGAGAGATTAAGAAATAAAAACTAAGAACTGGATAATGAATACTATAGAAAAATTTTTCACCAAATTTGGTCACTCGAGTATCAAAACATTGATCTAACTTTAGAAGTTATCTTATATCCACTTTAAATTGTATACTTTGTTGAAGGATACATTAACTTTAACTTTTAGATTATGATAATTTGAAATCCCAAGTGATATTAAAGGATTGACTAAAATATCATAAGCATAATCAATATAACATTATAACGAAATAAAATCTATTGTTTCTTGATTAAACTGAAACCTAGACATAGTAGTATTAAGAATTGACACGAGTCTCTAGAAGGGATATCAACTTTGAAAAAGAATTCATACTTCTTCTACTGAGATTTAACACACATAGTACATTTTTGTTGGTCTTAACCTTAAAATTGAGCTGATGAGAAAAATATTTTCCACACTAAGAATTTTAACTTCGATGAGAAATTATAAAGTAGACAACATTCTCAGTTTGATGAATAAATATGCAAATATTTTAGAGAGTTAGGTTAAAGAGATCCAAACTATGACATATGGAAGTTCAAATGAGTTGGACTCCTCTCCAGTATTGGAGAATTCAGTACTTGACCTAGATTATTATATGTGGTACCCAACAAATAAAGGATCGAGATTTTCTTTAATTTTCTTAATTAAAGAAATAAAAAATGGTAAAAAATATATTTCTCATATTTTAATATTGAAGAGTCTAGTACGGGAGAGGAGTTCATTTCATTTCAACCACCCCCTTCTTACCTATGTCCGATTCCCACACTAAATTACTTGAGATTTTAAGGCATGCTTAAAAGTCGTGCTTAAAAACTTTACATGCAACATAACTCTTCACAAATTTAGGATAGCTTTGAAATAGATTTCGAGCGATAAATCTTCATCTTATGTTAAGATGAAATTTAACATATGAAAAACCCATTTTAAGTATAGATAATATAAATCAAAACTCTAGTAACAATAAACTATAGTTTTGATTTATGGTTGTGGTTACATTGCATTTAATATAATGGATAAAATTATAGCCGTGATTGTGGTGGTGAAGAATCAAGATATGACAATTGAATCTAAAAATAGGGAGTTGAAATAATTTTGTGGGTGGATTTAAGATTTAATGTACAAATTTTTACATTTTAGTTCTTCAATAAATGTCCAAGGTTAAAGAGTAAGGATTCTCTCCATTAATGGAAAGATGAGTAATACAAAAATAAAGGAAAAATAAAATGGTAAAACATTTTTATCCTTTTATATATAAATGAATAATACTTTTTTCATTGAAAATATAAGGAAAATCAAATACTTATATCTCCATTAATAGAGGATGATTCATTTTCATGTATAAACTTAGTAGAAGCAATATTTGTTTTGGGTAAGTATGAGATGCATTTAGTGAACACTAAGCTAGCCACTATCCTGTGTAGACGAAGTATATTAATCAAGCAATTCATTTATTAACTATATAAGAAAAAAAATGTTCTTACACCTTAGCGAGCGCCCGTGTCGCATGTAACACCTTAAATTCTAAGTTTCCTGAGTATAGTGAGACTCAGAAATACTGAGAGTTACTGGGCAATTCTCGCTTGAGCGAGAGGGTCTCGCCCAAGCGAGGAGCTCAGAGTCTCATCCCTGGATTTCTCTGGAATTCTCGCTTGAGCGAGAATTGGCTCGCTTAAGCGAGAGAGAGGGTGTGAAGGCTGTTGGATTCTCGCTTGGGCGAAGCTCCCTCGCTTGAGCGAGAGCATTAGTGCTTGAAATTGTAAAAGGCAGAGAATTCTCGCTTGAGCGACGTGTTATCGCTTGAGCGAGAATCTAAAAGTCTAAACCCTAAAATAGAACCCCAAACACGAAATAGAGGGAGGTTTTTGGAGAAAAGAAAAGGATAAGCGATTTTCTTGGCAAGAACTCGTGTAGAGGCTAAGGGGAGCTAGAGAAGAGGTAAACCTCTTGATTTTAACACTCATTCTCGTTTTGAAACTCTTTTTCGGTATTTGGGTCTCTTCTCTTGGGTTGGAAAACCACATAACCCTCTCTTTTGAGTTGTGATTCGTTTTATCTAACTTTTTTATTGAAAACTCGTAGTGTAGAGTTGTATTTGGAAATGGTGTTGATAAAATGTTGATTTTTGGAAACCTCAAAACCTAGAAACGAAATGGTGGTAAAAAGGGGGTGAAATGTTAATTTGGGAATGTGGTTTATGAGTTGTAATGTAGAATGAGAGGTTGGATATTTATGATATACATGCTTAGAATTCCTAATGGGGATGGTTTTGGAAATCATCGAAATATGAACTATTTTTAGGGATGAATATGTGATATTAAGTTGTTTATGTGATAGTATGAACACGTTATTGATTATGGTTGTTGTGTGTGGTGTGAATGAGGAAAGATCCTAAGGTTGGAGGAAGTGGAGGAGAAACTAGCAAATTGTCCAACACCAACACCAACACACATCAAGGTAAGGGATAAGCATTGTAAATATTTTTGATGAATGTATAATGCGATATTTTCTCATGATGGAAATGGATGATCTAATGTTTGACTTGCCCGAAGTGGTATTGGCCTTACGTCAATGTATGACTTGCCCGACGTGGTATTGGCCTTACATCAATGTATGACTTGCCCGACCTTACAATAATGTATGACTTGCCCGACGTGGTATTGGCCTTATGACAATGTATGACTTGCCCTATGTGGTATTGTGTAATCCGAGTTAGTATTGGAAATATAAATTGTAAGATACTTAGGATGTTTAATAGTATAAGGTGAAAGAATGAAAGAGGAAGGAAATAGGTGATATGGTAGATCGCTGTAATTTTCTGTACAAAGAAAATGGTTTTCAAGAAAACAAGAATTAGTTAATCGATTAAACCTAGTGTTAATCGATTAAGTACAACTGATGTTAATCGATTAAGAACATATATACTCGATTAAACAGTGTAATTTTTAGAACTTCTCATTAACCATAAAAGTGGGAATTGTGATCTACTACACATATTCACCCCCTCTAGGTGTCTGTAAGTCCTTGGTATCCAACATATATATATATATATATATATGAGAAATAATGAAACATGTTCATTTGCTAACATAGGAGAAATCAGAATTGTAATGAATAACGACATTATACATATATTATATTATTTGAACTTAGACATGACATACTTGAAGAAGAATTTAATTTTTTAAGTACATTCATACCACATAATTTATGTATATAATTGATAGCGACAGTTAGATATAGGTCGACCGCCATTTGTTGTTTATATTGATCTAACATAAGAGTTTTTAAGTTTAAAGAAACACGAAAAAATTAGAAAAAGGAAAAAGGCTTTTATGTTGTTAAAGATATAACCTTTTATAGTTCCATAACTAATAGCTACACACTAAAATGTAAAATGTGATTTAGTGGGTCCTGTTATGTCTAGTTACCAAATAATATGTGTGTAACGCCCAAAATTCTACCATTGAAAATTTTCCCTCATTTATTTCCTTCACATACATTTTTCGTTTTAATTCTATTTACCTATTCATACTCATTCCATAACCTCATGTTCGTATCCATTCTTCTTAGCGGAAAAACATAATTCATATAAATATAATTCTGTAACCACCGCATACAATTAGCGATGAGTTTCCAAAATACCCATAACTACAAATATCCAGAGTTACAACACCATGTAAGTTAATATATATCCGTAGTTACATAATGCTTAAACTATCAAATATGCACTCATGTACAAAATAGTGCAAATAAATGAATCCAAAATATAAAGCTCCTAAAGCTTCCAAAAATGAGTCCCTCTCATATCACCTGTTTATCTGCAATGGGATTATCAATGACAAAAACACAAAACACACAAATGAGTAAGTCATTAATTCAATAAACGTCAATATAAGATAATCCACATCAGAAATGGGTTAGTAAACCATTTTGAAATTCATTTTCTTTCCTGTATAACTTGAGCCAAAGTTGCTACACCCCTCAACGTTGGCTAAAAGCAGATTCTCATTTCTTTTAAAAGAAAATGTGCTACATATACCCGAGCCGTGGTTTCGCTTATATACTCAAGCCAGAGTTTCACTTATATACTCAAGCCAGAGTTTCACTTATATACTCAAGCCAGAGTTTTGCTTATATACTCAAGCTAGAGTTTTGCTTATATACTCAAGCCAAAGTTTTGCTTATATACTCAAGCCAGAGTTTTGCTTATATATTCAAGCCATAGTCGCTAACCATTCATGGTCGGCTAAAAATACATTTTCCTTTCTTTGACATCACCATTTCTCGTTTCCCATAAATCTACGCCCGCTTTAGTATAAACACACCCATATATGTTTATACTAAATGCGTAATTCTCAACTCCATCATCGTATAACCAGAAAATACACACATTTTCCATCTCTCGTAAATCTACGCCTACTTTAGTATAAACACACCCATATATGTTTATACTAAATGTGTAATTCACAACTCAATCATTGCATAACCAAAAAATACACACATTTTCCATTCCAAATGCACAATTAATGACTTATCCTTACCTTGGTGAGTGTTGGGTTTGGTTCTTGGCAACTTCACAAGTTCCACCGACACCGCCGCCAACTCTAAGATCTTTCCTCATTCCCACCATATAATACAATGTTAGTCATTTATTCCAAATATCACATAAACAACTTATATTGCATTATTTAACCATACAAGATATTTATCATATTTTCAATGTTGCTAAACTACTTTCATCACAAGTTTACAACCATCCAAAACATACATAATCATCTCATATTTCAAAATTAGAAAGTAAACTCATCTTCTACCTCTAGCATTTTACCCATTTTCCATTTTAACCACATTTTCTCTTTAGGGTTTTGGGGTTTTCATGAATAAACCCACAACCTTTTCCATTCTTGAAATACTAACTCTAAACCAAGAGTTTACAAGGTAAAAACGACGTAAAACGAACCATAACTCAAAAGGATGAGTTTCCATGGTTTCTCACATTTTGAGAAGAGATCCAACATACCCAAAATGAGTTTTAAAGAGAAGAAGAGAGTTAGAATCAAGAGTTTTACCTCTTCTGAAGCTCTTGGATGAGTATCAAAGCTCCTTGCCCTTGGAAAAGCTCTCTTCTCTCATGTTTCTTCAATTCTTAACCCTAAAATGTGTTTGAGTTTCTCATTAAATGCTGTCCCGTCGGGTTCTCGCTTAAGCGAGTCCTTTTTTCGCTCATGCGAGAAAATCCCGCCTATTTTAAAAACTCAGATCTGACCCTCTCGCCTAGGCGAGGCATCTCTCGCTCAAGCGAGGATCCTCTTGCTCAAGCGAGGATCCTCTCGCTCAAGCGAGAATCTTACAGCCTCGACAGATCCAAACATCACTTTTCTCGCCTAGGCGAGCCAACTCTCGCTCAGGCGAGACCACTCTCGCTCAAGCGAGCTAACCTTCGCTCAGGCGAGAATCCTTCAGTATAACCCAGGATTTCACCCTCCCAGGTGAGCCTTTCTCGCCCAGGCGAGAATCCATTGCTCAAGCGAGAATCCCAGGACTGCTACTATAATTTTAAAGACTTAAATTTAGGGTGTTACAATGTGACTAAGGTAAGGAAAGTAATTTTGTAGAACTACATATTTATTAGCAAAATCATGATTTTAAAAGAGAATGGAAAGTGAAAAGGAAGGGGTGACCTTTGTCCCAACCTTCAGTTTAGAATAAGAATATGATGTGTTCTAATTTTTTTGTAATATCCCTAAGGTCAAGTGGTCTGTTGAATAAGTTAAAGGACAAACATGATACATTGATATAGTTAAGAGACATATTATCATTATCATGATTTTAGTATTATGAAATGGTCTCTTTCGAGAAATTGTCTATTGTATTAGTGTATTATTTTATATATAATTTGGACATCATTCACCATTTAAAGTTAATGATGATTAAATATGAATGATTGAATAATGTAATGATAGAATATAAAACTCATACACTACGTGTGTATTTATTTATTCTAATCTATTATAGGGATTTTATTATTATGCAACTAATTTTTTTACATTATAAAATGACCAAACCATTTCTAGTTCACAGCATGCAGGGATGAAAAATATGGATGGAATTATGAAGTTCGTTTATGCATTGCTTCTCCTATTTTCCTTTTTTCTTAATGTGACCAATGGCAAGAGTAAGCCATTTTTCTTTTAATTTCCAAAATTTTATTCCTTATGGTATAAATAAATTTTCATTCTCCTTCACTAACATTTAATTACTTATGCCTTATGTCACAGAATGTAATGTTCATTATGATTGTGTGGATTATTGTGCTGAAGGTTTTGTTGGATTGTGTAATTTTAAATCGGGCTCTTGTTTATGCATGTAACAGTTAAGTTTAATATTAATTTTATACTATTTCTAAGCCTTTAATTTGTATATTGCACACCACAAAATGGTTTCTCTAACAATTTGATTTACATCATTTTCACATTTCAATTTTCATGAGAGCAGGTTCAAGAGAGTTTGGAACTTCATTATGCAAGTGCTGACTTTGTTTGCCATCTACAACATATGGAGAAGTACACTCTTGTTAAGTAGTTATAATTTATTACTGCAATAAATAAAGACAATAACATCATGTAATTGTTTTAGAAGTTGTCATTTATTTTACTTCTTCATTTAGCATAATAATGAAAGAAAGTGAAACAAAATTGAGTGGGCCGGTAATAAAGAACAATGATTTAAAATAAATTTTAGGTAATGTTTTGTATTCTTAAAACTACAAATCAATAGTTTAGTTGTGTAAGATCTTATTTGATCTCCAAAATGGCCAAAAGATCCATAATTTGATTCATGTGAATGACACTATTTGGGATGGGTAATTACACATATCAAAAGAGATTAATTCGTAATAATAGATGAAATGAAAATAAATATGATTATTGTTTTTATGTATGATTCATTTCCATTTCCGTTATTTTGAGATCCAACTTAAGCTACAAGAGAGATTAAGAAAGAAAAACTAAGAACTGGATAGTGAATACTATAGAGAAAATATTCACCAAATTTGGCCACTCGAGTATCAAAACATTGATCTAACTATAAAAGTTATCTTATATCCACTTTAATTTGTATACTTTGTTGATGGATACATTAACTTAAACTTCTAGATTATGATAATTTGAAATCCCCACTGATATTAAAGGATTGACTAAAATATCATAAGCATAATCAATATAACATTATAAAGAAATGAAATCCATTGTTTCTTAATTAAACTGAAATCTAGACATAGTAGTGTTAAGAATTGACACTAGTCTCTAGAAGGGACGTCGACATTGAAAGAGAATTCATACTTCTTCTACCGAGATTTAACACACATAGTACATTTTTATTGGTCTTAACCTTAAAATTAAGCAGATGAGAAAAATATGTTCCACACTTAAAATTTTAATTTCCACGAGAAATTATAAAGTATTCAACATTCTGACTTTGATGAATAAATATGCAAATATTTTAGAGAGTTAGGTTAAAGAGATCCAAACTATGACATATGTTAATTCAAATGAGTTGGACTCCTCTCCAGTACTAAAGAGTTCAGTACTGGACCTAGATTATTATGTGGTACCCAAAAAAATAAAGGGATTCAGATTTTCTTAATTAAATAAATGAAAAATGTGTAAAAATTATATTTCTCATATTTTAATACTGAAGAGTCCAGTATCAGAGAGAAGTTTATTTCATTTCAACCACCCCTTCTTACCTATGTCGGATTCCCACACTAACTTACTTGAGTTTATAAGGTATGTTTAAAAGTTGTGCTTAAAACCTTTGTAAGCAACATAACTCTTCACAACTTTAGGATATCTTTGAAATAGATTTCGAGCGATGCAATCTTCATCTTATGATAAAATGAAATTTAACAGATGAAAAACCGATTTTAAGTATAGATAATATAAACCAAAACTCTAGTAACAATAAACTGTAGTTTTGATTTATGGTTGTGGTTACATTGCATTTAATATAATGGAGAAAATTATAGTCGTGATTGTGGTTGCTAAGAATCAAGATATGACAAGTGAATCTAAAAATAGGGAGTAGAAATAATTTCGTGGGTGGATTTAAGATTTAATGAACAAAATTTGACATTTTAGTTCTTCAATAAATGGCCAAGGTTACGTATGTATAAAGAGTAAGGATCATCTTCATTAATGGAAAGATGAGTACTACAAAAATAAAAGAAAAATAATATGATAAAACATTTCTATCCTTTTATATATAAAGGAATAATACTTTTTTCATTAAAAATATAAGGAAAATCAAGTATTTACCTATCCATTAATAAAGAGGATCCTTTTTCGTGTATAAACTAAGTAAAAGCAAGATTTGTTTTGGGTAAGTATGAGATGCATTTAGTGGACACTATCGTATGATCAGAAGAAGTATATTAATCAAGTAACTCATATTTATTGTAATAAGGTTTTCTAAATCTGTCTTTACTTGATTTATCTTGAATAAAATACACAATTGCATAACAAAATAATCACATATTTGTTGTAATAAGGTTTTCTAAAGCTGTCTTTACTTGATTTATCTTGAATAAAATACACAGTTGTATAACAAAATAATCAACAAAACATGTATGCATTAAAAGTACACACTTGAAAAGAATTTGGTTGATCAAGATATCTCACATTGTTGCATGTTGAAAACCAGAAAGAAGATAATAAATGATCTATGTACAATAATAATAGATTGTCCTACTGATTCTGAAAACACTGTCATGTCTAATGTCGGGAAATCAAAAAGTATTATAATCAATTAAAAAGTTCATTATAGAACTTTAATACATAATAACAAAGAATTATTTTAGTTAAGTAAATATGATCTTTTTTGATACTACCGATGATATTCCATCACCTTTTTGGGTAAGAAACTATTCACTTTCGGGATGCTTGACTGCCCTTCCTAATAAGTGTTGCTCTCAGGGTCAAATGTTCGATTCTTGGGAGCGACACTTGTTGGGAGGGGTAGCCACGCACCCCGAAATGGATTAATTCCTTACCCAAAAGGTGAAGGATACCCTTAGTAGTACAAAAAAAGATTATCTTTACTAAAAGCCTTGTACTTGTTTTTTCATTAAAAAGAGCTCTAACACTTTGGTTTAGAAAAGAATGGGAAGAGAGAAAAATGGAGAAAGAGAAAACACATTTTATATTGTTTGGTATGAAAAATGGAGAAAGAGGAAACACATTTCACACTTTTAGAAAATCGTTAATCGATTAAGAAACTGCTTAATCAATTAAGACATCAAAATTTGTCAAATTTTCCATACTTTTGGCTATATTCTTCATGTTTTATCATTACTTTTGATCATTCCGAAATGGGGAAAAAGTAGTTGTTTGAGTTTTGAAGGTTGTAGAGAATTCATACATTCATTGCTTCCACAAAGAAAGAAAAGCTTACTCTATAAGCTAACCCCATGCATGAATTGAGGGGGGAGCAGAATAAGGGGGAGGAAAGCAACTAGTTCACAAAAAATGCAAATCATATTGGTTGTCATCAAGCCATTCAAACAGGTGTACAAATAAGGACTTGTCATCATAAAAAATGGGGAGATTTAGATTGCAAGTATGCATCATCACAATGATTTAATGAAGACAATGATAATAGGCAAGCTTGAAGACAATGACAAGGCTTAACAAACAACAAAGTCAAGGCTCAAGTTTTATCAAGAAGACTTAGGATAAACTTTTATATTTCTAGAGTCTTAAGATGAGTGATTGGGTAGAGTCTAGGCTAGGTGAACCTTGAATGAAAGTCTCACAATCCTAAAATCTAATCACCTTAAAATGAGACTTGTATGCATTCATACATGATTAACATGCTTATGCATTTACATATGGTAACGTGATTTTGGTGCACTAAACTTGATTTATAACTAACATCTTTCAAAATCGTGAATCATGCATATACACATCATGTAGAAGGTTCATCATGCATCAAATATATGTTTTCAACACATTTAATCGATTACAACTTGTGTTAATCGATTAAATAAACATGGATACCCGTTAATCGATTAAGGTATGAGTTAATCGATTAACTAGAGTTACAGTAGCTGAAGTCTTGGATTTCTTTGGATCATTATTCAATTAAGTTGTAGGTTAATCGATTAAGTCCAACAGAAAACAATTTTGAATAAAAGCTTATTTTTCCTCATGAGCTCATAGATTCATATACATCTTGATTTTAACTTTCGTATTTTTCTTTGAGAGAAGTTTCTTGTTGTGTGAATAAAAAAGTTTTCATTTTCTTTGATTCAAGAAAAGAGAGAGACAGAGGATTACTTCATAAAAGTTTATTCATTGTGCTTCATTGTTAAACCATTTTTGCATAATCACACATCATTCTTTTGAGTATTATCAAATTTGTGGGCAAGTTTGAGCTTATGTTCTTAAGTGTAATATTAGAACATTTAGGTGAACATCACTTGTAAACTTTTGTATAGATTGATCTTGTATTCTCTAGGTGTGTTGGTATCACCTTGTTTGAGAGAATAGAGTTTGAGAAATCCTAACTGCGATTAGGTGGTGTATTTACTAAAGCAATGGTCTTGGTTGAGAGTTGGGAGTGGCTGAGGCCAGAACGTTAGAAGTACTATTGAGTATCCATAAGAAGCGGGTGAGAGGGTCAAACCACTCAAGAGCTCTAGGGCCAAAAAAGGAGTCTTGTAATTGAAGGAGTGTTTGTAAACATTAGTTCCTATAGTGAAGAAAAATCTCTCAACATAAGAAGGGGATGCCTGGATGTAGTTTGAACATGGACTGGCAAATGAACCAGAATAAAAGATCGTCGTCTCCATTTTCTATATCTTTTATCTCTTTACAATTCAATTGATTTACGCTTACTATACTTAAATTACATTGCTTACTGAATTTGTTGCATGTTCTAAATCTCTGATCATATAGGCATAAATTCTTTAGGTAACCTACTTCTAATATAGGGTAGATCGCTATAATTTTATGTACAAAGAAAATGATTTTTAAGTTAAAAAGAATTAGGTTAATCGATTAAACGTGGTGTTAATCGATTAAAAGCTAATATAGTCGATTGAACAGTGTAATTTTAAAAACTTCTCATTAACCGGAAAAGCAGGAATTGTGTTCCACTACACCTATTCACCCTCTCCTGTAGGTGTTTGTAAGTCCTTGTTATCCAACATATGTATTGTTAGGATATAAGGTATGGCCAAGAACCAATATGTCATGTTTATAATAATAAAGTTTTATTTATTATTATCTTGTTATCATATTCATTGTTTGTTGAAATAATTAATATGAAAAGTTCTTGATTAAAATTAGAGAGTTATTATTATAATAGAGATTATAATAATGAGAAATAAATCTTTTATAATTTTAATCTAAATTGTTCTTGATCATAGGATTATTAAGTTTAGGACATTATTAATCCAGATAGATCAATACATGTGTAGTAGTCTTTATTAGATAAAGATTAATAGATCTCATTTATTAAATTATACATATAAATGGTGCATATAGAGATATGATGTAACGACTCGATTTTCTACCCTTGAAATTTTTTCTCATTTTGATTCAATTCCATTCAATCACTCATAACTCAATTTACCATTTTAATATCCTTACTTCAAAATCTTGTTTCCCCTCCTCACACTCAATCCATGAATCAATAACCACATGCATAATCATTTTACCTAGAACTTCTCATGAATCATTCTTGGAACTAATCTTATAACCTATTATATTATCGTACAATTAATCTTGTAGAAAGACATAATTCATTCATATCATTCCCTATGAGTACTAAGACCTCAAAGGTTCCGATCCTCCAAAATAACATTACGCATAGTTACAAATATCCAAATAATGGTTAGTCATGATTACAATCATTTAAATCCGCAGGTAATCATTTAGAATACGAAAAACATAAATAGTGAATCCAAAGTCTAAAGCTCCTAAAGCTCCCGACCTGGCATACTTCATTCGTCTATTTACCTGCAATGGGATTATCAATGACAAAAGTACAAAACACATAAAGGAGTAAGTCATTAATTCAATAAACGTCATTATAAGATAATCCACATTAGAACAATGAGTTAATAAACCATTTGTTTTATAAATTCATTTTGTGCTACATTACTTGAGCCAAAGTTTTGCTACATAGCTTGAGCCAAAGCGTTGCTACATAACTTGAGCCAAAGTATTGCTACATAACTTGAGCCAAAGTTTTGCTACATAGCTTGAGCCAAAGCATTGCTACATAACTTGAGCCAAAGTTTTGCTACATAACTTGAGCCAAAGTGTTGCTACATAACTTGAGCCAAAGTGTTGCTACATAGCTTGAGCCAAAGCATTGCTACATAACTTGAGCCAAAGTATTGCTTCATAACTTGAGCCAAAGTGTTGCTACATAGCTTGAGCCAAAGCATTGCTACATAACTTGAGCCAAAGTATTGCTTCATAACTTGAGCCAAAGTGTTGCTACATAGTTTGAGCCAAAGCATTGCTACATAACTTGAGCCAAAGTTTTGCTACATAACTTGAGCCAAAGTGTTGCTACATAACTTGAGCCAAAGTATTGCTACATAGCTTGAGCCAAAGCATTGCTACATAACTTGAGCCAAAGTATTGCTTCATAACTTGAGCAAAAGTGTTGCTACATAGCTTGAGCCAAAGCATTGCTACATAACTTGAGCCAAAGTATTGCTTCATAACTTGAGCCAAAGTGTTGCTACATAGCTTGAGCCAAAGCATTGCTACATAACTTGAGCCAAAGTGTTGCTACATAACTTGAGCCAAAGTATTGCTACATAGCTTGAGCCAAAGCATTGCTACATAACTTGAGCCAAAGTATTGCTTCATAATTTGAGCCAAAGTATTGCTAACCAATAATGGTCGGCTAAAATCATATTTTCTTTTCATTGATACAACATAAATCCGTAAACAGTAAATCCACGCATACCATTATCATAGACACACCCATATATGTTTACCATAACTAAGCGATTCATCACTTTATCGTACTCACACTCAGAAAATACACACATTATCCATTACCATATACCATTTAAAGACTCCTCCTTACCTTGGTGAGTATTGGGGTTCGGTTCTTGGCAACTTCTCGAATTCTACCAACACCACCTCCAACCTTAGGATCTCTCTTCTCATCCCACCACATAACACAATGTTAGTTATTTATTCTAAATATTACATAAACAACTTATTTTGCATCATTTAATCATACAAAATATTCATCATCAATATTCAACCATCTAAAACATGCATAACATCTCATATTTCAATATTTGGGGTAAACTCATCTTCTACCTCTAACATTTTACTCATTCTCTCCTTTTACCACATTTTCACTTTTAGGGTTTTGGGGTTTTCATGAATCAACCCACAACCTTTTCCATTCTTGAGATACTATCTCTAAACCAAGAGTTTACAAGATAAAAACAACATAAAACGAACCATAACTCTAACGGATGACGGATGAGTTTCCATGGTTTCTCATATTTTGAAAATAGATCTAACATACCCAAAACAAGTTAGAGAGGAAGAAGAAGAGTTAGAAACAAGAGGTTTACCTCTTCGCAAGCTCTAAGATGAGTCCTAAGGCTCCTTGCTCTTGAAAAGCTCCCTTCTCTCTCTTCTCTTCGAGTTCTAACCCTAAAATGTGTTTGGGGTTTCTATTTTTAAAGAGCAGTCGTCGGGTTCTCGCTCAAGCGAGCCCATTCTCGCTCAAGCTAGCCCATTCTCGCTCAAGCGAGAATCTCACAGTAGCAATTTTCGCTTAACGCATAGATGTAATCGATTACATGGATTGTGTAATCGATTACATCGTGTAAAATGCACATATCTGATGCTTTAATCTGCATGTAATCGATTACATGTATTGTGTAATCGATTACATCATGTAAAATGCAGATATCTGATGCTTTTATCTGCATGTAATCGATTACATGTATTGTGTAATCGATTACATGTATTGCGTAATCGATTACATGTATTGTGTAATCGATTACATCATGTAAAATGCACATATCTGATGCTTTTATCTGCATGTAATCGATTACATGTATTGTGTAATCGATTACGTCATGTAAAATACACATATCTGATGCTTTTTATCTGCATGTAATCGATTACATGGACTGTGTAATCGATTACACTGCCCAAAATTGCCATTTCTCGCTCGGGTGATACAACTCTCGCTCAGGCGAGAATCCTCCAGTATAGCCCAAGATTTCACCCTCCCAGATGCACCTCTCTCGCTCAAGCGAGAATCTCTGGATCAAGCGAGGCTTCCAGAACTGATACTCTAATTTTTAAAGACTAAAATTTGGGGTGTTACATATGACCATTGAACTGACTCAAAGGAGAATTCATAATGGTTAATATATTACATTTGAATTGTCAATAGAAAATTCTTTTGAAGAAATATATATTTTCCTTAGACTTGAGATTATCATAGTAATTAACAAGTTATTTGTTATATTTTGATATCGGACACATAATGTCTTATGATGTTAGTTGAATGATTATTGGGTATAATCAAATTCTTGTAGGATTAATGATTAAACAAGAAATAATCTATCAACTCGTGGTAATGAGTTTGAGCTCTATAGAAATAAAGACCTTGACCAAGAGGAATTGAATGAATGAAGAAATGATTTTCTTAAGTCATTCACTATGCGTTAACTTATTGGAATTTGACAAACATGCAATATTCTAGAGTTAACATAGAGCTGTAAAGATGGAAGGAAATATTATATTAATCTTCTAATGGTTCTAAAAGTAAAAGATGTTACTTCATTTCTATCCGGTCGTTAAGGAGTGTTGCTATACATCAACCTTGATTAGTAAATTAATGAGTTAATTTACTACCGATTTAGTAATGAACCTACGTGGTCACACACTAACGAGTGTTCTGTTTTTTGTTGGACGAGAAAATGTTATGGATTAAATTAAATAGTTTAATTTAATAAGTTTTCTTTTAAGTGAAATGTTATTGTATTTTATGCTAGCACCAAAAATAAAATGATATTATTCAGTCATCTGTAATATAATTAAGTGAGACTTAATTAATATGTTTTCAAATCTATGTTTACATTAATAAATCTGATAAGATCAGTGATTGATTTAAACGTTTGAAAATTAAAAATAACAAAACCAAAAAGGAGAAAAATAAGGTAGTAATTACGATGTGATAGAATCAATATGAGATTGGGTTGTTATTTTATTTTGGAAATAAATGCCACAAAACCATAACCTACCTAAATAGGAGTGTGCAAAAAGTCTTTAGAATAGAGTGTAGAGAAAAAGAGAATTGTTCTTTTTTCTCTTGGTTTATTATTTTAGAGTATAAATTGGCTAAATTTGTTCCACGGATCAAATGTTGATACAACAAGGATCAGTCTCAGTGTGGATACATGTGTAGGACCTTCACACTTTTGAAGGAGAAGTTTTCTGAAATCATCACAGTCTCTCAAGGTATTTTTTATAAAACATTTTTTCCTCAGTGTTACCTAATATGCATATTTTAACACAAAATAGATCTACTATTTTCCGCTGTGCGTGTTAGGAACACATATTAACCTTCATGTATATTTGAGAAATAATGAAACATGTTCATTTGTTGTCATAGGAGAAATAAGAATTGTAATGAATGATGACATTGTAGATATTTTATATGAGGTTAGACATATCATACCTGAAGAAGAATCACTACGCCAAATATGTAAATCAATAGTGCGCTTTTCGGAAATATAACAGCCCTTCCGGGCGTTTTCTATGTGAGCGCAATAGTATATGATATGTTTTAACAGCGCTTATGCGAACAATGTTATATGTCAACATTTAACATCGCTCCTTGCAATGAGCATTTTTGTATGTCATACATACAACAATGTCACCTCCAGCAAGCGTTGTTATATATGTATATCACTTTTAGTAGCGCTCGTTGTAATGAGGACCATTGATATGTCACAGCACTCATTTAACAACGTTCATTTTAAATAAGGCAAAATTTCTCCCAGACATTTTATCAAACACGTAACAAGCATGTTCAATTCCACCACATTTATAAACCATCGCATGAAATTGTCTTTGTTAGTTCAAATCTATTAACCCAAAAAATTATATGCAGTAATGAAATATGAAAGAGATGAAGATGTAGAGGAAAAATCCACGAATTTATCCTCTCTCTTAACTGAAGTAATAAGAGGACATAAAGACACAATTCAAATTCAATATAATAAGAATGAAATCAAAATTTAAATAGAAAATATTGATGAAAAATTAATAACCAAATACAAGAAATACATACAGAGATTGCAAGTTTGGTAAATCACCAACAACTTCATGTAGATTCAACCTTGACATTTCTTGTATTATAAAATAAGCAATTAACATAGATGTAAATGCAAGAAGTAAGAGTGAATCAAAGAGAAATAAATGAGGTAAAGTAAGACAATGATTCACCTTATGCTCGAATAGAGAAACCAAAAGCTAATAACTTGCTTGAAGAGAGAAACGAAGAGAAGAAGAGTAAGAGCTGAATGATATGTGTATTATTATGTGTGAGGTTTTGTTTTTAATTATGCAAAGATTCACACCTACTAAAATAAAAATGTATGACTTTTAATAGCGCTCTTTAAAAAAAACATTGTTAAATGTGTGACTTTTCAGCTACACCGACTCTATCAAAATACTGATTGTAAAGTTAAATTCCTATTGTGTCTAACTAACCTATGATAGTTCCATCAATTTCAAGATTTATTAGATGCAATGGCCATAGATTTATTGGTAAACGGTAGAACTTTTACCGTGGATTTGATCTGCTTACCATTAACCCAGTTGGATCTAATTTTGGGGATGGACTGGTTGTCGACGAATCATGTGATGTTAAATTGTGCTGATAAGACCGTGATATTCGGGAATCTTGATGAGGTTTCTGATGAGGTCAATGACATGAAGCCATTGTCCGCAAAGGAAGTCAGGACTTCTTGTAAAGAGGGAGGAGCCGTGTTTATGTTGTTGGCATCCCTGGAGGGTAGTGAAAGACCCAAAGTTGAGGATATTCCGGTAGTTCGCGAGTTTCCTGAGGTATTTCCTGGCGAAATTCCGGAATTACCTCCCATAAGAGAAGTGGAATTCTCTATAGATTTGATATCGGGAACGGGACCCATCTCTATAGCTCCTTATAGGATGGCACCGTTAGAATTGGCGGAGTTGAAAAAGCAGGTTGAGGACTTGTTGGCAAAGAAGTTCATTCGTCCTAGCGTCTCGCCTTGGGGTGCTCCTGTTTTGTTGGTTAAGAAAAAGGATGGTAGTATGAGGTTGTGTACCGACTACCGACAGTTGAATAAGGTCACTTTTAAGAACAAGTATCCGTTGCCTCAGATCGATGACTTGATGGATCAGTTGAGAGGTGCAGTAGTGTTCTCAAAGATTGATCTTCGGTCTGGCTACCACCAACTTCGTGTGAAGTCAGAAGATATTCCTAAGACGACGTTTAGAACCAGGTATGGACATTTTGAGTATTTGGTCTTTCCTTTTGGTGTAACAAATACTCCAACAATATTTACCGACTACATGAATTGGATTTTTCATCCGTATTTGGATTCATTCGTAGTGGTATTTATTGATGACATTTTGATTTACTCCAAAAGCCGAGAGGAACATGCTGAGCACCTGAGGATTGTGCTAGAAATTCTTAGCAAGAATCGGTTATATGCAAAGCTGTCAAAATGCGACTTCTGGTTGGAGTCAGTAAATTTTCTAGGACATGTAATATCAAAGGAAGGAGTGGCAGTAGATCCTTCAAAGGTTGAAGCGATTATGGAATGGGCAGTTCCCAAGTCAGTCACTGAGATCTGGAGCTTTCTGGGTTTGGCTGGGTATTATCGGAAATTCATAGAGGGATTTTCAAAGCTGGCTCTACCTTTGACCAAACTCACTAGGAAAGGTGAACCGTATGTGTGGACACTTCGATGTGAAGAAAGTTTCCAAGAGTTAAAACGAAGGTTAACTACGGCGCCAGTTTTGGTCCTTCCTTGTACTGATCGGGACTTCAATGTTTATTGTGATGCATCCAAGCAAGGTTTGGGTTGTGTGTTGATGCAAGAAGGGAAGGTTGTGGCCTATGCTTCTCGACAGTTGAGGACGCATGAGCAAAACTATCCTACCCACGATCTTGAGTTGGCTGCAGTGGTCTTTGTCTTAAAAATCTAGAGACATCATCTCTATGGCGTGAGATTTGAACTGTACAGCGACTACAAGATTTTGAAGTACTTATTTGATCAAAAGGAATTGAACATGAGGCAGAGGAGATGGATGGAATTCCTTAAGGATTATGATTTTGGGTTGCAGTACCACCCGGGAAAGGCCAATGTAGTGGCGGATGCGCTGAGTCGAAAGTCGTTGTACATGTCGGCTTTGATGGTTAGAGAGGGGAAACTGATTGAAGAGTTCGGAGATATGAACTTGGAGGTTCAGATAAAGCCTCATAGTATGATTTTGGGAATGCTTAAAGTCACAAATGAGTTGTTTGAACAAATTCGGATAATGCAAGTTGAGGATAGTGAGCTAATGGATAAACGGGATCTGATGCTGAGTGGTAAGGATACCAATTTCACAACAGACCCTAGTGGAATGTTGCGTTACAAAGGGAGGGTGTGTGTGCCTCGTAATGATAAATTACGGAGGGATATTTTAGAGGATTTCCATAAGAGTAAACTGAGTTTTCACCCGGGAACCACGAAAATGTATTAAGATTTGAAAGCACTGTTTTGGTGGTCTGGGTTGAAAAGGGATGTGGCCTTGTATGTCTCGAGTTGTTTGGTATGTCAGAAGGCCAAGATTGAGCACCAGCGACCAGCGGGAGAATTACAATCCCTAGAAATTCCCGTTTGGAAGTGGGATAGTATCTCCATGGATTTTGTGTCTGGTTTTCCGAAGACTCAGAGAGGATATGATTCGATATGGGTGATCATGGATCAGTTAACTAAATCTGCTCACTTTCTGCCTATGAACATGAGGTACTCATTGGAGATATTGGCAGAACTGTATATATGGGAAATTGTTCACTTGCATGGAATACCATCAAGCATTGTGTCGGATAGGGACCCCCGTTTCACTTCAAACTTTTGGACTAGTTTGCAAACCGCTTTGGGAACTAAGTTGAAGCTGAGTTCAGCTTATCATCCACAAATGGACGGTCAATCAAAAAGGACAATACAGCCATTAGAGGACCTTTTGAGGGCCTGTGTCTTAGAACAACCAGGGAGTTGGGACGACATGCTGCCGTTGATCAAATTTACCTACAACAATAGCTTCCGTTCGAGTATTGGGATGGCACTTTATGAGGCGTTGTATGGTAGGAAGTGCCGAACTCCAATGAGTTGGTTCGAAACTAGGGAGAACTTGATATTGGGGCCCGAATTGGTTCAAGAGACGACAGATAAGATCAAGAAAATCCGGGAGAATATGAGAATCGCCCAGAGTCGGCAGAAAAGCTACTACGATAAGAGGCGGAAACCTCTTGAATTTAAGGAGGGAGATCATGTTTTCATGAGAGTAGTCCCGACGACCGGAATTGGTAGAGTGTTGAAATCTCGTAAGCTGACTCCGCGATTTAATGGGCCTTATCAAATACTGAAGAGGATTGGGCCGGTAGCGTATCGTATTGCCTTACCACCGTTGTTGTTGAATCTCCACAATGTGTTTCATGTGTCTCAGTTGAGAAAATATGTTGGAGATCCATCTCATGTGGTTGAGTCGGACCAGAGAGAGTTGAAGGATAACCTGACTTTTGCGACGTTGCCTGTGAGAATCATGGATACCAATATCAAAAGGTTGAGGGGCAAAGAGATTCCTTTGGTGAAAGTGTTGTGGAGCCAAATGGACGAAGGAGACGCTACATGGGAAGTTGAGCAAGAAATGAGGGAGGATTACCCTCATTTGTTTGAATCAAGGTATGTTTAATTTTCGGGGACGAAAATTCTTATAAGAGGGGGAGTATTATAACACCCTAAATTTTAAGCCTTTAAAATTATAGTATCAGTCCTGAGACCCTCGCTTGAGCGAGAGATTCTCACTTGAGCGAGAGAGAGACTCACCTAGGAGGGTGAAATACTGGGCTATACTGGAGGATCCTCGCTTGAGCGAGAGATTCTCGCCTGGGCGAGAGAGGTTCACTTGGGAGGGTGAAATCCTGGAGTATACTAGAAGATTCTCGCCTGAGCGAGAGTTGTCTCGCCTGGGCGAGAAATATCATTTTGGGGTTGTTGGCACTGTGAGATTCTCGCTTGAGCGAGAGGGTCAAATTTGAGTTTTTAAAATGGGCGGGATTTTCTCGCTTGAGCGAGAATCCCTCGCTTAAGCGAGAACCCGACGAGACAACATTTAATGAGAAACCCCTAAACACAATCTAGGGTTTAGAAAAGAAGAAGAGTGAGAGAAGAGAGCTTTTCAAGGACAAAAAGCTTGGATACTCATCTAAGAGCTTGAGAAGAGCTAAAACTCTAAATTCTAACTCTATTTTTCTCTTTAAAACCTATTTTGGGTATGTTGGATCTCTTCTCAAAAATGAAGGAAACCATGGAAACTCATCCTTTTGAGTGATGATTCATTTTATGTCATTCTTACCTTGTAAACTCTTGGTTTAGAGATAGTATCTCAAGAATGGAAAATGGTTGTGGGTTCATTCATTAAAACCCCAAAAACCCTAAAAGTGAAAATGTGGTAAAAGGAGAGAATGAGTAAAATGCTAGAGGTAGAAGACGAGTGTACCTCCAAATATTTGGGATATGAGATGATTATGCATGTTTTAGATGATTGAATACTTATGATGAATATTTTGTATGATTAAATGATGCAATATAAGTTGTTTATGCGATATTTGGAATAAATGACTAACATTGTGTTCATGTGGTGGGATGAGGAAATATCCTAAGGTTGGAGGCGGTGTCGGTGGAACTTGAGAAGTTACTAAGAACCAAACCCAACAATCACCGAGGTAAGGATAAGTCTTTAATTGTGAATTTGGAATCGAAAATGTGTATTTTCTGATTATGCGATGATCGAGATGTAAAGTACGCATTTAGTATAAACATATATGGGTGTGTTTATATTAAAGTAGGCGTAGATTTACGGAAAGGAAAGTATGTTGTACTTCTGGTTATGTGATGATTTGAGTTGTGAATCACGTATTTAGTATAAACATATATGGGTGTGTTTATACTAATGTGGACATGAATTTACCGAAAATGTTTTATGGTTAAATTAATGAAAAGGAAATACATTTTTAGCTGACCATGAATGGTTAGCGATTCTGGCTTGAGTATATAAGCAAAACTCTAGCTTGAGTATATAAGCAAAACTCTGGCTTGAGTATATAAGAAAAACTTTGGCTTGAGTATATAAGCAAAACTCTGGCTTGAGTATATAAGCAAAACTCCTAAAATGTGTTTGGGTTTTCTCATTTAATGCAATCTCGTCTGATTCTCGCTTAAGCGTTGTCATTCTCGCTCAAGCGATAAAATCCCGCCTATTTTAAAACTCAGGTCTGACCCTCTCGCCCAGGCGAGGCAGCTCTCGCTTAAGCGAGGATCTTACAGCCTTGACAGGTCCAAAATGTCACTTTTCTCGCCCATGCGAGACAACGCTCGCTCAGGCGAGACCATTCTCGCTCAAGCGAGGCAACTCTCGCTTAGGTGAGAATCCTTCAGTATAGCCCAGTATTCCACTCACCCAGGTGAGCCTCTCTCGCTCAAGCGAGATTCCCAGATAAAACCTGGAAGGAACTCTGACTCTCTCGCTTGGGCGAGAACCTCTCGCTCAAGCGAGAATTTGGCAGTATGCCTTACCCTCTAGAGCTAATTCTCTAACTTAGGAAATATGAATCCAGGGTGTCACAATCCCCCCCTCTTATAAGAATTTTCGTCCCCGAAAATTAAACATACCTCGATTCGAACAGACGAGGGTAGTCCTCCTTCATATCACGCTCCACTTCCCAAGTAGCGTCTCCTTCGTCCACTTGGGTCCATAGTACCTTCACCAAGGCAATCTCTTTGCCCCTTAGTCTTTTGACACTGGTATCCATTATTCTCACGGGCAACGTCTTAAAAGTCAAGTTATCCTTCAACTCTATCTGATCCGACTCAACCACACGAGATGGATCCCCGTCATATTTCCTCACCTGGGACACATGAAACACATTGTGGAGATTCGACAATAACGGAGGTAAAGCAATCCGATATGCTACCGGCCCAATCCTCTTCAATACTTGATACGACCCAATAAATCGCGGAGTAAGCTTACGAGACTTCAACACCCTACCAATCCCGGTAGTCGGGACTACTCTCATGAAAACATGATCCCCCTCATTAAACTCAAGAGGTTTCTGCCTCTTATCATAATAGCTCTTCTGCTGACTCTGGGCTATTCTCATATTCTCCCGGATCTTCTTGGTCTTTTTCGTTGTCTCTTGGACCAGCTCGGGTCCCAATATCAAGTTCTCCTCAGTTTCAAACCAACTCACTAGAGTTTGGCACTTCCTACTATACAATGCCTCATAGGGTGCCATCCCAATACTCGAATGTAAGCTATTGTTGTAGGTAAATTCAATCAAAGGCAACATGATATCCCAACATCCTGGTTGTTCCAAAACACAAGCCCTTAAAAGATCCTCCAATGACTGTATGGTCCTTTCCGATTAACCATCCATTTGTGGGTGATAAGCCGAACTCAGTTTTAACTTAGTCCCCAAAGCGGATTGCAAACTAGTCCAGAAGTTTGAAGTGAAACGAGGGTCTCTATCCAACACAATGCTCGACGGTATCCCATGCAACCGACGATCTCCTTGATATACAACTCAGCCAATCGTTCCAAGGAATATCTCATGTTCATCGGCAAGAAATGAGCAGACTTAGTCAACCGATCCACTAATACCCATATCGAGTCGTATCCTCTTTGAGTCTTCGGAAAGCTGGATATGAAATCCATGGAGATACTATCCCACTTCCAAACGGGAATCTCTAGTGACAGTAACTCTCACGATGGTCGTGATGCTCAATCTTGGCTTTCTGACAAACAAGGCAACTCGAGACATACAGAGTGTAAGGACCCAAATTATACCCTTGAAATTTTTTCCTTATTTTAATCCAGTTTCATGCACTCTTCCTGTAAATCACCTTTACCAATTAAATAACCTTATTTTAAAATCTCTTTCTCCGCTTCACACTCAATCCATAACCTAATAACGACATACACCTTTGTTTGACAGAAAAACAAAATTCATATTAATTCAGTTCAGTAACTACTGCATACAAATACCTATGGGTTTCCAAAACACCCATAGTTACAAATATCCAGAGTTACCACCATGTACAAAAATCATACTCATAGTTACAAATATTCAGTATCAGAATACAATCAATTAGATTACAAAAAGAATAGGCAAGAGGACTTCAAAAAAAAAAACAAAAGCCTCTAACTCCTAACCAACCCATCCTTACATCTTCCGCCTACCTGCAATGGGATTAACATTGACCATACACAGAAAACACAAAGGAGTAAGTCGTTAACTCAATAATTGTCAATATACGTTAATCCACATTTTAATAAAGTTAAGTAAACAATTTAAAATCAAATATACTCAAAACCATTTTCATCGTTTATACTTTTGAAATCCATGCTACATAACTTGAGCCAAATCTTGTTACATCGCTTGAGCCAAAGCTTGCTACATCGCTTGAGCCGAAGCTTGCTACATCGCTTGAGCCGAAGCTTGCTACATCGCTTGAGCAGAAGCTTGCTACATCGCTTGAGCCGAAGCTTGCTACATCGCTTGAGCCGAAGCTTGCTACATCACTTGAGCCAAAGCTTGCTACATAGCTTGAGCCAAAGCTTGCTACATCACTTGAGCCAAATCATGCTACATCGCTTGAGCCAAAGCTTGCTACATTACTTGAGCCAAAGTCGCTAACCAATCATGGTCAGCTAAAAACGAGTTTTCTTTTCGTTGACACTCCATCAATTTATAAACAGTAAATCCACATCATCCTTATTACAAACATACCCATATATGCTTACAATAATTAAGTGGTTCACAATTCAATTCATGATCCACAACCAGAAAATCCACGCATTTTCTATCACAGTGCATAAGTTAAGACTTATCCTTACCTCGTTGAGTGTTGGGTTTGGTTTTTGGCAACTTCGCAAGTTCCACCTACACCGCTTCCAACTTTAGGATCTTTCCTCATTCCCACCATATAACACAATGTTAGTCATTTATTCCAAATATCACACAAACAACTTATATTGCATTATTTAACCATACAAGATATTCATCATATTTTCAATGTTTCTAAACTACTTTCATCATAAGTTTACAACCATCTAAAACATACATATTCATCTCATATTTCAACATTAGAATATAAACTCATCTTCTACCTCTAGCATTTTACCCATTTTCCACTTTAACTACATTTTCACTTTAGGGTTTTCATGAATCAACCCATAAACCCTTTCCATTCTCGAAATACTAACTATAAACCAAGAGTTTACAAGAGAAAAACAACATAAAATGAACCATAACTCAAAAGGGTGAGTTTCCATGGTTTCTCATATTTTGAGAAGAGATCCAACATTCCCAAAATGAGTTTCAAAGGGAAGAAGAGAGTTAGATTCAAGAGTTTTACCTCCTCTCAAGCTCTTGGACGAGAATCAAAGCTCCTTGCCCTTGGGCCGGTAGCATATCGGATTGCTTTGCCTCCGTTTTTGTCGAATCTCCACAATGTATTTCATGTGTCTCAGTTGAGGAAATATTTTGAAGGATAACTTGAATTTTTCGACGTTGCCCGTGAGAATCATGGAGACCAGTATCAAGAGACTAAGAGGGAAGGATATTCCTTTGGTGAAAGTACTATGGTGCCAAGTAGACGAAGGGGATGCTACTTGGGAGGTGGAACGTGATATGAGGGTGGATTACCCTCATTTGTTCGAATCGAGGTATGTTTAATTTTCGGGGACGAAAATTCTTATAAGAGGGGGAGGATTGTAACACCCTAAATTTAAGTCTTTAAAATTATAGTATTAGTCATGGGATTCTCGCTTGAGCGAGGAATTCTCGCCTCGGCGAGAAAGGATCACCTGCGAGGGTGAAATCCTGGGCTATACTGAAGGATTCTCGCCTGAGCGAGGGTTGGCTCGCTTGAGCGAGTGTGGTCTCGCCTGAGCGAGAGTTGGCTCGCTTGGGCGAGAAAGGCTTAATTGGAAGGGTGAAATCCTGGGCTATACGGAAGGATTCTCGTCTAGGCGAGAAAAGTGATGTTTTGGACCTGTCGAGGCTGTAAGATCCTCGCTTGAGCGAGAGGATCACTACTTGAGCGAGAGGATCACTACTTGAGCGAGAGATGCCTCGCTTGGGCGAGAGTTCCCTCGCTTGGGCGAGAGGGTCAGATCTGAGTTTTTAAAATAGGCGGGATTTTTCTCGCTTGAGCGAGAAAGGGCTCGCTTAAGCGAGAACCCGACGAGACAACATTTAATGAGAATCCCGAAACACATTTTAGGGTTAAGAATTGAAGATAGGTGAGAGAAGAGAGATTTTCCAAGGGCAAGGAGCTTTGATACTCATCCAAGAGCTTGAGAAGAGGTAAAACTCTTGATTCTAACTCTCTTCTTCTCTTTAAAACTCATTTTCGGTATGTTGGATCTCTTCTCGAAATGTGAGAAACCATGGAAACTCATCCTTTTGAGTTATGGTTCGTTTTACGTCGTTTTTACCTTGTAAACTCTTGGTTTAGAGTTAGTATTTCAAGAATGGAAAGGGTTGTGGGTTGATTCATGAAAACCCAAAAACCCTAAAGAGAAAATGTGGTTAATATGAGATGATTATGTATGTTTTGGATGGTTGTAAACATATGATGAAAGTCGTTTAGCAACATTGAAAATATGATGAATATCTTGTATGGTTAAATAATGCAATATAAGTTGTTTATGTGATATTTGGAATAAATGACTAACATTGTGTTTTATGGTGGGAATGAGGAAATATCCTAGAGTTGGCGGCGGTGTCGGTGGAACTTGTGAAGTTGCCAAGAACCAAACCCAACACTCACCGAGGTAAGAATAAGTCATTAATTGTGCATTTGGAATGAAAAATGTGTGTATTTTCTGGTTATGCAATGATTGAGTTGTGAATTACGCATTTAGTAGAAACATATATGGGTGTGTTTATACTAAAGTGGGCGTAGATTTACGGAAATGAGAAATGGTGAAATCGAAGAAAGGAAAATATATTTTTAGCCGAACATGAATGGTTAGCGACTATGGCTTGAGTATATAAGCGAAACTCTGGCTTGAGTATATAAGCGAAACTCTGGCTTGAGTATATAAGCGAAACTCTGGCTTGAGTATATAAGCGAAACTCTGGCTTGAGTATATAAGTGAAACTCTGGCTTGAGTATATAAGAAAAACTCCGGCTCGAGTATATTTAGCACGTTTTCTTTTAAAAGAAATGAGAATCTGCTTTTAGCTAACCTTGAGGGGTGTAGCGACTTTGGCTCAAGTTATGCAGCAAAGAAAATGAATTTCAAAATGGTTTACTACCCCTTTTCTAATGTGGATTATCTTATATTGACGTTTATTGAATTAATGACTTACTCCTTTGTGTGTTTTGTGCTTTTGTCATTGATAATCCCATTGCAGATAAAGAGGTGATATGAGGGGGATTCATTTTTGGAAGCTTTAGGAGCTTTATATTTTGGATTCATTTATTTGCACTATTTTGTACATGAGTGCATATTTGATAGTTTAAGCATGATGTAACTACGGATGTATATTAACTTACATGGTGTTGTAATTCTGGATATTTGTAGCTATGGGTATTTTGAAACCCATAGCTAGTTGTATGCGGTGGTTACTGAATTATATTTATATGAATTATGATTTTCTGCTAAGAAGAATGGATACGAATATGAGGATATTGAATCAGTATGAATATGTAAATAGAATTAAAACGAAAAATGTATGTGAAGGAAAGAAATAAGGGAAAAAATATCAAGGATAGAATTTCGGTCCTTACAAAACTCAAGAGGTTTCGCCTCTTATCATAATAGCTCTTCTGTCGACTCTGGGCTATTGTCATATTCTCCCGGATCTTCTTGATCTTTTTCGTCGTCTCTTGGACCAGCTCAGGTCCAAATATCAAGTTCTCCCCAGTTTCAAACCAACTCACTGGGGTTCGGCACTTCCTACCATACAATGCCTCATAGGGTGCCATTCCAATACTTGAATGGAAGCTATTGTTGTAGGTAAATTCAATCAAAGGCAACGTGTCATCCCAATTCCCCGGTTGTTCCAATACACAAGCCCTCAAAAGATCCTCCAATGATTGTATAGTTCTTTCCGATTGACCGTCCGTTTGTGGATGCTAAGTCGGGATCAACTTCAACTTAGTTCCCAATGCGGACTGCAAACTAGTCCAAAATTTCGAAGTGAAACGGGGATCCCTATCCGATATAATGCTCGACGGTATCCCTTGCAAACGAACTATTTTCCGGATATACAGTTCCACCAAACGCTCCAAAGAATACCTCATGTTCATAGGCAGAAAGTGTGCATATTTCGTTAACCGATTCACTATCACCCATATCGAATCATTCCCTTTCTGAGTCTTCGGAAAACCAGATACAAAATCCATGGAGATACTATCCCACTTCCAAACGGGAATTTCTTGGGATTGTAACTCTCCCGCTGGTCGCTGATGCTCAATCTTGGCTCTCTGACATACCAAAAAACTCGAGACATACAAAGCCACATCCCTCTTCAACCCAGACCACCAAAATAACTTCTTCAAATCTTAGTACATCTTTGTAGTTCCCGGGTGAAAATTCATTTTATTCTTGTGTGACTCCTCTAAAATACTCTTCCACAATTCTACATTACGAGGCACACACACTCTCCCTTTGTAACGCAAAATTCCACTAGGGTCCGATGCGAAAACCGTGTCCTTACCACTTAGCATCAAATCTCGTTCAGCCATTAGCTCACTATCCTCAACTTGCATTACCCGGATTTGATCAAACAGTTCATTTGTGACCTTAGGCATTCCTAAAATCATACTATGAGGCCTCATCTGAACGTCCAAGTTCATATCCCTGAACTCTTCAATCAATTTATCTTCTCTAACCATTAAAGCCGACATGTGTAAAGAATTCCGACTTAGAGCACCGGCCACCACATTGGCCTTTCCCGGGTGGTACTGCAACCCAAAATCGTAATCCTTAAGGAATTCCATCCACCTTCTTTGTCTCATGTTCAATTCCTTTTGATCAAACAAGTACTTCAAACTCTTGTGGTCGCTGTATACCTCAAATCTCACGCCATAAAGATGGTGTCTCCAGATTTCTAAGGCAAAGACCACTGCAGCTATTTCCAAATCGTGGGTAGGGTAGTTTTTCTCATGCGTTCTCAACTGTCGCGAAGCATAAGCAACAACCTTCCTTTCCTGCATCAGCACACAACCCAAACATTGCTTGGAAGCATCACAATAAACACTAAAATCCCGATCAGTACAAGGAAGAACCAACACTGGCGCTGTAGTCAACCTTCGTTTTAACTCCTGAAAACTTTCTTCATAACGGATCGTCCACACATACGGTTCCCCTTTCCTAGTGAGCTTAGTCAAAGGTAGTGCCAACTTTGAAGGATCTACAGCTACCCCTTCCTTGGATATTACATGTCCAAGAAAATTTACCGATTCAAACCAGAAATCGCATTTAGACAATTTAGCATACAGCTGATTCTTACTTAGAAGATTTAGAACAGTTCTCAGGTGCTCTGCATGTTCCTCTCGACTTTTTGGAGTAAACCAGAATGTCATCAATAAATATCACTACGAATAAGTCCAAATACGGATGGAAAATCCGATTCATGTAGTCGGTAAATATTTCTGGGGCATTGGTTACACCAAAAGGCATGACCAAATACTCAAAATGTCCATACCTCGTCCTAAAAGCAATTTTAGGAATATCTTCCGGCTTCACACGAAGTTGGTGGTAACGTGACTGAAGATCAATCCTCGAAAATACTACCGCTCCTCTCAACTAATCCATCAAGTCATCAATCTGAGGCAACAGATACATGTTCTTAATGGTAACCTTGTTCAACTGCCTGTAGTCGGTACACAACCGCATACTACCATCTTTCTTCTTAACCAACAAGGACGAATAAACTTCTTTGCCAGTAAGTCCTCAACCTACTTTTTCAACTCGGCCAAATCTAACGGTGTCATCCTATAAGGAGCTATAGAGATGGGTCCCATTCCAGGTACCAAATCAATAGAGAATTCAACTTCTCTCACTAGAGGCAACTCCGGAATGTCACCAGGAAATACCTCAGGGAATTCACGAACTATCGGAATGTCCTCAACTTTTGGTTTCTCAATACCCTCTAGGGATGCCAACAACATAAACACGACTCCTCCCTCCTTAAAGGAAGTCCTGACTTTCTTTGCCGACAACGACTTCATATAACTAACCTCATCAGAAATCCCACATGAATTTCCGAATACCACGGTGTTATCAGCACAATTAAGCACCACATGATTTGTCGACAACTAGTTCATTCCCAGCATTAGATCTAACTGGGATAGTGGTAAGCAGATTAAATCCACGGTAAATGTCCCACCGTTTACCACTACCGAACATCGAGACACAACTGTTGACACCACCACAGGCACATTAGTTGGGGTGGATACGACCAAGTTGAAAGGCAACGACTCAATTTTCAATTTCAGTCTATTCACGCATTCCATAGATACAAAGGAGTGTGTCGCTCCCGAATCAAACAACACTAATAGAGGAATACCTGTCACCATGCAATTACCTTTAATTAGGCCATCTACACCCGTTGCCTCTACACCACTCATGGTGAACACTCTACCAGTGGATCGAGGTCGTTCAGCCCTCACAACATTCACACTCTACTGTAGCTTAGGACAATATCTTGTGACATGCCCAACCTCCTTGTAGTGAAAATAGGTAAGTGTTGTTCCGGGGTATAAGTCACCGACATGAGTTCGGCCACATTTGCCGCACAGAGATGGAGAGTTCAACCGTGACCCTCCGACATTGACATGAGTCCTTGGCCCATGCGAAGTATAACCCCAACTACCCATCGGAGGAAAGTAAGGCTTTCGTTCCTCCTGAAATGCCTTGCCCTTCCCTTTTCCGTATGAGAAGTTCCGTTGAGGCCCAAAGTGTTTGGGAGGAATCACCTTAGGTGCCGCCGCTTCATCGGCTGCCAAGTCATCCTCACACACCCTACACTTGTTCACTATGGTAGGGAAGTTAGCAATCTCCTGGTTCCAAACATGCTTTTCAACTTGGGCTTCAAACCCGATTCGAACTTGAAGCACTTGGACCTTCCGTCCACCTCCAATTCGGAGTAAGAACAAAATCAGGCCAATTCTTCAAACTTGGCCGCATACTCTCCCACTGACATGGTTCCCTGTTCCAACTTCAAAAACTCCATTTCCTTCTTCCTCTTCAGATCAGCAGGGATGTATTTATGAAGGAATTTCCCCTTGAATGTACCCCAGGAAATCAATTGTCCCCCCGCCTCCATTTGGCGTCGAGTGAACTCCCACCAATTCTCGGCCTCCGTCACTAGCATATAAGTGGCATAAGCCAACTTCTAAGCCTCCGAACAGTTCATGGCCTTGAATATCCGCTCCATTCCTTGAATCCACTCAATGGCTGCATCAAGAGAAAATCCCATGTGGAACTGACTGGGGTTCCTCCTGCAAAACTCATCCAGACCTCGTTACTCTTCCGTTCGGGTGGGACTAGGGGTTGTGAACTCGGAGTTGGAGCGGGGTTCTGATTCAGATTGTGCAAGATCTCGTTCATCTGTTGTAGTTCAGCCACCATCTGGGCCAACAAATCATTTGGAACGTTCTGACTCGTTCCTCTTCCTCTTCCTGCCATGTGTACCTGTACTAACTCATTTGTCAGTAATTGAATTTTGTCTAAACAACGCTCACATAACCACTTACCAATTAGCACAAATCAAACAATTTCAGCACATAAAGATTACAAAGAAGCATGCAAGGCCATACCCTAGGCCACAGGATTAACTATGCTCTTATACCATATTGTAAGGACCCCAATTCTACCCTTGAAAATTTTTCCTTATTTTAATCCAGTTTCATGCACTCTTCCTGTAAATCACCTTTACCAATTAAATAACCTTATTTTAAAATATCAATCTCCTCTTCACACTCAATCCATAACCCAATAACGACATACACCTTTGTTTGACAGAAAAACATAATTTAGATTAATGCAGTTCAGTAACTACTGCATACAACTAGCTATGGGTTTCCAGAACACCCATAGCTACAAATATCCAGAGTTACCACCATGTAAAAAATCATACTCATAGTTACAAATATTCAGTTTCGGAATACAATCAATTAGATTACAAAAAGAATAGGCAAGAGGACTTAAAAAAAAAGCCTCTAAGCTCCTAACCAACCCATTCTTACATCTTCCGCCTACCTGCAATGGGATTAACATTGACCATACACAGAAAACACAATTGTCAATATATATTAATCCACATTTTAATAAAGTTAAGTAAACAATTTAAAATCAAATATACTTAAAACCATTTTCATCGTTTATACTTTTGAAAACCATGCTACATAAATTGAGCCAAAGCATGCTACATCGCTTGAGCCAAAGCTTGCTACATCGCTTGAGCCAAAGCTTGCTACATCGCTTGAGCCAAAGCTTGCTACATCGCTTGAGCCAAAGCTTGCTACATCTCTTGAGCCAAAGCTTGCTACATCTCTTGAGCCAAAGCTTGCTAAATTACTTGAGCCAAAGTCGCTAACCGATCATGGTCGGCTAAAAACGAGTTTTCTTTTAATTGACACTCCATCAATTTATAAACAGTAAATCCACATCATCCTTATTACAAACATACCAATATATGCTTATAATAATTAAGTGGTTCACAATTCAATTCATGATCCACAACCAGAAAATCCACACATTTTCTATCACAGTGCATAAGTTAAGACTTATCCTTACCTCGGTGAGTGTTGGGTTTGGTTCTTGGCAACTTCGCAAGTTCCACCTACACCGCTTCCAACTTTAGGATCTTTCCTCATTCCCACCATATAACACAATGTTAGTCATTTATTCCAAATATCACACAAACAACTTATATTGCATAATTTAACCATACAAGATATTCATCATATTTTCAATGTTTCTAAACTACTTTCATCATAAGTTTACAACCATCTAAAACATACATATTCATCTCATATTTCAACATTAAAATATAAACTCATCTTCTACCTCTAGCATTTTACCCATTTTCCACTATAATCACATTTTCACTTTAGGGTTTTAGGGTTTTCATGAATCAGCCCACAAACCCTTTCCATTCTCGAAATACTAACTGTAAACCAAGAGTTTACAAGAGAAAAACAACATAAAACGAACCACAACTCAAAAGGGTGAGTTTCCATGGTTTCTCATATTTTGAGAAGAGATCCAACATACCTAAAATGAGTTTCAAAGGGAAGAAGAGAGTTAGAATCAAGAGTTTTACCTCTTGTCAAGCTCTTGGACGAGAATCAAAGCTCCTTGCCCTAAGAAAAGCTCTCTTCTCTCACCTCTCTTTAAATCTTAATCCTACAATGTGTTTGAGGTTTTCTCATTTAATGCACCCGTCGGGTTCTCTCTTAAGAGAGCTCATTCTCGCTCAAGCGAAAAAATCCCGCCGATTTTAAAAACTCAGATCTGACCTTCTCGCCCAGGCGAGGGAACTCTCGCCCAAGCGAGGCATCTCTTGCTCAAGCGAGGATCCTCTCGCACAGGCGTGAATGATACAGCCTCGACAGGTCGAAAATGTCACTTTTCTCGCCCAGGCGAGCCAACTCTCGCTCAGGCGAGACCACTCTCGCTCAAGCGAGACCACTCTCGCTCAAGCGAGCTAACTCTCGCTCAAGTGAGAATCCTTCAGTATAGCCCATGATTTCACCCTCACACGTGAGCCTTTGTCGCCCAAGCGAGAGTCCCTCGCTCAAGTGAGAATTCCAGGATTGATACTATAATTTAGAGAATTAAATTAAGGGTGTTACACAGAGCCACATCCTTCTTCAACCCAAACAACCAAAACAGCTTTTTCAGATCTTGGTACATCTTCGTTGTTCTAGGATGGAAACTTATTTTACTCTTGTGTGACTCCTCCAAAATACTCTTCCTCCATTCCACATTATGAGGTATGTAACACCCTAATTTTGAGTCTTTAAAATTATAGTATCAGTCTTGGAAGTCTCGCTTGAGCGAGAGATTCTCGCCTGAGCGAGAAAGGATCACCTGGGAGGGTGAAATCCTGGGCTATGCTGGAGGATTCTCGCCGGAGCGACAGTTGTCTCGCTTGGGCGAGAAATGGTACTTTGGGGCTGTTGACACTGTGAGATTCTCGCTTGAGCGAGAGCGTCAGATCTGAAATTTTAAAAAGGCGGGATTTTCTCGCCTGAGCGAGAATGGGTTCGCTTGAGCGAGAACCCGATGACTGCTCTTTAAAATAGAAACCCCAAATACATTTTAGGGTTAGAACTTTGAAGAGAAGAGGGAGAAGAGAGCTTTTCAAGAGCAAAGAGCCTAAGGACTCATCTTAGAGCTTGAGAAGAGGTAAACCTCTTGTTCCTAACTCTTCTTCTTCCTATCTAACTTGTTTTGGGTATGTTGGATCTATTTTCAAAACATGAGAAACCATGGAAACTCACCCCTTTAGAGTTATGGTTCGTTTTATGTTGTTTTTCTCTTGTAAACTCTTGATTTAGAGTTGATATTTTATGAATGGAAATGTTTTGTGGGTTATTCATGAAAACCCCAAAAACCCCCAAAATGAGAATATGGGTATAAAGAGAAAGAGATGAAATGTTAGATGTGGATGATGAGTTTGTGCTTTGATGTTGTTATATGAAATAAACATGTATGTTTAGATGTTTGGAAACTTGTATTGAAGTAGTTTTGGAAATCTTGAATATATATGAATCCCTTGTGTATTTGATGATGAAATACGAGTTATTTATGTGTTATTTTGAATAAATGACTGACATTGTTGTTATTGGTGGAAATGAGGAAAGGTCCTAAGGTTGGAGGAAATCGCGGAGGAGACTTTTAAAGTTACTCGGAACCGATCCCCAACGCTCACCAAGGTAAGGGATAAGTGACTCTAATTCATACTCACTGATGTGAATGAGGTATGTGAAAGAGGTAACGTGTTGGTAAGTTTATTGTGTCCTACCCGGAGTGGTAGTGAACTGTTTATTGTGTCCTACCCGGAGTGGTAGTGGACTGTTATTGTTATCCTACCGGGAATGGTAGTGAATTTATTGTGAACTCGACCTGCCTGATGTGGTATGGGGTAATAAGTAATAACTCGAGCTGCCCGATGTGGTATGGGGTAATAAGTAATAACTCGACCTGCCCGATGTGGTATGGGGTAATAAGTAATAACTCGACCTTCCCGCTGTGGTATGGGATAATAAGTAATAACTCGACCTGCCCGATGTGGTATGGGGTAATAAGTAATAACTCGACCTGCCCTATGTGGTATGGGGTAATAACTCGACCTGCCCGATGTCGTATGGGGTAATAAGTAATAACTCGACCTACGCGATGTGGTATGGGGTAATAACTCGACCTGCCCGATGTGGTAAGGGGTAATAAGTAATAACTCGACCTGCCCGATGTGGTATGGGGTAATAAGTAATAACTCGACCTGCCCGATGTGGTATGGGGTAATAACTCCGCCTGCCCGATGTGGTATATGATAATAAGTAATAACTCGGCCTGCCCGATGTGGTATGGGAAATGAAATTAATGAATGTCGTATGCATGCTATAGGATATATAGTATGGGATATATATTCTATAGGGTGAATATGAATGATGAGAAATGTGGATGTCACAATGAATGTCGTATCCATGCTATAGGATATATAATATGGGATATATATTCTATAGGGTGAATATGAATGATGAGAAATGTGGATGTCACAATGAATATCGTATGCATGCTATAGGATATATAGTATGGGATATATATTCTATAGGGTGAATATGAATGATGAGAAATGTGGATGTCACAATGAATGTCGTATGCATGCTATAGGATATATAGTATGGGATATATATTCTATAGGGTGAATATGAATGACGAGAAATGAGAATGTCACCAAGAATGTCATATGCATGCTATAGGATATATAGTATGGGATATATATTCTATAGGGTGAATATGAATGACGAGAAATGAGAATGTCACAAAGAATGTCATATGCATGCTATAGGATATATATTATGGGATATATGTACTATAGGATGAATATGAGTAAAGTGGAAATTAAAGGAAGATGATATGAATGTTTACAATTACGCATGTGTGTTTACGAATTGTATTAAAGTTTAATCGTATTTGAAATGTGGATTATCATGTGATATTAGTTTCTGAAATAATGACTTACTCCCTTTTGTTTTGTGTGTTGTTTATGATAATCCCATTGTAGGTAAATGAAGGATTTTGAGAAGGAAGCTCATTTAGGAAGCTTTTGCGTTTGTTAACTTGATTGTCTTTATTACTACTTGACGTTGTAGTTAATTTGATAACATTATGGGATGACTGTAAATCTGTTTAGATTAATACGGATATGTGTAGTTATGGACGTTATAACTTTGGGAGATCCATAACTGGGTGTATGTGGTAAATGCTATTTGAATGAATTATGTTTTTCCGCAACATAAATTTGTATGATAATATAATAGGGTAAAGAGTATTTTCAAAGAGTGATACTTGAGAGTTTTTAATTAAGCTGACGACTGCATGCAAGAAAGGATTAAAATAAATGAAAAATTTTCAAGGGTAGAATTTGGGTCGTTACAATATGGTACCAGAGCATAGTAAATTCTGCGGCCTAGGGTATGGCCTTACTTGCTTCTTTGTAACATGTTTATGATTTGACTAGTTGAGATTGTGTGTATTGAATGTTTAAAGCATGTGATTTTGGTAGGATGACATGTAACGTGCTATGAGACTATGTGATAACCTGACTTGTGTGAGTTAAATTGTGTACTAACTACCAATGAGCGCATGTTAAAACATGGCTGGAAGAGGGACGAGTCAGAACGTTCAGAATGAATTATTGGTCCAGGTGGTGGCTACACTACAACAGATGAACGATAATTTGCGTATAAAGAGTATTTTCAAAGAGTGATACTTGAGAGTTTTTAATTAAGGTGACGACTGCATGCAAGAAATGATTAAAATAAATGAAAAATTTTAAAGGGTAGAATTTGGGTCGTTACAAGGTACATACACCCTTCCCTTGTATCTCAACATTCCACTAGAGTCGGATTCAAAATCGGTCTCCTTACCACTAGCCATCAAATCGCGTTTGACCTTCCATTCACGATCCTCAACTTGCATCATTCTGATCTGGTCAAACAATTCATTAGTGACCTTAAGCATTCCCAAAATCATGCTATGTGGTTTCACTTGAACTGCTAAGTTCATATCCCTGAACTCCTCAATCAGTTTTCCTTCTCTAACCATCAAAGCCGACATGTGTAAAGACTTCCGACTTAGAGCATCGACCACCACATTTGCCTTTCCGGGATGGTAATGTGATCCAAAATCATAATCCTTCAGGAACTCCATCCACCTTCTCTGTATCATATTCAGTTCCTTCTGATCGAAAAGATACTTCAAACTCTTGTGATCGCTATACACTTCGAATCTTACACCGTAAAGATGGTGCCTCCATATTTTCAAAGCGAAAACTACAGCGGCTAGTTCCAAATCATGCGTAGGGTAGTTTTTCTCATGTGTTCTTAACTGTTGAGAAGCATAGGCAACAACTTTCCCTTCTTGCATCAGAACGCAACCTAAGCCTTGCTTAGAAGCATCACAATACACGCTGAAATCACGATCAGTATTAGGAAGAACCAACACTGGTGCCGTAGTCAACCTCCGCTTTAACTCTTGAAAACTTTCTTCGCAACGAATCGTCCACACATACGGTTCTCCTTTCCGGGTAAGCTTAGTTAGAGGCAATTTCAACTTGGAAAACCCCTCTATAAACTTTTTTTAGTAACCAGCCAAACCCAGAAAAATTCTGATCTCAGTAATAGACTTGGGCACCGCCCACTCCATCACGGCCTCGACCTTGGAAGGGTCTACTACCACTCCTTCCCGTGATATCACATGCCCAATGAATTTCACTGATTATAACCAGAACTCACATTTTGACAATTTCGCACACAACCGATTTTTACTTAGAAGATCTAGAACAACTCTCAGGTGTTCCGCATGTTGCTCTCGGCTCTTGGAGTAAATCAGAATGTCATCAATAAATACCACTACGAATGAATCCAAATACGGATGAAAAATACGATTCATGTAGTCAGTAAATATTGCCGGAGCATTCGTTACACCAAACGGCATAACCAAATACTCAAAATGGCCATACCTTGTCCAAAAAGCAGTTTTAGGAATATCCTCCGATTTCACTCGAAGTTGATGGTAACCCGACCGAAGGTCAATTTTTGAGAACACCACTGCTCCCCTCAACTGATCCATTAAGTCATCAATCCGAGGAAATGGATACTTATTCTTGATGGTGACTTTATTCAACTATCTATAATCCGTGCACAACCTCATACTCCCATCTTTCTTCTTAACCAACAGAACAGGTGCACCCCACGGCGAGACACTAGGACGAATAAATTTCTTTGCCAAAAAGTCCTCTGCCTGCGTTTTCAACTCAGCCAACTATAACGGCGCCATCCTATATGGAGCTATAGAGATGGGTCCCGTTCTAGGTACCAAATCAATAGAGAACTCAACTTCTCTTACTGGAGGCAATTCTGGAATATCATTAGTAAATACCTCAGGAAATTCACAAACTATCGGAATGTCGTCCACTTTAGGTTTCTCAATACCCTCAAGGGATGCCAACAAAACAAACACAACTCCCCCTTCCTTAAAGGAAGTCTTGACTCCCTTAGCCGACAATGGCTTCAAATTATTGCTCTCATTAGAAATCTCACCCAGATCTCTAAACACAACGGTCTTATCCGAACAATTAAGCATCACATGATTTGCTGATAACTAGTCCATCCCCAGAATTAAATCTAGCTGGGACAGTGGTAAGAAGATTAAATCCACGGTAAAATTCATACAGTTTAACACAACCGGACATCGAGACACAAACGTCGACACCACCACAGGTACACTAGTTGGGGTGGATACGACCAAGTCGAAAGGCAACGGCTCAGTTTGCAATTTCAGTTTGTCCACGCATTCAACAAATACAAAGGAGTGTGTCGCTCCTGAGTCGAACAATACTAAAATGGGAATATGTAACACCCTAGATTTTAAGGTCATTAAATTATAGTATCAGTCTTGGGAGTCTCGCTTGAGCGACAGAATCGTTGCCTGGCGAGAGAGGCTCACCTGGGAGGGTGAAATCCTGGGCTATACTGAAGGATTCTCGCTTGAGCTGAGAATTACCTCGCTTAAGCGAGAGTGGTCTCGCCTGAGGGAGAGTTGTCTTGTAAGGACACAAATTCTACCCTTGAAATTTTTTCATTTATTTTAATCCTTTCATGCATACATTCATCATCTTACTTTAATCCCTCGTTAATCATTTCGTAAAACCACCTTTTTAACCTATTATATTATCATACATTTCATATTGCAGAAAAACATAATTTATTTAATTAATCCTTAGTAACTACCGCATACAACTAGTTATGGTTTTCCGAGAATCATAATGTCCATAACTACACATACCCAGTGTTACCATAATCAGAATTACATTCATCCCAAAATAGTGTCTAATCAACTACAATACAAAAGTATAGATAAGGAAATCCAAGTTAGGAAACGCATAAAATTCCTAAATGAGCCTTCTCCTAAAATCCTGCGTTTACCTACAATGGGATTATCATGAACAACACACCAAACAATGGAGTAAGTCAGTAGTTCAAGACTAACATTACATGAGAATCCAAATTTTAAGTGTAAGTAAGCATTGGAATAAATTATCATCACAAGCACCTAAAGATAAACATTTGTATCTCCTTCCTTCCATTTCCGTATTATTCATATTCACCCTATAGTATATATATTCCATAATATATATTATATAGCATGCATATTACTTTCATTACAAATATACTCATTTTTCATCATTCATATTCACCCTATAGTTTATATATCCCATAATATATATTTTATAGCATGCATATTACTTTCATTCCAAATATACTTATTTCTCATCATTCATATTCACCCTATAGTATATATATCCCATAATATATATTCTATAGCATGCATATTACCTTCAACCGAACCTACTCATTTCCCATTAATCGAATTCAACGAGTTTTCCCACAAAGACAATCCTCTACCATATCGGGTAGGTCTAGTTAATTCTCCATACCACATCGGGCAGGTATAGTCAATTCTCCATACCACATCGGGCAGGTCTAGTTAATTATCCATACCACATCGGGCAGGTCTAGTTCATTCCTCATACCACATCGGGCAGGTCTAGTTAATTCCCCATACCACATCAGGCAGGTCTATACCAAAATAATCCACTACCACTATGGGTAGGACAACAACATTAATCCACTACCACTCCGGGTAGGACAACAATAATAATTCACTACCCCTACAGGTAGGATAACAACAATAAACCACTACCACTTTGGGTAGGGTAATAACAATATTCTTACAAACATATTACCTCATTCACATACCTCATTCACATCAGCTCGTATGAGTTAGAAACACTTATCCCTTACCATAGTGAGCGTTGGGGGATCTCTTCTCAAGCTCCTAGATGATTCCCACGAGTTCTTGCTCTCAAAATCACCTTCTCCTCTCTTCTCTATCACTTTCTAACCCTAAAATGTGTTTGGGGTTTCTATTTTAAAGTGAAATAGTCGGGTTCTCACTCAAGTGATCCAATTCTCGCTCAGGCGAGAAAATCCCGCCTTTTTAAAATTTCAGATCTGACGCTCTCGCCCAAGCGAGGGATTTCTCGCTCAGGCGAGGCATATCTCGCTCAAGCGAGGATCCTCTCGCTCAGGCGAGAATCTCACAACCTCGACAGGTCCTGAATGCCACATTTCTCGCTCAGGCGAGACAACTCTCGCTCAGGCGAGACCACTCTCGCTTAAGCGAGACCATTCTTGCTCAAGCGAGAATCCTTCAGTATAGCCCAGGAGTTCACCCTCCTAGGTGAGCCTCTCTCGCTCAAGCGACAATTCTATCGCTCAAGCGAGACTCCCAGGACTGATACTATAATTTAATGACTTTAAAATCTAGGGTGTCACATGTCTCGCCTGGGTGAGAAAAGTGGCATTCAGGACCTGTCGAGGCTGTAAGATCCTCGCTTGAGCGAGACCTGCCTCGCCTGAGGGAGAAATCTCTCGCTTGAACTAGAGCGTCAGATCTGAATTTTTTTTAAAAAAGGCGGGATTTTCTCACCTGAGCGAGAATGTGCTCGCTTGACTGAGAACCCGACGATTTCACTTTAAAATAGAAACCCCAAACACATTTTAGGGTTAGAAATTGAGAGAGAAGATAGGAGAAGGTGATTTTGAGGGCAAGAACTCGTGAGAATCATCTAAGAGCTTGAGAAGAGGTAAATCTCTTGATTCTAACTCTATTTCTCCCTTTCAAACTCGTTTTTGGGTGTATGGATCTATTCTCAAAAGTATGAGAAACCATGGAAACTCTTCCATTAGAGTTATGGTTCGTTTTATGTTGTTTTTCTCTTGTAAACTCTTGGTTTAGAGTTGGTATTTGACGAATGGAAAGGTTTTGTGGGTTTATTCACGAAAACCCCAAAACCCCCAAAATGAGAATATGAGTAAAAAAAGGAAATGGGTGAAATGTTAAATGTAGAAGATGAGTTGTGCTTTAATGTTGATATATGAGATGAATATGTATGTTTTATATGTTTGGAAACTGGTAATGAAGTGGATTTGGAAACCTTGAAAATATGTGAATCTCTTGCATGTTTGACGATGAAATATGAGTTGTTTATGTGTTATTTTGAATAAATGACTGGCATTGTTGTTATTGGTGGGAATGAGGAAAGATCCTAAGGTTGGAGGAGATCATGGAGGAAACTGATAAAGTTACTCAAAAACCGACCCCCAACACTCACCGAGGTAAGGATAAGTCTTTACTTGTGCATTTTAAATAGAAAATGTCTGTATTTTCTGGTTGTACCATAATTATATTGTGAATCAAGTATTTAGTATAAACATATATGGGTGTGTTTATACTAATGATGGCATGGATTTACAGGAAATGATTGATGGTGAAATCGATGAAAGGAAAATATATTTTTTAGCCGACCATGAATGGTTAGCGACATCGGGTCGAGTATATGAAATAAAACTCTAGGTCGAGTATATGAAGCGAAACTCCGGCTCGAGTATATGAAGCAAAACTCCAACTCCAGTATATGAAGCGAAACTTCGGCTCGAGTATATGAAGCAAAACTTCGGCTCGAGTATATGAAGCAAAAATCCGACTCGAGTATATGTAGCACATTTTCGTTTTAAAAAGAAAAGAGAATATGCTTTTAGCTAACCTTAAAGGGTGTAGCGACTTCGGCTCAAGTAATGCAGCAAATAAAATGAATTTAAGAATGGTTTACTAACCCCTTTTTAATGTGGATTATCTTATAATGATGTTTATTGAACTAATGACTTACTCCTTTGTATGTTTTGTGTATTGTTCATTGATAATCCCATTGCAGGTTGAGACTCGGTTTGGAGCCTTAGGAGCTTTAGATATGGATTCATCTAATTGTGTTTTTGTACTCTAATTTACTATTTCCGGATTCGATTGATTGTAACAATGGTCATTATTTATTCGGATACTTGTAATTGGGTGTACTGTTATTTTGGAGAACTATACCTTTGGGGTCTTAATACCCGTGGGGAATTATTAATATGAATTATGTTTTTCTGTATTAGGAATGTATGTATGAATACTGCAGGATAAAGAGTCAGGAAATAATCAAGGTAACTAATGTAGCGTACCTTCGGTTACTAATCATAAGATATGAGCAAAATGAATGTTTGCATGAGTTAAAATAAGAAAAAAATTTCAAGGGTAGAATTTGGGTCCTTACAATATGGTATCAGAGCATAGTTAATTATGCGGCCTAAGATATGGCCTTACATGTTTCTTTGTGATCTTTTTGTGCTTGAATTGTTTAGCGTGTACAAGTTGCCAAGTGATTATGTGATCTTGATTTGTATGAAAATTCGATTGCTGACAAGTGAATGAGTACAGTGACACATGGCTGAAAGAGGAAGAGGAACGAGTCAGAATGTCCCCACTGACCTGTTGGCATAGCTGGTAGTGGTGCTTTAGAGCATGTATGAGAATTTACTACATTTGAATTGGAGCATGGCGCCAGGTCCAGATTCGCACAACCTAGTTTCACAAGGGCAGGCAGAGTACCGAAAGTTAGATGAATCCTGCAAGAGAAACCCTAGTCAGTTCCAGGTGGATTCGCTCCGAATGCTGCTAATGGGTGGGTCCAAGGGATGGAGTGTACCAACATGAAGGCGGATGAAGCGGCGATCTCCAAATCCATTCCTCCCAAGAACTTTGGGCCTCAAATAAATTTTGTGCGAGGAAGGGGCAAGGGCAAAATGTTTTCCGAAGAACGAAAGCCTTATTTTCCACCTGTTGGTACTCAGGGTTACACTTCGCATGGGCCGAAGACCCATACAAATGCCGGAGGGTCACAGAAAAACCCTCCATCCTAGTGCAACAAGTGTAACCGAAGTCATGTCAGAGAATTGTGTCCTGGAATGACAAATAGCTGCTTCCACTGCAAGGAGACTGGGCATATAAAGAGGTACTGTCCTAAGTCACGGCAGAATATGAATGCTATGGGGACTAGATGACCTCAATCTATCGGCAGAGTGGTTACCATGTGTGGTGCAAAGGAATAAGAAGCGGATGGTCTGACCCAGTGTAGGATGTATGAGGAGAAGGGGAATGAAAGCCAATGATCATATGCCCCAACTGGTGTCCATCTTAACCATGGTTATCAAGGGTCAAAACCTACTTTTGGAGGATTGCAACCCGACGTATTTCCTATGTGCAGCAAATGTGGGCGGAAGCATGCGGGAACAATTTGTCCTGGTTCGGGGAATGATTGTTTCCATTGTAAGGAAAAGATATATATAAAAAGGTTTTGTCCGAAGTTGACTCGGAATGTAGATGTTGTGAATGTTGGGAGGCCTAGTACAACGGGCCGAGTAAGCACAATGAGTGCCACGGATACGTCCGGTGTTGACGGTTCGATCCGAGGTAAATGCATGGTGAGAGATATTCCTTGTTTAGTGTTGTTGTTTCGGGAGCAACACACTTCCTTGTATGTGTTAAATGTGTAAACTGGCTGGAATGGCAAAATGAGTCGTTGCCTTTCGAATGGGTCGTATACACCCCGACTAGTGGGCTGACGGTGGTATCGACGTTTACGTTTTTGTGTCCGATTGTGGCAAATGGTGTAATATTTACCGTAGATTCAGTCTGCTTGTCGTTATTCCAGTTATATTTAATTCTGGGAATGGATTGATTGTCAGCAAATCATGTTATGATTGAATAGTGCTAACAAGGCTGTGGCGGATGGGGATCTGTGCGATATTTCTGACCAGGCAAGTGGTATGGTGCCAGTGTCGGCTAAGGGAGTCAGAACTTCCCTTCAGGAAAGGGATCGATGTTCATTTTGTTGATGTCACAGGAGGGTATTTAAGAACTCCTTAGCATTTCAAAAGAATAAGACTTGAAAGAACTATGTATTTTGTCTTGGAAAGTGGATTTTTCTTCTATGGATGACGTTTGATAATGAATGAAATGTGAGTCCTTTGTAACAGTGGAACGAGATATAACATGAAAAGTCGTATGTCATGCTGTGTGATTTCCTACATGTTCCTATTTGAGATATGTTGCTGATTTTCTTGTCATTCCACAATATTAAAAACGAATATGCATGAGGTAAAGATTAACCGATTATGAGACTTGGTGACTAAATATCTACATCTTTATTGTGTGACATGAGATCGTGCAAAATTTTAAATTGTAGAAGTCTGCTAACATGTACTTGACGGTTTTGCCTGGGAATGAACATGTGTGTTTTAATCTATTCCTGCATATGAGTTTGCTTGCAATGCATGAAGGTTTAGAAAGTTGAATGAAGTGAATAATTTGTGTGTAACATGTTCTGTATGACAATGGTTAAATATTCTTTGGAGATTAATTGTTAAAATCCGATAATTTGTTCTGTGATGTGTGAATTCTAGAGGTGATGTGTTAATTGTTACGGTAATGACTTAAATAGCAAGGTAATGATTCACATGAGCATGTAGATGGATATGTTGTATGGAAGATGCTGAACATGAAATGTTGGTTTTAAAAATACTATGTTAAAGAGGAAATTAAATGAAAGATACCTAGTGTGTTTTGAAACGACTAAGTCGGGTATCTTTGTTTTTATGAGTTGCTAAAAGTTAGACTTTCTTGTTTGCATTAGTTTGTATGATTATACTAAAGGTAAAACTCATGGTTCAAAGTAATGGATGAAGTGGGTGAAGTACCTAAATGTCATTGAAAAGAGTGCGTTTGCATAAAGGTTGAAATTCCTTATATGTTTAAACTTGAAGTGACACTCTAAACCTTTGGAAATTAAAAGCAAACCAGTATGAAAAACAAAATGGGCATAATAAAGATAAGGTAATAAATTTTCATTATGCTAGTGATTTCTTATATGTACATAAATCTGAACCTTGATGATGAACATGGATGTTGTGTTGCTTAAGTTTTAGCGGGGTAAATGGATAAACAAAATTTTGTTCTATGCTTTTGTGGAAAGTAGTATTGGGAATAGCGAAGTCATCTTGATTGTTGTACATGAAAATTTTGGTATATGGTGATTGACCTTTCGTAGTGGAATAATTGCAACACGTGATATAGTGGTATTGTACCCTAATTATCTGCTTGATATTGTACTTACAAAACTTATTTTTGTTTCATGTGTGTTAGTAATTACTATGCATGATTGAAGTATTACGGCATAGGTAAGTTTTGTTAAATGGAATGTGAGAACTCTAATGCCCCGAATGGAATGTAACTCCAGAAATAGCTAGCCTTTGAAAATCTTAATTTGAAAATTTCGGTGTCACATGCGAAAAATGGATTTTTGAAGCTATTTTGAAATGATTATGAAAACCTTGTTTCGCGAGATAATTGCCACGAAACTTATATCTGAACTATTTTGAACGTCATTTGGGGTGAAGTGTAGAATGTGGCTAAGCATTAACTTAGTTCCACATTGAATGTCCAAAAGTTTAACAACTACATCCTGTGCGGATGTAATGTTGCTAAAAACTTTGTGGAGTACTTATGACTAGGTGTTTCTAGACATGCTGTAGATATGAGTACTAAATGTATAATTGCAATTGTAAATGAAATATCCATACATAACGTAAATTATTGGGTTGAGCGTTTGTAAAATTGCGATGAGCATTGGTGGCCAAGCTTGTGATTCGATTGAGTCTGTGACCTTGTATGCCTAGTTGAGACTATGAACTAGCAAATCTTCTCAAACTGTAATCGTTGTAGTAAGAATGTTTGGTTGAATTGGATAATTACTTGGTAATTTATTTAGTACTCGGAATGACTCCAAAAATCTTGTTTGCCTAAATGCTACTTGTTGGATGACTACCATGTTTCTGTAGCAAGTACGAATTGAAATGTTATTGAGAATTTTTTAGTAAATTGTGATTATTGCTCATGTGTGAAATGAAATGATGTTATTGAGTGGATGTCGATCTAGATTTTGCATGTTGGATATGAACTATTACGTTTTGGTATTGATGGGTATGGAGTCCCACTTTCTTCCGAATTTGAAGGTATTAATGTGAATATCACTTTTTATATTGATCGTTCTGAACGATGATTGTAGTAATAGATCAGGGAGATCTATTGTGACTGAGGGGATGTTTGGGAATCTTTATTCCGGTTGTGATAATTTTCCCTTAGTTGTCCTCATGGTTGACCTTGGTATATGGACTTCTGAGGTTAGTCTATGAATTGGCTATGTGGTATCACTATTGAGTGGTATGCGCTATTGTATGTCGTATAAGGAATCTTAATAGTTTAGATGGTTGGGTCTAAGCTTGGTTGAGTGTATTTTATGCCTAACGTTTAGGCGATGATGGTGTCTTCCTGAGAGTAACCTAATCAAATTTCGGGGACGGAATTTCTTTTAGGGGGGAAGGATTGTAACACCCTAGATTTCAAAGTCATTAAATTATAGTATCAGTCTTGGGAGTCTCGCTTGAGCGAGAGAATCGTCGCGTGGGCGAGAGAGGCTCACCTGGGAGGGTGAAATCCTGGGCTATACTGAAGGATTCTCGCTTGAGCGAGAATTACCTCACTTGAGCGAGAGTGGTCTCGCCTGAGCGAGAGTTGTCTCGTCTGGGCGAGAAAAGTGGCATTCAGGACCTGTTGAGGCTGTAAGATCCTCGCTTTAGCGAAATGATTCTCGCTTGAGCGAGAGCTGCCTCGCCTGAGCGAGAAATCCCTCGCTTGAGCGAGAGCGTCAGATATGAAATTTTAAAAAAAGGCAGGATTTTCTCGCCTGAGCGAGAATGGGCTCGCTTGACCGAGAACCCGACGATTTCACTTTAAAATAGAAACCCCAAACACATTTTAGGGTTAGAAATTGAAAGAGAAGAGAGGAGAAGGTGATTTTGAGGGCAAGAACTCGTGGGAATCATCTAAGAGCTTGAGAAGAGGTAAATCTCTTGATTCTAACTCTCTTTCTCCCTTTCAAACTCGTTTTTGGGTGTATGGATCTCTTCTCAAAAGTATGAGAAACCATGGAAACTCTTCCTTTAGAGTTATGGTTCGTTTTATGTTGTTTTTCTTTTGTAAACTCTTGGTTTAGAGTTGGTATTTGACGAATGGAAAGGTTTTCTGGGTTTATTCATGAAAACCCCAAAACCCCAAAAATGAGAATATGAGTAAAAAAGGGAAATGGGTGAAATGTTAAATGTATAAGATGAGTTGTGCTTTAATGTTGATATATGAGATGAATATGTATGTTTTATATGTTTGGAAACTCGTAATGAAGTGGTTTTGGAAACCTTGAAAATATGTGAATCTCTTGCATGTTTGACGATGAAATATGAGTTGTTTATGTGTTATTTTGAATAAATGACTGACATTGTTGTTATTGGTGGGAATGAGGAAATATCCTAAGGTTGGAGGAGATCGTGGACGAAACTGATAAAGTTACTCAAAAACCGACCCCCAACACTCACCGAGGTAAGGATAAGTCTTTACTTGTGCATTTGAAATAGAGATTGTGTGTATTTTCTGGTTGTGCCATAATTATATTGTGAATCACGTATTTAGTATAAACATATATGGGTGTGTTTATACTAATGATGGCGTGGATTTACGGGAAATGATTGATGGTGAAATCGATGAAAGGAAAATATATTTTTTAGCCGACCATGAATGGTTAGCGAATCCGGGTCTAGTATATGAAGCAAAACCCCGGCTCGAGTATATGAAGCAAAACTCTGGCTCGAGTATATGTAGCACGTTTTCGTTTTAAAAAGAAAAGAGAATCTGCTTTTAGCTAATCTTAAAGGGTGTAGCGACTTCGGCTCAAGTAATGCAACAAAGAAAATGAATTTAAGAATGGTTTACTAACCCCTTTTTAATGTGGATTATCTTATAATGATGTTTATTGAACTAATGACTTACTCCTTTGTATGTTTTGTGTATTGGTCATTGATAATCCCATTGCAGGTTTACTAGTGAATTGAGGAGACTCAGTTTGGAGCCTTAGGTGCTTTAGATCTGGATTCATCTAATTGCGTTTTTGTACTCTAATTGACTATTTTTGGATTCGATTGATTGTAACAATGGTCATTATTTATTCGGATACTTGTAACTGGGTGTACTATTATTTTGGAGAACTATACCTTTGGGGTCATAATACTCGTGGGGAATTATTAATATGAATTATGTTTTTCTGTATTAGGAATGTATTTATGAACACTGCATGATAAAGAGTTAGGAAATAATCAAGGTAACTAATGTAGCGTACCTTCGGTTACTAATCATAAGATATGAGCAAAATGAATGTTTGCATGAGTTAAAATAAGAAAAAAAATTCAAGGATAGAATTTGGGTCCTTACAGAATACCTGCCACCGTGCAATTACCTTAGATCAGACCATCAACATTTGATGCCTCTGCACCACTCATGGTAAACACCCTGCCAATGTTTCTAGGCCTTCCTGCACCCCCACTATTTGTCCGCTGATCTAGTTTAGGACAAAATCTCTTCACGTGCCCTTGCTCTCCGCAGTTGAAGCACCCATTCCATGATCCAGGACAAATGTTGTCATAGTGTCTTCGACTACACTTACTGCATAAAGGGTAAGATTTCTGAGATGAACTTCAGGTAGTAGCAGGGGCAGTTGGTCCTTGAGAACCCTGGTTGCGATGATGGTGGGGTGGAGCATAAGGTCGGCGATCATTACCCATCCTTTCCTTACCCTTCCCTTTCACAAAGTTGCGTTGGGAACCATAGTTCCGTGGAGGGTTCACTTTACCAGCAGCAACGTCCCCCACCCACACATTATCCTCATACATCCTACACTTGTTCACTAGTGTAGGGAAGTCAGGAATTTCCTCGTGACCAAACATCACCCTAAGCTCAGGTTTCAACCCCATTTCAAACTTTGCACATTTGGACCTTCCGTCCAACTCTAGTTCAGCATAAGGGCAATACCGGATCAACTCCTCAAACTTGGCCGCGTACTCCCCCACCGACATGTTCCCTTGCTCTAATTGCAAGAATTTCATTTCCTTCTTCCTCTTCAGGTCTGCAGGGAAATACTTCTGAAGGAATTTACCCTTGAAGGCTCCCCAAGTGATGATTTGCCATTCAGTCTCCATCTGCCTCCGGGCCATTTCCCACCAGTTCTCCGCCTCCTTCAGTAGCATGTAGGTGGCGTATGCCACTTTCTGAGCATCAGAACAACTCATGGCCCTGAAGATTCTTTCCAATCCTTGGACTCATTCAATGGCGGCATCAGGAGCGAATCCACCTTGGAACTGACTGGGGTTCATCCTGTAGAATTCATGCAGACCTTGGTACTCAGCCGGTCCAGGTGGAACTAGGGTTTGGGAACTCGGGCTTGGTGTCGCGTTCTGATTCAGATGTTGCAAGTTCTCATTCATGTTCATCAGCACAACCGCAATCTAAGCCAACAAGTCATTCTGACCCGATCTTCTTCCTCTTCCTCTCCCAGACATCTCCGTACGGGTACTTGTACTCAGTTGCATATCAGTAAACCACGTTTAACCAGATAAATCATCACATAACCATACAACAGTTCATCTAAATCACATAGTTAAATCAAATAAAGGTTACAAAGAAGTAAGTAAGGCCATATCCTAGGCCGCATAATTAACTATGCTCTGATACCATATTGTAAGGACCCAAATTTTACCCTTGAAATTTTTTCCTTATTTTAATCCAATTATTCTTACGTTCTCCACTACACCTTAATTAATCAATATTCATTATTTAAAACTCAGTTTTCATACCATCCTACGACACTTATTTATAAGGCAGAAAAACATAATCCATATATTTCCCTCTCGATAATCACAGCATATGACTAGCTATAGGATTCCAAAATACCCATAGCTATGAATATCCAGCATTACAAAAATATAGAAAATAAGTCGGTTAGGATTACAATCATCCAAGTAGCAATTTACATCACACAAAAATCAAAATAAATATTCCAAGTTCTAAGCTCCTAACGCCTCAAACCGAACCTCCTCAACTATCCCGTTTACCTGCAATGAGATTATCAATGACAAATGCACAAAACATACGAAGGAGTAAGTCATTACTTTAATAAATATCATTAAACGATAATCCACATTTTAAAAGGTTTAAATATCTGAATTGACGTTCAAATATAAATTTAACATATCATATTCCCATATCATATTACACCATTCCTCTTCTTTGTTTATGCTTTCATTTCTACCATATCATGCCACTTTACTCATCATTATCACACCACCCTAATACATATCCCATACATATTTACCTTTACATTACCATATGGGGCAAGACATTTAATTCAATACCACGTAGGGCAAGTCATTCGCAATACCACATAGGGAAAGTCATACTCAATACCACATAGGGCAAGTCATTCACAATACCACATAGGGCAAGTCATTCACAATACCTCATAGGGCAAGTCATTCTCAATACCTCATAGGGCAAGTCATTCTCAATACCACATAGGGCAAGTCATTGCCAATACCACGTAGGGCAAGTCATTCTCAATACCACATAGGGCAAGTCATTCACAAATCATATACATAATCAGAAAATCCACACATTTTCTATTATCATATACAATTAATCACTTCTCCTTACCTTGGTGCGTGTCGGGGTAGGTTTTGGGTAACTTTGCAAGTTCCTTGGCTACCTCCTCCAACCGTAGGACCTTTCCTCATTCCCACCATATAATACAATGTCAGTCATTTATTCCAAATAACACATAAATAACTCATTTGTATCTTTACCCACATAAGAGACTTAACACATTTTCAATGTTTCTAAACTAGTCTCATTAGAAGTTTACAAACATCTAAAATATACATATTCATCTCATATTTCAACATTAGAATGATTAATCATCTTCTACTTCTAGCATTTTATCCATTTTCCCCTTTAACCACATTTTCCCCTTTAACCACATTTTCCCTTTAGGGTTTTGGGGTTTCCATGAACCAACCCACAAACTCTTTCCATTCTCGAAATACCAACTCTAAACCAAGAGTTTACAAGAGAAAAACCACATAAAACGAACCATAACTCAAAAAGGTGAGTTTCCATGGTTTCTCACATTTTGAGAAGAGACCCAACATACCAAAAACAAGTTTTAAGGGGAAGAAGAGAGTTAGAATCAAGAGTTTTACCTTTTCTCAAGCTCTTAGATGAGTATCAAAGCTCCTTGCCCTTGGAAAAGCTCTCTTTTCTCACCTCTCTTCAATTTCAAACCCTAAAATGTGTTTGGGGTTTCTCATTTTATGCAATCTTGTCGGGTTCTCGCTTAAGCGAGTCCATTCTCGCTCAAGCGAGAAAATCCAGCCTATTTAAAACTCAGGTCTGACCCTCTTGCCTAGGCGAGGGAATTCTCTCCCAGGCGAGGCAGCTCTCGCTCAAGCGAGGATCCTCTCGCTCAAGTGAGGATCTTAAAGCCTCGACAAGTCCAAAATGTCACTTTTCTCGCCTAGGCGAGACAACTCTCGCTCAGGCGAGACCATTCTCGCTTAAGCGAGGCAACTATCGCTTAGGCGAGAATCCTTCAGTATAGCCCAGTATTCCACTCACCCGGGTGAGCCTCTCTCGCTCAAGCGAGCCGAATCTCTCTCAGGCGAGATTCCCAGATAAAATCCTGGAAGGAACTCTAACTCTCTCGCTTGGGCGAGAACCTCTCGCTCAAGCGAGAATCTGGCACGCCTTACCCTCTAGATCTAATTATTTAACTTAGGAAAAATGAATCCAGGGTGTCACAAAAACACTATTTACTACTTATGTGTATCTCACAACCAGTTGCAGGGAAAGTGATTATGGATCTTCTATCATTCAATATGTGATGAAAAAAACGTTGTTGAATATATTCAAATCAATAGCACTTGCCTAGAAGAGTGTTATTGAATGTCATATTTAACCGCACTCATTTAAGCGATGTTAAATCTGTGACTTTTAATATCGTTCATTATAAGAAGCATTGTTGATATGTCATCTTTAATTACCAACACTCATTTAATCAAGCGATATTGAATATATTCAATTCAACAGTGTTTGCTTGAAAGATCATTGTTAAATGTCACATTTAACAACATTCGTTCAAGCGCTGTTAAATGTGTGACTTTTAACAGCGCTCATTGTAACGAGCGCTGTTGATATGTCACCTGTAATAGCGCTTGCTTAAAGTAGTGTTGTTGAATATCTGAGGCAAACATACAACAACACTTGCTTCAAAGAGCGTTGTTAAAGTTATATTTCTCTATCACCTTTAACAACGCTTGCTTAAAAGAGTGTTGTTGATTATCTCCGACCTTGTATTTAACAGCGTTGTGCTAGGAAGAGTTGTTGAATGAGCATTATTAAATGCAAATTCTGTCGTAGTGAATTTGATTTATTTAATAACAATATATGCCACATAATTTAACTTTATAATTGATAGGGTCAGTTAGATATAGGCTGACCTCCATTTGTAGTTTATATTGATCTAACACTAGAGTTTTTAAGTTTAAAGGAACACGAAAAAATAAGGAAAAAGAAAAAGGCTTTTATGTTGTTAAAGAAGTTTTCATTATTGAAAATCATATAACCTTTTATAGTTTCATAACTAATAGCTACACACTAAAATGTAAAATGTGATTTAGTGGGTCCTGTTATGTCTAGTTACCAATAATATGTGACTAAGGAAAGTAATTTTGTAGAACTACATATTTATTAGCAAAATCATGATTTTAAAAGAGAATGGAAAGTGGAAAGGAAGGGGTGGCCTTTGTCCCAACCTTCAGTTTAGAATAAGAATAAGGTCAATTGGTCTGTTAAATAAGTTAAAGGACAAACATGATACATTGATATAGTTAAGAGACATATTATCATTATCATGATTTTAGTATTATGAAATGGTCTCTTGCATTTGTCGAGAAATTGTCTATTGTATCAGTGTAATATTTTATATACAATTTGTACATTATTCACCATTTAAAGTTAATGATGATTAAATATGAATTATTGAATAATGTAATGATAATATATAATACTCATACACTATGAATGTATTTATTTATTCTAATCTATTATATGGATTTTATTATTATGCAACTAATTTTTTTACATTATAAGATGACCAAACCATTTGTAGTTCACAACATGCAGGGGTGAAAAATATGGATGGAATTATGAAGTTCGTTTATGCATTGCTTCTCCTATTTTCCTTTTTTCTTAATGTGACCAATGGGAAGAGTAAGCCATTTTTCTTTAATTTCCAAAATTGTATTCCTTATGGTACAAATAAATTTTCATTCTCTTTCACTAACATTTAATTACTTATGCCTTATGTCACAGAATGTAATTCTGGTGATGATTGTGTGGGATATTGTCCTGAAGGTTTTGTTGGAATATGTAATTTGGATTTGGGCTCTTGTTTATGCATGTAACAGTTAAGTTTAATATTAATTTTATACTATTTCTAAGCCTTTAGTTTTTATTTTGCACACCACAAAATGGTTTCTCTAACAGTTTGATTTACATCATTTTCACATTTCAATTTTATTGAGAGCAGGCTCAAGAGAGTTTTGAACTTCATTATGCAAAGTGCTGACTTTGTTTGCCATCTACAACATATGGAGAAGTACACTATGGTTAAGTAGTTATAATTTATTACTACAATAAATAAAGACAATAACATTATGTAATTGTTTTAGAAGTTGTCATTTATTTTACTTCTTCTTTAACATAGTAATGAAAGAATGTGAAAATAATTGAGTGGGTAATAAAGAACGATGATTTAAAATAAATTTTAGGTAATGTTTTGTATTCTTAATTATAGATGAACTTATTATCAAGATGTTAGTTTAGTTGTGTAAGGTCTCATTGGATCTCCGAATAGGTCAAAAGGTCAATAGTTCGATTCATGTAAGTGAAACTTGGGAAAGTAGTTACACATATTAAATGGGATTAATTCGTCACAAATAAGGTAAAGACATATTATTTGTTATACCCCAAAAAATGATAGATGAAATTTAAATAATATAATTATTGTTTTTATGTATGTTTCCAAGTCCATTTCCATTATTTTGAGATCCAACTTAAACTATAAGGGAGATTAAGAAATAAAAACTAAGAAATTAATAGGGAATACTATAGAGTAAATATTCGCCAAATTTGGCCACTCGAGTATCAAACTTTGTTGATGGATACATTAAATTTAATTTCTAGATTATGACATTTTGAAACCCCCTATGATATTGAAGGGTTGACTGAGGTATCATGAGCAGAATCAATATAACATTATAACGAAATAAAATCCATTGTTCTACCGAGAACTGAAATCCATATATATTAGGAATTAACCTCAATCCCTAGAGGGAACATCGGCTTTGAAAAAGAATTCATACTTATTGATCTTAACCTTAAAATTTAGTGGATGAGAAAAGTATGTTCCACACTTAGAATTTTAACTTCGATGAGAAATTATAATGTAGACAACATTCTCACTTTGATGAATAAATATGCAAATATTTCATAAAGTTAGGTTAAAGAGATCCAAACCATGACATATGCTAGTTCAACCGGGTTGGGCTCCTCTCCGGTACTGGAGAGTTCAGTACTAGACCAAGATTATTATAAGTGGTACCCAAAAAAAAATAAAGGTTCCATATTTTCTTTAATTTTATTAATTAAGTAAATAAAAATGTGTAAAAAATATATCCCTCATATTTTAATACTGGAGAGTCCAATATTGCAGAGAAGTTCATTTCAGTTCAACCACCCCTTCTTACCTATGTCAGATTGCCACACTAGATTACTTGAGATTTTAAGGTATGCTTAAAAATAGAACTCAAATTTTTTACATACAACATAACTCCCCACAACTTTAGGATATCTTTGAAACAAATTTTGAGCTATGAATCTTCATCTTATGATAAGATGAAAAACCCTTTTAAGTATAGATAATCTAAATCAAAACTCCGATAAAGTTAAACTATAGTTTTGATTTATGATTGTGGTTACATTGCATTTAACATAATTCATAAAATTATAGTGGTGATTGTGGTTGTGAATAATCAAGATATGACAAGTGAATCTAAAATTAGGGAGTAGAGGTTATGTGTGTATAAAGAGTAAGGATCTTCTCCATTAATGGAGAGACAAATATTACAAAAATAAATGAAAAATAATATAGTAAAACATTTTTATCCTTTTTTGTATAAAGCAATAATACTTTTGTCATTAAAAATATAAGGAAAATCAGGTACTTATATCTCCATTAATAGAGGAGGATCCTTTTTCATGTATAAACTAAGTAGAAGCAAGATTTGTTTTGGGTAAGTATGAGATGCATTTAGCGCACACTAAGCTAGCCACTATCCCATGTAGAAGAAGTATATTAGTCAAGTAACTCATCTATTAACTATATAAGGAAAAAAAATGTTCTTACACCTTAGCAAGTGTCACGTGTTGCATCCATAATCAAAGTTTTCCCGCTCAAACAACTCCACGACTTCCAATGCAGTACACTACACCATAAAATCTGCTATATTATAATTATTACGAACATTTTTCATTTGCAATCTCATCCGAAAATTATTATCGAAATTATTTATTTTTTATTATCAAAAGGAAATAAAAAATCAATAATGCCAATAAATATTAGCTAATCATTACACTTATCAAAATTATTTCAAATTTTAACTAAAAAATAATCATAGCATTTAAGTTCATAATCAATCAAATTATTATCAATATTACTATAAGACGACAAATGACAACTATAAGATTAAATTGTTATCAAATTTGATTTGATTTAATTGTGCTCATGTCATTAATTTATCTACCTATATTCTATTAAAATCAATCATAAGATATAAAAAGTTGTTTTAGAGTCAAATAATAATAATGTGTATTTTAATACTTAAGTGTCATATCCATTATTAGTATTTGTCATCAACTTTATTGGATATTGTAACACCCTAAAATTATCCTCCTTGAAAAGAGGTAACAACCCTGAAGAAGGGGGCATACTGCCAGATTCTCGCTTGAGCGAGAGGTTCTCGCCCAAACGAGAGACCCAGTGTGGAAATTCTGGAATCCTCGCCCAAGCGATAAAGTTGTCGCCTGAGCGAGAAAAGTGGCATTCAAACCTGTCGAGGCTGTAAGATCCTCGCTTGAGCGAGAGGATCCTCGCTTGAGCGAGAGAATCTCGCCCAAGCGAGAGAGCACGTGTCTGGAAAACTAAAATATCATGGGTTCCTCGCCCAAGCGAGATATTCTCGCCCAAATGACAAGACCCAGCTATAAAAGTAAAGAGAGGGTTCCACAAACCCTAATCTTCACTTTCTTTTCTCCCCTTTCACTCCCAATGGCGGCTCCCTATGGATTTCGAATCTTTCCTCCCCTAAACCTCAAAAACACATCAAAAACCTCTTCCTCTTGTTTCTTAATGGAACATTGGAGAGCTTTGGAGATGAAAAAGTAACAATGGAGGTTGAAGGAGATGAAGGGAGATGGAGCTCTTCGCGGATCCACGGAGCTTACGCAACCTAAGGTGATGGAGAAGACCATTGTGGTCTTAGAGTATTTCATTGGAGCACATTAACGGATAGAAACTCTCTTGGGTGTTTGTGGTCCATATGAGAGTCTTTATTTTATATGAGGATGTATTATCCATAAAAGTGGAGATATATGTGCGGGAAAAACCATTTATTTAAGTAAAACGCAATATGCTCATTTAGGGTAATACACCGTCATGAAAGATAGTTCTAACGTCAATGTGTTATATGATGAAGAATATGTCTTGTGTGGTTTGCTTATGATAATGATTGAGTATGGGTTATTTATGGTCATAAATATAAATGAGTATGTTTATCAAAATGAGTATGAAGTGAGTTGTTGATTGTTATAAACATATATGGGTGTATTTGTAACAATGAATGTGTGATGAGTTGTTAATGTGTTATAATGGAAATGGGTATGTTTGTGATAATGAAGATGTTGTGTGTTATTCCATGGTGATGGAACAATGTGATGTCTTGTGTTTATTGAGTGTATTTCTTTGAGTTGATATTTTGTGCTAAGACGAACTTGTGATGTGAGAATAATGTTAAATATCGACCTGCCCGTTGTGGTGTGGGGTATTACTCGACCCGCCCATTGTGGTATAAGGAATTACTCGACCTGCCCAATGTGGTATGGGGAATTACTCGACCTGCCCGATGTGTTATGGGGAATTACTCGACCTGCCCGATGTGGTATGGGGAATTACTCGACCTGCCCGATGTGGTATGGGGAATTACTCGACCTGCCCAATGTGGTATGGGGAATTAATCGACCTGCCCGATGTGGTATGGGGAATTACTCGACCTACCCAATGTGGTATGGGGAATTATGCGACCTGCCCAATGTGGTATGGGGAATTACTCGACCTGCCCAATGTGGTATGGGGAATTACTCGACATGCCCGATGTGGTATGGAGAATTAACTAGACCTACCCAATGTGGTAGAGGATTATGTGTACGGTGTAGACGTGTTGAAAGAGATCAAGGGTAAATTACTATGGAATGTGAACGAGGTGAAAGGTGTATATTCGGAATGAAGATCATATGCATGCTATAGGATATATATTATGGGATGTATATCTTATAGGGTGAATATGAATGATGAGAAATGAATATGTCGAAATGAAATAAAGATGTCTGCTATATAATATATATTATGGGATATATATACTATACGATGAATCTGAATGAGGAGAAATGAATATGTTTGGAGGTAATACATATGCACACTATAGAACATATATATTATGGAATATATGTGTACTATAGGGTGAATATAGATAATATATGATGAATGAATATGCACACTATAGAACATATATATTATGGGATATATGTGTACTATAGGGTGAATATGGATAATATGAGATGAATAATTATGCATACTATAGAACATGTATAGTATGGGATATATGTGTTCTATAGGGTGAATATGGATAATATGGGTTGATTGGTACATGTTTATTATGATCGATGTTAGATGTGTGTGGTTTTAATACTTTAATGTTATTACTCCAAGTAAATCCACGCTACGGTCGCCGTAGTTGATTCTTACTCCCTCTGTCTTTCCTTGTATGTATATGTATTTGAGTTCAGGTCGTGGCGGTAGCGCATCGGATGCTTGCGGAGGAGAGTACATGTTTGTATGTTATCAATGTTGTAATTGAATAAAGCATGTAATATGAAGAGTATGTTAAATGAGATTTATGTATGAGTGACTTTCTCCTAAATGTATAATTAGGATATTAAATGTGTAAAAAATGGAAGTATTATTGAGAATGGATAATTGTATCTAAATTGTGTAATAAAAAGGAAGTGCAATGATATGTTTTAATGAAGTGAACGATTGATTGTTTCTGCACCTGAAAGATGAATTGAACTTATATATATATTCAATTAGGTTTTCTAAATCGTTCGAGTAATGTATTTTAAAAGTAATCACTTCGCTTTTATGAATAAGGTTTTAAAAAGAATTTTTTAATTATGAAAATCGGGTCCTTACAGAAATGGTTTTAATAGCTGAAGAGGACTTTAGTTAATGTAGAATTGTTTTAATGGTTTAGCTACTCACAATAATTAAAAATGGGTAGTAAATGGGGGTGTAATTTGATGAATTGAGTTTTAATTACCTTTATCTATTTTTGTGATGAAGAATGAATTATTGTGTATAGCCTTCTACAGTGTCTATAAATAAAAAAATCAACATCATCATGTTTCTTGTATTTACCTTTTAGCAATTCCTAGAATCCATAGATCCATGCACCAAGAATATTCTTGGTGTATATATATTCACTTGAAAAAAAATAAAAAAATATATAGAGCATGTAATGTGTTATGTTGCTCATAGTGATAAAAAAATAATTACAATAAACCTCAAATGTAACACCTCAAATTTCGTTTTCGGAATGATTGGAAAAAATAGAATTTTGGAGTATATATTGGGCAATCCTCGTTTGAGAGAGAGGACCTCGCCCGAGAGAAAGACTCGATGTTCTAATATTAGTTTCCCGGAGACCTCGCTTAAGTAAGGAAGTGGTCACTTGAGTGAGAGTGAAATCTGGAAAAGCTATCAAATTCTAGCTTGATCTAGAATTTTCGCCCAGGCTAGAGAGGAGCCTTAGCATACTGCCCGATTATCGCCCGAGCGAGAAATCCGCGCCCTGGCGAGAGCGTCAGAGTTGAAAAGCTGAAAAATTGCGAAATTCTCGCCCAAGCAAGCCATTCTCGCATAGGCGAGGCTGCGCAGCAATAAAAGTAGAAGAGGGGTTTCAAAAACCCTATTCTTCATTTTCTTTTCTCTCCTTTCTCTCCCAACGGCGACTCCACCCAAATGAACCATTCTCCTCTCCACTAAACATCAAAACTCATCAAAACCTCTTTCTATTACTTCTTGGTGGCACATTTGGGAAATCTTGGAGGTGAAAAATGGAACAATGGAGATTGGAGAAGATGAAGAGAGATGTGGCTCTTTTGTGGAGCAACGGAGCTTATGTAACGACCCGATTTTATACCCTTGAAATTTTTTCATTTATTTTAATCATTCCTTGCATACAGTCGTCACTTTAATTAAAAACTCTCAAGACCCACTGTTTGAAAATACTCTTTACCCTATCATATTATCATACAAATTTATGTTGCGGAGAAACATAATTCATTCTGATAGCATTTACCACATACATCTAGTTATGGGTTTTCCAGAGTTATAATGTCTATAACTACATGTCACCATATTATACTAGTCAGATTACATTTATCCCAAAATACTATCAAATCAACTACAATGTCAAATAGAAATGACAATCGAGTAAATAAACACAAAAGCTTCCTAATTGAGCTTCATCCTCAAAATCCTTCATTTACCTACAATGGGATTATCATAAACAACACACGAAACAAAAGGGAGTAAGTCATTAGTTCGAAACTAACATCACATGATAATCCACATTTCAAATACGATTAAGCTTTAATATAATTTATAAACACAATTACGTAAATGCAAACATTCATCTCTTCTTTCGTTCATTTCCACGTTATCCATATTCATCCTATAGAATATATATCCCATAATATATATTCTATAGCATGCATATTACGTTCATTCGAAGCATCGTTCTCCTCATTATTCATATCCACACTATAGTATATATATCCCATACTATATATCCTATAGCATGTATATTACTTTTTTTCTTAACGTCTTCATTTTCCAGCATTCATATTCACCCTACAGTATATATATTTCCTATAGTATATATATCCCATAATATATATCCTATAGCATGCATATGACTTTCACTCTTAACGTCCTCGTTTCTCATATGTCGTATTCATCCTTAACCTAAAAATGCTCATACACCTTGGAAATGCTCTTTTCTCTCACCTCTCTTCAAATCTTAACCTAAAAATGTATTTGGGGTTTCTCTCATTAAATGCTGTCTCGTCGGGTTCTCGCTTAAGCGAGCCCATTCTCGCTCAAGCGAGAAACTCCCGCCTATTTTAAAAACTCAGATTTGACACTCTCGCCCAAGCGAGGGAACTCTTGCCCAGGCGAGGCATCTCTTGCTGAAGCGAGAATCCTCTCGCTTAAACGAGGATCTTACAGCCTCGACAGGTCCAAAATATCACTTTTATCGCCCAAGCGAGCCAACTCTCGCTCAGGCGAGACCACCCTCGCTCAAGCGAGCCAACTCTCGCTCAGGCGAGAATCCTCCAGTATAGCCCATGATTTCACCCTCCCCGGTGAGCCTTTCTCGCCCAGGCGGGAATCCCTCGCTCAAGTGAGAATCCCAGGACTGATACTATAATTTTAAAGAATGAAATCCAGGGAGTTACAATTCTCCCCCTCTTATAAGAATTTTCGTCCCCGAAAATTAAACATACCTCGATTCGAACAAATGAGGGTAATCCTCCCTCATATCACGTTCCACCTCCCAAGTAGCATCCCCTTCGTCTCTTGACACTGGTATCCATGATTCTCACGAGTAACGTCGAAAAAGTCAAGTTATCCTTCAACTCTATCTGATCAGATTCAACCACATGAGATGGATCCCCAACATATTTTCTCAACTGAGACACATGAAACACATTGTGGAGATTCGACAACAACGGAGGTAAAGCAATCCGATATGCTACCGGCCCAATCCTCTTCAATACTTGATACAGCCCAATAAATCGCGAAGTCAGTGTATGAGACTTCAACACTCTACCAATCCCGGTAGTCGGGACCACCCTCATAAAAACATGATCTCCCTCATTAAACTCAAGAGGTTTCCGCCTCTTATCGTAATAGCTTTTTTGCCGACTCTGGGCGATCCTCATATTCTCCCGGATTTTCTTGATCTTTTCCGTAGTCTCTTGAACCAGTTCGGGTCCCAATATCAAGTTCTCCCCAGTTTCAAACCAACACACTGGAGTTCGACACTTCCTACCATACAACGCCTCATAAGGTGCCATTCCAATACTCGAATGGAAACTATTGTTGTAGATAAATTCAATCAAAGGCAACATGCCATCCCAACTTCCCGGTTGTTCCAAAACACAAGCCCTCAAAAGATCCTCCAATGACTATATAGTCCTTTCCGATTGACCGTCTGTTTGTGGATGATAAGCTGAACTCAACTTCAACTTAGTTCCCAATGCGGACTGCAAACTAGTCCAAAAGTTCGAAGTGAAACGGGGATACCTATTTGATACAATGCTCGACGATATGCCATGCAAACGAACTATTTCCTGGATATACAGTTCTGCCAATCGCTCCAAAGAATACCTCATGTTCATGGGCAGAAAGTGTGCAGATTTATATAACCGGTCCACAATCCATATTGAATCATATCCTTTCTGAGTCTTCGGAAAGCCCGATACAAAATCCATGGAGATACTATCCCACTTCCAAACGGGAATTTCTAGGGATTGTAACTCTCCCGCCGGTCGCTGATGCTTGATCTTGGCTTTCTGACATACTAAACAACTCGAGACATACAAAGCCGCATCCTTCTTCAACCCAGACCACCAAAACAACTTCTCCAAATCTTGGTACATCTTGGTAGTTCCCGGGTGAAAACTCATCTTGCTCTTATGGGACTCCTCTAAAATACTCCTCCGTAATTCCTCATCACGAGGCACACACTCTCCCTTTATAACGCAACATTCCACTAGGGCCCGATGGGAAATCGGTTTCCTTGCCACTTCACATCAGATCCCGTTTAGCCATTAGCTCGATATCCTCAACTTGCATTACCCGGATATGATCAAACAGTTCATTGGTGACCATCATCATTCCTATCATCATACTGTGAGGCCTTATATGAACTTCCAAGTTCATATCCCTGAACTCCTTAATCAGTTTTCCCTCCCTAACCATCAAAGTCGACATGTGTAAGGACTTCCGACTTAGGGCATCGGCCACCACATTGGCCTTTCCCGAATGATACTGCAACCCAAAATCGTAATCCTTAAGGAATTCCATCCACCTTCTCTGTCTCATGTTCAACTTCTTTTGATCAAACATGTACTTCAAACTCTTGTGGTCGCTATATACCTCAAATCTAACTCCATAAATATGGTGCCTCCAGATTTTTAAGGCAAAGACCACACTGTAGCTAATTCCAAATCGTGGGTAGGGTAGTTTTGTTCGTGCGTTCTCAACTGTCGAGAAGCATAGGCAACAACCTTCCCTTCTTGCATCAACACACAACCTAAACCTTGTTTGGAAGCATCACAATATACATTGAAGTCCCGATCAGTACAAGGAAGAACCAACACTGGCGTTGTAGTCAACCTTCGTTTCAACTCTTGAAAGCTTTCTTCACAACGAAGTGTCCACACATACGGTTCTCCTTTACTAGTGAGCTTTGTAAATGGAAGTGCCAACATCGAAAATCCCTCAATGAATTTCCGATAATAACCAGCCAAACCCAGAAAACTCCTGATCTTAGTGGCTGACTTGGGCACCGCCCATTCCATAACTACTTCAACCTTAGAAGGATCTACTGCCACTCCTTCCTTGGATAATACATGTCCAAGAAAGTTTACCGATTCCAAGTAGAAATTATGTAACACCCTAAATTTAAGTCTTTAAAATTATAGTATCAGTCTTGGGATTCTCGCCTGGGTGAGAAAGGCTCACCTGGGAGGGTGAAATCCTGGGCTATACTGAAGGATTTTCACCTGAGCGAGGGTTGTATCGCTTGAGCGAGGATGTCTCGCCTGAGCGAGAGTTGGCTCGCCTGGGCGAGAAATGCTTAACTGGAAGGGTGAAATCCTGGGCTATACGGAAAGATTCTCGCCTGAGCGAGAGTGGGCTCGCCTGGGAGAGAAAAGTGACATTTTGGATCTGTCGAGGCTGTAAGATCTTCGCTTGAGTGAGAGAATCCTCGCTTGAGCGAGAGCTGCCTCGCCTGAGTGAGAGTTCCCTCGCCTGGGCAAGAGGGTCGGACCTGAGTTTTTCAAATGGGCGGGATTTTCTCGCTTGAGCGAGAATGAGCTCGCTTAAGCGAGAGCTCGACGAGACTGCATTAAATGAGAAACCCCAAACACATTTTAGGGTGAGAAATTGAAGAGAGGTGAGAGAAGAGAGATTTCCCAAGGGCAAGGAGCTTGGATACTCATCTAAGAGCTTGAGAAGATATCCTAAAGTTAGAGGCGGTGTCGGTGGAACTTACGAAGTTGACAAGAACCAAACCCAACACTCACCGAGGTAGGTGGAAGATGTACGGACGTTTTGATTAGGAGCTTAGAGGCTTTTACTTTTTGGAAGTTCTTATATTCATTGTATTTTGAACATGAATATTTGTAACTCTGGATATTCGTAGCTATGAGTATTTTGGAATCCCATAGCTAATTGTATGCGGTAGTTACCAGGATGTACGAACAAATTATGATTTTCTGCTATGCGAACATGTACGTTATTTTGAGATTATGAAAAGGACATGAGTAGGGAAATGAAACTTAATTTGACTTGTTGGTATTTTTATTTTAAAAGTCGTAGGAAAATGTATGAAGGATGAATAAAATAAGGAAATAATTTCAAGGGTAGAATTTGGGTCCTTATAAATTACATTTTGACAGCTTCGCATACAACCGGTTCTTACTAAGAAGTTCTAGAACAATCCTCAGGTGCTCAGCATGTTCCTCTCGGCTTTTGGAGTAAACTAGAATGTCGTCAATAAATACCACTACGAATGAATCCAAATACGGATGAAAAATCCGATTCATGTAGTCGGTAAATATTGCTGGGGCATTCGTTACACCAAAAGGCATAACCAAATATTCAAAATGTCCATACCTTGTCCTAAAAGCAATTTTAGGAATATCTTCCGACTTCACACGAAGTTGGTGGTAACCAGACCAAAGATCAATATTTGAAAACACTACTGCCCCTCTCAACTGATCCATCAAGTCGTCAATTCGAGGCAACGGATACTTGTTCTTAATGGTAACCTTGTTCAACTGCATGTAGTCGGTACACAACCGCATACTACCATCTTTCTTCTTAACCAACAAAACAGGCGCACCCCACGGCGAGACACTAGGACGAATGAACTTCTTTGCCAACAAGTCCTCAACCTGCTTTTTCAACTCAGCTTACTCTAACGGTGCCAACCTATAAGGAGCTATAGAGATGGGGCCCGTTTCAGGTACCAAATTAATAGAGAATTTCACTTCTCTCACTGGAGGCAATTACGGAATATCACCAGGAAAAACTTCAGGAAACTCACGAACTATCGGAATATCCTCAACTTTGGGTTTCTCAATACCCTTCAGGGATGCCAACAGCATAAACATGGCTCCTCCCTCCTTACAGGAAGTCCTGACTTCCTTTGCCGATAATGGCTTCATAGAACTAACCTCATCAGATATCCCACCTGGATTTCCGAATACCACGGTCTTATCAGCACTATTAAGCACCACATGATTTGCCGACAACCAGTCCATCCACAAAATTAGATCTAACTGGGATAATGGTAAGCAGATTAAATCCACGGTAAATGTCCTACCGTTTACCACTACCAGACATCGAGACACAACTGTCGACACCACCACAAGCACATTAGTTGGGGTGGATACGACCAAGTCGAAAGGCAACGACTCAGTTTGCAATTTCAGTCTATCCACGCATTCAACAGATACGAAGGAGTGTGTCGCTCCCGAATCAAACAACACTAAAAGAGGAATACCTGCCACCATGCAATTACCTTTAATCAGGCCATCTACACCCGATGCCTCTACACCACTCATGGTGAACACTCGCCAGTAGATCGAGGTCGTTCCGCCCTCACAGCATTCACACTCTGCTGTAGCTTAGGACAATATCTTCTTATATACCCAGCTTCCTTGTAGTGAAAACAGGTAAGTATCGTTCCGGGGCAAAAGTCGTCGACATGAGCTCGACCACATTTGTTCCACAAGGATGGAGAGTTCAACCGTGACCCTCCAGCATTGACATGAGTCCTCGGCCCATGTGAAGTATAACCCCGACTACCCATCGGAGGAGAGTAAGACTTTCGTTCCTCTTGAAACGCCTTGCCCTTCCTTTTTCTGTGCAAGAAGTTCCGTTGAGGCCCAGAGTGTTTGGGAGGAAACACCTTAGATGCCGCTACTTCATCGGCTTCCAAATCATCCTCATATACCCTACACTTGTTCACTAAGGTAGGGAAATCAACAATCTCTTGGTGCCCAAACATGCTTTTCAACTTGGGCTTGAAACCCGATTCAAACTTGACGCACTTGGACCTTCCGTCCTCTTCCAATTCGGTGTAGGGACAAAACCGGGCCAATTCTTCAAACTTGGCCGTGTAGTCCCCCATCGACATGTTCCCCTGCTCCAACTTCAGAAACTCCATCTCTTTCTTCCTTTTCAAGTCAGTAGGAAAGTACATGTGAAGGAATTTCACCTTGAATGTACCCCAGGAGATCAGTCGTCCTTCAGCTTCCATTTGGCGCCGAGTAAATTCCCACCAGTTCTCGGCCTCCCTCACTAACATATAAGTGGCATACGTCAACTTCTGAGCCTCCGTACAGTTCATGGCTCTGAAGATCCGCTCCACCCCTTGGATCCACTCAATGGCAGCATCAGGAGCAAATCCCCCGTGGAACTGACTAGGGTTCGTCCTGCAGAACTCATCTAAACCTCGGTATTCTGCCGGTCCAGGTGGAACTAGTGGATGTGAACTCGGGCTTGGTTCCGGATTCTGGTTCAGATTATGCAAGTTCTCGTTGACTTGCTGCAATGCCGCAACCATCTGAGCCAATAAATCGTTCGGGACATTCTGACTTGCCCTTCTTCCTCTTCCTCTTCCTCTTCCTGCCATAGGTACTTGTACTCACTCACTTGTTAGCAATTGAATTTTTGTCTAAACAAAGCTCACACAACCACTTAACAATTAATACAATCAAACAATTTCAACACATAAAGATTACAAAGAAGCATGCAAGGCCATATCATAGGCCACAAGATTAACTATGCTCTGATACCATATTGTAAAGACCCGAATTCGACCCTTGAATCACCTTTGCCAATTACATATATTTATTCTAAAATCGCAATCTCCTCTTTGCACTCACACCATAACCCAATAACGACATACACATTGGTTTGACAGAAAAACATAATTCATATTAATGCAGCTCCGTAACTACTGTATACAACTAGCTATAGGTTTCCAAAACACTTATAGCTACAAATATCCAGAGTTACCCTCATGTACAAAAATCATACTCATAGTTATAAATATTCAGTTTCAAAATACAATCAATGGATTACCAAAAGAATAGGCAAGAAGACTTCAAAAAGCAAAAGCCTCTAAGCTCCTAACCAAACCACCTTTACATCTTCCGCCTACCTGCAATGGGATTAACATTGACCATACATAGAAAACACAAAGAAATAAGTCGTTAACTCAATAAAAGTCAATATCCGTTAATCCACATTTTAATAAAGTTAAGTAAACAATTTAAAATCAAAATGTACTAAAAATCATTTTCATCGTTTATACTTTTGAAAACCATGCTACATAACTTGAGCCAAAGTTTGCTACATCGCTTAAGCCAAAGCCGCTACACCACTTAAGGTTAGTTAAAAACAAATTTCCCTTTCTCTTTGAAAACGTGCCACATAACTTGAGCCAAAGTTTGCTACATCGCTTGAGCCAAAGCTTGCTACATCTCTTGAGCCAAAGCTTGCTACATCGCTTGAGGCAAAGCTTTCTACATCGCTTGAGCCAAAGCTTGCTACATCGCTTGAGCCAAAGCTTGCTACATTACATGAGCCAAAGTTTGCTACATCGCTTGAACCAAAGCTTGCTACATTACTTGAGCCAAAGTCGCTAACCAATCATGGTCGGCTAAAAACGAGTTTTCTTTTCATTGACACTCCATCAATTCATAAACAGTAAATCCACGCCATCATTATTACAAACATACCCATATATGTTTATAATAAATAAGTGGTTCACAACTTAATTCATTATCATCAACCAGAAAGTCCACGCATTTCCTAACACAATGCATAAGTTAAGACTTATCCTTACCTTGGTGAGCGTTGGGTTTGGTTCTTGGCAACTTCGCAAGTTCCACCGACACCGCCGCCAACTTTAGGATTTTTCCTCATTCCCACCATATAACACAATGTTAGTCATTTATTCCAAATATCACATAAACAACTTATATTGCATTATTTAACCATACAAGATATTCATCATGTTTTCAATGTTTCTAAACTACTTTCATCATAAGTTTACAATCATCTAAAACATACATATTCATCTTGTAACGACCCGATTTCTACCCTTGAAATTTTTTTCATTCATTTTAATTCCCTCTTACATACATTCATCATCTTACTTAAAACCTTTATGAATCATTCCTTAAAAATACTCTTTACACCTATTATATTATCATATAATTTAAATTGCGGAAAAACATAATTCATTCATTATTATTCCCATTGGGTACAAAGAGCCCAAAAGTTATAATACTCCAAATATAACAATACCCATGGTTACGAATACCCAAATAAATGTCAGCCATGGTTACAATCATTCAAATCCACAAGTAGTCATTTAAAGTACAAAAACGCAAATAGTGAATCCAACGTCTAAAGCTCCTAAAGCTCCCGAACTAGCATACTCCATTCGTCTATTTACCTACAATGGGATTATCAATGACAAAAGTACAAAACACACAAAGGAGTAAGTCGTTAATTCAATAAACGTCATTATAAGATAATCCACATTAGAAAAAGGGTTAGTAAACCATTTCCGAAATTCATTTTGTCTTGCTGCATTACTTGAGCCAAAGTCACTACACCCCTCAGGGTTAGCTAAAAGCAGATTCTCATCCTTTTTACCAATAAAACACGCCTCATAAACTCGGGCCGAAGTGTCGCTACATAAACTCGAGCCGTAGTCGCTACACCCCTTAGGGTTAGCTAAAAACAAATTCTCATCTCTTTTATAAAGAAAGCATGCCGCGTAAACTCGGGCCAAAGTGTTGCTACATAAACTCGAGCCGAAGTCGCTACACCCCTTAGGGTTAGCTAAAAACAAATTTTCATCTCTTTTATAAAGAAAACATGCCGCGTAAACTCGGGCTGAAGTGTTGCTACATAAACTCGAGCCGAAGTCGCTACACCCCTTAGGGTTAGCTAAAAACAAATTCTCATCTCTTTTATAAAGAAAACATGCCGCGTAAACTCGGGCTGAAGTGTTGCCTCATAAACTCGGGCCGAAGTGTTGCCTCATAAACTCGGGCCGAAGTGTTGCCTCATAAACTCGGGCCGAAGTGTTGCCTCATAAACTCGGGCCGAAGTCGCTAACCATTTCTGGTCGGCTAAAAATATATTTTTCCTTTCATCGATTTGCCATCAATCATTTCCCGTAAATCCACGTCATCTTTAATATAAACACTCCATATCTGTTTATACTAATACGTGATTTACAATATAATTATTGCATGGCCAGGAAACACACACCTTTTCCATCTTTCGTAAATCTACGCCTACTTTAGTATAAACACATCCATATATGTTCATACTAAATGCGTAATTCACAACTCGATCATTTCATAACCAAAAAATACCCACATTTTCCTTTTCCGTAAATCTACGCCTACTTTAGTATAAACACACCCATATATGTTCATACTAAATGCGTAATTCACAACTCGATCATTTCATAACCAGAAAATACCCACATTTTCCTTTTCTGTAAATCTACGCCTACTTTAGTATAAACACACCCATATATGTTCATACTAAATGCGTAATTTACAACTTAGTCTTTGCATAACCAGAAAATACACATTTTCTATTTCAAATGCAACATTAAAGACTTATCCTTACCTCGATGAGTGTTGGGTTTGGTTCTTGGCAATTTCTCGAGTTCCACCAACACCGCCTCCAACCTTAGGATCTCTCTTCATCCCACCACATAACACAATGTTTGTCATTTATTCCAAATATCACATAAACAACTTATATTGCATCATTTAATCATATAAAATATTCATCATCAATATTCAACCATCTAAAACATGCATAACATCTCACATTTCAATATTTGGAGGTAAACTCATCTTCTACCTCTAACATTTTACTCATTCTCTCCTTTTACCACATTTTCACTTTTAGGGTTTTTGGGGTTTTCATGAATCAACCCACAACCCTTTCCATTCTTGAGATACTATCTCTAAACCAAGAGTTTACAAGATAAAAACAACATAAAACGAACCATAACTCTAACAGATGAGTTTCCATGGTTTCTCATGTTATGAAAATAAATCCAACATACCCAAAACAAGTTAGAGAGGAAGAAGAAGAGTTAGTAACAAGAGGTTTACCTCTTCTCAAGCTCCAAGATGAGTCCTAAGGCTCGTTGCTCTTGAAAAGTTCTCCTATCTCTCTTCTCTTCGAAGTTCTAACCCTAAAATGTGTTTTGGGTTTCTATTTTATAGACACTGCGATAAGTGTAATCGATTACAAGTATAGTGTAATCGATTACACTGTGTAAATTATAGAGACATCGTCGCTATGTAATCGATTACCAACATGGTGTAATCGATTACATTAATACGATGTAATCGATTACCAGAAGTGTGTAATCGATTACATTAATACGATGTAATCGATTACCAACATGGTGTAATCGATTACATTGTGTTAGATGTACATATCTGATGCTTTTAATCATCATGTAATCGATTACCAGGACTGTGTAATCATTTACCAGGACTGTGTAATCGATTACACTGTGTCAGATGCACAAGTCTGATTAGTTTATCAACATGTAATCGATTACCAGGAGTGTGTAATCGATTACACTGTGTCAACAGCCCAAAATTGCAATTTCTCGCCTAGGCGAGACAACTCTCGCTCAGGCGAGAATCCTCCAGTATAGTCCAGGATTTCACCCTCCTAGGTGATCCTTTCTCGCTCAGGCGAGAATCTCTCGATCAAGCGAGGCTTCCAGGACTGATACTATAATTTTAAAGATTAAAATTTGGGGTGTTACACATCTCATATTTCAACATTAGAAAGTAAACTCATCTTCTACCTCTAGAATTTTACCCATTTTCCACTCTAACCACATTTTCTCTTTAGGGTTTTTGGGGTTTTCTTGAATCAACCCACAAACTCTTTCCATTCTCGAAATATTAACTCTAAACCAAGAGTTTACAAGAGAAAACACATAAAACGAACCATAACTCAAAAGGGTGAGTTTCCATGGTTTTTCATATTTTGAGAAGAGATCCATCATACCAAAAATGGGTTTCAAAGAGAAGAAGAGAGTTAGAATCAAAATTTTTACCTCTTCTCAAGCTCTTGGACGAGAATCAAAGCTCCTAGACCTTGGAAATGCTCTCTTCTCTCACCTCTCTTCAAATCTTAACCTAAAAATGTATTTGGGGTTTCTCTCATTTAATGCACTCGTCGGGTTCTCGCTTAAGCGAGCCCATTCTCGCTCAAGCAAGAAAATCCCGCCTATTTTAAATACTCAGATCTGACTCTCTCGCCCAGGCGAGGGAACTCTCGCCCAGGCGAGGCATCTCTCGCTCAAGCGAGGATCCTCTCGAACAATCGAGGATCTTACAGCCTCGACAGGTCCAGAATGTCACTTTTCTCGCCCTAGCGAGCCAACTCTCGCTCAGGCGAGACCACCCTCGCTCAAGCGAGCCAACTCTCGCTCAGGCGAGAATTCTCCAGTATAGCCCATGATTTCACCCTCCCAGGTGAGACTTTCTCGCCCAGGCGGGAATCTCTCGCTCAAGCGAGAATCCCAGGGCTGATACTATAATTTTAAAGAATGAAATCTAGGGTGTTACACAAAATCGGGTTATCACATCAAACATTTTAAAGTTTTAATTTATATAATTATAGGAGATATGATGAATACTACTCTGTATTCTTATTATTGATAAATAGCTAAAATTTAGATGAAAAATTATATCGTGTATTAATAGCATATTATTTTTGTACAGCATATTATTTATGTGTTAATAGTCTCTAATTTTTAAGTCAAACATTATCATGTTTATATTATTTTCTTTTATCTTGCTAAATGACTGAGTGCAATATCCTATTGTTGTTTGATAATCTTCTTTGACTAGTTATCATCCATAAGGTACTATTATTATCATAATCAATTTTTAATGTTGCATATTAATTTATGTATACATCCATTTTTATTATTTTTTAAATGAATTGGAGAATTAAAAATTATTTTTTCTTATCTGACATAAAAAATCTTCACGTTGAAAGATAAATTTAATTAGAAATCAAAACTGTCATGTAGGGCATGTGAATGATCAACACCGGTGAATAAAAATTAGCTTTTATCGAACCAATAAATAATAGAAGACATAAAGTATTAGCTAATACATTAAAAAGGACATATAAATGAGTAAACACTGTTTTTATAGAAGAACGATGAACTACATAAAAATTACCAATTTATCTATTGTATGTTTTACGTGTAATTTTGGTGTACTTAGTATACTTTCAGTATACATTTGATGTAAATGATCATCTGTTACGTTTCAAGTTTCAACAATTACCAATTTATGAATATTTATTTTCTTATAAATGTATATATTTCTAAAATTAACTTCAGGTATTAATGATTTTAAGCATGCATCAAAATAAACTGTCATGTGAAATAAATTTATAATGTTTGTGTGTCTATATATTTCATTCATTTTATCAAATTATTACACAATAATACAAATATATATATATATATGTGTGTGTGTGTGAATAATATTGTTACTTACGTGCTTCTAAACATGCTTCAAAATCAACTTGTCTCATGCGAATGCATGAGTAACATATGTGTTCTTAATCATGTGAATGAATGGGTAAAATGTGTGTTCTTAATCAAACAAATGCACGAGTAACATGTGTATTCTTAAGCATGTGAATGCACGAATAACATTATATTTTTAACCATGCGAATGCACATGTAACATGTATGGTCTTAACAATACGAACGCATGGTAACATGTGTGTTTTTAACTATATGAATGCATATGTAATATGTGAGTTCTTAACCATGTGACAAAAAAATATCGCTCTGTGCATGTGTAAATAAACCCCTACCATGTGGATACATGGATAATCATTCAAATTCGAAATTGTCATTTATTTTCCTTGTGTGTTTGAATAGACAAATACACGGGTAACACAAGTGTTCTTAAAAATGTGAATGTATGCATAAAATTTGTGTTTTAACTATACAAATGTATAGGTAACATGTGTGTTCTTAGTAATACAGATGTACGAGTAAGATGCTTATTTTTAACCATTAAAATGTACGAGTCACATGTGTGTTCTTAACAATATGAGTATACGAGTAACATATGTGTTTTTAATCATGCGAATACATTAAGTGACATGTTTGCTCTTAATAATACGAATGCACGGGTAACATATGTGTTTTTAATCATGCAAATAGAGAGGATCCTTTTAAAAATATAAGGAAAATCAAGTACTTATATCTCCATTAATAGAGATGGTCTTTTTTCATGTATAAACTAATTAGCAGTTTGATTTGTTTTGGGTAGGTATGAGATGAATTTAGTGCAGTAAGCTAGCCACTATCCTGTGTAGAAGAAGTATATTAATCAAGTAACTCATATTTTCTAAATCTGTCCTTACTTAATTTATCTTGAATAAAATACGCAATTATATAACAAAATTATCAACTACACATGTATTCATTAAACGTAAACACTTGTTAAGAATTTGGTTGATTAAGATATCTCACATTGAAATATGTTGAAAACCAGAAGGAAGACAATAGATTATCAATCTACATTAATATTAGATAATCCTACTAATTCTGAAAACAATGACATGTCTGATGTCGGGGTAATAAAAAACTATTTTAATCAATTAAAAAGTTCATTATAGAACTTTTAATACTTGATAACAAAGAATTATTTTAGTGAAGTAAAGATAGTCTATTTTTAGTACTACCAAGGATTTTCCATCACTTTTTTGGGTAAAAAATTAATCACTTTCGGGATGTGTGGCGGCCCCTTCTAACAAGTGTCGCTCATAATGTCAAATGTTCGATTCTTGGGTGCGACACTTGTTGGAGGGAAAAACCACACACCCCAAAAGGGATTAATTCCTTAACCAAAAGGGAAAAAGTACCAAAAAATAGCCTTGTAATTGATTTTTCACTAAAAAGATGTAAGGACCCAAATTCTACTATTCAAATTTTTTCCTTATTTTAATCTAATTTCATGCATTTAACCATAAATTATATTTACCGATTGAATGAGCTTATTTTAAAGATCTCACTTCCCTCATCACACCCAATCTATAAACCAAAAGTGACATACAAAATCATGTGACAGAAAAACATAATTCGCATTATGGTAACTTAGTAACTACCACATACAATTAGCTATGGGTTTCCAAAACACCCATAGCTACATATATCCCGAGTTACTAGCTTCCATGGTTAATGCCATGTACAACAATCATGTTCATAGTTACAAATAGTTAGTTCAAGTACAACCAATGAGGTTACAAAAGAATGGACAAGAGACATCAAAATAAAAGTCTCTAGGCTCCTAATCAAAAACACTCACACTCCTTCCACCTACCTGCGATGGGAATAACATTGACAATACACAAAAGAAACACAAAGGAGTAAGTCGTTAACTCAATAAATATCAATGTAAGTTAATCCACATTTAATAAGATTAAATAACGGTTTAAAATCAATTATACTTAAAACCATTTTTATCGTTCATACTTTTGAAAAACCATGCTAACTTGAGCCAAAGTTTGCTACATTGCTTGAGCTAAAGTTTGCTACATTACTTGAGCCAAATTTTGCTACATTACTTAAGCTAAAGTTTGCTACATTACTTGAGCCAAATTTTGCTACATTGCTTGAGCCAAAACTTGCTACATTACTTGAGGCAAAGTCGCTAACCCATCATGGTCGGCTAAAACGAGTTTTATTTCCATTGGCACTCCATCAATACATAAACCATAAACCCACTCCTCAACATTACAAACATACCCATATATGCTTATAACGACTAAGTGATTTACGATTCATTTCATTATTCCGAGTTTTATTTCCATTGGCACTCCACCAATACAAAATAGTAAATCCACTCCTCATCATTACAAACATACCAATATATGCTTATAACAACTAAGTGGTTCACAATACATTTCATTATCCACATCAGAAAATCCACGCATTTTCCATCATAATGCATAATTTAAAGACTTATCCTTACCTCGGTGAGTGTTGGGTTTGGTTCTTGGCAACTTCTCAAGTTCCACCGACACCGCCTCCAACTTTAGGATCTTTCCTCATCCCACCATATAACACAATGTTAGTCATTTATTCTAAATATCACATAAACAACTTATATTGCATTATTTAACCATACAAGATATTCATCATATTTTCAATGTTGCTAAACTACTTTCATCATAAGTTTACAACTATCCAAAACATACATAATCATCTAATATTTCAACACTAGAAAGTAAACTCATCTTCTACCTCTAACATTTTACCCATTTTCCATCTTAACCCCATTTTCATTTTAGGGTTTTGGGGTTTTCATGAACCAACCCACAAACTCTTTCCATTTTCGAAATACTAACTCTAAACCAAGAGTTTACAAGAGAAAAACCACATAAAATGAACCATAACTCAAAGGGGTAAGTTTCCATGGTTTCTCATACTTTGATAAGAGATCCAACATACCAAAAATGGGTTTCAAAGAGAAGAAGAGAGTTGGAATAGAGATTTTTAACTCTTCTCAAGCTCTTGGACAAAAATCAAAGCTCCTAGACCTTGGGAATTGTGAGGACCCAAGTTATACCCTAAAATTTTCGTCCGTTTATTTCTGAACATACCAATAATAATAGTCCGTCTCCTTATAACTAACTTCATGAGTTTCCTTTTGTTATAATTATACTTCGCCTTCAACATTAGGACTACACTACTCAAGCATTTTGGGGTTCAAACCCATAAACTTCACATTCTAATTAAAAAGGACTCCGTCCCCACACAATTAACAATAATTCATCAAAATCACAAGGAACTGGGTTACAGATTTAATGGTTCAGGTAATAGGTACAAATGCATGTATAATACAAAACAACATGCCATTATCCCTATTACATCCAAATAAAAGGAGCTACACTAACACGCCTCCTGGATATGCTAATCCTTTGCTTTACCTGTTCACCGATTATCACCAATAACGTTATCAAGAAACAAAAGGGAGTAAGATAACAAATTCAAGATAATCAATATGAATAAATCGAAGTAGGATAATTATAATGGGAACATGTATATATATATATATATAATTCTATCAGTAAAGTAATTCAACCGTTAAGATGCACTAAACTATCAATCTACCATGTATCAACCACATTCAATATCAATTATCCCAATACCTCGCAGGGTAGTTCTATGCCACGAAGGCTATTCAATACCACATAGGGCAAGTCTATGCCATGAGGGCTAATCAATACCACATAGGTCAAGTCTATGCCACGAGGGCTAATCAATACCACATAGGGCAAGTCTATGCCACGAGGGCTAATCAATACCACATAGGGCAAGTCTATGCCACAGAGGCTAATCAATACCACATAGGGCAAGTCTATGCCACGAAGGCTAATCAATACCACATAGGGAAAGTCTATGCCACAAAGGCTAATCAATACCACATAGGGCAAGTCTATGCCATGAAGGCTAATCAATACCACATAGGGTAAGTCTATGCCACGAAGGCTAATCAATACCACATAGGGCAAGTCTATGCCACGAAGGCTAATCAATACCACATAGTGCAAGTCTATGCCACGAAGGCTAATCAATACCATATCCATATAATGACAGTCAACAATCTATTATCATAATCATAATTCCAATACATTTACCTTTCACATCAAATCATTAATTATGGACCACAACTCCCTTACCTTGGCGTGTGTTGGCGTTTGACGGCTTGTTTGAATCTACTCCGCTTCCTCCAACCTTAGGGCCTTTACCCATTCACACACACACAAAAATAACATCAATAATATATTCGTAACATCACAGTATAACTCATTTTACATGTTGCTACCACAAATTAATTCATACTCCGATAACTCTCGAAACTATCTCTATCGAGACTCCCATCTGCATTCATAAACATTTAACCCCTCATTCCACATCACCAATAATAAACCACAACCCAACTTACCATTTTCCAACCCATTTTCTACACCCCTTTCGTTTCTAGGTTTTGGGGTTTCTTAATATCAATATTTTTCAACTACCATCTCCAAATAGACACTATATATTATGAGTCTTCGAGAAAGAAGTTAACTACAACGAAGTACTACACCAATGGGGAGAGTTGGGTCATTTTCCAACTCAATGAGAAGAGACCCCAATAATCTTAATGAGTTTCTAAGTAAGGAGAAGTGTTAAAATCAAGAGGTTTACCTCTTCTCTAGCTTCACGTAGTCTTTATGCGAGCTCTAGCCAAGAAAATCGCTTCCTCTTCTCCTTTCTCTCAAAAACTCCCCCAATTTTCGTGTTTGGGGCTCTATTTTAGGTTTCAGGATTTTAGATTCTCGCCCAAGCGAGAATACGTCGCCCAGGCGAGAGATCCCGCCTTTTTAGATTTTCAAACACTAACGCTCTCGCTCAAGCGAGAATCCCACAGTGTCAACACACTCCCTCTCGCCCAGGCGAGTCATCTCGCCCAAGCGAGGCTCCCAGATAAAATTCTAGGAGAAATACTGATGCCCTCGCCCCAGTGAGAATTTATCGCTCAAGCAAGAATCAGTCAGTAGCTCCCAGGCTGACTGAGTTTCATCATGTTCCAATTATCAAACTTTTAGGGGGTTACAATCCTCCCCCTCTTAGAGGAATTTTCGTCCCCGAAAATCAAACATACCTTTATTCGAACAAATGCGGGTAGTCCTCCACCATGTCACGTTCTACCTCCCAAGTTGCATCCCCTTCATTGACTTGGCTCCATAATACTTTCACCAAGGGAATTTCTTTTCCCCTTAATTTCTTAATACTCTTGTCCATGATCCTCACAGGCAAAATTCTAAAAGTCAAATTATCCTTAAGCTCTATTTGATCCAACTCAACTACATGAGATGGATCTCCAACATATTTCCTCAGTTGAGACACATGAAATACGTTGTGGAGATTGGACAACAAAGGGGGTAGGGCAATCCGATAGGCGACCCGTCCAATTCGCTCCAATATTTGATACGGTCCAATGAACCTTGGGGTAAGCTTACGGGACTTCAACACCCTCCCTATTCTAGTAGTCGGGACTACTCTCATGAACACATGATCCCCTTCATTGAACTCGAGTGGTTTCCGCCTCTGGTCATAATAACTCTTTTGCCGATTTTGTGCTACCTTCATGTTCTCCCTCACCCTCTTTATCTTTTCAGTTGTCTCCCGAACCAGTTCGGGTCCCAATACCAAGTTTTCTCCCTTCTTAAACCAACTCATCGGAGTTCTGCACTTCCTCCCATACAAGGCCTCATAGGGTGTCATCCTTATACTTGAATGGAAACTGTTGTTTTACGTGAATTCGATCAAAGGTAGCATGTCATCCCAACTCCCCGGTTGTTCTAGAACACAGGCTCTCAGAAGATCTTACCAACGATTGTATGGTCCTTTCTGATTGCCCGTTCGTTTGTGGATGATAGGCGGAGCTCATTTTCAACTTAGTCCCCAAAGGGATTGCAAACTATTTCGAAGTGAAACGAGGATCTCTATCTGATACAATGCTTTCGGGTATACCATGTAGCCGAACTACCTCCCGGATATACAATTTTGCCAGTCGTTCCATAGAATACCTCATATTCATCGATAAGAAGTGAGCAGACTTTGTTAGCCGATCCACTATTACCCATATTGAGTCATACCCCTTCTGGGTTCTTGGAAAACCCGACACAAAATCCATTGAAATACTATCCCACTTCCATACAGGAATTTCCAGAGATTGTAACTCTCCCGTTGGCCGTTGATGTTCAATCTTGGCTTTCTGGCAGACGAGACAACTCGACACATACACAACTACATCTCTTTTTAACCCAGACCACCAAAACAGCTTTTTCAGATCTTGGTACATCTTCGTAGTTCCCGGGTGGAAATTCATTCTACTCTTGTGCGACTCATCTAGAATACTCTTTCTCAATTCCGCGTCCTGAGGCACACACACCCTTCCTTTATATCTCAACATCCCAATGGAATCAGATTCAAAATCCGTCTCCTTCCCACGAGTCATTAAGTCGCGCTTGGCTCCCAACTCCAGATCGTCAATTTGTAACTTCCTAATCTGGTCAAACAACTCGTTAGTCACCTTGAGCATTCCCAAAATTGCACTTTGAAAAGATGTGACTCTTTTTTACAAAATCTTTTCGCAAAAGAACCGCAAATGTGACTCTTCTCAGAAGGAATAATGCATTCAATTCTTCTAGCTCTTGAGGTTCAACCGCTGGTTCAAATGATATATTTCCATTGTTTGGTGTTATATCCTCAAAAGAGCATCTATCCAACGTTCACAGATACAACATTCAACTTAGCATATTTAATAGATCTTCAATATTGAACAAAAATGTAACGTTTAGCTTTAAGGATTTAATGTTTCCATGTATTTTGTTTCAATATTAAATATTCAATATTTAATAGATCCTTTGTGATTTACGTTGTTATTCTTATCGATCAATTCCCATTTCAGTTTATTTTGTTTTATGTACAATTTCAATTTTAATATATATAACATTCAATTTCATTTTGTTCAACACTTCAACTTATAACTGTCGTGTTTGAAAAGAATGAAAATATGAATCATCAACAACGAAATAGCAAGTTAATCATTATCAATATTGAACAAAAATGTAACATTTAATTTTAAGGATTTAATGTTTCCATGTAACAAACAATTTCCATTTCAGTTTTCAATATGTATAACATTCAATTTCCATTTCAGTTTATTGTGTTTTATGTATAATTTCAATTTCAATATATATAATTTTCAATTTCATTTTTTTCAACACTTCAACTTCAATATATATAACTTTCAATATTATTTTTTTGAATTATCAGAGCGAATAAAAATGTTGTCCTGTCGAAAATTGGAATTATTTTTTTTAACGAAAAAGAATTAATGCTATAGAAATTAGAAAGTAGTTGTAACTTGTAATTATTTTAAAATCATTTTTTAAGTGAATTAACTTAATTGAATAATCAACAGCAAAAGTATATCACTACGATGTGGAAATGTTCAGATTTATTTAAACTAGTTGTAACAGTTGTAAATTTCGCTGTTAACTGATACATATTTAACAGCAAACATATAAGTCTCACTGTTAATGTCCAAATTACTATAGCGAATTTTATCGCTCCGTTGTGGATGAGAAACTTTAGACAGCGAACGTAAGCGCATCGCTGTTAAAGAGAGTGGTTTGAAAATATCTAGAACGACTCTTTTTTAAATGATTTTGCTTCGTTATATGGGTTTCTCACATAGTGGTTGAAGCATTAAAAATATTGAGTTTCCAACATTAAAGATATCAGTTTCCCATAAATCTTTTAGTCTATATATTGAAACAAAATGAAGAAGGATTTCATTGAATCAAAATGGTCCCTATTTTTCATGGATATCAGTTCACCGGAGATATGGAACTTCAAACTATTTTTCACATGGATCATTTTGTTATGTTTATTTTTCATGGAGGTATTTTTTATTTTGGCTATTTATTTATTTATTTTTCATTTATATTTTGGTTATTGATATCAGTTTATGTTTGTAACAGGGGGAGAACAAATCTCCAATATTGAACAAAAATGCTATTATTCGCATCGATCATAATATCAATCATGCATTGTTCATATCATGCATGACAAGAAAGTGTCAACCTGCCCCAGATCTTCAATATTCAACAAAAATGGGAACGGGTCCTTTGTGCTGCACATTTTTTCTTGTGAGGATTGTGAATCAAAGCAAGTGAAGAATATCATATTTGAGAATAAGTGAATAAAATTGCAGAAGAGCATCTATCCAAATGCTCTAAAATTTGATATTCTTCACTTGCTTTGGTTCACAATCCTCACATGAAAAAACAAATTGTGAGGTTCAATTCTTCTAGCTATTATTCGCATCGATCATAATATCATGCATGTCTTATTTATGTCATGCATGAGAAAAAAGTGTCAGCGTGACCCAGATCTTCAATATAGAACAAAAATGGGAACGAGTCCTTTGTGTTGAACACTTTTTTTCATAAATGTTAATCATAGCATGCTGCCAAGATGAGTCTTTCTTGAAAATAAGTCAAGAAAATCGAGGGAGAGCGTCTATCAAATGCTCTAAAATATGAAAGAGAGAATGCTATGGATTAGATGAACTTCTTGATAATGTCACAAAAGGAATAGAGCATTCAACTCTTCTAGCTCTTGAGGTTCAGCCGCTGGTCCAAATGATATATTTCCTTGGTTTGTTTCCTCAAAAGAGCATCTATCCAACGTTCACAGATACAACATTCAACTTAGCATATTTAATAGATCTTCAATATTGAACAAAATTGTAACATTTAGTATAACTCCATGTAACATTCATTTAACTTTTCAATATATATAACATTCAATTTCCATTTCAGTTTATTATGTTTTATGTATAATTTCAATTTCAATATATATAAGTTTCAAGTTCATTTTGTTCAACACTTCAACTTATAACTGACATGTTTTAGAAAAATGAAAATGTGAATCATCAACAGTGAAATAGTAAGTTTTAAATGAATAATCAACAACGAAAGTATATCATTTAAACGACTTATCAACAACGAAAATAAGTTTTAATAAATAATCAACAACGAAAGTATATCACTTCGCTGTGAAAATAGTCGGATTTATTTAAATAATTGAAAAAAATGAATTTGAATATTAAGTTTAATTAAGGATATGTGTCGTTAAGTCTTTGAGTCTCTTTTTGAAAAAAATTGTAATTAGTTTAATCGTTTAAGTGAAAATTTAACTCAAAATGAATAATCAACAGCTAAAGTATATCACTACGTTGTGGAAATGTTCGGATTTATTTAAATAATTGAAAAAAATTAATTTGATTATTAAGTTTAATTAAGGATATGTGCCTTTTTGAAAAAAATTGTAATTAGTTTAATCGTTTAAGTGAAAATTTAACTCAAAATGAATAATCAACTGCGAAAGTAATATAGAAATTAATTTGAATATTAAGTTTAATTAAGTGATTGGATATGTGCCGTAAGTCTATGAGTCTGTAGTCATGATGGAATTTGTAGATGACACTGTTTATGCAACCTGTTCAACAACATCGTGTTAAATTTGTTGTTAACTTTTACATATTCAACAGCGAAACATATAAGTCTCGCTATTAATGTTTAAACTTCGACAACGAAATTTATCGCTCCACTGTGGATAATAAACTTTAGACAGCGAGTATGACGTTGCACTGTTGTAAATGGAAATTAAAATATAAAAAAAAAGTTGATACCAAACATTTAAGTGATTGGATATGTGCCGTAAGTCAGTCATGATGAAATTTGTAGATGTCTATGTACATATTTAACAGAGAAACATATAAGTCTTGCTGTTAATGTTTAAATTACTACAGCGAATTGTATTGCTGTGCTGTTGTAAATGGAAATTAAAATATAAAAAAAAGTTGATACAGAAACGTTTGGTTACGTACTTCTCAAACTTCTAATACACAGAAAAGGAAACCCTTGAACACTCTCAAACCAAGAAACCCTTCATCAACACTCTCAAACCACAAACAATGTCTTCTCAAAATGAAGTAAACGAAGAAGGAACAATGGTTAACACTTAAACTCCAATAACACAAACTCCAGAACCACAAACTCCACAAACACAAACTCAGGAACGGAAATCACGTGGTATCACTGCCATGAAGAGTGTTGTTCGTGCAAGAAGCAATAATAAAGGTGACAAATTGATTGTTGAATGGAACGCAAGGGGTCAACCATTGAACAATAAAGGTGGAAACACCTTAGTAAGCTACATTGGAGTTGTGGTTCGACAAAATATATCGATAAAGTGGAAACATTGGTCTGATGATAGGCTGAATGCAGCGAAGGATATTATTTGGAAGGATATAACCGTAAGTTTCCATGCAATCTGTATTATTTGTGTTTTATTTGGAAGTATATTATTTTTGTGTTTATCTAACAGTGTATTTGTATTCCATGCAAACTGTTTATGCATGAAAATGTTTATGCAACTTTTAGGCAACTTTTGATGTTGGTGATGTTAGGTATCAGTGATTACAATACACCTAGAAGGGGGGGGTTGAATAGGTGTAGCGGTTAGAATGTCCGCTTTTCGAAAACAACACTTAATGCTGAAAAAACACCTTGATTAATCGATTAACAAAACAGGGTAATCGATTAACACTTTCAACACAGTCCACTTAATCGATTAACAGACTAAAGTAATCGATTAACACACCACACTTAATCGATTAAACCGTGACAGCAAGCAAATGCAAGTACAGTTTCTTGCTCGACAATTTATTGATAATGAAACGATTATACCAGGCTTACAGAATTTTATCAGAGTACAAGAAATACAGTATAGACACAGATTATCAATTGAATCTACTTAACAAATTAATCGATCAAATGCAATAAAGAGAGAGAGATAGAAAAAGTCCTGCAACAAGAATTTTATCCTGGTTCGTTTGCTTGTCCACCGCAAACTACATCCAGGCCTCCCGGCTGATTTGGGAGATTTTTCTTCACTATAATTGAATGAATGTTAATTACATACACACTATCCAATTACAACAATTAGACACTTACAAGATAAAAAGAAACCTATTCTATGGTTTGACTCCCTTCCTACCGACAAAGAAAACCTTTCTTTCGGCGTAGCCCCAGCCAAGAACCTTGTTCTTTACTTATCCCTAAGTCTAACACTCAGTGAAGACACACTCAATCTCTTGGTGATATGACACCTTGAGATTCCCACAATTACAACACTTTTTCAAACAAAGCAATACAGAGTAAACTTAAGCTATAACAAGACTTATATCTAACAAGATAAGGCTTTACTCTAATCACCTAATACAAGCTCATGCAGTATGAAAGATGTATTAGTGAAAAACAGAATGCATAATGTGTAAACATCTAATCACGAATCATGTAAAAATGCAAGAACATGTGACAAGAAAAGATGAGAAATGTATCATGAAAAGCACTCAATCCTAAAGCATAGAATTCTCTCTTTTCTAAGCTCACAAATGCATTTACAACTAGATGCAACAATTAACACGAAAATATGCTCTAACTCTCTAAAAAATTAACATGCAACTTATGAGATCAATTCTGAAAATGCAGTTTATAAAGAATTGAAATAAAAGCCCAGTTAATCGATTAACGACAGCTTTAATCGATTAAGCTTCACAAAAATGTTAGATTAATCGATTGACATTTGTTGTAATCGATTACACTGTGCAAACAGTTAGATTAATCGATTAAGCCAAGTGGTAATCGATTAACAGCACACTTTCATGTGTAAAAACTTCAAATATGTTATGCACTTAAATTCATACATGTTTAATACTTAGATTATGCCTAGAATGCACATGTACATGTATTTATATGATGCATGAACATATTATGAATGACATATCTCAAGATGAAAAAGATTTAAAAGATTTATGCAATTGAGATATGTATTAGGTGACTTAAGCCTTGGACTCAACCTAAACTAATCTAGTCTAAGCAAGATACCAATCGGAAGGCTTAAGCATGTTGATTTGTTGATGATCTTCAAGCTCATGTTATCACAAGTTGTCCTCATCAAAACCAAGTCATATAAGGAGAGCTTTCCAAAGTGTTCCTCTTGACATGCACACTTTCAATCTCCCCCTTTTTGATGATGACAAACTCCACATCAAATGTAAATAGCTTGAAGATTGTGTTGGCAAGGTTGATATGATGCGCAAATATCGGAAGCTGTTATTACGATCAACCTGCACAATCAAAAAACAACAAAACAACCTTTCTCCCCCTTTTGACATTATCAAAAAGATAACCCAGGTCAAAGAAGAGGCAGAGATATGAGTAATGCATAAAACACAGTTAATGAGTTAATATTGGGATATAACAATTAACCTGTTTTACATTAAAGAGGATTAAACAAGTGCGCAAGTTTATACAACAGAAATAGCCAAACAAGTAAAGTGAACGGCATACGAGATGAACCATATCAAGGCAGAAAATCTCATATGATCAAGAACCATACACATAAACATAGTAGGCTATTCGACATAATTATAAAATAGCATAAAGAGTAACAATGTTTAGCAGCCAGATAAACCAGAAAACGTCAATTAACAACATAAAGAGGCACGCAACAGAAATACTAGGATCCATAACAGTATCTAAATCCAAAGAGTGCCAAAAAGAAGAAATAAGCCTAAGGTAAGATATCCTAGGTCTAAAGTCTTCTAAACTAAGGTTGAGGTGGAGGATGAGGATCGTCAGTGTGATCAGCAGAAGTGACAATGTTCTGATCTCCCCTGATAAGCACAGATAGCTTCTGAAATTCTGAACAAAACAAGGCATTCTGAGCTTCAGCGGTAGATTGAATCAGATTCCTCAACTCCCGAAATTGGTTGTCCGAATACGCAGTTTGTCGCTCCTCATACTGTTCCATACCAGCAAAGTATGAGTCTTTTAGTCCTTGGAAGTGAAGATCCATACGGTTGTTAAGCCGTTGCTCCATAGCTTCCAACTGATCGAATCCAAAAGCAGAGTTCTGAGGTGCTGATCCAGAAGGCTCCCCCTGAGCTGTAGCATGCTGATTATCTGTGCCATCCTGATTATCATCATCAGATAAATCCAGACCAAAAGTGGTGTAGTCCTCTTGGTATTGCCAAGTACTACCATACTTGTATATACCCATCTTATGTATGAGGCTTTCACCAACCAGATGATCCTTGTCGGTATATTCAACAATGATAGTATCGGAAACGTCAATGCGCAAATAGTCAACGATGCATGATATGAAGATACTGTAGGGAAGCAGCTTCGACTGAGATAAAGATACACTGTTCATAATTTTCAAGATCTCCTCAGGCCAATTAATCATCACATTATTCTTCACTGCATACATGAAACGTAAATCATTCACAGTAGGCTGTGCATGATTTGTGTTCCCCTGTACTAAGATGTAAGCAATAATGTAGTGTAGCAGCCTGTTCTCAACAGAAAGTGACCCAGCTTTGGTCAGTTGACCCTGAATGTATAAATGAGGGCCTCTTAGAAAAGACTTATAGACTTCAGTAGGATCAAAATTTTCCTTTACCCAGGAACAATCTCCTATACTATATCCAGAAGAAGATAAACCACCGACATTCATGAAAATTTCATCGTTGAGTTCAAACAAATTTCCAGAAATCATTGACCAATATTTTCCATCCTTATATCTAAAATTAGCATAGAATTCCCTAACAAGAGCAGGGTAGACTTGTCCCTTTAATTCCATGAACTGAATAGTTCCCTGAGCTTCCATGTCATGCGGGAAGCTAAAGTTCTGTTCCGCTAACCAAGTTAAGTCAACATACCGTATATATGTAGGTTTCCGACCTTGAAATTTCGCCATACGGGTTTCTTGCAGAATGAGTGAATAGTAGGGGTCACCACGGTCCCGAGCGGAAGGCGAACCGACTTCTCGTCTTCGTACACGAGTGGCTGATGTTTTGACCCTTTTAGGACGACTTTGCTCCATAATGAGGCAGAAACCGAAATGGCAGTGAGAGGTCAAATATGGGTGTAGGCAAACCTAACCTAGGTTATGTTTAGTGGAACCTTGGGGATGTGATATAATGAGGATGAAAAGAGATGATTCCTTGATGGTTTTAAGAGGGTTAGGAATAGGTGTTTCTACTTTTGATGCACTTTGGATTAGTTGTGTTATAGATTTAGGATCTCAAAGCAGAAAAGAGAAAGTGAGAAAGCCAGAAAAAGTGTGAAACCGAGCTACTGTTTACCTTTATAAAACTGGTTTTAATCGATTAACGGGCAGGGTTAATCGATTAATCAGTGTGAAATTTCGAATTTTTTGACAGAACTGATGCCCAGGTAATCGATTAATTGAAAATGTAATCGATTACTTATAGTAGAAATTCGAATTTTCAAGCAACTGATGCCCAGGTAATCGATTAATTGAATATTTAATCGATTACGCATAGTAAAAAAAATTTTCAGGCAGTAAAATGGTTTCAACTTCTTAAGGCTTTGGCATGCAATGTGACAGATTTATTTAAACATTCAGAATCACAAAAAAATAATAATCAAGAGATATACCTTTGCAATAAAACAAATATAGAACAACTAAAGAAGCAAAGACATAGAGAAACTAGATGATAATGTAAACACCTAAACACTTTTAATCAAGATATTGTTCATCAAGAATTCCAAGTTCTCTCCTTAGAACAAAGAAAGTATCCCTGGGAAGGGGCTTGGTGAAAATATCAGCTAATTGTTTAGAAGTTTCAACAAATTCAAGAACGCAGTCACCTTTTTGGACATGATCGCGCAGAAAATGATGTCTAATTTCTATATGCTTAGTTCTAGAATGCAAGACGGGATTCTTGGAAAGGTTTATGGCACTTGTGTTATCGCATTTAATAGGGATCTTTTCAATATTAAGACCATAGTCCTTGATTTGCTGCTTCATCCAGAGGATTTGAGCGCAACACACACCAGCGGCAATGTATTCCGCTTCGGCGGTGGACAAAGCAACACAAGCTTGCTTTTTGCTGTGCCATGCTACTAATGAACTCCCCAACAAGTGACAAGTACCACTAGTGCTTTTCCGATCCAATTTACATCCGGCGAAATCGGAATCGGAATAACCTACCAAGGATAATGAGGCATCCCGAGGATACCATAATCCCATGTTAGTTGTTCCTTTTAAGTATCTCATGATTCTTTTAACAATTGTAAGATGTGATTCTTTAGGAGATGATTGAAATCTAGCACACATGCATACACTGAACATGATATCAGGCCTACTTGCAGTTAAGTAAAGTAAAGACCCAATAATTCCTCGATACTTTGTTACCTCTATAGTTTTTCCTTTTTCGTCCTTATCTAGGTAGCAAGCAGATGCCATAGGAGTGGAAGCTTCCTTACAATTGTTCATCTCAAATTTCTTGAGCAGCTCTTTGCAATATTTTGTCTGATGGATGAAAATACCACTTTCTAGTTGCTTTATCTGAAGTCCTAGAAAGAACGTAAGTTCTCCCATCATAGACATTTCGAACTCCCCCTGCATCATCTCAGAAAAATCCTTACACAAAATATCATTAGTAGATCCAAAAATTATGTCATCTACATAGATTTGCACAAGTAATACAGAGTTTTCTGATTTACGAATAAAAAGCGTTGTGTCAACCAAGCCTCTTTCGAACCCTTTTTCTAAAAGAAAGGTACTAAGTCTATCATACCAAGCTCTAGGAGCTTGTTTGAGACCATAGAGTGCCTTTTTAAGTTTATAAACATGGTTCGGATATTTAAAATTTTCAAAACCAGGCGGTTGGTTAACATAAACTTCTTCTTGAATATAGCCATTCAAGAAGGCGCTTTTTACGTCCATCTGAAATAATTTGAAGTTCATAATTGATGCAAAGGAAAGTAGCATCCTGATGGCCTCTAATCTGGCTACAGGGGCATAGGTTTCGTCATAATCGATACCTTCCTCCTGGTTGTAGCCTTCGGCCACCAAGCGTGCTTTATTTCGAATGATCAAGCCTGATTCATCAAGCTTGTTTCTGAAGACCCATCGAGTACCAATCACAGGATGATCTTTAGGTTTAGGGACCAAGTCCCAAACATTATTACGTTCGAACTGGTTTAGCTCTTCTTGCATAGCTATACCCCAGTGCACATCCTCAATGGCCTCATTAATGGTCTTAGGCTCAATTTGAGATACAAAAGCTACGAAATTACAGAAGTTTCGTAAGGAACTACGGGTTACCACTCCCGTAGATATGTCACCTATTACTTTGTCGATCGGGTGAGCTTTCTTGGTTTTCCACACAACTGGCATATCTGAATGCTCCTGAGATTTGTTTTGACGTTCTTCATCGGTTGCTTCTACATTATCCATGTTCTTTGAGTATGCTTCTTCCAAAGCACCTGCAACATCATCAGAAACAACCTTTCTCTTCTCTTTTGGAGAAGATTCATCAAACTGTACATGGATAGACTCTTCAACTTGCATAGAATACTTATTAAAAATTCTGAACGCTTTGCTATGAATCGAGTATCCCAAAAATATTCCCTCATCGGCTTTTGAATCAAATTTTCCTAAAGCCCGCTTTCCATTATTTAATATAAAACATTTGCAACCGAAAGCGTGAAGATGGGATATGTTTGGTTTACGGCCTTTTAATAGTTCATAAGGAGTTTTATTCAAGTTAGGCCTTAACAATACTCGATTTATAACATAGCATGCAGTATGAACTGCATCTGCCCAGAAATATTTAGGGGTATTACTTTCATTAAGCATGGTTCTCGCTAATTCTTCTAACACACGATTTTTCCTTTCAACAACTCCATTTTGTTGTGGAGTGCGAGGAGCAGAGAACTGATGCATAATGCCATGCTTATCACAGAATTTGTCGAACTGAAAGTTCTCAAATTCTCCCCCGTGATCACTTCGTATATATACTATTTTCAGGTTAAGTTGGTTTTGGATTTGCTTGGCAAGATTTTTAAAAGAGTTGAAAGCGTCGCTTTTAGCAGATAAAAATAATGTCCATGTAAAACGAGAGAAATCATCAACAATAACTAAAGCATAGTAGCTACCACCAAAACTCATGATTTGTGATGGTCCAAACAAGTCCATATGGAGTAACTCCAAAGGTCTTGAAGTGGATATCACATTTTTGTTTTTAAAAGAATTTTTGGTTTGTTTACACTTTTGACAAGTGTCACAAATCTCTTTAGTTTTGAAATTTAGTTTTGGTAGCCCTTCAACTAGTTGGTTTGATGACAATTTATCTAGATTTTTTATATGGATGTGTGCAACGCGTCTGTGCCAGAGCCAGATGTCATCTTCTTTAGAAATGAAACATTTTGAAAATAATGTGGTGACATCATCCAAGTTAACCATGTAAATATTATTTATACGATGACCAACAAATTTAACATTATTAGATAAAATGTCACGAATGATGCAACAGTCAGAATCAAAAGATACTCGATTACCTTTGTCACAGAGTTGACTTATACTTAGAAGATTATGTTCTAGTCCTTCAACATACAGAACATTTTCAATTTGAGTATGAGATGAGTTACCAACTGTTCCGGTACCAAGTATCTTTCCCTTATTGTTGTCTCCGTACGTGACGTATCCTTTTCCTTTAAGTGATAGATCCAGGAAATTTGATCTGTCACCTGTCATATGTCTCGAACATCCACTGTCTAAGTACCATTTTTGTCCTTGTGTTCGAAGACATACCTGCAAAATAGATCACCTGCTTTTCTCAGGTACCCAAATTATGTTGGGTCCTTTTCTGTTAGTGATTAGGGAATTATCTCCCTTCTTTATCCATACATAAGCCCCGCTAGGTATACCATATTTTCTAATGTAACAAGAGTAAGAAGTATGACCATACGTATTACAATAAAAGCAAGTAGGAGAGCGCCTACGATTTTTATCCTTAGTATTAACTACAGGTTTTCTATATGGTCTCTTGTTTTTAGCAGAGTGAGTATAACCTAGACCAGTACGATCACCAACATTTCTTGTTTGACTGAGCAGAGTGTCTAATTGCTGTTTACTGTTTGTGAGACGTTCGAGTTTTTCTTTTAGTTTAAGATTGTCTTCTTGCAAAATCTCGCAAGTCTCACATACAGGCTTTTGACATAAATTATCAGCAGAGCAGTCACATGTGTTACAAGAATAGATGAGATCTAAAGTTTCATTTTCTAATTTTAATTCATCTAATTCTTTTTGTAATTGGCTTAGTTTCTTTTCATTTCTAAGGATTTCCCTTTTCTTATCAACATTTACTCTAGCCAATTTCTTTAATTCCTCATGTAACTCAACATAAGCATTATATAAAACTTCATAAGAGGGTAAGTCATCCGAAGTGGATGAGGTGTCGGAATATACCTCATCATTATCCTCGTGTGAGTCTGAGTTGCCATTGTTGTCAGATCTGACCATCAGACACAACTTCGCTGACTCCTCCTCACTAGAAGTGCTTGATGTTGTTTCCTCCTCAGGTACATCCCATACAATGTAAGCTTTCTTGGATTTGAATTCCCTAGGAGTGCTCTTCTCTGAATCAACCTTTTTCAGATAGGTAGGACATTGAAATCTCATATGTCCGGCTTTTCCACACTCATGGCAAGTAAAGCGATCTTTGTTGTTCTTGCCTTTGTTGGTTGACTCTTTCGCTTCTTTCTTCTGAAACTTCTTGAATCCTCCTTTTCTTTTGATGAATTTGCTAAATTTGCGAACAAGGAGATTCATAGTTTCATCATCTAGATCGGAGTCAGATTCATCATCATCTTTATCTTCTTTTGATTTGGAGGTCGTGGCCTTTAATGTGATGTTTTTCTTTTTCCGATCTGAATCTTCGTGCATAGTCAAGCGCCCCAATTCCATTTCGTGCTCTTGAAGTTTTCCAAATAAAGTAGCTAGAGGCATAGAGTCCAAATCTTTGGATTCAACAATTGCAGTTACTTTTGGTTGCCATTTCCTGTCAAGACAACGTAAAACTTTATTAGTTAGTTCACCTCTGGCAAAAGATTTATCTAGAGCAACTAAATGATTAACAATATGAGTAAATCGCTTTTGCATATCACAGATTGATTCACTAGGTAACATGCGAAATAGCTCATACTCATGGGTAAGCGCATTTAATCTAGCGCGCTTGACTTCGCTAGTGCCTTCATGAGTCACTTGTAAAGTGTCCCACATTTCTTTTGCATTTTGGCACTGCGATACTCTAAAGAACTCATCATAGGATAGGGCCGATGTGATGATATTTTTGGCGCGTAGATTATGCTGCACCTTTTTGCGCTCATCATCGGTCCATAGACTTTTAGGCTTGTCTTTAGGTTCATTGTCCACAAGATGTTGTGGAACGAAAGGGCCGTTGACTACGGATTCCCAAATATCCGAGTCTATGGCTTCAATAAAAATTTGCATGCGGACTTTCCAGTAGGCATACCCTTCACCACTGAATATAGGTGGTCGATTAATGGATGAACCATCACCACCAAATGGGTTTGACGAACCCATTCGTTTTTCCCTAAGGATCACGAATACGCGGTTGAGCTAGCACTTCGCACTAGCTCTGATACCACTTGTTAGGTATCAGTGATTACAATACACCTAGAAGGGGGGGTTGAATAGGTGTAGCGGTTAGAATGTCCGCTTTTCGAAAACAACACTTAATGCTGAAAAAACACCTTGATTAATCGATTAACAAAACAGGGTAATCGATTAACACTTTCAACACAGTCCACTTAATCGATTAACAGACTAAAGTAATCGATTAACACACCACACTTAATCGATTAAACCGTGACAGCAAGCAAATGCAAGTACAGTTTCTTGCTCGACAATTTATTGATAATGAAACGATTATACCAGGCTTACAGAATTTTATCAGAGTACAAGAAATACAGTATAGACACAGATTATCAATTGAATCTACTTAACAAATTAATCGATCAAATGCAATAAAGAGAGAGAGATAGAAAAAGTCCTGCAACAAGAATTTTATCCTGGTTCGTTTGCTTGTCCACCGCAAACTACATCCAGGCCTCCCGGCTGATTTGGGAGATTTTTCTTCACTATAATTGAATGAATGTTAATTACATACACACTATCCAATTACAACAATTAGACACTTACAAGATAAAAAGAAACCTATTCTATGGTTTGACTCCCTTCCTACCGACAAAGAAAACCTTTCTTTCGGCGTAGCCCCAGCCAAGAACCTTGTTCTTTACTTATCCCTAAGTCTAACACTCAGTGAAGACACACTCAATCTCTTGGTGATATGACACCTTGAGATTCCCACAATTACAACACTTTTTCAAACAAAGCAATACAGAGTAAACTTAAGCTATAACAAGACTTATATCTAACAAGATAAGGCTTTACTCTAATCACCTAATACAAGCTCATGCAGTATGAAAGATGTATTAGTGAAAAACAGAATGCATAATGTGTAAACATCTAATCACGAATCATGTAAAAATGCAAGAACATGTGACAAGAAAAGATGAGAAATGTATCATGAAAAGCACTCAATCCTAAAGCATAGAATTCTCTCTTTTCTAAGCTCACAAATGCATTTACAACTAGATGCAACAATTAACACGAAAATATGCTCTAACTCTCTAAAAAATTAACATGCAACTTATGAGATCAATTCTGAAAATGCAGTTTATAAAGAATTGAAATAAAAGCCCAGTTAATCGATTAACGACAGCTTTAATCGATTAAGCTTCACAAAAATGTTAGATTAATCGATTGACATTTGTTGTAATCGATTACACTGTGCAAACAGTTAGATTAATCGATTAAGCCAAGTGGTAATCGATTAATAGCACACTTTCATGTGTAAAAACTTCAAATATGTTATGCACTTAAATTCATACATGTTTAATACTTAGATTATGCCTAGAATGCACATGTACATGTATTTATATGATGCATGAACATATTATGAATGACATATCTCAAGATGAAAAAGATTTAAAAGATTTATGCAATTGAGATATGTATTAGGTGACTTAAGCCTTGGACTCAACCTAAACTAATCTAGTCTAAGCAAGATACCAATCGGAAGGCTTAAGCATGTTGATTTGTTGATGATCTTCAAGCTCATGTTATCACAAGTTGTCCTCATCAAAACCAAGTCATATAAGGAGAGCTTTCCAAAGTGTTCCTCTTGACATGCACACTTTCAGGTGAGGAACACAAAGATTACATAATGAAGAGTGTTGGCAAGGCTCTCCGAGAATTTAGACAAAATTGTGAGAAATGTCTTAGAGATGCTGAAGGCAATGTCAACTTCAAGCCTCCAGCCAAATATGCAAATCTCATTGAGGAGGAGGATTGGATATAATTTGTCACTTATCGCACACAAGATGAAAAATTCTTGGTAATATATAATGTTAATGTTGACTTTGAATTCTTATGTGTAATATATAATGTTAATGTTGTTTGTTTTTGTAGAAAATAATTGAACAAAGCCGTAAGAGAGCATCTAACCCAATTTATCCATATAGAGAGCTTCTTGAATGGGCTATAGAGGAGTTGAAGAAAAAATTGTAAGTATTGTTAATTCGTATGTAATTTAGTACATTAACTATTAATTGATTAGGTTTTGTATTCATATTTAATTGCATTATTATTGGTTATGTATTTGCAGCTCGAACAAAGCGAGACACCTTCGCCTTCGAGTGTCGCCGTAGACCTCGATGTTCTGTGGGTGGATGCTCGTAAGAACAAGCAAGGTGTTATTGATAATGAAAAAGTTCAAGAAGTAGTGAACTGTGTTGTAAGTGCTTATCATTTTTTTAAACCGTATTGATTTCCATACTTTCTTTATCAATGTGGTTATTTATGTGTTTTCTTGATGTCTCAGGTTACCCTAAAAGAAAGGGAAACTTTCCGGACCGCGGATAGTCAGGTTATACTTGAAAAAGCATTAGGGCTGCCTTAGTACCCTGGCCGTATCTGCGATGCTGGATTTGGGGCTAGCAAACAGTTCCTGCCACAGTCTGCAAAGCGTCTATCAAAAGCAAATGCAGCTGTCTTGCAGGACAAACATGATTTACTCGCTGAGCGATTCCAAGCAATGGAAAAGCGGATGGAAGCTGGTAAATTTGTTGAGGGGCCTGAAGCTTCTACTATCGTGAAAGAAAGTTTCAAGCATCCACGAAACCATATTCCCATTCCAGAGGTAATTTAATAAACTAATTTGTTTTAACTATCATTTGTTTTCACTAGTGCTAATCTAATTCATTATATGTTTTTACTATCATCTAGGGAATACTCAATAATTGCAAACTCTTTTTGGATACACCATGTATCCGAGTAGTGGCAATTGGCACGGTGTACAACACACAACATGCAATCATACATCATGCACAAATCCCCTCAAATCATTTGAAGGTCTCAATTGATATTTCAATTGAAGATGATGCATTGCTGCTAACTCCTGTTGATGAGGATATCATAACAGTTGGATTGGCTTTAGCCACTTTTGTGGCTTGGCCAGAACATCTTATAGATGTAGTTCCTATTATAGTATGGTTTTCACCTTATATATGCTCATTCATTAATTTACATATTTTGATGTAGTTCCTATTGAATATTTCAGGGAAAGGTGTCTTCTGATGACCATAGTGCAACATCTTTTCCCATAATAGATGAACCTGCATCTAAAACGGCCAAAGTGGTGAAGTCTAAGCCACAGTCCTCTAAATCAAATCTAGAATCGTTAGGGGAGGTGCCCCCCGGAAAGCAAGTACTCTGATTAACACGATTAACATTTCATTTCCTGAACCCATCTATGGGTTTCCTACCGAAGAATTCATCGCTCCAACTGACGTGAAGGATGTACATAGTCGTGATTGGATTGGTGCATCCGTTTTATCTGTGTACATAAGGTAAACTTCTCATTTTCGCATTTAATCATTAATTGGTGTATTATAATTAACTAATGTTTGTGTTATATGTTAGGTACTTGTATGACAACTTTGTACCCAAATGTAAAAAGAAAGTGATGTTCATATCCCCACAAGCTAAAATTTTGGGTGCGGGTATGGTACCCAATGACACATGGAAGAAACATCAGTCATAAGAGGTTGCTAAGATTCTTGATGAAAATAAAGAGATTGCTGACTTATTCTTTGCACCTCTTAACATCGGGTAAACAACATTTTTTAATTGTTTTTAACAATGTTTTTCCTTAACATTTTATTAACCGTATGCATATATATTTTTAGGCAACATTGGATTTTGGTTGTCATTAATCGGGCCAGCCATCAATTGTTCTATTTTGATTCACTACAAAATGGCTATCCGAACAAGTACCTTGTTGTGATAGATATTTTTAATACGTAAGTAGACAACTCATTTAAATTTACAGAATTTTGTTACACTTTCATTATCAGTTCATTTAAACATTATTTTCTATATTGTTTAGGGCATTGAATACATATAGAGCCCTAAACCCTAAACGTCAAAAACCCGCCAAGTGGATTCATGTTAAGGTATTGTTACTACCTTATTATCAAACAATTATTTTCTATATTGTTTATCAAACAATTATTTCATTAACACTTATATTTACCTGATTTTATCACCAAAACAATAACACAGATTGTGGCTTTTATGTCATTAACTTCATGATGGAGGTTATTAAAAAAGGCAAAGCTGAAGTCAAGTTTGATGCAAAAACATATACAATTGACCAAATAGATGTGAATAGGTAAATTTGGTCAAAATTTGTTTATTATTTTAGAACAGAGTCAACAAACAAATAGATGTGAATAGTTGTGCATTTTATTTATTTTGTTCAATGCATTTTGTGTTTTGATAATTTGTTGTTCTAATTTCGTTGTATAATTAATAACTTCCACAACATAGTCATATACTTTTTGTTTATATTGTTCAATGCATTTTGTTTATTTAGTTCAATGCATTTTGTGTTTTGATAATTTGCTGTTCTAATTTCGTTGTATAATTAATAACTTTCACAGCGTAGTCATATACTTTCGTTGTGGAATGGATAATTACCATAGCGCTGTGTTTACGTTGTGTTGTCATACGTAAACAATTAGGCAGCGCTACTAAGACTGTCGTCATACGTAAAACATAAGACAACGCAATATTTAGTAGTGTTGTGGTATACAAACTTTACGACGGCGCAACTTTACAGTGTGCTGTCATACCTAAAATATAAGACAACGCGATATTTAACAGTACAACAGCGCAACGACATAGTGTTGTTGTATATAAAATTTATCACAGCGCGACATATATCGTGTAAGGACCCAAATTCTACCCTTGAAATTTTTTCCTTGTTTTAGTCCAATTATTCTTACATTCTCCACTACATCTTAACTAATCAATATTCATTACTTAAAACTCAGTTATCATATCATACTACGACACTTCTTTATAAGACAGAAAATCATAATTCATATATTTCCTTCCCGATAATTACCGCATATGACTAGCTATGGGATTCCAAAATACCCATAGCTATGAATATCTAGCATTACAAAAATGTAGAAAATTAATCAGTTAGGATTACAATCATCCAAGTAGCAATTTACATCAAACAAAAAGCAAAATAAGGATTCCATGTTCTAAGCTCCTAATGCCTCGAACTGAGCATCCTCAACTATCCCATTTACCTTCAATCGGATTATCAACAGCAAATACACGCAACAAACTAAGGAGTAAGTCATAAATTCAATAAATATCATTAAGCGATAATCCACACTTTAAAAGGTTTAAATAAACGACTTGGCGTTCAAAGATAAAATCAACATATCATATTGCTCGTCTCGTACCACCTCATCCATCATATTTGGTCTATACGTTCATCCCTACCATACCTTGTCACCTCACTCATCAATACCACCTCATATCGTTACCTTCCACATATACATTTACCTTTTCATTACCACATGGGGCAAGACATACAATCCAATACCACATAGGGCAAGTCATACACAATACCACATATGGCAAGTCATTCTCTTTACCACAAAGGGCAAGTCATACATAATACCACATAGGGCAAGTCATTCACAATACCACATAGGGCAAGTCATTCACAATACCACATAGGGCAAGTAATTCACAATACCACTTCGGGTAGGAAATTTCCCTTAATGATCCACTACCACTTCGGGTAGGCAATTTCCCTTAATGATCCACTACCACTTCGGGTAGGCAATTTCCCTTAATGATCCACTACCACTTCGGGTAGGCAATTTCCCTTAATGATCCACTACCACTTCGGGTAGGTAATTTTCCTCAATAGAACAAGGTTATTAAACCATTTTGAAATTCATTTTTTTTTTCTTTGCTGCATAACTTGAGCCAAAGTCGCTACACCATTTAAGGTTAACTAAAAACGAGTTTTATTTTCATTGATTTCACCATAAATCGTTTTCCCGCAAATCTAAGCCCACTTTAGTATAAACACACCCATATATGTTTATACTAAATGCGTAATTCACAACTTCATCCTTACATAACCAGAAAATACACACATTTTCCATTTCCGTAAATCTACGCTCACTTTAGTATAAACACACCCATATATGTTTATACTAAATGCGTAATTCACAATTCAATCATTCATTTTCAATTATCTGAATCTTAGTGATAAAAGAAATTCCACACCAAGAAATCCAACCGGAATCCCCAACAAACTCTCCATAAACAATTTCAACAAGATTCTCACAACCAAAAACTTTTAGCAAGAATTTCACCAGAGAATCCCCAACAAGGGTCTCACACAATAAATTCAACCAAAGTTTTACAACAAGGAGTTTTCAACAAACACTTCATCAATAACTCACAACAAGACATCCAATGATAAATTCACCACCAAACACTTATCATCATCTTTCAAATCAGCAGTTACCACAGTCAACAACAATGCACATAAGTCAAGTAGTTAACTCACACAAATTTCACAAAGAAGCATGTAAGGTCATACCCTAGGGCGCAGAGTTGACATATGCTCTAATACCATATTGTAAGGACCCGATTTTCATAACTCGAAAATTCTCTTTTAAAATCCTTATTCGTGAAAGTGAAGTGATTACTTTTGAAAGACATTACTCGAACAGTTTGGAAACTTGAGAGAATACGTTTATAAATTTGCAAGGCGGAAATAATCCAAACACCCTTCATTTCAAAAGCATGTCATTACACTTCCGTTCAAATACATCATTTATATAATTACACTTTCTCAAAATTACCTTGAATACAAACATTAGATCCACTTCAATATACACTTACAAGAAAGTTGTTTATACATGAATTCACTTTAACATGTTCTTCATATTACAAATATTTATCATATAACATATCAATTACATATTATCCGCTACTCTATCATATACTCTTCTCCGCAAGCGTCCAATGCGCTACCTCCACAACCTGAACCCAAATATACAACACATACAAGGAAAGACAGAGGGAGTAAGAACCAACTACGGCGACCGTAGCGTGGATTTACATGGAGTAATGACATTAAAGTATTAAAACCACACACATCTAACATCATCATGATATGTATATATCAATCAACACATATTATCCATATTCACCCTATAGTACACATATATCCCATACTATATGTGTTCTATAGTGTGCATACTTATTCATCGCATTTTATCCATATTCACCCTATAGTACACATACATCCCATACTATATGTGTTCTATAGTGTGTATACTTATTCATCGCATTTTATCCCTATTCACCCTATAGTACACATAAATCCCATACTATATGTGTTCTATAGTGTGCATATTTATTTATCGCGTATTATCCATATTCATCCTATAGGATATACATCCCATAATATATATCCTATGGCATGCATATGATTTTCATTTCAAGTATACACTTTTCACATCCTTCACATTCCATAATAATTTACCCTTGATCTCATTCAACAATTCTGCACCATACAATTAATCACCATACCCCATCGGGCAGGTCGAGTAATCCCCATACCACCTCGGGCAAGTCGAGTTTCCACATTACACTCACATCCATGCCATACACAGTCAACACAAGGCATCTCATTATTTTATCACCATAAATAACATACAACACCTTCATTGTCACAAACATACCTTTATCCATTTTAACACATTCACAGCTCATCACACATTCATTGTTACAACACACTTATACATGTTTATAACAATCAACCACTCACAACAAACTCATTTTGATAAACATACTCATATCCATTTTGACACATTCACAACTCATCACACATTCATTGGTACAATCTACCCATACATGTTTATAACAATCAACCACTTACAACATACTCATTTATGCTTATGACCATAAATATCTCACACACCATCATTATCACACAACATAACCATTATCATAAACAAACCACGCATAACATATTCTTCATCATATACACATTAACGTTAGAACCATCTTTAATAACGGTGTATTACCATAAATGAGCATATAGCATTTTACTTAAATAAACGGTTTTCCCCACACATATATCTCCACTTTTATGGCTAATACATCCTCATGTAAAATATAGACTCTCACATGGACCACAAACTCCCAAGAGAGTTTCTATCCGTTAATATGCTCTGATTCTTGAGGGAAATCGGAGATGATGACTCTAATGAAATACTCTAAGACCACAATGGTCTTCTCCCTCACCTTAGGTTGCATAAGCTCCGTTGCTCCGCAAAAGAGCTACATCTCCTCCAACCTCCATTGTTTCTTTTTCACCTCCAAGCTTTTCCAAATGTGTCACCATGAAGCAAGAGGAAGGTTTTGATGAGTTTTGAGGCTTAGTGGAGGTAAAAATGGTCCATTTGGGTGGAGCCACCGTTGGGAGAGAAATGGGGAGAAAGAAAATGAAGATTAGGGTTTCTAGGTCCCCTTTTATTCACTTTTATAGTCACAGCGATAAGTGTAATCGATTACAAGTATAATGTAATCGATTACACAGTGTAAATTACAGAGAGATCGTCGCGATGTAATCGATTACCAACATGGTGTAATCGATTACATTAATACGATGTAATCGATTACCAGAAGTGTGTAATCGATTACCCAATGTAAATTACAGAGGCATTGTCGTGATGTAATCGATTACCAACATGGTGTAATCGATTACATTGTGTCAGATGTACATATCTGATTCTTTTCATCATGTAATCGATTACCAGGACTGTGTAATCGATTATATTACCCAAAATTGCCAAGTATAGCCCAGGATTTCACCCTCCCAGGTGAACCTTTCTCACTCAAGCGAGTACCTCTCGCTCAGGTGAGGATACGAGGACTGATACTATAATTTTAAAGACTTAAAATTTGGGGTGTTACAATTTCAACATTAGAAAGTAAACTCATCTTCTACCTCTAACATTTTACCCATTTTCCATCTTAACCCCATTTTCACGTTAGGGTTTAGGGGTTTTCTTGAACCAACCCACAAACTCTTTCCATTTTCCAAATACTAACTCTAAACCAAGAGTTTACAATAGAAAAACCACAGAAAACGAACCATAACTCAAAGGGGTGAGTTTCCATGCTTTCTCATACTTTGAGAAGAGATCCAAGATAGCAAAAATGGGTTTCAAAGATAGTAAGAGAATTGAAATAGAGAGTTTTACCTCTTCTCAAGCTCTTGGACAAGAATCAAAGCTCCTAGACCTTGGGAATGCTCTCTTCTCTCACCTCTATTCAATTCTTAACCTAAAAATGTATTTGGGGTTTCTCATATTTAATGCTCTCGTCGGGCTCTCCCTTAAGCGAGCTTATTCTCGCTCAAGCGAGAAAACCCCGCCCATTTTAAAAACTCATATCAGACCCTCTCGCCCAGGCGAGGGGAACTCTCGCCCAGGCGAGACATCTCTCGCTCAGGCGAGACCACTCTCACTCAACCGAGCCAACTCTCGCTCAGACAAGAATCTTCCAGTATAGCCCAGGATTTCACCCTCCCAGGTGAGCCTTTCTCGCCCAGGCGAGAATCCCTCGCTCAAGCGAGAATCCCAGGACTACTACTATAATTTTAAAGACTTAAAATTTAGGGTGTTACAATCCTCCCCTCTTATAAGAATTTTCGTCCCCGAAAATTAAACATACCTCGATTCAAACAAATGAGGGTAATCCTCCCTCATCTCCCGCTCCACTTCCCAAGTAGCGTCTCCTTCGTCCACTTGGCTCCACAACACCTTCACCAAGTTAATCTCCTTGCCTCTCAATCTTTTGACACTGGTATCCATGATTCTCACGGGTAACGTCGCAAAAGTCAAATTATCCTTCAACTCTATCTGATCAGACTCAACCACATGAGATGGATCCCCAACATATTTCCTCAATTGAGACACATGAAACACATTGTGGAGATTCGACAACAGCGGAGGTAACGCAATTCGATATGCTATCGGCCCAACCCTTTTCAATACTTGATACGGCCCAATAAATCTCGAAGTCAGCTTGCGAGACTTCAACATTCTACCAATTCCGGTAGTCGGGACTACTCTCATGAAAACATGATCTCCCTCATTAAACTCAAGAGGTTTCCGCCTCTTATCGTAATAGATTTTCTACCGACTCTGGGCGATCCTCATATTCAACCGAATTTTCTTGATCTTTTCCGTCGTCTCTTAGACTAGCTCGTGCCCCAAAATCAAGTTCTCCCCAGTTTCAAACCAACTCACCGGAGTTCGACACTTCCTCCCATACAACGCCTCATAAGGTGCCATTCCAATACTCGAATGGAAGCTATTGTTGTAGGTAAATTCAATCAGAGGCAACATGCCATCCCAACTACCTGGTTGTTCCAAGACACAAGCCCTCAAGAGATCCTCCAATGATTGTATTGTCCTTTCCAATTGACCGTCCGTTTGTGGATGATAAGCTGAACTCAACTTCAACTTAGTTCCCAATGCGGACTGCAAACTAGTCCAAAAGTTAGAAGTAAAACGAGGATCCCTATCTGATATAATGCTCGACGGTATCCCATGTAAACGAACTATTTCTCGAATATACAATTCCGCCAATCGTTCCAAAGAGTACTTCATATTCATAGGCAAAAAGTGTGCAGATTTAGTTAACCGATCTACTATTACCCATATCGAATCATAACCTTTCCGCGTCCTTGGAAAACCCGATACAAAATCCATGGAGATGCTATCCCACTTCCAAACAGGAATTTCTAGGGATTGCAGTTCTCCCGCTGGCCGCTGATGTTCAATCTTGGCTTTCTAACAGACAAGACAACTCGAGATATACAAAGCCACATCCTTTTTCAACCCAGACCACCAAAAGAGCTTTTTCAACGCTTGGTACATCTTTGTAGTCCCTGGGTGAAAACTCATTTTACTCTTGTGTGACTCCTCTAAAATACTCTTTCGCAATTCCACATCACGAGGCACACACACTCTCCCTTTGTAACGCAACAGTCCACTAGGGTCCAATGCGAAATCAGTTTCCTTACCACTTAGCATCAAATCTCGTTTAGCCATTAACTCACTATCCTCCGCTTGCATTACCCGGATTTGATTGAACAGTTCATTTGTGACTTTAAGCATTCCTAGTATCATACTTTGAGGCTTTATCTAAACTTCCAAGTTCATATCCCTGAACTCTTCAATTAGTTTCCCTTCTCTAACCATCAAAGCCGACATGTGCACAAACTTCCGACTAAGGGCATCGGCCACCACATTGGCCTTTCCCGAATGGTACTACAACCCAAAATCATAATCCTTAAGGAACTCCATCCACCTTCGTTGTCTCATATTCAATTCCTTTTGATCAAATAGGTACTTCAAACTCTTGTGGTCGCTTTATACCTCAAATCTCACACCATAAAGATGATGTCTCCAGATTTTTAAGGCAAAGACCACTGCTACTAATTCCAAGTCATGGTAAGGGTAGTTTTGTTCATGTGTCCTCAACTGTCGAGAAGCATAAGCAACAATCTTCCCTTCTTGCATCAACACACAACCCAAACCTTGCTTGGATGCATCACAATATACACTGAAGTCCCGATCAGTACAAGGAAGAACCAACACTGGCGCTGTAGTCAACCTTCATTTCAACTCTTGATACTAGGGCAGTAATGAAACTACATGTTAGAATTGAGTAAACAACCAAAACTCTGTATCAATGACATTCTAAAATCATAGAAAACATGTTCAAAAAGTTTCAAGGATAAATTCAAAGCCTAACTAATTTAAAAATGTAAAAAATATTCACTATAAAACTTGAAAAATAAAAAAGAAATAGTAAAAAAAGTTTTTGTGGAATTTCAGGGTAGACATTTCTGATGTAGTGAGAAAATTTGGATACAATGAATTTTTCTACCCAAATGCATATATTATATGTCTAATTCTGATTAGTGGTTCAAAAGTTATGTCAAATATAATATTTCACCAAAACATTATTCACTAGTTATATGTATCTCACAACCAGTTGTAGAGAAAGTGATTATGCCAAAGTAATATGTGATGAAAAAAGTGTGAAAACAAAATTTAATGAAAAAATTTCAATCATAGGATCAAGCGTTGTTCTTATGTTGCCTTTAACAACGCTCATTTAAGTAAGTGTCATTGAATATATTCAAATCAATAGCACTTGCTTAGAATAGCGTTGTTGAATGTCATTTTAAACAGCACTCATTTAAGCGATGTTAAATGTGTGACTTTTAACTGCGCTCATTATAATAAGCGTTGTTGATATGTCATCTTTAATTAAAAACACTCATTTAAGCAAGCGATGTCGAATATATTCAAGTCTACAGCGTATGCTTGAAAGAACATTGTTGAATGTCACCTTTAACAACACTCATTCAAGCGAACATCACTCATTGTAACGAGCGCTGTTGATATGTTGTAAGGACCCAAATTCTACCTTCAAAATTTTTCATTTATTTTAACCATTTCATGCATACATTCATCGTCTTACTTTAATCCCTCATTAATCATTTCGTAAAACCACCTTTTTAACCTGTTATGTTTGAAAGTGTGCATGTCAAGAGGAACACTTTGGAAAGCTCTCCTTATATGACTTGGTTTTGATGAGGACAACTTGTGCTAACATGAGCTTGAAGATCATCAACAAATCAACATGCTTAAGCCTTCCGATTGGTATCTTGCTTAGACTAGATTAGTTTAGGTTGAGTCCAAGGCTTAAGTCACCTAATACATATCTCAATTGCATAAATCTTTTAAATCTTTTTCATCATGAGATATGTCATTCATAATATGTTCATGCATCATATAAATACATGTACATGTGCATTCTAGGCATAATCTAAGTATTAAACATGTATGAATTTAAGTGCATAACATATTTGAAGTTATTTACACATTAAAGAGTGCTGTTAATCGATTACCACTTGGCTTAATCGATTAATCTAACTGTTTGCACAGTGTAATCGATTACAACAAATGTCAATCGATTAATCTAACATTTTTGTGAAGCTTAATCGATTAAAGCTGTCGTTAATCGATTAACTGGGCTTTTATTTCAATTCTTTATAAACTGCATTTTCAGAATTGATCTCATAAGTTGCAAGTTAAATTTTTAGAGAGTTAGAGCATTTTTTCGTGTTAATTGTTGCATCTAGTTGTAAATGCATTTGTGAGCTTAGAAAAGAGAGAATTCTATGCTTTAGGATTGAGTGCTTTTCATGATACATTTCTCATCTTTTCTTGTCACATGTTCTTGCATTTTTACATGATTCTTGATTAGATGTTTACACATTATGCATTCTGTTTTTCACTAATACATTTTTCATACTGCATGAGCTTGTATTAGGTGATTAGAGTAAAGCCTTATCTTGTTAGATATAAGTCTTGTCATAGCTTAAGTTTACTCTGTATTGCTTTGTTTGAAAAAGTGTTGTAATTGTGGGAATCTCAAGGTGTCATATCACTAAGAGATTGAGTGTGTCTTCACTGAGTGTTAGACTTAGGGATAAGTAAAGAACAAGGTTCTTGGCTGGGGCTACCCCGAAAGAAAGGTTTTCTTTGTCGGTAGGAAGGGAGTCAAACCATAGAATAGGTTTCTTTTTATCTTGTAAGTGTCTAATTGTTGTAATTGGATAGTGTGTATGTAATTAACATTCATTCAATTATAGTGAAGAAAAATCTCCCAAATCAGCCGGGAGGCCTGGATGTAGTTTGCGGTGGACAAGCAAACGAACCAGGATAAAATTCTTGTTGCAGGACTTTTTCTCTCTCTCTCTCTCTCTTTATTGCATTTGATCGATTAATTTGTTTAGTAGATTTAATTGATAATCTGTGTCTATACTGTATTACTTGTACTCTGATAAAATTCTGTAAGCCTGGTATAATCGTTTCATTATCAATTAATTGTCGAGCAAGAAACTGTACTTGCATTTGCTTACTGTCACGGTTTAATCGATTAAGTGTGGTGTGTTAATCTATTACTTCAGTCTGTTAATCGATTAAGTGGACTGTGTTGAAAGTGTTAATCGATTACCCTGTTTTGTTAATCGATTAATCAAGGTGTTTTTCAGCATTAAGTGTTGTTTTCGAAAAGCGGACATTCTAACCGCTACACCTATTCAACCCCCCCTTCTAGGTGTATTGTAATCACTGATACCTAACAAGTGGTATCAGAGCTAGTGCGAAGTGCTAGCTCAACCGCGTATTCGTGATCCTTAGGGAGAAACGAATGGGTTCGTCAAACCCATTTGGTGGTGATGGTTCATCCATTAATCGACCACCTATATTCAGTGGTGAAGGGTATGCCTACTGGAAAGTCCGCATGCAAATTTTTATTGAAGCCATAGACTCGGATATTTGGGAATCCGTAGTCAACGACCCTTTCGTTCCACAACATCTTGTGGACAATGAACCTAAAGACAAGCCTAAAAGTCTATGGACCGATGATGAGCGCAAAAAGGTGCAGCATAATCTACGCGCCAAAAATATCATCACATCGGCCCTATCCTATGATGAGTTCTTTAGAGTATCGCAGTGCCAAAATGCAAAAGAAATGTGGGACACTTTACAAGTGACTCATGAAGGCACTAGCGAAGTCAAGCGCGCTAGATTAAATGCGCTTACTCATGAGTATGAGTTATTTCGCATGTTACCTAGTGAATCAATCTGTGATATGCAAAAGCGATTTACTCATATTGTTAATCATTTAGTTGCTCTAGATAAATCTTTTGCCAGAGGTGAACTAACTAATAAAGTTTTGCGTTGTCTTGACAGGAAATGGCAACCAAAAGTAACTGCAATTGTTGAATCCAAAGATTTGGACTCTATGCCTCTAGCTACTTTATTTGGAAAACTTCAAGAGCACGAAATGGAATTGGGGCGCTTGACTATGCACGAAGATTCAGATCGGAAAAAGAAAAACATCACATTAAAGGCCACGACCTCCAAATCAAAAGAAGATAAAGATGATGATGAATCTGACTCCGATCTAGATGATGAAACTATGAATCTCCTTGTTCGCAAATTTAGCAAATTCATCAAAAGAAAAGGAGGATTCAAGAAGTTTCAGAAGAAAGAAGCGAAAGAGTCAACCAACAAAGACAAGAACAACAAAGATCGCTTCACTTGCCATGAGTGTGGAAAAGCCGGACATATGAGATTTCAATGTCCTACCTATCTGAAAAAGGTTGATTCAGAGAAGAGCACTCCCAGGGAATTCAAATCCAAGAAAGCTTACATTGTATGGGATGTACCTGAGGAGGAAACAACATTAAGCACTTCTAGTGAGGAGGAGTCAGCGAAGTTGTGTCTGATGGTCAGATTTGACAACAATGGCAACTCAGACTCACACGAGGATAATGATGAGGTATATTCCGACACCTCATCCACTTCGGATGACTTACCCTCTTATGAAGTTTTATATAATGCTTATGTTGAGTTACATGAGGAATTAAAGAAATTGGCTAGAATAAATGTTGATAAGAAAAGGGAAATCCTTAGAAATGAAAAGAAACTAAGCCAATTACAAAAAGAATTAGATGAATTAAAATTAGAAAATGAAACTTTAGATCTCATCTATTCTTGTAACACATGTGACTGCTCTGCTGATAATTTATGTCAAAAGCCTGTATGTGAGACTTGCGAGATTTTGCAAGAAGACAATCTTAAACTAAAAGAAAAACTCGAACGTCTCACAAACAGTAAACAGCAATTAGACACTCTACTCAGTCAAACAAGAAATGTTGGTGATCGTACTGGTCTAGGTTATACTCACTCTGCTAAAAACAAGAGACCATATAGAAAACCTGTAGTTAATACTAAGGATAAAAATCGTAGGCGCTCTCCTACTTGCTTTTATTGTAATACGTATGGTCATACTTCTTACTCTTGTTACATTAGAAAATATGGTATACCTAGCGGGGCTTATGTATGGATAAAGAAGGGAGATAATTCCCTAATCACTAACAGAAAAGGACCCAACATAATTTGGGTACCTGAGAAAAGCAGGTGATCTATTTTGCAGGTATGTCTTCGAACACAAGGACAAAAATGGTACTTAGACAGTGGATGTTCGAGACATATGACAGGTGACAGATCAAATTTCCTGGATCTATCACTTAAAGGAAAAGGATACGTCACGTACGGAGACAACAATAAGGGAAAGATACTTGGTACCGGAACAGTTGGTAACTCATCTCATACTCAAATTGAAAATGTTCTGTATGTTGAAGGACTAGAACATAATCTTCTAAGTATAAGTCAACTCTGTGACAAAGGTAATCGAGTATCTTTTGATTCTGACTGTTGCATCATTCGTGACATTTTATCTAATAATGTTAAATTTGTTGGTCATCGTATAAATAATATTTACATGGTTAACTTGGATGATGTCACCACATTATTTTCAAAATGTTTCATTTCTAAAGAAGATGACATCTGGCTCTGGCACAGACGCGTTGCACACATCCATATAAAACATCTAGATAAATTGTCATCAAACCAACTAGTTGAAGGGCTACCAAAACTAAATTTCAAAACTAAAGAGATTTGTGACACTTGTCAAAAGTGTAAACAAACCAAAAACTCTTTTAAAAACAAAAATGTGATATCCACTTCAAGACCTTTGGAGTTACTCCATATGGACTTGTTTGGACCATCACAAATCATGAGTTTTGGTGGTAGCTACTATGCTTTAGTTATTGTTGATGATTTCTCTCGTTTTACATGGACATTATTTTTATCTGCTAAAAGCGACGCTTTCAACTCTTTTAAAAATCTTGCCAAGCAAATCCAAAACCAACTTAACCTGAAAATAGTATATATACGAAGTGATCACGGGGGAGAATTTGAGAACTTTCAGTTCGACAAATTCTGTGATAAGCATGGCATTATGCATCAGTTCTCTGCTCCTCGCACTCCACAACAAAATGGAGTTGTTGAAAGGAAAAATCGTGTGCTAGAAGAATTAGCGAGAACCATGCTTAATGAAAGTAATACCCCCAAATATTTCTGGGCAGATGCAGTTCATACTGCATGCTATGTTATAAATCGAGTATTGTTAAGGCCTAATTTGAATAAAACTCCTTATGAACTATTAAAAGGCCGTAAACCAAACATATCCCATCTTCACGCTTTCGGTTGCAAATGTTTTATATTAAATAATGGAAAGCGGGCTTTAGGAAAATTTGATTCAAAAGCCGATGAGGGAATATTTTTGGGATACTCGATTCATAGCAAAGCGTTCAGAATTTTTAATAAGTATTCTATGCAAGTTGAAGAGTCTATCCATGTACAGTTTGATGAATCTTCTCCAAAAGAGAAGAGAAAGGTTGTATCTGATGATGTTGCAGGTGCTTTGGAAGAAGCATACTCAAAGAACATGGATAATGTAGAAGCAACCGATGAAGAATGTCAAAACAAATCTCAGGAGCATTCAGATATGCCAATTGTGTGGAAAACCAAGAAAGCTCACCCGATCGACAAAGTAATAGGTGACATATCTACGGGAGTGGTAACCCGTAGTTCCTTACGAAACTTCTGTAATTTCGTAGCTTTTGTATCTCAAATTGAGCCTAAGACCATTGATGAGGCCATTGAGGATGTGCACTGGGGTATAGCTATGCAAGAAGAGCTAAACCAGTTCGAACGCAATAATGTTTGGGACTTGGTCCCTAAACCTAAAGATCATCCTGTGATTGGTACTCGATGGGTCTTCAGAAACAAGCTTGATGAATCAGGCTTGATCATTCGAAATAAAGCACGCTTGGTGGCCCAAGGCTACAACCAGGAGGAAGGTATCGATTATGACGAAACCTATGCCCCTGTAGCCAGATTAGAGGCCATCAGGATGCTACTTTCCTTTGCATCGATTATGAACTTCAAATTATTTCAGATGGACGTAAAAAGCGCCTTCTTGAATGGCTATATTCAAGAAGAAGTTTATGTTAACCAACCGCCTGGTTTTGAAAATTTTAAATATCCGAACCATGTTTATAAACTTAAAAAGGCACTCTATGGTCTCAAACAAGCTCCTAGAGCTTGGTATGATAGACTTAGTACCTTTCTTTTAGAAAAAGGGTTCGAAAGAGGCTTGGTTGACACAACGCTTTTTATTCGTAAATCAGAAAACTCTGTATTACTTGTGCAAATCTATGTAGATGACATAATTTTTGGATCTACTAATGATATGTTGTGTAAGGATTTTTCTGAGATGATGCAGGGGGAGTTCGAAATGTCTATGATGGGAGAACTTACGTTCTTTCTAGGACTTCAGATAAAGCAACTAGAAAGTGGTATTTTCATCCATCAGACAAAATATTGCAAAGAACTGCTCAAGAAATTTGAGATGAACAATTGTAAGGAAGCTTCCACTCCTATGGCATCTGCTTGCTACCTAGATAAGGACGAAAAAGGAAAAACTATAGAGGTAACAAAGTATCGAGGAATTATTGGGTCTTTACTTTACTTAACTGCAAGTAGGCCTGATATCATGTTTAGTGTATGCATGTGTGCTAGATTTCAATCATCTCCTAAAGAATCACATCTTACAACTGTTAAAAGAATCATGAGATACTTAAAAGGAACAACTAACATGGGATTATGGTATCCTCGGGATGCCTCATTATCCTTGGTAGGTTATTCCGATTCCGATTTCGCCGGATGTAAATTGGATCGGAAAAGCACTAGTGGTACTTGTCACTTGTTGGGGAGTTCATTAGTAGCATGGCACAGCAAAAAGCAAGCTTGTGTTGCTTTGTCCACCGCCGAAGCGGAATACATTGCCGCTGGTGTGTGTTGCGCTCAAATCCTCTGGATGAAGCAGCAACTCAAGGACTATGGTCTTAATATTGAAAAGATCCCTATTAAATGCGATAACACAAGTGCCATAAACCTTTCCAAGAATCCCGTCTTGCATTCTAGAACTAAGCATATAGAAATTAGACATCATTTTCTGCGTGATCATGTACAAAAAGGTGACTGCGTTCTTGAATTTGTTGAAACTTCTAAACAATTAGCTGATATTTTCACCAAGCCCCTTCCCAGGGATACTTTCTTTGTTCTAAGGAGAGAACTAGGAATTCTTGATGAACAATATCTTGATTAAAATTGTTTAGGTGTTTACATTATCGTCTAGTCTCTCTATGTCTTTGTTTCTTTAGCTGTTCGATATTTGTTTTATTGCAAAGGTATATCTCTTGATTATTATTTTTTTGTGATTCTGAATGTTTAAATAAATCTGTCACATTGCATGCCAAAGCCTTAAGAAGTTGAAACCATTTTACTGCCTAAAAAAATTTTTTTACTATGCGTAATCGATTAAATATTCAATTAATCGATTACCTGGGCATCAGTTGCTTGAAAATTCGAAATTCTACTATAAGTAATCGATTACATTTTCACTTAATCGATTACCTGGGCATCAGTTCTTTCAAAAAATTCGAAATTTCACACTGATTAATCGATTAACCCTGCCCGTTAATCGATTAAAACCAGTTTTATAAAGGCAAACAGTAGCTCGGTTTCACACTTTTTCTGGCTTTCTCACTTTATCTTTTCTGCTTTGAGATTCTAAATCTATAACACAACTAATCCAAAGTGCATCAAAAGTAGAAACACCTATTCCTAACCCTCTTAAAACCATCAAGGAATCATCTCTTTTCATCCTCATTATATCACATCTCCAAGGTTCCACTAAACATAACCTAGGTTAGGTTTGCCTACACCCATATTTGACCTCTCACTGCCTTTTCGGTTTCTGCCACATTATGGAGCAAAGTCGTCCTAAAAGGGTCAAAACATCAGCCACTCGTGTACGAAGACGAGAGGTCGGTTCGCCTTCCGCTCGGGACCGTGGTGACCCCTACTATTCACTCATTCTGCAAGAAACCCGTATGGCGAAATTTCAAGGTCGGAAACCTACATATATACGGTATGTTGACTTAACTTGGTTAGCGGAACAGAACTTTAGCTTCCCGCATGACATGGAAGCTCAGGGAACTATTCAGTTCATGGAATTAAAGGGACAAGTCTACCCTGCTCTTATTAGGGAATTCTATGCTAATTTTAGATATAAGGATGGAAAATATTGGTCAATGATTTCTGGCAATTTGTTTGAACTCAACGATGAAATTTTCATGAATGTCGGTGGTTTATCTTCTTCTGGATATAGTATAGGAGATTGTTCCTGGGTAAAGGAAAATTTTGATCCTACTGAAGTCTATAAGTCTTTTCTAAGAGGCCCTCATTTATACATTCAGGGTCAACTGACCAAAGCTGGGTCACTTTCTGTTGAGAACAGGCTGCTACACTACATTATTGCTTACATCTTAGTACAGAGGAACACAAATCACGCACAGCCTACTGTGAATGATTTACGTTTCATGTATGCAGTGAAGAATAATGTGATGATTAATTGGCCTGAGGAGATCTTGAAAATTATGAACAGTGTATCTTTATCTCAGTCGAAGCTGCTTCCCTACAGTATCTTCATCTCACGCATCGTTGACTATTTGCGCATTGACGTTTCCGATACTATCATTATTGAATATACCGACAAGGATCATCTGGTTGGTGAAAGCCTCATACATAAGATGGGTATATACAAGTATGGTAGTACTTGGCAATACCAAGAGGACTACACCACTTTTGGTCTGGATTTATCTGATGATGATAATCAGGATGGCACAGATAATCAGCATGCTACAGCTCAGGGGGAGCCTTCTGGATCAGCACCTCAGAACTCTGCTTTTGGATTCGATCAGTTGGAAGCTATGGAGCAACGGCTTAACAACCGTATGGATCTTCACTTCCAAGGACTAAAAGACTCATACTTTGCTGGTATGGAACAGTATGAGGAGCGACAAACTGCGTATTCGGACAACCAATTTCGGGAGTTGAGGAATCTGATTCAATCTACCGCTGAAGCTCAGAATGCCTTGTTTTGTTCAGAATTTCAGAAGCTATCTGTGCTTATTAGGGGAGATCAGAACATTGTCACTTCTGCTGATCACACTGACGATCCTCATCCTCCACCTCAACCTTAGTTTAGAAGACTTTAGACCTAGGATATCTTACCTTAGGTTTATTTCTTCTTTTTGGCACTCTTTGGATTTAGATACTGTTATGGATTCTAGTATTTCTGTTGCGTGCCTCCTTTATGTTGTTAATTGACGTTTTCTGGTTTATCTGGCTGCTAAACATTGTTACTCTTTATGCTATTTTATAATTATGTCGAATAGCCTACTATGTTTATGTGTATGGTTCTTGATCGTATGAGATTTTCTGCCTTGATATGGTTCATCTCGTATGCCGTTCACTTCACTTGTTTGGCTATTTCTGTTGTATAAACTTGCGCACTTGTTTAATCCTCTTTAATGTAAAACAGGTTAACTGTTATATCCCAATATTAACTCATTAACTGTGTTTTATGCATTACTCATATATCTGCCTCTTCTTTGACCTGGGTTATCTTTTTGATAATGTCAAAAGGGGGAGAAAGGTTGTTTTGTTGTCTTTTGATTGTGCAGGTTGATCGTAATAACAGCTTCCGATATTTGCGCATCATATCAACCTTGCCAACACAATCTTCAAGCTATTTACATTTGATGTGGAGTTTGTCATCATCAAAAAGGGGGAGATTGAAAGTGTGCATGTCAAGAGGAACACTTTGGAAAGCTCTCCTTATATGACTTGGTTTTGATGAGGACAACTTGTGCTAACATGAGCTTGAAGATCATCAACAAATCAACATGCTTAAGCCTTCCGATTGGTATCTTGCTTAGACTAGATTAGTTTAGGTTGAGTCCAAGGCTTAAGTCACCTAATACATATCTCAATTGCATAAATCTTTTAAATCTTTTTCATCTTGAGATATGTCATTCATAATATGTTCATGCATCATATAAATACATGTACATGTGCATTCTAGGCATAATCTAAGTATTAAACATGTATGAATTTAAGTGCATAACATATTTGAAGTTATTTACACATGAAAGAGTGCTGTTAATCGATTACCACTTGGCTTAATCGATTAATCTAACTGTTTGCACAATGTAATCGATTACAACAAATGTCAATCGATTAATCTAACATTTTTGTGAAGCTTAATCGATTAAAGCTGTCGTTAATCGATTAACTGGGCTTTTATTTCAATTCTTTATAAACTGCATTTTCAGAATTGATCTCATAAGTTGCATGTTAAATTTTTAGAGAGTTAGAGCATTTTTTCGTGTTAATTGTTGCATCTAGTTGTAAATGCATTTGTGAGCTTAGAAAAGAGAGAATTCTATGCTTTAGGATTGAGTGCTTTTCATGATACATTTCTCATCTTTTCTTGTCACATGTTCTTGCATTTTTACATGATTCTTGATTAGATGTTTACACATTATGCATTCTGTTTTTCACTAATACATTTTTCATACTGCATGAGCTTGTATTAGGTGATTAGAGTAAAGCCTTATCTTGTTAGATATAAGTCTTGTCATAGCTTAAGTTTACTCTGTATTGCTTTGTTTGAAAAAGTGTTGTAATTGTGGGAATCTCAAGGTGTCATATCACTAAGAGATTGAGTGTGTCTTCACTGAGTGTTAGACTTAGGGATAAGTAAAGAACAAGGTTCTTGGCTGGGGCTACGCCGAAAGAAAGGTTTTCTTTGTCGGTAGGAAGGGAGTCAAACCATAGAATAGGTTTCTTTTTATCTTGTAAGTGTCTAATTGTTGTAATTGGATAGTGTGTATGTAATTAACATTCATTCAATTATAGTGAAGAAAAATCTCCCAAATCAGCCGGGAGGCCTGGATGTAGTTTGCGGTGGACAAGCAAACGAACCAGGATAAAATTCTTGTTGCAGGACTTTTTCTCTCTCTCTATCTTTATTGCATTTGATCGATTAATTTGTTTAGTAGATTTAATTGATAATCTGTGTCTATACTGTATTACTTGTACTCTGATAAAATTCTATAAGCCTGGTATAATCGTTTCATTATCAATTAATTGTCGAGCAAGAAACTGTACTTGCATTTGCTTACTGTCACGGTTTAATCGATTAAGTGTGGTGTGTTAATCGATTACTTCAGTCTGTTAATCGATTAAGTGGACTGTGTTGAAAGTGTTAATCGATTACCCTGTTTTGTTAATCGATTAATCAAGGTGTTTTTCAGCATTAAGTGTTGTTTTCGAAAAGCGGACATTCTAACCGCTACACCTATTCAACCCCCCCCTTCTAGGTGTATTGTAATCACTGATACCTAACAATGTTATCATACATTTCATGTTGCAGAAAAACATAATTCATTCAATTAATCCTTAGTAACTACCGCATACAACTAGTTATGGGTTTCCAAGAATCATAATGCCCATAACTACACATCTCCAATGTTACCATAATCAGAAATTACATTCATCCCAAAATATTGTCTAGTCAACTATAATACCAAAGTATAGATAAAGAAACCCAAGTTAAGAAACGCATAAAATTCCTAAGTGAGCCTTCTCCTCAAAATCATTCGTTTACCTACAATGGGATTATCATAAACAACACAGGAACACAAGGGAGTAAGTCATTAGTTCAAGACTAACATTACATGATAATCCACATTTTAAGTATAAATAAACATTGGAATAATTTATCATCACAAGCACATAAATATAAACATTAATATCTCATTCCTTCAATCTCTAGGTTATTCATATTCACCCTATAGTATATATATCCCATAATATATATTCTATAGCATGCATATTCCTTTCATCCAAACGTACTCATTTCTCATCATTCATATTCACCCTATAGTATATATCCCATAATATATATTCTATAGCATGCATATTACTTTCATTCCAATATACTCATTTCTCATCATTCATATTCCCTGAGTTTTCCCACAAAGATAATCCTCTACCACATCGAGCATGTCTATTTCATTCTCCATACCCCATCGGGCAGGTCCAGTTCATTCTCCATACCACATCGGGCAAGTCTAGTTAATTCTCCATACCACATCGGGCATGTCTAGTTAATTCTCCATACCACATCGGGCAGGTCTAGTTCATTCTCCATACCACATCGGGCAGGTCTAGTTCATTCTCCATACCACATCGGGCAGGTCTAGTTCATTCTCCATACCACATCGGGCAGGTCTAGTTCATTCTCCATACCACATCGGGCAGGTCTAGTTTATTCTCCATACCACATCGGGCAAGTCTAGTTCATTCTCCATACCACATCGGGCAGGTCTATACCACGATAATCCACTACCACTCCGGGTAGGACAACAACATTAATCCACTACCACTTCAGGTAGGATAACAACAATAAACCACTACCACTTCGGGTAGGGTAACAATAATAATCCACTACCACTTTGGGTAGGGTAACAACAATATTCTTACAAACATATTACCTCTTTCACATACCTCATTCACATCAGCTCATATGAGTTAGAAACACTTATCCCTTACCTTGGTGAGCGTTGGGGTCGGTTCCGAGTAACTTTAAAAGTCTCCTCCGTGATTTCCTCCAACCTTAGGATCTTTCCTCATTCCCACCAATAACAACAATGTCAGTCATTTATTCAAAATAACACATAAACGACTCGTATTTCATCGTCAAACATACAAGAGATTCACATATTTTCAAGGTTTCCAAAACTATTTCAATACGAGTTTCTAAACATTTAAAACATACATATTCATCTCATATATCAACATTAGAGCACAAACTCATCTTCAACATTTAACATTTCACTCATTTCCCTTTTCACTCATATTCTCATTTTGGGGGTTTTGGGGTTTTCATGAATAAACCCACAAAACCTTTCCATTCATCAAATGCCAACTCTAAACCAAGATTTTACAAGAGAAAAATAACATAAAACGAACCATAACTCTAAAGGAAGAGTTTCCATGGTTTCTCATACTTTGAGAATGTAACACCCCAAATTTTTAAGTCTTTAAAATTATAGTGTCAGTCCTCGGATCCTCGCTTGAGCGAGAGATTCTCGCCTGAGCGAGAAAGGATCACCTGGGAGGGTGAAATCTTGGACTATACTGGAAGATTCTCGCCTGAGCGAGAGTTTCCTCACCTGGGCTAGAAATGGCAAACTGGGGTTGTTGACACTCTGAGATTCTCGCTTGAGCGAGAGGGAACCTGTTGACACTGTGAGATTCTCGCTTGAGCGAGAATCCCTCGCTTGAGCAAGAGGGTAAGAGTTGAGTTTTTAAAATGGGCGGGATTTTCTCGCTCGAGCGAGAGAAAGCTCGCTTAAGCAAGAACCCGACGAGAACATTAAATGGGGGAAAACCACAAACACATTTTAGGTTAAGAGTTGAAGAGAGGTGAGAGAAGAGTGCATTCCCAAGGTCTATGAGCTTTGATTCTTGTTCAAGAGCTTGAGAAGAGGTAAAACTCTCTATCCTAACTCTCTTCTTCCCTCTTCCCTTGATAACCCATTTTTGGTATTTTGGATCTCTTCTCAAAATGTGTAAAACCATGAAGACTCTCTCTTTCGTGTTATGGTTCATTTTATGTCGTTTGTACCTCGTAAACTCTTGGTTTTGAGTTAGTATTCCAAGAATGGAAAGAGGTTTGTGGGTTGGCTCATGGAAACCCAAAACCCTAGAGAGAGAAAATGAGGTTAGAGAGGAAAGATGGGTGAAATGCTAGAGGTAGAAGATGAGTTGCTTTACAATGTTAAAATATGAGATGATATGTATGTGTTAGATGGTTGAAAACTCTTAATGAAAGTAGTATAGGACCATTGTGAACATGATAAATATCTTGTACGTTTAAATGATGCAATATAATTTATTTATTTGTTATTTGGAATGAATGACTAACATTGTGTTATGTGGTGGGAATGAGGAAAGATCCTAAGTTTGGAGGTGGTGCCGGTGGAACTTGCGAAGTCACCAAAAACCAAACTCAACACTCACCGAGGTAAGGATAAGTTTTTAATTTATGCATTATGTGGAAAATGCGTGGACTTTCTGTATGAATAATGAATTAAATATTATTGGGGGAGTACCAATGGAAAGATGACTCAAATGAATTAAATGTTATTGGGGGAGTACCAATGGAAAGATGACTCAAATGAATTAAATGTTATTGGGGGAGTACCAATGGAAAGATGACTCAAATGAATTAAGTATTATTGGGGGAGTACCAATGGAAAGATGACTCAATTGAAATAAACATTATTGGGGGAGTACCAATGGAAATATGACTCAAATGAATTAAACATTATTGGGGGAGTACCAATGGAAATATGACTCAAATGAATTAAATATTATTGGGGGAGTACCAATGGAAATATGACTCAAATGAAGTAAATATTATTGGGGGAGTACCAATGGAAATAAGACTCGAAACCTATTGGGGGAGTACCAATGGAAATAAGACTCGAATTATAATGACATAAATGATAAATCACTTTGTCACTATAAAGATATATGGGTATGTTTGTAGTGATGATGGGTGTATTTATGGTTTATATATTGGTGGAGTGCCAATGAAAATAAAACTCGTTTTAGCCGACCTGAATAGGTTAGCGACTCTAGCTCGAGTTATGTAGCATGGTTTTTCAAAAGTATAGATGATGAAAAAGGTTTTTAGAGTTTTTAAATCATATTACTGTTGAAACCTATTTAAATGTGAATTAACTGACATTGAGTTTTATTGAATTAATGACTTATTCCTTTGTGTTGTTGTGCATTGAAAATGTTAATCCCATTTCAGGTAGGTGGACGATGAAGAATGATTTTGAGTAGGGGATTAGGGACTTTTGTTTTGACGTCTCTTTATCCATTCTTTTGTAATTTTAATTTGTTGTAATTGAAGTAACTTATGATACTATGATTATTATTTTTGTACTTGATATTGATCAGGGGTACTAGTAACTCGGGATATATGTAGCTATGGGTGTTTTGGAAACCCATAGCTAATTGTATGCGGGGGTTACTAGGTTATATAAATGAATTATGTTTTTCTGCTATCGAATGTTGTATGTTATTTATGGTTTAAGGATAGGGTGTGAGTGAGAAGCGAGACTTTTAAAGTAAATTTCATCACTCGGTAATTTATGATTGACTGTTAAATGTATGAAATTGAAATAAATAAGGAAAAATTTTCAAGGGTAGAATTTCGGGTCGTTACAAAGAAGAGATCCATACACCCAAAAACGAGTTTGAAAGGGATAAAGAGAGTTAGAATTAAGAGATTTACCTCTTCTCAAGCTTCTAGATGATTTCCACGAGTTCATGCTCTCAAAATCACCTTCTCATCTCTTCTCTCTCAATTTCTAACCCTAAAATGTGTTTGGGGTTTCTATTTTAAAGTGAAATCATCAGGTTCTCGCTCAAGCGAGCCCATTATCGCTCAGGCGAGAAAATCCCGCCTTTTTAAAATTTCAGATCTGACGCTCTTGCTCAAGCGAGAGATTTCTCGCTCAAGCGAGACCACTCTCGCTCAAGCCAGGATCTTACAGCCACGACAAGTCCTGAATGCCACTTTTCTCGCCTAGGCGAGATAACTCTCGCTCAGGCGAGATCACTCTCGCTTAAGCGAGGCAATTCTCGCTCAAGCAAGAATCCTTCAGTATAGCCCAAGATTTTTGTAACACCCTAATTTTAAGTCTTTAAAATTATAGTAGCAGTCCTGGGATTCTCGCTTGAGCGAGGGATTCTCGCCTGGGCGAGAAAGGCTCACATGGGAGGGTGAAATCCTGGGCTATAGTGGAAGATTCTCGCCATAGCGAGAGTTGGCTCGCTTGAGCGAGAGCGGTTTCGCTTGAGCGAGAGTTGGCTCGCTTGAGCGAGAGTGATTTCGCTTGAGCGAGAGCTGGCTCGCCTGGGCGAGAAAAGTGATGTTTTGGACCTGTCGAGGCTGTAAGATCCTCGCTTGAGCGAGAGATGCCTCACCTGTAACACCTCAATTTTTGTTTTCGGATTGATTGGAAAACTTAGGGTGTTGAGGTGCATGCTTGACCATTCTCTCTTGGACGAGAGGGTCTCGCCTAAGCAAGGCACTCAATGTTTTAAGTTTGAAAAGTATAGGAACCTCGCCCAAGCGAAGAAGTGGTCATTTGAGCGAAAGTGAAATCTGGAAAAGCTGTCAAATTCTAGCTCGAGCTAGAGGGGGGCCTTAGCATACTGCCCGATTCTCGCCCGAGCGAGAAATCCGCGCCCGGGCGAGAGCTTTCCAGTGTGAAATGTAAAAAAGTCGCGAAATTCTCGCCCAAGCGAGCCGTTCTCGCCCGGGCGAGAGCGTCAGAGCTATAAAAGTGAAAAAGGGGATCTAGAAACCCTAATCTTCATTTTCTTTCTCCCCCTTTCTCTCCCAACGGTGGATCCACCCAAATGGACCATTTCTCCCTCCACTTAGCCTCAAAACTCATCAAAACCTTCCTTTTGATGCATGGTGACACATTTGGAAAAGCTTGGAGGTGAAAAAGCAACAATGGAGGTTGGAGGAGATGAAGGGAGATGTGGCTCTTTTGTGGAGCAACGGAGCTTACGCAACCTAAGGTGAGGGAGAAGATCATTGTGGTCTTAGAGTATTTCATTATAGTCATCATCTCCGATTTCCCTCAAGAATCGGAGCATATTAACGGATAGAAACTCTTTTGGGAGTTTGTGGTCCATATGAGAGTCTTTATTTTACATGAGAATGTATTAGCCATAAAAGTGGAGATATATGTGTGGGGGAAAACCGTCTATTTAAGTAAATCGCTATATGCTCATTTATGGTAATACACCGTCATTAAAGATGGTTCTAACGTTAATGTGTTTATGATGAAGAATATGTTATGCGTGGTTTGTTTATGATAATGGTTATGTTGTGTGATGAGTTGTGAATGTGTTAAAATGGATATGAGTTTGTTTATCAAAATGAGTATGTTGTGAGTGGTTGATTGTTATAAACATGTATGGGTGTGTTGTAACAATGAATGTGTGATGAGTTGTGAATGTGTTAAAATGGGTATGCATATGTTTATCAAAATGAGTAGGTTGTGAGTGGTTGATTGTTATAAACATGTATAAGTGTGTTGTAACAATGAATGTGTGATGAGCTGTGAATGTGTTAAAATGGATAAAGGTATGTTTGTAACAATGAAGGTGTTGTATGTTATTTATGGTGATAAAATAATGAGATGCCTTGTGTTGATTGTGTATGACATGGATGTGAGTGTAATGTGGAAACTCGACCTACCCGATGTGGTATGGGGATTACTCGACCTGCCCGATGTGGTATGGGGATTATTTGTACGATGCAGAATTGTTGAATGAGATCAAGGGTAAATTATTACGGAATGTGAAGGATGTGAAAAGTGTATACTCGGAATGAAAATCATATGCATGCTATAGGATATATATTATGGGATGTATATCCCATAGGGTGAATATGAATGATGCACACTATAGAACACATATAGTATAGGATATATGTGTACTATAGGGTGAATATGGATAATACGTGATAAATAAATATGCACACTATAGAACACATATAGTATGGGATGTATGTGTACTATAGGGTGAATATGGATAAAATGTGATGAATAAGTATGCACACTATAGAACACATATAGTATGGGATATATGTGTACTATAGGGTGAATATGGATAACATTTGTTGATTGATATATGCATATCAAGATTGATGTTAGATGTGTGTGGTTTTAATACTTTAATGTCATTACTTCATGTAAATCCACGCTACGGTCGCCGTAGTTGGTCCTTACTCCCTCTGTCTTTCCTTGTATGTGTTGTATATTTGGGCTCAGGTTGTGGAGGTAGCGCATTGGACGCTTGCGGAGAAGAGTACATGATAGAGTAGTGGATAATATGTAATTGATATGTTATTTGATAAATATTTGTAATATGAAGAACATGTTAAAGTGAATTAATGTATAAAATGGTGGACGGAAGGTCCAAGTGCTCGAAATTTGAATCAGGTTTGAAGCCCAAACTAAAGACGATGCTTAGGCATCAAGAGATCTTTGACTTTGCTACCTTGGTCAACAAGTGTAGAATGGTAGAGAATGATATGAAGGCGGATGAAGTGATGGCGCCAAAACCACTTCCTCCCAAACACTCTGAACCTCAAAGGAATTTCTCGCATGAGAAAGGAAAGAGCAAGGTGTTTCAAGAGGAACGAAAATCTTACTCTCGTCCGACTGGTAGTCGAGGTTATACTTCGCATGGGCCAAGGACTCATGCCAATGCCAGAGGATCACAGTTGGACTCTCCATCTTTGTGCAGAAAAGGTGGCCGAACTCATGTTGGTGAATCGTGCCTCGGAATGACACTAACCTGTTTTCATTGCAAGGAGGTTGGGTATATCCGAAGACATTGTCCTAAGCTACCGCAGAGTGTGAATGCGGTGAGGGTTGAACGTCCTCGGTCCACCGGCAGAGTGTTCACCATGAGTGGTGCAGAGGCATCGGGTGCAGATAGCCTGATAAAAGGTAATTGTATGGTGGAAAATATTCCCCTAGTTTGATTCGGGAGTGACACACTCCTTTATATCTATTGAATGTGTGGATAGACTGAAATTGAAAACTGAGTCGTTGCCTTTCGACTTGGTCATATCCACCCCAACTAATGTACTTGTGGTGGTGTCGACAGTTGTGTCTCGATGTCCGGTGGTAGTAAACGGTAGGACTTTTAACGTGGATTTAATCTGCTTACCACTATCCCAGTTAGATCTAATTCTGGGGATGGATAGGTTGTCGGCGAATCATGTGGTACTTAATTGTGCTGATAAGACCGTGGTATTCTGGAATCTAGATGAGATTTCTGATGAGGTTAGTAACATGAAGCCGTTATCGGCAAAGGAAGTCAGGACTTCCTGTAAGGAGGGAGGTATGTTGTTGGCATCCCTGGAGGGTATTGAGAAACCCAAAATTGAGGACATTCCAATAGTTCGTGAGTTTCCTGAGGTATTTCCTGGTGATATTCCGGAATTGCCTCCAGTGAGAGAAGTTGAATTCTCTATTGATTTGGTGCTTGGGACGGGACCCATCTCTATAGCTCCTTATAGAATGGCACCGTTAGAGTTCGTTGAGTTGAAAAAGCAGGTTGAGGACTTGTTGGCAAAGAAGTTTATTCGTCCTAGTGTCTCGCCGTGGGGTGCGCCTGTTTTATTGGTTAAGAAGAAAGATGGTAGCATGCGGTTGTGTACCGACTACAGCAAGTTGAACAAAGTTACTATTAAGAACAAGTATTCGTTGCCTCGGATTGACGACTTGATGGATCAGTTGAGAGGAGCGGTGATGTTCTCAAGGATTGATCTTCGGTCGGGTTACCACCAACTTCGGGTGAAGTCGGAGGATATTCCTAAAACTGCTTTTAGGACAAGGTATGAGCATTGTGAGTATTTGGTCATGCCTTTTGGTGTAACTAATGCCCCAACAATATTTACCAACTACATGAATAGGATTTTTCATTCGTATTTGGATTTATTCGTAGTGGTATTTATTGACGACATTTTGGTTTACTCCAAGAGTCGAGAGGAACATGCTGAGCACTTAAGGATTGTTCTAGGAACCCTTAGTAAGAATCGGTTGTATGCGAAGCTGTCAAAATGTAACTTCTAGTTGGAATCGGTAAACTTTCTTGGATATTACATGTCCAAGGAAGGAGTGGCAGTAGATCCTTCTAAGGTTGAAGCGGTTATGGAATGGGCGGTGCCTAAGTCAGTCACTGAGATCAGAAGCTTTCTGGGTTTGGCTGGTTATTATCGGAAATTCATTGAGGGATTCTCGAAGTTGGCACTACCATTGACTAAACTCACCAGGCAGGGGGATCCTTATGTGTGGACAAATCATTGTGAAGAGAGTTTCCAAGAGTTGAAACAGAGATTGACTATCGTGCCGATATTGGTTCTTCCTTGTACTGACAAGGATTTCAGTGTTTATTGTGATGCTTCCAAGCAAGGTTTGGGTTGTGTTCTGATGCAAGAAGGGAAAGTTGTTGCATATGCCTCTCGTCAGTTCAGAACGCATGAGCAAAACTACCCTACGCATGATTTAGAATTGGCTGCAGTGGTTTTTGCTTTGAAAATACGGAGACACCATTTATATGGCGTAAGTTTTGAGGTGTACAGCGACCACAAGAGTTTGAAGTACTTGTTTGATCAAAAGGAATTGAACATGGGACAGAGAAGGTGGATGGAATTTCTTAAAAATTACGATTTTGGGTTGTAGTATCATCTGGGAAAGGCCAATGTGGTGGCCGATGCCTTAAGTCGGAAGTCTTTGCACATGTCGGCTTTGATGGTTAGAGAAGGCAAACTGATTGAAGAGTTCAGGGATATGAACTTGGAAGTTCAGATGAAGCCTCAAAGTATGATTCTAGGAATGCTTAAAGTCACAAATAAACTGTTAGATCAAATCCGGGCGATGCAAGTTAAGGATGGTGAACTAATGGCTAAACGGGATTTAATGCTAAGTGGTAAGGAAACTGATTTCGCATCGGACCCTAGTGGACTGTTGTGTTATAAGGGGAGAGTGTGTGTGCCTCTTGATGTGGAATTGCGAAAGAATATTTTAGAGGAATCACACAAGAGTAAAATGAGTTTTCACCCGGGGATTACAAAGATGTACCAAGATTTGAAAAAGCTGTTTTGGTGGTCTGTGTTGAAAAAGGATGTGGCATTGTATGTCTCGAGTTGTCTAGTCTGTCAAAAAGCCAAGATTGAGCATCAGCGGCCAGCGGGAGAACTGCAATCCCTAGAAATTCCTGTTTGGAAGTGGGATAGCATCTCCATGGATTTCGTATCGGGTTTTCCAAGGATGCAGAAAGGGTATGATTCGATATGGGTAATAGTAGATCGGTAACTAAATCTGCACACTTTCTGCCCATGAACATAAAGTACTCTTTGGAAAGATAGGTGGAATTGTATATCCAAGAAATAGTTCGTTTACATGGGATACCGTCGAGCATTATATCGGATAGGGATCCCCGTATCACTTCAAACTTTTGGACTAGTTTGCAGTCCGCTTTGGGAACCAAGTTGAAATTGAGTTCAACTTATCATCCACAAACGGACAGTCAATCGGAAAGAACTATACAGTCATTGGAGGATCTTTTGAGGGCCTGTGTCTTTGAACAACCAGGGAGTTGGGACAACATGTTGCCTTTGATTGAATTTACCTACAACAATAGCTTCCATTCGAGTATTGGGATGGCACCTTATGAGGCGTTGTATGGTAGGAAGTGCCGAACTCTAGTGAGTTGGTTTAAAACTGGGGAGAACTTGATATTGGGACCAGAGCTGGTCCAAGAGACGACGGAAAAGATCAAGAAAATCCGGGAGAATATGAGGATCGCCCAGAGTCGGCAGAAAAGCTATTACGATAAGAGGCGGAAACCTCTTGAGTTTAATGAGGGAGATCATGTTTTCATGAGAGTGGTCCCGACTACCGAAATTGGTAGAGTGTTAAAGTCTCGCAAGCTGACTCCAAAATTTATTGGACCATATCAAGTATTGAAAAGAGTTGGGCCGGTAGCATATCGGATTCGTTACCTCCGCTGTTTTCGAATCTCCACAATGTGTTTCATGTGTCTCAATTGAGGAAATATGTTGGGGATCCATCTCATGTGATTGAGTCTGATCATATAGAGTTGAAGGATAATTTGACTTTTGCGACGTTACCCGTGAGAATCATGGATACCAGTGTCAAGAGATTGAGAGGCAAGGAGATTGCCTTGGTGAAGGTGTTGTGGAGCCAAGTGGACGAAGAAGACGCTACTTGGGAAATGGAGCGGGAGATAAGGGAGGATTACCCTCATTTGTTTGAATCAAGGTATGTTTAATTTTCGGGGACGAAAATTCTTATAAGAGGGGGAGGATTTTAACACCCTAATTTTAAGTCTTTAAAATTATAGTAGTAGTCTTGGGATTCTCGCTTGAGCGAGAGATTCTCGCCTGGCCGAGAAAGGCTCACCTGGGAGGGTGAAATCCTGGGATGAACTCTAACTCTCTCGCTTGGGCGAGGACCTCTCGCTCAAGCGAGAATTTGGCAGTATGCTTTACTCTCTAGGGCTAATTCTCTAACTTAGGAAATATAAATCTAGGGTGTCACACCCTCAAGGTTCACCTAGCGTAAACTCTACCCAATCAATCACCTTAAGACTCTAGAAACATAAAAGCTTATCCTAAGTCTTCTTGATTAAACTTGAACCTTGACTTTGTTGTTTGTTGAGTTATCCTTATCTTTAAGCTTGCCTATTATCCTTGTTTTCATCAAAACATTGTAATGATGCATTCTTGCAATCTCAATCTCCCCATTTTTTATGATGAAAAGCCCTTGTGTGTACACATGTTTCAGTGGCTTGATGACAATCAAATAGTCATGCATTTGTTGTGAACTTGATACGCTGCTCCTGCATATTCTGTTCTCCCTCTATTCATTTTCTTTCTTTGTGGAAGCAATGAATGTATGAATTTTGTAAAGACCAAAATTCTACCCTTGAATTTTTTTCCTTTATTCATTTATTTTACATAGATTTTTTTCATTTTAATTCTATTTACCTATTCATACTCATTCCATATCCTCTTATTCATATCCATTCTTTTCAGAAGAAAATCATAATTCATATAAATATAATTCGGTAACCACCGCAGATAACTAGCTATGGGTTTCCAATGTAACACCCCAAATTTTAATCTTTAAAAATATAGTATCAGTCCTGGAAGCCTTGCTTGATCGAGAGATTCTCGCCTGAGCGAAAAAGAATCAGCTGGGAGGGTGAAATCCTTGACTATATTGGAGGATTCTCGCCCGGGCGAGAAATGGCAATTTTGGGTTGTTGACACAGTGTAATCGATTACACTCTGCTGGTAATCGATTACACACTGCTGGTAATCGATTACAATATGCTGGTAATCGATTAAACACTTCTGGTAATCGATTACACTCTTCTGGTAATCGATTACATCGTATTAAAAGCATCAGATATGTGCATCTGACACAGTGTAATCAATTACACATTTCTGGTAATCGATTACACATTGCTGGTAATCGATTACACATTTCTGGTAATCGATTACACATTGCTGGTAATCGATTACATCGTATTAAAAGCATCAGATATGTGCATCTGACACAGTGTAATCGATTACACATTTCTGGTAATCGATTACACATTGCTGGTAATCGATTACACATTTCTGGTAATCGATTACACATTGCTGGTAATCGATTACACACTCCTGGTAATCGATTACATCGTATTAAAAGCATCAGATATGCGCATTTTTCACGTTGTAATCGATTACACAATGTTGGTAATCGATTACAACCCGACGACACCTCTTTAAAACAGAAACCCAAACACATTTTTAGGTTAGAACTTCGAAGAGAAGAAAGAGATGAGAGCTTTTCAAGAGCAAGGAGCCTTAGGACTCATCTTGGAGCTTGAGAAGAGGTAAACCTCTTGTTACTAACTCTTCTTCTTCCTCTCTAACTTGTTTTGGGTATGTTGGATTTATTTTCAAAACATGAGAAACCATGGAAACTCATTCTTTAGAGTTATGGTTCGTTTTATGTTGTTTTTATCTTGTAAACTCTTGGTTTAGAGATAGTATCTCAAGAATGGAAAGGGTTGTGGATTGATTCATGAAAACCCCAAAAACCCCAAAAGTGAAAATGTGGTAAAAGGAGAGAATGAGTAAAATGTTAGAGGTAGAAGATGAGTTTACCCCAAATATTGAAATATGAGATGTTATGCATGTTTTAGATGGTTGAATATTGATGATGAATATTTTGTATGATTAAATGATGCCATATAAGTTGTTTATGTGATATTTGGAATAAATGACTAACATTGTGTTATGTGGTGGGATGAAGAGAGATCCTAAGGTTGGAGGCGGTGTCGGTGGAACTCGAGAAGTTGCCAAGAACCAAATCCAACACTCATCGAGGTAAGGATAAGTCTTTAATTGAGCATTTGGAATCGAAAATGTGAGTTTTCTGATTATGCAATGATTGATACGTAAAGTACGCATTTGATATAAACATACATGGGTGTGTTTACATTAAAGTAGGCGTAGATTTACGGAAAGGAAAGTATGTGGTACTTTCTGGTTATGCGATGATTGAGTGTAAATCCCGTATTTAGTATAAACATATATGGGTGTGTTTATACTAATGTGGGCGTGGATTTACCAGAAATGATTTATGGTGAAACGAATGAAAAAGAAGTACATTTTTAGCCGACCATGAATGGTTAGCGACTCTGGCTTGAGTATAGAAGCATACACTCTGGCTTGAGTATAGAAGCATACACTCTGGCTTGAGTATAGAAGCATGAAAATGATTTATGAGGAGATCGATGAAAGGAAAATATGTTTTAGCCGACCATGAATGGTTAGCGACTCTGGCTTGAGTATAGAAGCATACACTCTGGCTTGAGTATAGAAGCATACACTCTGGCTTGAGTATAGAAGCATGAAAATGATTTATGAGGAGATCGATGAAAGGAAAATATGTTTTAGCCGACCATGAATGGTTAGCGACTCTGGCTTGAGTATAGAAGCATACACTCTGGCTTGAGTATAGAAGCATACACTCTGGCTTGAGTATAGAAGCATACACTCTGGCTTGAGTATAGAAGCATACACTCTGGCTTGAGTATAGAAGCATACACTCTGGCTTGAGTATAGAAGCATGAAAATGATTTATGAGGAGATCGATGAAAGGAAACTATGTTTTAGCCGACCATGAATGGTTAGCGACTCTGGCTTGAGTATAGAAGCGTAAACTCAGGCTTGAGTATATAAGCGTGATTTGTTTTAAGAGAAACGAGATTCTGCTTTTAGCTAACCCTGATGGGTGTAGCGACTTTGGCTCAAGTTATGCAGCAAGACAAAATGAATTTCGAAAATGGTTTACTAACCCTTTTTCTAATGTGGATTATCTTATAATGACGTTTACTGAATTAACGACTTACTCCTTTGTGTGTTTTGTACTTTTGTCATTGATAATCCCATTGCAGGTAAATAGACGAATGGAGTATGCTAGTTCGGGAGCTTTAGGAGCTTTAGACGTTGGATTCACTATTTGCGTTTTTGTACTTTAAATGACTACTTGTGGATTTGAATGATTGTAACCATGGCTGACATTTATTTGGGTATTCGTAACCATGGGTATTGTTATATTTGGAGTATTATAACTTTTGGGCTCTTAGTACCCAATGGGAATAATAATGAATGAATTATGTTTTTCCGCAATTTAAATTATATGATAATATAATAGGTGTAAAGAGTATTTTTAAGGAATGATTCCTGAAGGTTTTAAGTAAGATGATGAATGTATGTAAGAGGGAATTAAAATGAATGAAAAAAATTTCAAGGGTAGAAATCGGGTCGTTACATCCAAAATACCCATAGCTACAAATATCCAGCGTTACAACATCATGTAAGTTAATATACCTTCGTAGTTACATAATGCTTAAACTATCAAATATGCACTCATGTACAAAAATAGTGCAAATAAATGAATTCAAAATATAAAGCTCCTAAAGCTTCCAAAAATGAGTCCCCCCCTCATATCACCTGTTTATCTGCAATGGAATTATCATTGACAGAAGCACAAAACACACAAAGGAGTAAATCATTAATTCAATAACGTCAATATAAGATAATACACATTAGAAAAGGGTTAGTAAACCATTTTGAAATTCATTTTCTTTGCTACATCACTTGAGCCAAAATCGCTACACCCCTCAAGGTTAGCTAAAAGCAGATTCTCATTTCCTTTAAAAGAAAACATTCTACATATACTCGAGCCGGAGTTTTGCTTATATACTCAAGCCAGAGTTTCGCTTATATACTCAAACCAGAGTTTCGCTTATATACTCAAGCCAGAGTTTCGCTTATATACTCAAGCCAGAGTCGCTAACCATTCATGGTCGGCTAAAAAGACATTTTCTTTTCTTTGATATCACCATTTCTCGCTTCCCGTGAATCTACACCCGCTTTAGTATAAACACACCCATATATGTTTATACTAAACGCGTTGTTCACAACTCAATCATCACATAACCAGAAAATACACGCATTTTCCATCTCCCGTAAATCTACGCCTACTTTAGTATAAACACACCCATATATGTTTATACTAAATGCGTAATTCACAACTCAATCATTACATAACCAGAAGATACACACATTTTCCATTCCAAATGCACAACTAATGACTTATCCTTACCTCAGTGAGTGTTGGGTTTGGTTCTTGGCAACTTCTCAAGTTCCACCAACACCGCCTCCAACTTTAGGATCTTTCCTCATTCCCACCATATAACACAATGTTAGTCATTTATTCCAAATATCACATAAACAACTTATATTGCATTATTTAACCATACAAGATATTTTATCATATTTTCAATGTTGATAAACTACTTTCATCATAAGTTTACAACAATTCAAAACATACATAATCCTCTCATATTTCATCATTAGAAAGTAAACTCATCTTCTACTTCTAGCATTTTACCCATTTTAACCACATTTTCTCTTTAGGTTTTTGGGGTTTTCATGAATCAACTCACAACCCTTTCCATTCTTGAAATACTAACTCTAAACCAAGAGTTGCAAGAGAGAAACAACATAAAATGAATCATAACTCAAAAGGATGAGTTTCCATGGTTTTCTTCATTTTGAGAAGAGATCCAACATACCCAAAAATAGGTTTTAAAGAGAAGAAGATAGTTAGAATCAAGAGTTTTACCTCTTCTCAAGCTCTTAGATGAGTATTGAAGCTTCTTGCCCTTGGAAAAGCTCTCTTCTCTCACCTCTCTTCTTTTCTTAACCCTAAAATGTGTTTGGGGTTTCTCATTAAATGTTGTCTCGTCGGGTTCTCGCTTAAGCGAGAAATTCCCGCCTATTTTAAAAATTCAGATCTGACCCTCTCGCTCAAGCGAGAATCTCACAGTTTCAACAGTCCCAAAATGCCATTTCTTGCCCAGGCGAGACAACTCTCGCTCAGGCGAGAATCCTCCAATATGGCCCAGGATTTCACCCTCCCAGGTGAGCCTTTCTCGCCCAGATGAAAATCTTTCGCTCAAGCGAGGATTCCAAGACTGATACTATAACTTTAAGGACTTAAATTTAGGGTGTTACAAATTCTCTACAACCTGCAAAACTCAAACAACTACATTCTTCCTGTTTTGGAATGACCAAAAAGTACAGATAAAACATGAAGAATACACCAAAAGTATGGAAAAAATTGACAAATTTTGATGTTTTAATTGATCAAGCAGTTTCTTAATTGGTAATGATTTTCTAAAAGTTTTAAATGTGTTTCATCTTTCTCCATTTCTCATACCAAACAATATAAAGTTTGTTTTCTCTTTCTCCATTTTTCTCTCTTCCCATTCTTTTCTAAACCAAAGTGTTAGAGCTCTTTTTAGTAAAAAATAAATAAGAAAGCTTTTAGTAAAGATAATCTTTTTTGGTGCTACTAAGGGTATCTCTCACATTTTGGTAAGGAATTAATCTATTTTGGGGTGCGTGACTACCCCTTCCAACAAGTGTCGCTCCTAAGAATCGAACCTTTGACCTTGGGAGCGACACTTGTTAGGAGAAGCATCCACGCACCCCAAAAATGATTAGTTTCTTTCCCAAAAGGTGATGGGATACCCTTGGTAGTACCAAAAAAGACTATCTTTACTTGATTAAAATAATTCTTTGTTATCAAATATTAAAGTTCTATAATAAACTTTTTAGTTGATTAAAATAGTTTTTGATTACCAGATATTAGACATGACAATGTTTTCAGAATCTGTGGGATAATCTATTATTATTATAGATTGATCATCTATTATTTTCCTTCTCGTTTTGAACATATTACAATGTGAGATATCTTAATCAACAAAATTCTTAACAAGTGTGTACTTTTAATGAATACACGTTTAGTTGATTATTTTGTTATACAATTGAGTATTTTATTCAAGATAAAACAAGTTAGGATATATTTATAAAACCTTATTACAATAAATATGAGTTACTTGATTAATATACTTCTTCTACACAAGATTCTTGCTAGCTCAGTGTGGACTGATGCATCTCATACTTACCCAAAACAAATCTTGCTTTTACTTAGTTTACACATGAACAAGGATACGCTCCATTAATGGAGAGACAAGTATTTGTTTTTCCTTATATCTTCAATGACAAAAGTATAATTCCTTTATATATAAAAAGATAAAAATGTCTTACCATATTATTTTTCCTTTGTTTTTTTTGTAGTATTTGCCTCTCCATTATCCTTACTCTTTATACACGCATAACCTTGGCCATTTATTGAAGAACTAAAATGTCAAAATTTTTAAAATAAATCTTAAATCCACCCATGAAATTATTTCTACTCCCTATTTTTAGATGCACTTGTCATATCTTGATTCTTCACAACCACAATCACGACTATAATTTTCAGCATTATGTTAAACACAATGTAACCACAACCATAAATCAAATCTATAGTTTATTGTTATTGGAGTTTTGATTTAGATTATTTATACTTAAAAGGATTTTACATCTTTTAAATTTCATTTTATCATAAGATGAAGATTCATCTTATCATAAGATGAAGATTCATCGCTCAAAATATGTTTCAAAGCTATCCTAAAGTTGTGGAGAGTTAGTTGCAGGTAAAGTTTTTAAGCACTATTTTTAAGCATATCTTAAAATCTTAAGTAATTTAATGTGGGAATCCGACATAGGTAAGAAGAGGTGGTTGAACTGAAATAAACTTTTCTACACTATTGGACTCTCCGGTATTGAAATATGAGGAATATATATTTTTACACATTTTTTGTTTAATTAATTAAGAAAATTAATGAAAATTTGGACCCTTTATTTTTTGGGTAGCACATATAATAATCTAGGTTTAGTATTGAACACTTCAATATTGGAGAGGAGCCCAACCTGGTTGAACTAGTGTTTATTTAATTCAGAAATGTTTGCATATTTGTTCATCAAAGTGAGAACGTTGTCTACTTTATAATTTCTCATCGAAGTTAAAATTCTAAGTGTGGAACATATTTTACTCATCCGCGCGCTCAATTGTAAGGTTAAGACCAATAAAAATGTACTATGTGTGTTAAATCTCGGCACAAGAAATATGAATTCTTTTTCAAAGTCAATGTCCCCTCTAGAGATTGATGTCAATTCTTAACACTACTATGTATGGATTTCAATTTTATTAAGAAACAATTGATTTTAATTAGTTATAATGTTATATTGATTCTACTTAAGATACCTTAGTCTATCCTTCAATATCACCGGGGATTTCAAATTATCATAATCTAGAAGTTAAAATTAATGTATCCATTAGCAAAGTATACAAATTACTTCAACATAAGATAACTTCTAAAATTAGATCAATGGTTTGATACTTGAGTGACCAACTTTGGTGAATATTTTCTCTATAGTATTCACTATCCAGTTTTTAATTTTTATTTCTTAATCTCCCTTGTTGTTTAAGTTGGATCTCAAAATAACGGAAATGAACTTGGAAGCATACATAAAAACAATAACCGTATTATTTTAATTTCATCTATCATTTTTTAGGTATAACAAATGATATATCTTCACCTTATGAGTGATGAATTAATCTTTTTTGATATGTGTAACTACCACTCCCAACTAGTGTTACTCATATGAATCGAACCGTTGATATGTGTAACTACCACTCCGAACTAGTGTTACTCACCTTATGAGTGATGAATTAATCTCTTTTGATATGTGTAACCAATGATATATCTTCACCCTATGAGTGTCGAATTAATCTCCTTTGATATGCGTAACTACCACTCACAACTAGTGTTATTCATATGAATCGAACTGTTGATCTTTTGACCTATTCAGAGATCCAATGAGACCTTATACAACTAAATTAACATCTTGATAATATGTTGATCTATAATTTTTTAATACAAAACATTACCTAAATTTTATTTTAAATCGTTGCTCTTTAGTACCTACTCAATTTTTTCACTTTCTTTCATTATTATGCTAAATGAAGAATTAAAATAAATGACAACTTCTACGAACGATTACAGAATGTTATTATCTTTATTTATTGTAGTACAGAATTATAACTACTTAGCAAGAGTGTACTTCTCCATATGTTGTAGATGGCAAACAAAGTCAGCACTTGCATAATGAAGTTAAAAACTCTCTTGAGCCTGCTCTCATGAAAATTGAAATGTGAAAATGATGTACATCAAACTGTTAGAGATACCATTTTGTGGTGTGCAATATAAAAATTAAAGGCTTAGAAATAGTATAAAATTAATATTAAACTTAACTGTTACATGCATATACAAGAGTCCAATTTAAAATTACATATTCCAACAAAACCTTCAGGACAATATTCCTCACAATCATAATGAGAAAAACATTCTGTGACATAAAGGCATAAGTAATTAAATGTTAGTGAAAGAGAATGAAAATTTATGTATACAATAAGGAATAAAATTTTGGAAATTAAAAGAAAAATGGCTTACTCTTGCCATTGGTCACATTAAGAAAAAAGGAAAATAGGAGAAGCAATGCATAAACGAACTTCATAATTCCATCCATATTTTTCATCTCTGCATGCTGTGAACTACAAATGGTTTGGTCATTTTATAATGTTGCAGGAAACCATTTCATAATATTAAAATCATTAGAATAAATGATTACACTCGCGGTGTATGAGTTTTATACACTATCATTATATTATTCAACATTAATATTTAATCACCATTAAATTTAGATGGTGGATGATGCACAAATTGTATTTAAATTTTTACACTAATCCAACAGACAGTTTTTCGAAATATGCAAGAGACCATTCCATAATACTAAAATGATGATAATATGTCTCTTAACTATATCTATGTATCATGTTTGTCCTTTAACTTATTCAACAGAGTACTTGACCTTGACCTTAGGGATATCACAAAAAATCTTACTCTATTATCTTTCCTGATACAAACAACAAAACACACCATATTCTTATTCTAAAGTGAAGGTTGGGACAAAGGTCATCTATTCCTTTTCACTTTCCATTCTCTTTTAAAATCATGATTTTGCTAATAAATATATATAGTTCTACAAAATTATTATTGGTAATTAGACAAAACATGACCCACTAAATCACATTTTACATTTTAGTGTGCAGCTATCAGTTATGCAACTATAAAAGGTTTTATGATTTTCAATAAAAATAACTTCTTTAACAACATAAAAGCCTTTTTCATTTTCCTAATTTTTTCACGTTCCCTTAAACATAAAAACTCTGATGTTAGATCAATATAAACTACAAATGGAGGCCAACCTATATCTAACTCACCCTATCAATTATATAGTTAAATTATGTGGCATATATTATCCTTAAATAAATCAAATTCATTACTCCAGAATTTGCATTTAACAATGGTTATTCAATAGCTCTTCCTAGCACAACAGTGTTAAATACAAGGCGGAAAATAATCAACAACACTCTTTTAAGCAAACGTTGTTATAGGTGATAGGCGAATATAACTTCAACAGGGCTCTTTGAAGCAAGTGTTGTTGTATGTTTGCCTCCGATATTCGACAATGCTACTTTAAACAATCGTTGTTAAAGGTGACATATGTGACACCCTAGATTTTAAAGTCATTAAATTATAGTATCAGCCCTGGGAGTCTCGCCTGAGCGAGAGAATTGTCGATTGGGCGAGAGAGGCTCACCTGAGAGGATGAAATTGTAAGGACCCAAATTCTACCCTTGAACTTTTTTCCTTATTTTAATCTAATTTCATGCATTTAACCATAAATTATATTTACCGATTGAATGAGCTTATTTTAAAGATCTCACTTCCCTCATCACACCCAATCTATAAACCAAAAGTGACTTACAAAATCATGTGACAGAAAATCATAATTCGCATTAAGGTAACTTAGTAACTACCGCATACAATTAGCTATGGGTTTCCAAAACACTCATAGCTACATATATCCCGAGTTACTAGCTTCCATGGTTAATGTCATGTACAACAATCATGTTCATAATTACAAATAGTTAGTTCAAGTACAACCAATGAGGTTACAATGAGGTACAACAATGAATATCAAAGAAAAGAAAATGTCTTTTTAGCCGACCATGAATGGTTAGCGACTCTGGCTTGAGTATATAAGCGAAAATCTGGCTTGAGTATATAAGCGAAACTCTGGCTTGAGTATATAAGCGAAACTCTGGCTTGAGTATATAAGCGAAACTCTGGCTTGAATATATAAGAGAAACTCTGGCTTGAGTATATTTGCAAAACTCCGGCTCGAGTATATGTAGCATGTTTTCTTTTAATGGAAATGAGAATCTGCTTTTAACTAACCTTGAGGGGTGTAGCGACTTTGGCTCAAGTGATGTAGCAAATAAAATGAATTTCAAAATGGTTTACTAACCCTTTTCTAATGTGGATTATCTTATATTGACGTTATTGAATTAATGATTTACTCCTTTGTGTGTTTTGTGCTTCTGTCAATGATAATTCCATTGTATATAAACAAGTGATATGAGGGGGGACTCATTTTTGGAAGCATTAGGAGCTTTAAATTTTGGATCCATTTGTTTGCACTATTTTTGTACATGAGTGCATATTTGATAGTTTAAGCATTATGTAACTACGAATGTATATTAACTTACATGGAGTTGTAACTCTGGATATTTGTAGCTATTGGTATTTTGGAAATCCATAGCTAGTTATATGCGGTGGTTACCGAATTATATTTATATGAATTATGATTTTCTGCTGAAAAGAATGGATACGAATAAGAGGATCTGAAATGAGTATGAATAGGTAAATAGAATTAAAATGAAAAAAATGTATGTAAAAGAAATGAATAAAGGAAAAAATTTCAAGGGTAGAATTTGGGTCTTTACAGAATTCATACATTCATTGCTTCCGCAAAGAAAGAAAATGAATAGAGGGAGAGCAGAATAAGCAGGAGTAGCGCGTCAAGTTCACAACAAATGCATGACTATTTGATTGTCATCAAGCCACTGAAACAGGTGTACACACAAGGGCTTTTCATCATAAAAAATGGGGAGATTGAGATTGCAAGAATGCATCATTACAATGTTTTGATGAAAACAAGGATAATAGGCAAGCTTGAAGATAAGGATAACTCAACAAACAACAAAGTCAAGGCTCAAGTTTAATCAAGAAGACTTAGGATAAGCTTTTATGTTTCTAGAGTCTTAAGATGATTGATTGGGTAGAGTTTACGCTAGGTGAACCTTGAGGGTGTGACACCCTAGATTTATAATTCCTAAGTTAGAGAATTAGCCCTAAAGAGTAAAGCATACTGCCAAATTCTCGCTTGAGCGAGAGGTCCTCGCCCAAGCGAGAGAGTCAGAGTTCGTCCTAGGATTTTATCTCGGAATCTCGCCTGAGTGAGAGAAGGCTCGCTTGAGCGAGAGAGGCTTACCTGGGTGAGTGGAATATTGGGCTATACTGAAGGATCCTCGCTTGAGCGAGAGGATCCTCGCTTGAGCAAGAGCTGCCTTGCCTAAGAGAGAGTTGTCTCGCCGGGGCGAGAAAAGTGACATTTTGGACCTGTCGAGGCTGTAAGATCCTCGCTTGAGCGAGAGGATCCTCGCTTGAACGAGAGCTGCCTCTCCTGAGCGAGAGGGTTAGATCTGAGTTTTAAAATAGGCGGGATTTTCTCGCTTGAGTGAGAATGGGCTCACTTAAGCGAGAACCCGACGAGATTGCATTAAATGAAAAACCCCAAACACATTTTAGGGATAGAAATTGAAGACAGGTGAGAGAAGAAAGCTTTTCCAAGGGAAAGGAGCTTAGATACTCATCTAGAAGCTTGAGAAGAGGTAAAACTCTTGATTCTAACTCTCTTCTTCCCTTTGAAACTTGTTTTGGGTATGTTGGAACTCTTCTCAAAATATGAGAAACCATAGAAACTCGCCCTTTTGAGTTATGGTTCGTGTTATGTTGTTTTTCTCTTATAAACTCTTGATTTAGAGTTGGTATTGCAAGAATGGAAAGAGTTTGTGGGTTGATTCATGAAAACCCCAAAACCCTAAAAGTGAAAATGTGGTTAGAGAGGAAAATGGGTAAAATGCTAGAGGTAGAAGATGAGTATGCACTCCAAGGTTGAAATATGAGAAGAATATGTATGTTTTAGATGTTTGTAAACTTATGATGAAAGTTGTTTAGACACATTGAAAATATGTTAAATATCTTGTATGGTTAAATAATGCAATATGAGTTGCTTATGTGATATTTGAAATAAATGACTAACATTGTGTTATATGGTGGGAATGAGGAAAGATCCTAAAATTGGCGGCAGTGTCGGTGGAACTTGCGAAGTTACCAAGAACCAAACCCAACACTCACCAAGGTAAGGATAAGTCTTTAACTTATGCATTGCGTTAGAAAATGTGTGGATTGGCTGATTGTGGATAATGAATCAAGTTGTGAACCATTTATTATTTATAAACATATATGGGTATGTTTGTAATAAAAATGGAGTGGTTTTACTGTTTATGAATTGATGGAGTGTCAATGAAAAGAAAACTCATTTTTAGCCGACCATGATTGGTTAGCGACTTTGGCTCAAGTTATGTAGCGATACTTTGGCTCAAGTTATGTAGCGATACTTTGGCTCAAGTTATGTAGCGATACTTTGGCTCAAGGTATGTAGCGATACTTTGGCTCAAGTTATGTAGCGATACTTTGGCTCAAGTTATGTAGCGATACTTTGGCTCAAGTTATGTAGCGAAACTTTGGCTCAAGTGATGTAACAAAAAAATGAATTTCTAAAACGGTTCACTAACCCCTTTAAACTGTGGATTATCTTACAATGGTATTTATTGTCTTGATGACTTACTCCTTTGTATGTTGTGTGTATTTTTCGTTGATAATACCATTGCAGGTAAACAGGATGGTTGAGGATGCTACTATAGGGTGAATATGAATGACGAGAAATAAGTATGTTTTGTTGAAAGTAATATGCATGCTATAAAATATATATTATGGGATATATATACTATAGTATGAATATGAATGATGAGAAATGAGTATGTTGGAATGAAAGTAATATGCATTCTATAGAATATATATTATGAGATATATATACTATAGGGTGAATATGAACGATGAAAAAAGAGTATATTTGGATAAAAAGAATATGCATGCTATAGAATATATATTATGAAATATATATATATATATACTATAGGGTGAATATGAGTAACATGGAAATGAAAGAAAGAAGATATGAATGTTTATATTTACGTATTTGAGGTTATAATTTATCTCAATGCTTAATCATATTTAAAATGTGGATTATCATGTAATGTGAGTCTTGAATTAATGACTTACTCCCTTGTTTTTGTGTATTGTTTATGATACTTCCATTGTAGGTAAACGAAGGATTTGAGGAGAACGCTCACTTAGGAATTTTATGTGTTTCTCAATCTTGGATTTCTTTATCTTTTCTTTGGCATTGTAGTTGACTAGTTAATATTTGGGACGAATGTAATTCTGATTATGGTAATACTGGAGATGTGTAGTTATGGGTTTTATGATTCTTGGAAACCCATAACTAGTTGTATGCGGTAGTTACTAAGGGTTAATTGAATGAATTATGTTTTTCTGCAATGTGAAATGTATGATAATATAATAGGTTAAAAAGGTGGTTTCACGGAATGATTAATGAGGGATTTAAGTAAGATGATGAATGTGTTCTGATGCAAGAAGGAAAATTTGTTGCATATGCTTTTCGACAGTTGAGAACGCATGAACAAAACTACCCTACGCATGATTTAGAATTGGCTGCAGTGGTCTTTTCTTTGAAAATCTGGAGACACCATCTGTATGGCGTAAGATTTGAGGTGTACATCGACCACAAGAGTTTGAAATATATGTTTGATCAAAAGGAACTGAATATGAGACAGAAAAGGTGGATGGAGTTTCTTAAGGACTAAGATTTTGGATTGTAGTACCATCCGGTAAAGGCCAATGTAGTGGTCGATGCTCTCAGTCGGAAGTCTTTACACATGTCGGCCTTGATGGTTAGAGAAGGGAAACTGATTGAGGAGTTCAGGGATATGAACTTGGAAGTTCAGATAAGGCCTCATAGTATGTTGATAGGAATGCTGAAGGTCACAAATGAACTGTTTGATCTAATCCGGGTAATGCAAGTTGAAGATAGTGAGCTAATGGTTAAACAAGATTTGATGATGAGTGGGAAGGAAACTAATTTCGCATCGGACCCTAGTGGAATGTTGTGATACAAAGGGAGAGTGTGTGTGCCTCGTGATAGGGACTTGCGAAAGAATATTTTAGAAGAGGCACACAAGAGTAAAATGAGTTTTCACCCGGGAACTACAAAGATGTACCAAGATTTGAAAAAGATGTTTTGGTGGTCTGGGTTGAAAAAGGATGTGGCTTTGTATGTATCGAGTTGTCTTGTCTATTAGAAAGCCAAGATTGAGCATCAGCGGCCAGCGGGAGAGCTACAACTGTAACGACCCGATTTTCATAACTCGAAAATTCTCTTTTAAAATCCTTATTCGTGAAAGTGAAGTGATTTCTTTTGAAAGACATTACTCGAATAGTTTGGAAACTTGAGTGAATACGTTTATAAATTTACAAGGCGAAATTATTCCAAACACCTTTCATTTCAAAAGCATGTCATTACACTTCCGTTCAAATACATCCTTTATACAATTACACTTTCTCAAAATTACCTTGAATACAAACATTAGATCCACTTCATTATACACTTACAAGAAATTTGTTTATACATGAATTCACTTTAACATGTTCTTCATATTACAAATATTTATCATATAACATATCAATTACATATTATCCACTACTCTATCATGTACTCTTCTCCGCAAGCGTCCAATGCGAAACCTCCACAACCTGAATCCAAATATACAACACATACAAGAAAAGACAGAGGGAGTAAGAACCAACTACGGCGACCGTAGCGTGGATTTACATGGAGTAATAACATTAAAGTATTAAAACCACACACATCTAACATCAATCATGATAAGCATATATCAATCAACACATATTATCCATATTCACCCTATAGTACACATATATCCCATACTATATTTGTTCTATAGTGTGCATACTTATTCATCACATATTATCCATATTCACCCTATAGTACACATACATCCCATACTATATGTGTTCTATAGTGTGCATATTTATTTATCACATATTATCCATATTCACCCTATAGTACACATACATCTCATACTATATATGTGCTATAGTGTGCATATTTTATTCGTCCAAATATACTCATTTCTCATCATTCATATTCACCATATAGGATATATATTATGGATATATATCCTATGGCATGCATATGATTTTCATTCCGAGTATACACTTTTCACATCCTTCACATTCCGTAGTAATTTACCCTTGATCTCGTTGAACAATTCTGCACCGTACAAATAATCCCCATACCATATCGGGCAGATCGAGTAATCCCCATACCACATCGGGCAGGTCGAGTTTCCACATTACACTCACATCCATGTCATATACAATCAACACAAGGCATCTCATTATTTTATCACCATAAATAACATACAACACCTTCATTGTCACAAACATACCTTTATCCATTTTAACACATTCACAGCTCATCATACATTCATTGTTACAACACACCCATACATGTTTATTACAATCAACCACTCACAACATACTCATTTTGATAAACATACTCATATCCATTTTAACACATTCACAACTCATCACACATTCATTGTTACAACACACCCATACATGTTTATAACAATCAACCACTCACAACATACTCATTATCACACAACATAACCATTTCTACTTTTTGCCATTAAACAACACATCTCACAATCCTTGTTACAAACATACCCATTTATGTTCATAACAAATCAAACATCCATAACACACCATTATCATAAACAAACTACACACAACATATTCTTCATCATATAACACATTAACGGTAGAACCATCTTTCATGACGGTGTATTACCATAAATGAGCATATGGCGTTTTAATTAAATAAACGGTTTTCCCACACATATATCTCCACTTTTATGGCTAATATAACCTCATGTAAAATAAAGACTCTCACATGGACCACAAACACTTAAATGAGTTTCTATCCGTTAACGTGCTCCGATTCTTGAGGGAAATCGGAGAAGATGACTCTAATGAAATACTCTAAGATGACAATGGTCTTCTCCCTCACCTTAGGTTGCGTAAGCTCCGTTGCTCCGCAAAAGAGCCACATCTCCCTTCATCTCCTCCAATCTCCATTGTTGCTTTCTCACCTCCAAGCTTTTCCAAATGTGTCACCATGAAGCAAGAAGAAGGTTTTGATGAGTTTTGAGGCTTAGTGAAGGGAGAAATGGTCCATTTAGGTGGAGCCACCATTGGGAGAGAAAGGGGGGAGAAATAAAATGAAGATTAGGGTTTCTAGATCCCCTTTTTCACTTTTATAGCTCAAACGCTCTCGCACGAGCGAGAATGGCTCGCTTGGGCGAGAATTTCGCGTCCTTTTCACATTTCACACTGGAAAGCTCTCGCCCGGGCACGGATTTCTCGCTCGGGCGAGAATCGGGCAGTATGCTAAGGTCCCCCTCTAGCCTGGGCAAAAATCCTAGCTCGAGCTAGAATTTGACAGTTTTTCCAGATTTCACTTTCGCTCAAATGACCACTTCTTCACTTGGGCGAGGTTCCTATACTTCTCAAACTTAAAACGTTGAGTCCCTCACTTAGGCGAGACCCTCTCGTCCAAGAGAGAATGGTCAAGCATGCACCTCAACACCCTAAGTTTTCCAATCCATCCGAAAACAATAATTGAGGTGTTACAACAATCCCTAGAAATTCCCGTTTGGAAGTGGGATAGTATTTCCATGGATTTTGTATCGGGCTTTCCAAGAACTCATACAGGGTAAGATTCGATATGGGTGATAGTGGATCGGTTAACTAAGTCTGCACACTTTATACCTATGAACATGAGGTACTCTTTGGAGCGATTTGCGGAACTGTATATCCGGGAAATAGTTCGTTTGCATGGAATACCGTCGAGCATTGTATCGGATAGGGATCCCCGTTTCACTTCAAACTTTTGGACTAGTTTGTAGTCCGCATTGGGAACTAAGTTGAAATTGAGTTCAGCTTATCATTCACAAACGGACGGTCAATCGGAAAGAACTATACAGTCATTGGAGGATCTTTTGAGGGCTTGTGTTTTGGAATAACCGGGAAGTTGGGATAGCATGTTGCCTATGATTGAATTTACCTACAACAATAGCTTCCATTCGAGTATTGGAATGGCACCCTATGAGGCATTGTATGGTAGGAAGTGTCGAACTCCAGTGAGTTGGTTTGAAACTTGGGAGAACTTGATATTGGGACCCGAGCTAGTTCAAGAGACGACGGAAAAGATCAAGAAGATCCGGGAGAATATCATAATAGCCCAGAGTCGGTAGAAAAGCTATTACGATAAGAGGCGGAAACCTCTTGAGTTTAAAGAGGGAGATCATGTTTTCATGAGAGTAGTCCCGACTACCAAGATTGGTAGAGTTTTGAAGTCTCGTAAGCTGACTCCGCGATTTATTGGGCCATATCAAGTATTGAAGAGGATTGGGCCGGTAGCATATCGGATTGCTTTACCTCCGTTATTGTCGAATCTCCACAATGTGTTTCATGTGTCCTAGTTGAGGAAATATGTCGGGGATCCATCTCATGTGGTTGAGTCTAATCAGATAGAGTTGAAGGATAACTTGACTTTTACGATGTTGCCCGTGAGAATCATGGATACCAGTGTCAAAAGACTAAGGGGCAAAGAGATTGCCTTGGTAAAGGTATTGTGGAGCCAAGTGGACGAAGGGGACGCTACTTGGGAAGTGGAGCGTGATATGTGGGAGGATTGCCCTCATTTGTTCGAATCGAGATATGTTAAATTTTCGGGGACGAAAATTCTTATAAGAGGGGGAGGATTGTGACACCCTATATTTATATTTCCTAAGTTAGAGAATTAGCCCTAGAGAGTAAAGCATACTGCCAGATTCTCGCTTGAGCGAGAGGTGAGAGAAGAGAGCTTTTCCAAGGGCAAGGATCTTAGATACACATCTAGAAGCTTGAGAAGAGGTAAAACTCTTGATTCTAACTCTCTTCTTCCCTTTGAAACTTGTTTTGGGTATGTTGGATCTCTACTCAAAATATGAGAAACCATGGAAACTCGCCCTTTTGAGTTAGGGTTCGTTTTATGTTGTTTTTCTCTTGTAAACTCTTGATTTAGAGTTGGTATTGCAAGAATGGAAAGAGTTTGTGGGCTGATTCACAAAAACCCCAAAACCCTAAAAGTGAAAATGTGGTTAGAGTGGAAAATGGGTAAAATGCTAGAGGTAGAAGATGAGTATGCACTCTAAGGTTGAAATATGAGAAGAATATGCATGTTTTAGATGTTTGTAAACTTATGATGAATGTAGTTTAGACACATTGAATATATGTTAAATATCTTGTATGGTTAAATAATGCAATATGAGTTGTTTATGTGATATTTGAAATAAATGACTAACATTGTGTTATATGGTGGGAATGAGGAAAGCTCCTAAAGTTGGCGGCGATGTCGGTGGAACTTGCGAAGTTACCAAGAACCAAACCCAACACTCACCAAGGTAAGGATAAGTCTTTAACTTATGTATTGCGTTAGAAAATGCGTGGATTGGCTGATTGTGGATAATGAATCAAGTTGTGAACCATTTATTATTTATAAATATATATGGTTATGTTTGTAATAAAAATGGAGTGGTTTTACTGTTGATGAATTGATGGAGTGTGAATGAAAAGAAAACTCGTTTTTAGCCAACCATGATTGGTTAGCGACTTTGGTTCAAGTTATGTAGCGATACTTTGGCTCAAGTTATGTAGCGATACTTTGTCTCAAGTTATGTAGCGATACTTTGGGTCAAGTTATGTAGCGATACTTTGGCTCAAGTTATGTAGCGATACTTTGGCTCAAGTTATGTAGCGATACTTTGGCTCAAGTTATGTAGTGATACTTTGACTCAAGTTATGTAGCGAAACTTTGGCTAAAATGATGTAGCAAAAAAATGAATTTCTAAAATGGTTCACTAACCCCTTTGAAATGTGGATTATCTTACAATGGTATTTATTGTCTTGATGACTTACTCCTTTGTATGTTGTGTGTGTTTGCCGTTGATAATCCCATTGCAGGTAAACAGGATGGTTGAGGATGCTTGGTTCGAGGCCTTAGGAGCTTAGAACTTGGATTCTTTATTTTGCTTTTTGTGATGTAAATTGTTACTTGGATGATTGTAATCCTAACTGATTGACTTTCTACATTTTTTGTAATACTGGATATTAATAGCTATGGGTATTTTGGAAACCCATAGCTAGTCGTATGCGGTAATTACCGGGGAAAGGAATATACGAATTATGTTTTTCTGTCATGTAAAGAAGTGTGTAGTATAGTATGATAACCGAGTTTTTACGTAATGAATACTGAATATGTTAAGGTATAGTAAAGAATGTAGGAGTAAATGGATTAAATAAGAAAAAAAAATTCAAGGGTAGAATTTGGGTTCTTACAAAGGGGAAGTATCACAATCCTAAAATCTAATTACCTTAAAATGAGACTTGCATGCATTCATACTTGATTAACATGCTTATGCATTTACATATGGTAACATGATTTTGGTGCACTAAACCTGATTTATAACTTACATCTTTCAAAATCGTGAATCATGCATATACACATCATGCATCAAAGAAATGTTTTGCAACACATTTAGTCGATTACAACTTGTGTTAATCGATTAAAAATCATAACTGAGAGAGAGAGAGAGAGAGAGAGAGAGTGGGAGAGAGAGAGGGGGAGAGAGAGAGGGGGAGAGAGAGAGAGAGGGAGGGAGAGAGAGGGAGGGAGAGAGGGAGGGAGGGAGGGAGCGAGGGAGAGGGAGGGAGGGAGGGAGGGAGAGGGGGAGGGAGGGAGGGAGAGGGAGAGAGGGGGAGGGGGAGGGGGAGGGAGGGGGAGGGAGGGAGGGAGGGAGGGAGGGAGAGAGAGAGAGAGGGAGAGAGAGGGAGGGAGGGAGGGAGAGAGAGAGGGAGAGAGAGAGAGAGAGAATAACTTCATAGAAGTTTATTCATTGTGATTTATTGTAAACCATTTTTGCAAAACCTTGCATAATCACAAATCATTCTTTTGAGTATTGTGAGATTTCTTGGAAGGTTTTAGCTTCCGTTCGTAAGTGTAATATTTGCACATTTAGGTGCACACCACTTGTAAACTTTTGTATACGATTGATCTTATATTCTCTAGGCGTGTTGGTATCACCTTGTTGGAGAGAATAGAGTTTGGTAAATCCTAGTTGTAGTTAGGTGATGTACTCAATAAAGCAACAGTCTTAGTTAGGAGTTGGGAGTGGCTGAGGCCAAACCATTAGAAGTAGTGTTGAGTATCGATTAGAAGGGGTGAGAGGGTCAAACCATTCAAGAGCTCTAGGGCCAAAAAGGGAGTCTGGTAATTGGCAGAGGTTTGGAAATATTTGTTCCTATAGTAAAAAAAATCTCACAAGATAAAAAGGGGAGGTCTAGATGTAGTTTGCACGTGGACCAGAAAACGAACTGGGATAAATGATCGTCGACTCCATTTTCTATATCTCGTATCTCTTTACATTTCAATTGATTTACGCTTGCTATACTTAGATTATATTGCTTACTGAATTTGTGCATGTTCTGAATCTATGATCATATAGGCATAATTTTTTTAGGTAGTTTGCATCTAAGATATGGTAGATCGCTGTAATTTTCGGTACAAAGAAATGGTTTTCAAGAAAATAAGAATCAGTTAATCGATTAAGTACAACTGATGTTAATCGATTAAGAGCATATATAATCGATTAAACAATGTAATTTTCAGAACTTCTCATAAACCATAAAAGTGAGAATTGTGATTCACTACACATATTCACCCCCTTTAGGTATCTGTAAGTCCTTGGTATCCAACATATATATATATATATATATATATATATATATATGAGAAATAATGAAACTTGTTCATTTGTTAACATAGGAGAAATCAGAATTGTAATGAATAATTACATTGTACATATATTATATTGTTTGAATTTAAACATGTCATACTTGAAGAAGAATTTGATTTATTTAAGTACATTCATACCACATAATTTAAGTATATAATTGACAGGGACAGTTAGATATAGGCCGACCGACATTTGTAGTTTATATTCATCTAACATAAGAGTTTTTAAGTTTAAAGAAACACGAAAAAATTAGGAAAAGGAAAAGGCTTTTATGTCGTTAAAGAAGTTTTCTTTATTGAAAATCACAAAACCTTTTATACTTTCCATACACCCTACAAACTAAATTGTAAAATGTGATTTAGTGGGTCCTATTATGGCTAGTTACCAATAATATGTGACTAAGATAAAGAAAGGAATTTTGTAGTAGTAGATATTTATTAGCAAAATCATGATTTTAAAAGAGAATGGAAAGTGGAAAGGAAGGGGTGGCCTTTGTCCCAACCTTCAGTTTAGAATAAGAATATATTTCCATCACAGGTTTGGGGATGATATCTTTACTTTCGACCCCGTTGAGTTCAGGCTCGGAATTGGATATGTACAAACCCGACCCTGATTCACCCCGTTGACGTTCCTATCCATGGGAAACTTAATGGTGCACATTGCACATTTTGTTGAAATGGTGTTATTTTCATTGTTCTTTTCGGTCTACAAATATCTCACATATAAATTCTCCAAAAAGTAACATTACATAAAAAAAGTTTTTTGTTTCAATTTTTTAAAACAATAACATATACAATGTGGATACCTATGGTCCATGGGTATCCACTAAAACTCAGAAAACCAGGAAGCAGGTACTTGTGTGAGTACGAGCGCATAAGGGTAAAATTTTGTGTGTAGAACTAGTAGTGGTCAGCTAATACATGTGTCCGCCTATACCCGTTGACATATCTAATGTGAAGTTTGAGGTGGTGAATTGCGAGGGAACTATTAATTTTGGATTGTGGCAAAAGCAAGTTAAGAATGTGTGCTCAACAAGGTTTATCGAAGACAATACATTAGGAAAAACCAGGTGATGTGTATGAATACACAATTTTTTTCAGTCCATACTTTTAAAACAAAAAATAAATAATAATAAATATTAAAAATATATTATAAATACGGATCAGCTTGATAATAATGTTAATTAGTCGTGATTCCATAAAAAATAATAAAATAAAATATTTTAATTTAAAAAATAATTTGAGAAAGAAGATAATTTTGGATTTCTTACTCAATAAAAAAATATTTAAACTTAATGATCATTTATTGACCCAATAATGTTTACATATCAACTCAATATTAATTTCATATCTCAATTTTTGTTTTCTAATAAAAATAAAAAATATTTTAATAAACATTTAATTGGTTCGATAATGGTGAAATGACAATTTGAAAAAAATCATATGTCAATTATTCAAATTCAATCAAATCATTATGGACTTGTTAATGTGGGGATCGGCTATCAAGAAAAAAAGGTGATCAAGGTTCCCCGATAAATAGAAGGGAGGAATATAGAAAAATACAAGAGAGAAATTTGTGTTGATCCTTTTATCCTTTCTGATGTGAGTTGCATGTTTACACTTTATTTTCATCTCTTATTTTTATTTATTTATTTTAATTTCATTTTGTAGTATTAATCAAATTATTATTATTATTTTTATATAATTAAATATTGATTCATTTTTGTTTTTAATAAATAATAATAACAAATTTTATTTTATAATTAAATTTTAATTCATTTACAATATTTTTATAAATAATAATAAATATCCATTTTCTTTAATAAATAATGGGCATAAAATTAAAAAAATATATTATACTAAATTGATTCAAAAGTATACTAAGTGTTAATGGGAAGATAGCAATTAAAATCATATTTGTCAATATTTTAAGTATAGGGTTGTACTTTACTCTCTTGAAATAGGGGAACAAATAATGATAAATTATTAACCATTAATTTAAACCTTATAATAATATAAAATTCTTTAAATATTGGAAAGAGCATGTGATCATCATCATGCATTCACCCTCCTTAAGTTTAGATATGATATTAGACATATGGTTGCACTTCACACAACCAACAAATATTTTTCTACATAAGAACTATGTAGTCTTGACTCCATATTGAGATCTTGTCACACACAAAAATAAAAAAAAATAAAGTTTTTCCTATGTAAAATAATAAAACAATTTTAGGGGTATAAAATAGTTCATATAATTAGTGAGGGAGTCGTCTAGTACAACCAAACGAGATGTTAGTACTTTCCTCGATATTATGCAAAAAATAGTGATCACTCGAAACCAGTCGTGTAATTGAAGTTCAACTAAAAATTAGGGTGCGACGATATGGACCAACTAGATAGATAAGAATTAATGGAAAAGTTGCGAGAACCATATGACTCTTGTAACACCCTAATTTTAAGTCTTTAAAATTATAGTTGTAAAGTCCCAAAATTCTACCCTTGAATTTTTTTTTTCTTTTAAGTTAATCCATTCATACATATAGTCATCATACTACTTTGATTTCTCCATTATCTTTCCTTAAAAGACTTTTTAGCAATAGATCTTACCATACAATTTATGATGCGAAAGAAAAACATAATTCATTTCATTAAACGCTAGCGTCTACCGTATACAACTAGCTATGGGTTTCCAAAATACCCATATCTACGTATATGCGGAAATACAATCAATCGTATAAATCATATATCCATAGTTACAAAATATTCCAACTGATTCGATAAGTGTTCGTGTACAAAATAGTGCTAATAATCGATATCCAAAAATATAAAGCCCCTAAGCTTCCAAAATAAGACCGCCTCAGGTCACCTATTTATCTGCAATGGGATTATCAATGACGAAACACAAACACATAAAGGAGTAAGTCGTTAATTCAATAAACGTCATTATAAGATAATCCACATTTAGAAAAGTTAGTAAATCACTTCGAAATTCATTTTTGTTTTGCTGCATTACTTGAGCCAAAGTCACTACACCCCTTAGGGTTAGCTAAAAACAATTTCTCATCTCTTTTATAAGGAAAGCATGCCGCATAAACTCGGGCCGAAGTGTTACTACATAAACTCGAGCCGAAGTGTTGCCTCTTAAACTCGGGCCGAAGTGTTGCCTCATAAACTTGGGCTGAAGTATTGCCTCATAAACTCGGGCCGAAGTGTTGCCTCATAAACTTGGGCCGAAGTGTTGCCTCATGAACTCGGGCCGAAGTTTTGCCTCATGAACTCGGGCCGAAGTGTTGCCTCATAAACTCAGGCCGAAGTCGCTAACCATTTCTGGTTGGCTAAAAATATATTTCCTTTTTCATTGATTTCACTATCAATCATACCCAGTGAATCCACACAATCCTTATTACAAACATACCCATATATGTTTATGATAAATACGTGATTCATCAATTAATCCTTGTACAACCAGAAAATACACACATTTTCCATTTCAAATGTACAAATTAAAGACTTATCCTTACCTTGGTGAATGTTGGGTTGGGTTCTTGGTAACTGCACTAGTTCCACCGACACCGCCGCCAACTCTAGGATCTTTCCTCATTTCCACCATACAACACAATGTTAGTCATTTATCCCAAATATTTCATAAACAACTTAGATTGCATTATTTAACCATACAAAATATTCATCTTATTTTCAATGTTGCTAAACTACTTTCATCATAAGTTTACAACATTTAAAACATACATATTCATCTCATATTTCATCATTAGAAAGTAAACTCATCTTCTAACTCTAGCATTTTACCCATTTTCATTTCTAGGGTTTTGGGGTTTTCATGTATGAACCCACAAACCCTCTCCTTTCTTGAAATACTAACTCTACATCAAGAGTTTACAAGATAAAATCACATAAAACGAACCATAACTCAAAAGGGTGAGTTTCCATGGTTTCTCTCATGTTGAGAAGAGATCCAACATACCTCAAAACAAGTTTCAAAGGGAAAAAGAGAGTTAGAATCAAGAGATCTACCTCTTCTCAAGCTTCTAATGACTCAAAAGCCTCCTTTCTCCTGAAAATACTCTCTCCTCTCACTTCTCTTTAGGTTAACCCTAATAAATGTGTTTGGGGTCCCCTATTTAATGTAACAGCGTCGGGTTCTCGCTTAAGCGAGAGATTCTCGCTCAGGTGAGAAAATCCCGCCTATTTTAAAAAAACTCAGATCTGACCCTCTCGCTCAAGCGAGAATCTCACAGTCCCAACAGGCTTCCTCTCGCTCAAGCGTGGGATTCTCGCTCAGGTGAGAATCTCACAGTGTCAACAACCCCAGTTTGCCATTTCTCGCCCAGGCGAGGCAACTCTCGCTCAGGCGAGAATCTTCCAGTATAGCCCAGGATTTCACCCTCCCATGTGATCCTTTCTCGCTCAAGCGAGAATCTGAGGACTGATACTATAATTTTAAAGACTTAAAATTTGGGGTGTTACAATCTTCCCCCTCTTAAAAGAATTTTCGTCCCCGAAAATCAAACATACCTTGATTAGAACAAATGAGGGTAATCCTCCCTCATCTCTTGCTCAACTTCCCAAGTAGCGTCTCCTTCGTCCACTTGGCTCCACAACAGTTTTACCAGGGCAATCTCCTTGCCTCTCAATCTCTTTATACTGGTATCCATGATCCTCACGGGCAACGTCGCAAAAGTCAAATTATCCTTCAACTCTATCTGATCAGACTCAACCACATGAGATGGATCCCCAACATATTTCCTCAACATGAAATATATTATGGAGATTGGACAACAACGGAGGTAAAGCAATACAATACGCTATCGGTCCAATCCTTTTCAATATCTGATAAGGCCCAATAAATTGAGGAGTCAGCTTTCGGGATTTCTAAACCCTACCGATACCGGTAGTCGGAACAACCCTCATGAAAACATGATCTCCCTCATTAAATTCAAGAGGTTTCCATCTCTTATCATAATAGCTCTTCTGTCGACTTTGGGCGATCCTCATGTTCTCTCGGATTTTCTTGATTTTATCAGTAGTCTCTTGGACCAGCTCGGTCCCCAATATCAAGTTCTCCCCGGTTTCAAACCAATTCACTGGAGTTCGGCACTTTCTACCATACAACGCCTCATAAGGTGCCATTCCAATACTCGAATGGAAGCTATTATTGTAAGTAAATTCAATCAGAGGCAACATGCCATCCCAAATACCTGGTTGTTCCAAGACACAAGCCCTTAGAAGATCTTCCAATGATTGTATAGTTCTTTCCGACTGACCGTCCGTTTGTGGATGATAAGCTGAACTTAACTTCAACTTAGTTCCCAATGTGGACTGCAAACTAGTCCAAAAGTTGGAAGTAAAACGGGGATCTCTATCCGACACAATGCTTGACGATATCCCATGCAACCGAACAACTTCCCGGATATAAAGTTCTGCCAATCGTTCTAGGGAGTACCTCATGTTCATCGGCAAGAAATGAGCAGACTTGATCAACCGATCCACTATTACCCATATTGAGTCGTACCCTTTTTGGGTCTTCGGAAAGCCCGATACAAAGTCCATGGAGATACTATCCCACTTCCAAACGGGAATTTCTAGGGATTATAACATTCCCGCTGGTCGTTGATGCTCAATCTTGGCTTTCTGACATACTAAACAACTCGAGACATACCAGGCCACATCCGTTTTCAATCCCGACCACCAAAACAACTGCTTCAAATCTTGGTACATCTTGGTAATCCCCGGGTGAAAACTCATCTTGCTCTTATGGGACTCCTCTAAAATACACTTCCGTAATACCTCATCACGAGGTACACACACTCTCCCCTTGTAACGCAACATTCCACTCGCGTCCGATGCGAATTCGGTTTCCTTACCGCTTAGCATTAAATCTCGTTTAACCATTAGTTCTTCATCCTCCACTTGCATCGTTCTGATTTGATCAAACAGTTCATTGGTGACCTTCAACCTTCCCAAAATCATGCTATGAGGCTTTATCTGAACATCCAAGTTCATATCTCTGAACTCTTCAACCAGCTTCCCTTCCCTAACCATCAAAGCCGACATGTGCAAAGATTTCCGACTTAGCGCATCAGCCACTACATTGGCCTTTCCCAGATGGTACTGCAATCCAAAATCATAATCCTTGAGGAATTCTATCCACCGTCTTTGTCTCATATTCAATTCCTTTTGGTCAAATAGGTACTTCAAACTTTTGTGGTCGCTGTACACCTCAAATCTCACGCCATAGAGATGGTGTCTCCAAATTTTTAAAGCAAAGACCACTGCAGCCAATTCTAAATCATGAGTAGGGTAGTTTTGTTCGTGCGTTCTTAACTGACGAGAAGCATAGGCAACAACTTTCCCTTCTTGCATCAGGACACAACCCAAACCTTGCTTGGAAGCATCACAATAAACATTGAAATCTTTATCGGTACAAGGAAGAACCGACACTGGTGCCGTAGTCAACATTCGTTTAAACTCCTAAAAACTTTCTTCGCAACGAAGTGTCCACACATACGATTCTCCCTTCCGAGTGAGCTTAGTCAATGGTAGTGCCAACTTTGAAAATCCTTCAATGAATTTCCGATAATACCCAGCCAAACCCAGAAAGCTCCTGATCTCAGTGACTGACTTGGGCACCGCCCATTCCATAACCGCTTCAACCTTTGAAGGATCTACTGCCACTCCTTCCTTGGATATCACATGTCCAAGAAAGTTTACCGATTCCAACCAGAAATCACACTTTGACAGCTTTGCATACAACCGATTTTTACTAAGAAGTTCTAACACAACCCTCAGGTGCTCAGCATGCTCCTCTCGGCTTTTGGAGTAAACCAAAATGTCATCAATAAATACCACTACGAATGAATCTAAATACGGATGAAAAATCTGATTCATGTAGTTGGTAAATATTGCCGGGGCATTTGTTACACCAAAAGGCATGACCAAATATTCAACACCTTGTCCTAAAAGCAGTTTTAGGAATGTCCTCCGACTTTACTCGAACTTGGTGGTAACCCGAACAAAGGTCAATTTTTGAAAATACTACCACTCCCCAAATCTGATCCATCAAGTCATCGATTCGAGGCAACGAATACTTGTTCTTAATAGTGACCTTGTTCAACTGTCGGTAGTCGGTACACAACCGCATACTACCATCATTTTTATTAACCAACAAAACAGGTGCACCCCATGGCGAGACGCTAGGACGAATGAACTTCTTTGCCAACAAGTCCTCAACCTGCTTTTTCAACTCAGCAAATTCTAACGGCGCCATCCTATAAGGAGCTATAGAGATGGGTCCCGTTCCAGGTACCAAATCAATAGAGAATTCAACTTCTCTCACCGGAGGTAACTCCAGAATATCACCAGGAAATACCTCAGGAAACTCACGAACTATCAGAATATCCTGCACCTTAGGTTTCTCAATACCCTCCAAGGATGCCAACAACATAAACACATATCCTCCCTCCTTACAGGAAGTCCTGACTTCCTTTGCCGATAACGGTTTCATGGCATTAACCTCATCCGAACTCTCATCTAGATTTCCGAATACCATGGTCTTATCGGTACAATTAAGCGTTACATGATTCGCAGACAACCAGTCCATTCCCAGAATTATATCCAGCTAGGATAGTGGTAAGCAAATTAAATCTACGGTAAAAGTCTTACCGTTTACCACTACTGGACATCGAGACACCACTGTCGACACCACCACAGGCACATCAGTTGGGGTGGATACGACCAAGTCGAAAGGCAACGACTCAATTTGCAATTTCAATCTATCCACACAGTCATTAGATACAAAGGAGTGTGTCACTCCCGAATCAAACAACACTAAAAGAGGAATACCTGCCACTATGCAATTACCTCTTATCAGGCCGTCTGCAGTTGAAGTCTCTGCACCACTCATGGTGAAAACTCTGTCAGTGGATCGAGGTCGTTCAACACTAGCAGCATTCATATTCTGCCGTAATTTTGGACAATACCTCTTAAGATGTCGAATCTCCTTGCAGTGAAAGCAGCTAAGTGTGGTTCCGGGGCAAGAATCACCAAAGTGTTTTCGGCCGCATTTGTTACACCAGGATGGAGGGTTTTGCTGCGACCCTCCAGCATTAGCATGAGTTCTTGACCTATGTGGAGCATATCCTCTATTACTCATAGGCGAGGAATAAGGCTTCCCTTCTTCTGGAAACGCCTTACTCTTACCCTTCCCGTGCACAAAATGCCTTTGGGGCCCAAAATTCTTGGGAGGAAGTGATCTTGACGCCACCACTTCGTCCGCCTTCATATCGTCTTCAACCATTCTACACTTGTTGACTAGTGTAGAGAAATCAGTGATCTCTTGATGCATAAGCATCGTTTTCAGCTTGGGCTTCAAACCCGATTCAAACTTCGAGCACTTGGACCTTTCGTCCGCCTCCAATTCAGAGTAAGGGCAAAATCGGGCCAATTCTTCAAATTTGGCCGCATAATCCCCCACAGACAGGTCTCCTTGTTCCAGCCTCAAGAATTCCATTTCCTTATGACTCCTCAGATCAGCAGGAAAATACTTTCTAAGGAATTTCTCCCTAAAAGTACACCACATAATTACTTGCCCCTCCGCCTCCATTTGGCGCCGAGCGAATTCCCACGAACTCTCAGCCTCCTTCTCTAGCAGATAGGTGGCATATGCCAACTTCTGAGCATCAGTATAGCTCATGGCCTTGAAAATCCTTTCCAGCCTCTGAATCCACTCGATGGCTGCATCAGGAGCGAACCCCCCTTGAAACGAACTGGGGTTCCTCCTAAAGAACTCATCCAAACCTCGATACTCAGCCGGACATGGTGGAACCAAGGGTTGCAAACTCGGACTTGGGGTCGTATTCTGATTCAGGTGTTGTAAGTTCTCATTCACGTTTGCCAGTACTGCCGCAATCTGGGCCAACAATTCATTCTGACCCAATCCTCTTTCTCGTCCTCTTCCCGACATTTTAGTAATGGGTACCTGTTTATCTTGGTTCTCATTTGTTAGTAAACCAAGATTAATCAAACAATCAACAAATAATCACACAACAGTTTACTTCCACCACATAGTCCAATCATTTTGAAATTATAAAGAAGCAAGTAAGGCCATACCCTAGGTCGCAGGAATAACTACGCTCTGATACCATATTGAAAATTCCCAAAATTCTACCATTGAATTTTTTTTTCTTTTAAGTTAATCCCTTCATACATATAGTCATCATACTACTTTGATTTCTCCATTATATTTCCTTAAAACACTTTTTAGCAATAGATCTTACCATACAATTTATGATGCGAAAGAAAAACATAGTTCATTTCATTAAACGCTAGAGTCTACCGTATACAACTAGCTATGGGTTTCCAAAATACCCATATCTACGTATATGCGGAATTACAATCAATCGTATAAGTCATATATTCATAGTTACAAAATATTCCAACTGATTCGATAAGCGCTCGTGTAAAAAATAGTGCTAATAATCGATATCCAAAAATATAAAGCCCCTAACCTTCCAAAATAAGACCACCTCAGGTCACCTGTTTATCTGCAATGGGATTATCAATGACGAAACACAAACACATAAAGGAGTAAGTCGTTAATTCAATAAACGTCATTATAAGATAATCCACATTTAGAAAAGTTAGTAAATCACTTCGAAATTCATTTTTGTTTTGCTGCATTACTTGAGCCAAAGTCACTACACCCCTTAGGGTTAGCTAAAAACAATTTCTCATCTCTTTTATAAGGAAAACATGCCACATAAACTCGGGCCGAAGTGTTACTACATAAACTCGAGCCGAAGTGTTGCCTCATAAACTCGGGCCGAATTGTTGCCTCATAAACTTGGGCCGAAGTGTTGCCTCATGAACTCGGGCCGAAGTGTTGCCTCATGAACTCGGGCCGAAGTGTTGCCTCATAAAATCGGGCCGAAGTCGCTAACCATTTCTGGTCGGCAAAAAATATATTTCCTTTTTCATTGATTTCACTATCAATCATACCTAGTGAATCCACGCAATCCGTATTACAAACATACCCATATATGTTTATGATAAATAAGTGATTCATCAATTAATCCTTATACAACCAGAAAATACACACATTTTCCATTTCAAATGTACAAATTAAAGACTTATCCTTACTTTGGTGAATGTTGGGTTGGGTTCTTGGTAACTGCACTAGTTCCACTGACACCGCCGCCAACTCTAGGATTTTTCCTCATTTCCACCATACAACACAATGTTAGTCATTTATCCCAAATATTTCATAAACAACTTAGATTGCATTATTTAACCATACAAAATATTCATCTTATTTTCAATGTTGCTAAACTACTTTCATCATAAGTTTACAACATTTAAAACATACATATTCATCTCATATTTCATCATTAGAAAGTAAACTCATCTTCTAACTCTAGCATTTTACCCATTTTCATTTCTAGGGTTTTGGGGTTTTCATGTATGAACCCACAAACCCTCTCCTTTCTTGAAATACTAACTCTACATCAAGAGTTTACAAGATAAAATCACATAAAACGAACCATAAATCAAAAGGGTGAGTTTCCACGGTTTCTCTCATGTTGAGAAGAGATCCAACATACCTCAAAACAAGTTTCAAAGGGAAAAGGAGAGTTAGAATCAAGAGATCTACCTCTTCTCAAGCTTCTAATGACTCAAAAGCCTCCTTGCTCCTGAAAATACTCTCTCCTCTCACTTCTCTTTAGGTTAACCCTAATAAATGTGTTTGGGGTCCCCTATTTAATGTAACAGCGTCGGGTTCTCGCTTAAGCGAGAGATTCTCGCTCAGGCGAGAAAATCCCGCCTATTTTAAAAAAACTCAGATCTGACCCTCTCGCTCAAGCGAGAATCTCACAGTCCCAACAGGCTTCCTCTCGCTCAAGCGTGGGATTCTCGCTCAGGTGAGAATCTCACAGTGTCAACAACCCCAGATTGCCATTTCTCGCCCAGGCGAGGCAACTCTCGCTCAGGCGAGAATCTTCCAGTATAGCCCAGGATTTCACCCTCCCATGTGATCCTTTCTCGCTCAAGCGAGAATCTGAGGACTGATACTATAATTTTAAAGACTTTAAATTTGGGGTGTTACAATAGTAGCAGTCCTGGGATTCTCGCTTGAGCGAGGGATTCTCGCCTGGGCGAGAAAGGCTCACCTGGGAGGGTGAAATCCTGGGCTATACTGGAAGATTCTCGCCTGAGCAAGAGTTGGCTCGCTTGAGCGAGAGTGGTCTCGCCTGAGCGAGAGCTGGCTTGCATGGGCGAGAGGATCCTCGCTTGAGCGTGAGATGCCTCGCCTGGGCGAGAGTTCCCCTCGCCTGGGCGAGAGGGTCAGATCTGAGTTTTTAAAATGGACGGGATTTTCTCGCTTGAGCGAGAATAAGCTCACTTAAGCGAGAGCTCGACGAGAGCATTAAATGAGAGAAATCCCAAATACATTTTTAGGTTAACAATTGAAGAGAGGTGAGAGAAGAGAGCATTCCCAAGGTCTAGGAGCTTTGATTCTTGAGCTTGAGAAGAGGTAAAACTCACTATTCCAAGTCTCTTCTTCTCTTTGAAAGAAACCATGGAAACTCACCCCTTTGAGTTATGGTTCGTTTTATGTAGTTTTTCTCTTGTAAACTCTTGGATTAGAGTTAGTATTTCGAAAATGGAAAGAGTTTGTGGGTTGGTTCATGAAAACCCCAAAACCCTAAAGTGAAAATGGGGTTAAGATGGAGAATGGGTAAAATGTTAGAGGTAGAAGATGAGTTTACTTTCTAATGTTGAAATATGAGATGACTATGTATGTTTTGGATAGTTGTAAACTTATGATGAAAGTAGTTTAGCAACATTGAAAAAATGATAAATATCTTGTATGGTTAATAATGCAATACAAGTTGTTTATGTGATATTTGGAATAAATGACTAACATTGTGTTATACGGTGGGATGAAGAAAGATCCTAAAGTTGGAGGCGGTGTCGGTGGAAGTTGAGAAGTTGCCAAGAACCAAACCCAACACTCACCGAGGTAAGGATAAGTCTTTAAATTATGCACTGTGATAGAAAATGCGTGAATTTTCCGATGTGGATAATGAAATGTATTGTGTACCACTTAGTTGTTATAAGCATATATCGGTATGTTTTTAATGATGAGGAGTGGATTTACTGTTTTGTATTGGTGAAGTGCCAATGGAAATAAAACTCGGAATAATGAAATGAATCGTAAATCACTTAGTCGTTATAAGCATATATGGGTATGTTTGTAATGATGAGGAGTGGATTTACAGTTTATGTATTGGTGGAGTGCCAATGGAAATAAAACCCGTTTTAGCCGACCATGATGGGTTAGCGACTTTGCCTCAAGTAATGTAGCAAGCTTTGGCTCAAGCAATGTAGCAAACTTTGGCTCAAGTAATGTAGCAAGCTTTGGCTCAAGCAATGTAGCAAACTTTGGCTCAAGTCATGTAGCATGGTTTTTCAAAAGTATGAACGACAAAAATGGTTTTAAGTATAATTGATTTTAAACCGTTATTTAGTCTTATTAAATGTGGATTAACTTACATTGATATTTATTGAATTAACGACTTACTCCTTTGTGTTTCTTTTGTGTATTGTCAATGTTAATCCCATTGCAGGTAGGTGGAAGGAGTATGGATGTTTTTTATTAGGAGCCTAGAGACTTTTATTTTGATGTCTCTTGTCCATTCTTTTGTAACCTCATTGGTTGTACTTGAACTAATTATTTGTAACTATGAACATAATTGTTGTACATGGCATTAACCATGGAAGCTAGTAACTCGGGATATATGTAGCTATTGGTGTTTTGGAAACCCATAGCTAATTGTATGCGGTAGTTACTAAGTTACCTTAATGCGAATTATGTTTTTCTGTCACATGATTTTGTATGTCACTTTTGGTTTATAGATTGGGTGTGATGAGGGAAGTGAGATCTTTAAAATAAGCTCATTCAATCGGTAAATATAATTTATGGTTAAATGCATGAAATTAGATTAAAATAAGAAAAAATTTCAAGGGTAGAATTTGAGTCCTTACAATATGGTATCAGAGCATAGTTAATCCTGCGACCTAGGATATGGCCTTGCATGCTTCTTTGTAACCTTTATGTGCTGACATTGTTGAATTGTGCTAATTGTTAAGTGGTTATGTGCACTATTTTTAGACAAATTTGATTAATGACAATTGAGTGAGTACAGGTACCCATGGTAGGAAGAGGAAGAGGAAGAGGAAGAGGGACAAGTCAGAATGTCCCGAACGATTTATTGGCACAAATGGTGGCGGCATTGCAGCAAGTCAATGAGAACTTGCACAACCTGAACCAGAATCCGGCGCCAAGTCCGATTTCACACCCACTAGTTCCACCTGGGCCAGCAAAATACCGAGGGTTAGATGAGTTCTGCAGGAGGAACCCCAGTCACTTCCATGGGGGATTTGCTCCTGATGCTGCCATCGAGTGGATCTAAGGGGTGGAGCGGATCTTCAGAGTCATGAACTGTTCGGAGGCTCAGAAGTTGGTTTATGCCACTTACATATTAGTGACAAAGGCCAGGAATTGGTGGGAATTCACTCGACTTCAAATGGAGGCGGAGGGACAGCTGATTTCTTGGTATACATTTAAGGTGAAATTCCTTCATAAATATTTTCCTGCTGATTTGAGGAGGTAGAAAGAGATGGAGTTTTTGAGATTGGAGCAGGGTGACCTGTCGGTGGGAGAATATGCGGCCAAGTTTGAAGAATTGGCCCGATTTTGCCCTTACTCTGAGTTGGAGGTGGACGGAAGGTCCAAGTGCTAGAAATTTGAATCGGATTTGAAGCCCAAACTAAAGACGATACTTACGCATCAAGAGATCTCTGACTTCACTACCTTGGTCAACAAGTGTAGAATGGTTGAGGACGATATGAAGGTGGATGAAGTGATGGCGCCAAAAACACTTTCTCCCAAACACTCTGGACCTCAAAGGAATTTCTCGCATGAGAAAGGGAAGAGCAAGGTGTTTCAAGAGGAACGGAAACCTTACTCTCGTCCGACGGGTAGTCGAGGTTATACTTCGCATGGGCCGAGGACTCATGCCAATGCCAGAGGGTCACGATTGAACTCTCCATCATTGTGCGGCAAGTGTGGTTGAACTCATGTCGGTGACTCGTGCCCCGAAATGGCACTAACCTGTTTTCATTGCAAGGAGGTTGGGCATATCTAAAGACATTGTCCTAAGCTAACGCAAAGTGTAAATACGGTGAGGGTTGAACGTCCTCGATCCACCGGCAGAGTGTTCACCATGAGTGGTGTAGAGGCATCGGGTGCAGATGGCCTGATAAAAGGTAATTGCATGGTGGCAGGTATTCCCCTTTTAGTGTTGTTTGATTCGGGAGCGACACACTCCTTTGTATCTATTGAATGCGTGGATAGACTGAAATTTCAAATTGAGTAGTTGCCTTTCGACTTGGTCGTATCTACCCCAACTGATGTACCTGTGGTGGTGTCGACAGTTGTGTCTCGATGTCCAGTGGTACTAAACGGTAGGACTTTTACCGTGGATTTAATCTGCTTACCATTATCCTAGTTAGATCTAATTCTGGGGATGGACTGGTTGTCGGCGAATCATGTGGTACTTAATTGTGCTGATAAGACTGTGGTATTCGGGAATCTAGATGAGATTTCTGATGAGGTTAGTAACATGGGTTAAAACTCCTTAGTAAGAACCGGTTGTATGCGAAGCTGTCAAAATGTGATTTCTGTTTGGAATCGGTAAACTTTCTTGGGCATGTTGTAACACCCTAAATTTTAAGTCTTTAAAATTATAGTATCAGTCCTGGGATCCTCGCTTGAGCGAGAGATTCTCACTTGGGCAAGAGAGGTTCACCTGGGAGGGTGAAATCCCGGGCTATACTGGAGGATTCTCGCCTGAGCGAGGGTTGTGTCGCCTGGGCGAGAAATGGCATTTTTGGACTGTGGAGACTGTGAGATTCTCGCTTGAGCGAGAATCCCTCGCTTGAGCGAGAGGGTCAGATCTGAGTTTTTAAAATGGGCGGGATTTTCTCGCTTGAGCGAGAATATGCTCGCTTAAGCGAGAACCCGACGAGAGCATTAAATGAGAGAAACCCCAAATACATTTTTAAATTAAGAATTGAAGAGAGGTGAGAGAAGAGAGCATTCCCAAGGTCTAGGAGCTTTGATTCTCGTTCAAGAGCTTGAGAAGAGGTAAAATTCTATATTCAAACTCTCTTCTTCTCTTGAAAACCGATTTTTGGTATTATGGATCTCTTCTCAAAGTGAGAGAAACCATGGAAACTCACCCTTTTGAGTTATGGTTCATTTTATGTGATTTTATCTTGTAAACTATTGGTATAAAGTTAGTATTTCAAGAAATTAGAGGGTGTGTGGGGTTAGTCATGAAAACCCCAAAACCCTAAAGAGGAAATGGGGTTAAAATGGAAAATGGTTAAAATGCTAGAGGTAGAAGATGAGTTTACTTTCTAATGTTGAAAATATGATGAATATCTCGTATGGTTAAATAATGCAATATAAGTTGTTTATGTGATATTTGGTATAAATGACTAACCTTGTGTTATATGGTGGGATGAGGAAAGATCCTAAAGTTGGAGGCGGTGTCGGTGGAACTTGAGGAGTTGCCAAGAACCCAAACCCAACACTAACTGAGGTAAGGATAAGTCTTTAACTTATGCACTATGATAGAAAATGTGTGGATTTTCTGATATGGATGACGAAATGAAGCGTAAATCACTTAGTTGTTATAAATATATATGGGTATGTTTGTGACAACGAGGAGCGGATTTACAGTTTATGTATTGGTGGAGTACGAGTGGAAATAATACTCGGAATAATGCAATGAAGCGTAAATCACTTAGTTGTTATAAACATATATGGGTATGTTTGTAACAACAAGGAGTGGATTTACCGTTTAATGTATTGGTGGAGTGCCAATGGAAATAAAACTCGGAGTAATAAAATGATTGGTAAATCACTTTGTAGTTATAAGCATATATGTATATGTTTGTAATGATGTCGGGTGCATTTACTCTTTTTTTTATTGGTGGAGTGCCAAAGAAAATAAAACTCGGAAAAATGTATTGGTGGAGTGCCAATGGAAATAAAACTCGTTTTTAGCCGACCATGACTGGTTAGCGACTTTGGCTCAAGTAATGTAGCAAACTTTGGCTCAAGTAATGTAGCAAGCTTTGGCTCAAGCAATGTAGCAAACTTTGGCTCAAGTAATGTAACAAGCTTTGGCTCAAGCAATGTAGCAAACTTTGGCTCAAGTAATGTAGCAAGCTTTGGCTCAAGCAATGTAGCAAACTTTGGCTCAAGATATGTAGCATGGTTTTCAAAAGTATGAACGTTGAAATTGGCTTTTAAGTAAATTTGATTTTAAACCGTTTATTTAACCTTATTAAATGTGGATTAACTTACATTGATATTTGTTGAGTTAACGACTTATTCCTTGTGTTTCTTGGTGTATTGTCAATGTTAATCCCATTGTAGGTAGGTGGAAGGAGTATGGGTGTTTTTGATTAGGAGCTTAGAGACTTTTATTTTGATGTCTCTTATCCATTCTTTTTTAACCTCGTTGGATGTACTTGAACTAATTATTTTGTAATTATAAACCAGATTGTTGTACATGGCATTAATCATGGAAACTAGTAACTCGGGATATATGTAGCTATGGCTGTTTTGGAAACCCATCGCTAATTGTATGCGACCGTTACTAAGTTATATTAATGTGAATTATGTTTTTCTGCTATCTAATTTAGTATGTTATTTTCGGTTTATAGATTGGGTTTGAGGAGGGAAGTGAGATCTTTTAAATAAGTTCATTCACTCGGTAATTATAATTATCGTTAAATGCATGAAATTGGATTAAATAAGGAAAAAATTTCAAGGGTAGAATTTGGGACTTTACACATGTAATATCCAAGGAAGGAGTGGCAGTTGATCCTTCTAAGGTTGAAGCGGTTATGGAATGGGCGGTGCCCAAATCAGTCACTGAGATCAGGAGTTTTATGGGTTTGACTAGTTATTATCGGAAATTCATTGAGGGGTTTTTGAAGTTGGCACTCCCATTGACCAAACTCACTAGGAAAGGAGAACCGTATGTTTGGACACTTCGTTGCGAAGAAAGTTTTCAAGAGTTGAAACGAAGGTTGACTACAGCGCAAGTGTTGGTTCTTCCTTGTATTGATCGGGACTTCAGTGTATATTGTGATGCGTCCAAGCAAGGTTTGGGTTGTGTGTTGATGCAAGAAGGGAAGGTTGTTGCTTATGCTTCTCGACAGTTGAGGACATGAACAAAACTACCCTACCCATGACTTGGAATTAGCTGCAGTGATCTTTGCCTTAAAAATCTGGAGACACCATCTTTATGGTGTGAGATTTGAGGTATACAGCGGCCACAAGAGTTTGAAGTACCTATTTGATCAAAAGGAATTGAATATGAGACAACGAAGGTGGATGGAGTTCCTTAAGGATTATGATTTTGGGTTGTAGTACCATCCGGGAAAGGCCAATGTGGTGGCCGATGCTCTAAGTCGAAAGTCCCTGCATATGTCGGCTTTGATGGTTAGTGTAACACCCTAAATTTTAAGTCTTTAAAATTATAGTATCAGTCCAGAGATCCTCGCTTGAGCGAGAGATTCTCGCTTGAGCGAGAATGAGACTCACCTAGGAGGGTGAAATAATGGGCTACACTGGAGGATCCTCGCTTGAGCGAGAGATTCTCGCCTGTGCGAGAGAGGCTCACCTGGGAGGGTGAAATCCTGGAGTATACTGGAAGATTCTCGCCTGAGCGAGAGTTGTCTCGCTTGGGCGAGAAATAGCATTTTGGACTGTAGACACTGTGAGATTCTCGCTTGAGCGAGAGGGTCAGATCTAAGTTTTTTAAAATGGGGGGGGGGGGGGGGGGTTTCTCGCTTGAGCGAGAATCAGCTTGCTTAAGCGAGAACCCGACGAGAGCATTAAATAAAGGAAACCCCAAATACATTTTTAGGTTAAGAATTGAAGAGAGGTGAGAGAAGAGAACACTCCCAAGATCTAGGAGCTTTGATTCTTGTTCAAGAGCTTGAGAAGAGGTAAAACTCTCTATTCTAACTCTCTTCTTCTCTTTAAAACCCATTTTTGGTATTATGGATCTCTTCTCAAAGTGAGAGAAACCATCGAAACTCATCCTTTTAAGTCATGGTTCATTTTATGTGGTTTGACCTTGTAAACTCTTGGTATAAAGTTAGTATTTCAAGAAATGAGAGGGTGTGTGGGGTTAGTCATGAAAACCCAAAAACCCTAAAGAGAAAATGTGGTTAAAATGGAAAATGGTGAAAATGCTAGAGGTAGGAGATGAGTTTACTTTCTAATGTCAAAAATATGATGAATATCTTGTATGGTTAAATAATGCAATATAAGTTGTTTATGTGATATTTGGTATAAGTGACTAACCTTGTGTTATATGGTGGGATGAGGAAAGATCCTAAGGTTGGAGGCGGTGTCGGTGGAATTTGAGGAGTTACCAAGAACCCAAACCCAACACTCACCGAGGTAAGGATAAGTCTTTAACTTATGCACTGTAATGGAAAATGTGTGGATTTTCTGATGAGATTGACGAAATGAAGCGTAAATCACTTAGTTGTTATAAACATATATGGGTATGTTTGTAACAACGAGGAGTGGATTTACCGTATATGTATTGGTGGAGTACCAATGAAAATAATACTAGGAATAATGCAATGTAGCGTAAATCACTTAGTTGTTATAAACATATATGGGTATGTTTGTAACAACGAGGAGTAGATTTACCGCATTGGTATTGGTGGAGTGCCAATGGAAACAAAACTCGGAATAATAAAATGATTCGTAAATCACTTTGTAGTTATAAGCATATGTGTGTATGTTTGTAATGATGTCGGGTGCATTTACTGTTTTAGTATTGGTGGAGTGCCAATGAAAATAAAACTCGTAAAAAAAATATTGGTGGAGTGCCAATGGAAATAAAACTCGTTTTTAGCCGACCATGATTGGTTAGCGACTTTCGCTCAAGTAATGTAGCAAGCTTTGGCTCAAGCAATGTAGCAAGCTTTGGCTCAAGCAATGTAGCAAGCTTTGGCTCAAGCGATGTAGCAAACTTTGGCTCAAGCAATGTAGCAAACTTTGGCTCAAGTTATGTAGCATGGTTTTCAAAAGTATGAACGATGAAATTGGCTTTTAAGCAAACTTGATTTTAAACCGTTTATTTAACTTTATTAAATGTGGATTATCTTACATTGATACTTAATGAGTTAACGACTTATTCCTTTATGTTTTCCTGGTGTATTGTGAATGTTTATCCCATTGCAGGTAGGTGGAAGGAGTATGGGTGTTTTGATTAGGAGCTTAGAGACTTTTATTTTGATGTCTCTTACCCATTCTTTTGTTATCGTAATTGGTTGTACTTGAACTAATTATTTTGTAATTATAAACTTGATTGTCTTACATGTCATTAAACATGGAAACTAGTAACTCGGGATATAGGTAGCTCTGGGTGTTTTGAAAACCCATAGCTAATTGTATGTGGCCGTTACTAGGTTATATTAATTAATTATGTTTTTCTACTATCGGATGTTGTATGTTACTTTCGGTTCATAGATCGGGTGTGAGGGAGAAGTGAGATCTTTTAAATAAATTTAGTCACTCGGTAATTATGATTTATTGATTAAATGCATGGAATTGGATTAAATAAGGAAAATTTTCAAGGGTAGAATTTGGGTCCTTACAATATGGTATCAGAGCATAGTTAATCCTGCGACCTAGGATATGGCCTTACATGCTTCTTTGAAATCTTTATGTGTTGAGGTCGTTTGAATTTTGCTAATTGTTAAGTGGTTCTGTGCATTGTTATTACCCCTCGCCTGGGGAAGAGGGTCAGATTTGAGTTTTTAAAATGGGCCGGATTTTCTCGCTGGAGCGAGAATAAGCTCGCTTAAGCGAGAGCCCGACGAGAGCATTAAATGAGAGAAACCCCAAATACATTTTTAGGTTAAGAATTGAAGAGAGGTGAGAGAAGAGAGCATTCCCAAGGTCTAGGAGCTTTGATTATTGTCCAAGAGCTTGAGAAGAGGTAAAACTCTCTATTCCAACTCTCTTCTTCTCTTTGAAACCCATTTTGGTATGTTGGATTTCTTCTCGAAGTATGAGAAACCATGGAAACTCACTCCTTTGAGTTATGGTTCGTTTTATGTAGTTTTTCTCTTGTAAACTCTTGGATTAGAGTTAGTATTTCGAAAATGGAAAGAGTTTGTGGATTGGTTCATGAAAACCCCAAAACCCTAAAGTGAAAATGGGGTTAAGATGGAGAATGGGTAAAATGTTGGAGGTAGAAGATGAGTTTACTTTCTAATGTTGAAATATGAGATGATTATGTATGTTTTGGATAGTTGTAATCTTATGATGAAAGTAGTTTAGCAACATTGAAAATATGATGAATATCTTGTATGGTTAAATAATGCAATATAAGTTGTTTATGTGATATGTGGAATAAATGACTAACATTGTGTTATATGGTGGGATGAGGAAAGATCCTTAAGTTGGAGGCGGTGTCGGTGGAACATGAGAAGTTGCCAAGAACCTAACCCAACACTCACCGAGGTAAGGATAAGTCTTTAAATTATGCATTGTGATAGAAAATGCGTGGATTTTCTGATGTGGATAATGAAATGTATTGTGAACCACTTAGTTGTTATAAGCATATATGGGTATGTTTGTAATGATGAGGAGTGGATATACTATTTTGTATTGGTGGAGTGCCAATGGAAATAAAACTCGGAATAATGAAATGAATCGTAAATCACTTAGTCGTTATAAGCATATATGGGTATGTTTGCAATGATGAGGAGTGGATTTACAGTTTATGTATTGGTGGAGTGCCAATGGAAATAAAACTCGATTTAGCCGACCATGATGGGTTAGCGACTTTGGCTCAAGTAATGTAGCAAGCTTTGGCTCAAGCAATGTTGCAAACTTTGGCTCAAGTAATGTAGCAAGCTTTGGCTCAAGCAATGTAGCAAACTTTGGCTCAAGTCATGTAGCATGGTTTTTCAAAAGTATGAACAATAAAAATGGTTTTAAGTATAATTGATTTTATACCGTTATTTAATCTTATTAAATGTGGATTAACTTACATTGATATTTATTGAATTAACGACTTACTCCTTTGTGTTTCTTTTGTGTATTGTCAATGTTAATCCCATTGCAGGTAGGTGGAAGGAGTATGTGTGTTTTTGATTAAGAGCCTAGAGACTTTTATTTTGATGTCTCTTGTCCATTCTTTTGTAACCTCATTGGTTGTACTTGAACTAATTATTTGTATCTATGAACATAATTGTTGTACATGACATTAACCATGGAAGCTAGTAACTCGGGATATATGTAGCTATGGGTGTTTTGGAAACCCATAGCTAATTGTATGCGGTAGTTACTAAGTTACCTTAATGTGAATTATGTTTTTCTGTCACATGATTTTGTATGTCACTTTTGGTTTATAGATTGGGTGTGATGAGGGAAGTGAGATCTTTAAAATAAGCTCATTCAATCGGTAAATATAATTTATGGTTAAATGCATGAAATTAGATTAAAATAAGAAAAAAATTTCAAGGGTAGAATTTGGGTCCTTACAACTCTCTCTAGCAGATGAGGTGATTTACCATGTAATGGATTTAACGTCACTAACAAAGGTATGTGAGACATTAGAGAAGCAATTCATGTCTAAGTCTATAACAAATAAGCTAAACTTCAAACATAGACTTTTATGGTCTCAAGATGTAGGAGAGTAATAATTTACAACAATACCTCAAACACTTTCAATCAAGTAACCAATGACTTGTATAAACTTGATGTGAAGGAATATGAAGTGGATAGGAAAACAATTTTATTGTGTTCTTTGACTAATTCCAACGAACACTTGGTGACAACATTGACATACGAGAAAGACTCAACCAAACCAAATGACATCATGGGTGCACTTTTATCCAACAATTAAATATGATAGAATGCAAGTGAAGAGTCTAAGGGCGATGGTTTGTATGTGAAGGGGAGCCAAAAAATGTGGGAGGAAATATGACATAAGAATTCTTGTCAAAGAGAAAATACTGAATTCCATGGGCAGAACCATTACACTGCTTTAAGTTCAAAGTGTTGGAACATGCATTTGGAGGCCATTAGTGAGGACTTTTTGGTCTGAAATAAAAAAACTTACAAGTCCCACGTAAGAGGAACTTTGAAAAAACTCACAAGTCCCACATAGGATGGAGGAGAAATTTTGAAAAAAAACTCAAGCTATAAATAGAGGCATTTTCCCGTCATTTTTTCCCAAAGTTGAGTGCATTCCTCGACTTCTTCTTTCTCCCGTTTTTATCCGCCAAAGCTTTTCCGGCCAAGTTCTCTCTTTCTTTCTGTGGTACTAGAATTGATACAGGCAACCTAATTCTGAGAATTTCAAGAACTAATACTGATAGCCAGATCGTGGGAAAGTAGAATAAGCAAGGGTAGCCATATTGTGGGTATTTCAAGAAATGATATTGGTAGTCATATTGTGGGTGTATTCGAGATCAGTTCTTACAATGTAGTAAGAATTCGAAAATAGAGAAATGAACTATTTTATCCTAGGGACAAGTGGTTGGTAGTCTACTTGCACATTTTGAGCAATACCATGAAACATCTTAAAGAGAGCGGTCTCGACATGACTCAACTAATAATTATTCTTTTGTGCAATTTAGAATTGTTGCAAGCTACATAAATAACACAAACAGACCATGCATTCGAGAAAGAGTTGTCCTAATGAGGAGCCTTAAAAGGTTGGTGGGAAGGATGAAGCATCTACATACATAAACATTGCAGAGAAAGAAGTTTTTTGTTACAATAATGTAAATGATATGTTATCGTATCATCAAATCAATTTGTTTATTCATTGTGCTTCATAGAATAGCTTCATCACTCTTTTGCAAAACCATGCATATTCACATGTTTTTAAGGATATCTCTTAAGTATATTATTAACACATTTATGTGCACATCACTTGTAAACTTTTGTAGAGCTCTAGGGTCAAGAAGGGAGTCTTGTAATTGGAAGAGTGATTGTAAATATTTGTTCCATAGTGAAGAAAAATCTCCTAAGATTAGAAGGGGGTGACTGAATGTAGTTTGCATGTGGACCAGCAAATGAACAAGGATAAAAAATTGTTGTCTCCATTTTTCTCTATCTCTTATCTCTTTACATTTCAGTTGATTTACGCTTACCATACTTACATTACATTGCTTATTGAATTTGTTGCATGTTCTAAATTTATGATCATATAGGCATAAATTCAATAGGAAGCTTGCATCTAAGATAGGGGCAATCCCTATAATTTTTTGAGCGAAGAAAATTGTTTTCAAGAAAACAAGAATTCGATTAATCGATTAAATCTGGTGCTAATCGATTAAGTACAACCGGTGTTAATCGATTAAGAGAAGATATAATCGATTAAACAATGTAATTTTCACAACTTCTCATTAGCCGGAAAAGCAGTGATCCGCTACACATATTCACCCCTTCTACGTATCTGTAATTACAAGTAATAATAATGAATCCAGTAGATCATTTAGTTAAAATTGACATCAAACAAGTAAGTTCAACAGTAAACAAAAAGTAAAAATAAAACCTCATCTTTCTCTCCTTCAACAGTAAACATTGAAAAGAGTAATTTCTTTATAAAGCAGTGTGTTGGTGAGTTATCTTTCTCATCTTTCTCTCCTTCAACAGGAAACATTGAAAAGAGTAATTTCTTCATAAAGCAGTGTGTTCGTAGCTTATTTCTTCATTCATAGCTTATTTCTTCATTCATAGCTATTTCTTCCTTCATAGCTTATTTCTTCCTCTCCTTCATAGCAGGTTATCAATCATTGTCTCCTTCTCCACATTCAAATTCGAATCTTCATCTCAGGTTAGGGGTTTTTCAAATTTCTTAGTATGAACTCATATACACAATCAAACCAAGCGGTTTTTCATATTTCTTAGTGTATAGTTGCACATTTACCAAAGATTTTCTGTGGTTTCGTTAATATGATGCAGCATTTTTCATATGAACACATTGGACTGCTTTGATATTTCGTAATGATTTACCTAGTTGATATATTGTACATGAGTGCTAAGTGCTTGTGAAAATGCATGAACCAGTATATGAATTTCATAATGTTTATGGTTATGACAGTGCAGATTTGTCAGCGGCTTCGTGCCGCACTGGAGTGATCCAATATGTGGTTCCGCACGTTCCACCACTTCTCCGTTCATTTCCAATACTGATCGTGAAACACCATGAGCAGCAGGATGTTGAGGTCCGAAATTCGAAGTGAAATTTTTGATTTGCCCGTTCCTAGTCGACACTGGAATAGCTATGCCTGAACCATTGTAATTTGTGTTTTTGGAATGAGGTTTAGTACCATCCAGTACAAGCCAATGTATGGTCCTAAAGCCAAGAGACTTATATGACATGGGAGAAGAAGAAGAGCACGATGCATATGAAAATGAGTCATATCAAGAGCAAAACCTTGACCAATTTTGTACTTTACATGATGAATATGTGCAATTAGCAACAAACCATGTAATTGATGATGTAGTTTAGAAAACTTCACTCTTTTTTTATCTAATTGTTTGTATCTCATTTTCTATTTTTTTGACATGAATATAAAGACATGCCAAAAGTGAAACGTTTTTAGAATCCATTCAAATCAGCACATCACAACGTGTTGCATCTCCAATAGAAGATCCAACTCATTCTTCATCTCCAATGGAGGTAATTGTTTTACATGGTTAATGATTCTTTCGTTTGTTGTTGTTGTTGTTGGGTCATCTGAGCAAACCTTTGTTATGTTCATGCTGACACTTATGTTGATCATTTGCAAAATTTACATCTTATGTTGACACCTAATTGCACAATTGTCTATATTAGTTACCTTTAATGTCTACCATGTTTGTGAAAAGTTAAGAGCTACAACAGTTCAATCAAAACAGAACCAGTATATTGTTCTGATAAGTGTAATCAATTACCATATGGTGTAATCGATTACACCAGTTAAAAAATTTAAAATACAAACTCAACGGCTTGATGTAATCGATTACCAAACATGTGTAATCGATTAACAAACATGTGTAATCGATTAACAAACATGTGTAATCGATTACAATGTGAAAAATGCACATATCTGATGCTTTTAATATGTTGTAATCGATTACGAGTATGGTGTAATCGATTACATAATGTAAAATTCACAGGTCTGATTTGTTTATCAGCATGTAATCGATTACCAGGATTGTGTAATCGATTACACTGTTTAAAAAACAGAACACTTGTGCTTTAGTGCAAATGATCTTAGTTTCATGCATGAGTTTTTCAAAGATCAGCCTTTATCGTATAGTTAAGAGATTTTAAGTTCAAGTATCATTTTACCTAAAAGACTTAGACTACACATATGAGCTTCTTTGACTTTTGATTTGCTAGTCTTCTTTTTGCATTTGATGACATAGTGAGCATCATCAAAACCTTAGTCATAGGTTGGGAAAGATCACCATCTTCACATTTATTTATTCACATATATGGATGGACTAGATGTTTGGGACATGACTTAGGATAAGAAGATACATGTGTTATATGTATTCTCTGTATATTATATTTTCTTAATTTGTATATTGAATGTTCAGTTATTTAATAGTTTATGATATTAGATTTTATTTTATTATTTCAGGCAAATGATGATGCAAGTATGTCTGATACACCTTTGGGTGCAAGAGGATCATCTAGAGCTAGCAACATTTAGGATATATGTTATGTATTTTCTTTTTAAAGTGTCATATGAGATTGCTTTTAATATTTTGAGATTTTATGGTGTATTTGGATTTATAATGAAGTACGAATTATAACTCTTTCAATTATGTTACTCTACATTTAGCAACATTCAGTATTTTGTTTTTGAGACTATTTTTAGTTATTTGCAATGAAATTTTAATATTGTTAAGAGCATTTGTATTTAGTATTGTATATTTAAATAATAATTATAAATTAATGAGAATAAATTTGTTAAATTATGAAATTAATTTGAGGTTAAAATCCTATAGTGGAGGTTAAAAACCTTCTCAAATAGTGGAGGTCAAAAACATCCTCAAATAGTGGAAGTCAAAAACCTCCTCAAATTGCGGAGGTCGAATAGTGGAGGTCAAAAACCTCCTCAAATAGCGGAGGTCAAAAACCTCCTCAAATAGCGGAGGTCAAAAACCTCCTCAAATTGCGGAGGTCAAATAGTGGAGGTCAAAAACCTCCTCAAATAGCGGAGGTTAAAAACCTCCACTAATAAACCACTAAATTTGTCAATACCAGGGGTTCTCTAAAACCTCCGCTAAACGCATCTAGAGGTCATAACTGTGGAGGTTTCTGAAACCTCCGCTAGTTATATTGTGGAGGTTAAAAACCTCCGCTAGTTATATATGTTGTAGTGTAAGTCCTTGTTATCCAACTATGTACATCAAATAAAATCAAGCTTTGATTAATAAAATCAAGTAGAAATTGTGACATGCAAGTAAACTTGTTTTGTAAGTGTGCCTAAGGACAAATGTACATTAAATCATATTGGACAACAAATATTTTAGCCACATAATGGGTGAGAAGATCAAGCTTCATTGACCTATAACGTAGGAAATGGACACTGTCATTATGGACAAAATTGTCAAAGTAAAATACTTGAAGTTAGAAAGTTTGTGCCACAAAGATAATAATGTATCTCTTCTATCTCAAATGTTATATTATAAGTGACATAGATAATATTATTAATAAAATCCCACTGAGGCCAATTTTTTAGAAAAGCCCCTAAATTCATTTTCAAGGCCAAAAATCATATATTCCTCATTTATATGTTTTTGAATGCAAATGCTTCATTTTAAACAATTGTAAATTCTTTTAAGCATGTTTGATTCAAAAGTAAATGTAGAAATATTTTCTACAATGTTCTAATCATGAAAAAGTACAACAAGTCAACTTTATGTTAAGGCTAATGACTATTTTGAAAAGTGTATGCAAATTTTAAAATTTGATAAGCCATCTAGGAAAGAGGAGAGGAAAGGTATATATAATGTTTTGTAGGTGCTCTTGAGGATGCACATTCTAAAGATTAAATTGTTTTGCAAGAAGAGAGAGAGAGAAAAATCAAGAACTTGAAGAAAGGCCAAAGAAAAATTAAAATATGGCAACTTCCTAGTATCTTCTTGATAAGGATGGAAAATGTAAAGCTAAAGAGGTAACCATATATCGAGTCATGTTTTATTCTTTACTATTTTATCATATATACTGTCTAATATCATATTTAGTGTTTGCACGTATGCTAGATACCTAATTAATCCCAAATAATTGTACTTATCACCAATAAATACACGCTTTCTTAAAGAATTTGATAGGGACAGTTAGATATATGCTGACCTCCTTTTGTAGTTTATATTGATCTAACATAAGAGTTTTTAAGTTTAAATGAAAAAGAAAAAATTCCAAAAATTAGGAATAAGAAAAGGACTTTTATGTTGTTAAAGAAGTTTTCTTTATTGAAAATTTTATAGAAGTAGATATTTATTAGCAAAATCATGATTTTAAAAGAGAATGGGAAGTGAGAAGGAAGGGGTGGCCTTTGTCCCAACCTTCATCATAGAATAAGAATATGATGTGTTCTATTGTTTGTATCAGTAAAGATAACAGAGTAAGATTTTTTATGATATCCCTAAGGTCAAGTGGTCTGTTGAATAAGTTAAAAGGACAAACATGATACACTGAAATAGTTAAGAGACATATTGTCATGATTTTATTATTATGAAATGGTCTCTTGCATATATCGAGAAATTGTCTATTGCATCAGTGTAAAAATTTATATACAATTTATATATCATCCATCATTTAAAGACAATAATGATTAAATATAAATGTTGAATAATATAATGAATGCTATAAAATTAATATACTGAGAGTGTATTGACTGTATTCATTATAATTTATAGTGATTTTAATATTATGAAATGGTTTCCTTGCAACTAATTTTTTTACATTATAAAATGACCACCGGATGCAGGGATGAAAAATATGGATGGAATTTTGAAGTTCGTTTATGCATTGCTTCTCTTATTTTCCTTTTTTCTTAATGTGACCAACGGGAAGAGTAAGCCATTTTTCTTTTAATTTCCAAAATTTTATTCCTTATGGTATAAATAAATTTTCATTCTCTTTCACTAACATTTAATTACTTATGCCTTATGTCACAGAATGTTTTACTCATTATGATTGTGAGAAATATTGTCCTGAAGGTTTTATTGGAATATGTAATATTGAATTGGCCGCTTGTTATTGCATGTAACAGTTAAGTTTAATATTAATTTTATACTATTTCTAAGCATTTAATTTTTATATTGCACACCACAAAATGGTTTCTCTAACAGTTTGATTTACATCATTTTCACATTTCAATTTTGATGAGAGCAGGCTCAAGAGAGTTTTGAACTTCATTATGCAAGTGCTGACTTTGTTTGCCATCTACGACATATGGAGAAGTACACTCTTGTTAAGTAGTTATAATTTAGTACTACAATAAATAAAGACAATAACATCATGTAATTGTTTTAGAAGTTGCCATTTATTTTACTTCTCCATATTTTAAAATGTGTTAAAAATGTGTAAAAAATATATTCCTCATATTTTAATTTTGGAGAGTCCAGTACTGGAGAGAAGTTCATTTCAGTTCAACCACCCCTTCTTACCTATGTCGGATTACCACACTAGATTACTTGAGATTTTAAGATATGCTTAAAAATAGTGCTTAAATTTTTTACATATAAGATAACACTCCACAACTTTAGGATAACTTTGAAACAAATTTTCAGCGATGAATCTTCATCTTATGATAAGATGAAATTTAAAAGATGAAATATAGTTAATCTAAATCAAAACTCTGGTAACAATAAACTATAGTTTTGATTTATGATTGTGGTTACATTGCGTTTAAAGTAATGCAAAAAATTATATTCGTGATTGTGGTCGTGAAGTATGACAAATGAATCTAAAAATAGGGAGCAGAAATAATAGTTCCGTGGGTGGATTTAAGATTTAATGTACATATTTTGACATTTTAATTCTTCAATAAATGGCTAAGGTTATCTGTATAAAGAGTAAGGACCCTCTCAATTAATGAAGACACAAATACTACAAAAATAAAGGGAAAATAATATAGTAAAATATTTTTATCATTTTATATATAAATGAATAATACTTTTGTCATTAAAAATATAAGGAAAATCAAGTACTTATATCTACATTAATAGAGATGATATTTTTTCATGAATAAACTAAGTAGTAGCAAGATTTGTTTTGGGTAAGTATGAGGTGCATTTAGTGCACACTAAGCTAGCCACTATCCTGTGTAGAGGAAGTATATTAATCAAGTAACTCATATTTTTTTTGTAATAAGGTTTTCTAAATCTGTCCTTACTTGATTTATCTTGAATAAAATACACAATTATATAACAAAATAATCAACTAAACATGTATTCATTAAACGTAAACACTTGTTAAGAATTTGGTTGATTAAGATATCTCATATTGAAATATGTTGAAAACCAGAAGGAAGATAATAGATGATCAATAGATAATCCTACTAATTTGGAAAACATTGACATGTCTGATGTCCGGTAATCAAAAACTATTTTAATCATTTAAAAAGTTCATTATATAACTTTAATACTTGATAACAAAGAATTATTTTAGTCAAGTAAAGATAATTTTTTTTGGTACTATTAAGGATATCCCATCACTTTTTGGGTAAAAAACTAACCACTTTTGGGATGTGTGGTTACCCCTTCTAACAAGTGTCGCTCCCAATGTGAAATGTTCGATTCGTGGGAGTGACACTTGTTGGAAAGGGACAACCACACACTCCGAAAGAGATTAATTCTTTACCCAAAAGGTGAGGGATAACCTTAATAGTACCAAAAAAGACTATCTTCACTAAAAGTCATGTAATTGATTTTTAACTAAAAAGAGTTGTAAGGACCCAAATTCTACCATTGAAATTTTTTCCTTATTTTAATCAAGTTTCATGCATTTTTCCTATAAATCACCTTTGCCAATTACATAACTTTATTTTAAAATCGCAATCTCCTCTTTACACTCACACCATAACCCAATAACGACATACACATTGGTTTGACAGAAAAACATAATTCATATTAATGCAGCTCAGTAACTACTGCATACAACTAGCTATGGGTTTCCAAAACACCCATAGCTACAAATATCCAGAGTTACCATCATGTACAAAAATCATACTCATAGTTACAAATATTCAGTTTCAAAATACAATCAATGGATTACAAAAAGACTAGGCAAGAAGACTTCAAAAAGTAAAAGCCTCTAAGCTCCTAACTGAATCATCTTTACATCTTCCGCCTACCTGCAATGGGATTAACATTGACCATACACAGAAAACACAAAGGAATAAGTCGTTAACTCAATAAAAGTCAATACCCGTTAATCCACATTTTAATAAAGTTAAGAAATCAATTCAACGTTAAATACGCTTATAACCATTTCCATTATTTATTCTTTTGAAAATCATGCTACATAACTTGAGCCAAAGTTTGCTACATTGCTTGAGCCAAAGTCGCTACACCCCTTAAGGTTAGCTAAAACCGATTTCTCTTTTCTTTTGAAAACGTGCTACATCGCTTGAGCCAAAGCTTGCTACATCGCTTGAGCCAAAGCTTGCTACATCGCTTGAGCCAAAGCTTGCTACATCGCTTGAGCCAAAGCTTGCTACATCGCTTGAGCCAAAGCTTGCTACATCCCTTGAGCCAAAGCTTGCTACATCGCTTGAGCCAAAGCTTACTACATCGCTTGAGCCAAAGTCGCTAACCAATCATGGTCGGCTAAAAACGAGTTTTCTTTTCATTGACACTCCATCAATTCATAACCAGTAAATCCACACCCTTGTTATTACAAACATACCCATATATGTTTATAATAATTTAGTGGTTCACAACTCAATTCATTATCCACAACCAGAAAATCCACGCATTTTCTATCACAATACATAAGTTAAGACTCATCCTTACCTTGGTGAGTGTTGGGTTTGGTTCTTGGCAACTTCGCAAGTTCCACCGACACTGCCACCAACTTTAGGATTTTTCCTCATTCCCACCATATAACACAATGTTAGTCATTTATTCCAAATATCACATAAACAACTTATATTGCATTATTTAACCATACACGATATTCATCTTATTTTCAATGTTTCTAAACTTCTTTCATCATAAGTTTACAACCATCTAAAACATACATATTCATCTCATATTTCAACATTAGAAAGTAAACTCATCTTCTACCTCTAGCATTTTACCCATTTTCCACTCTAACCACCTTTTCTCTTTAGGTTTTTTTTTGGGGTTTTCTTGAATCAACCACAAACCCTTTCTATTCCCGAAATACTAACTCTAAACCAAGAGTTTACAAGAGAAAAACACATAAAACGAACCATAACTCAAAAGGGTGAGTTTCCATGGTTTCTCATATTTTGAGAAGAGATCCAACATACCAAAAATGGGTTTCAAAGAGAAGAAGAGAGTTAGAATCAAGAGTTTTACCTCTTCTCAAGCTCTTGGACGAGAATCAAAGCTCCTAGACCTTGAAAATGCTCTCTTCTCTCACCTCTCTTCAAATCTTAACCTAAAAATTTATTTGAGGTTTCTCTCATATAATGCACTCGTCGGGTTCTCGCTAAAGCGAGCCCATTCTCGCTCAAGCGAGAAAATCCCGCCTATTTTAAAACTCATATCTGACCCTGTCGCCCATGCGAGGGAACTCTCGCCCAGGTGAGGCATCTCTCGCTCAAGCGAGGATCCTCTCGCCCAGGAGAGGATCTTACAGCCTCGACAGGTCCAAAATGTCACTTTTCTCGCCCAGGCGAGCCAACTCTTGCTCAGGCGAGATCACCCTCGCTCAAGTGAGCCAACTCTCGCTCAGGCGAGAATCCTTCCGTATAGCCCAGTATTTAACTCTTCCAGTTTTTAGCCCTTCTCGCCCAGGCGAGCCAACTCTCGCTCAGGCGAGAACACTATCGCTCAGGCGAGAACACTCTCGCTCAAGCGAGCCAACCCTCGCTCAGGCGAGAATCCTCTAGTATAGCCCAGGATTTCACCCTCCCAGGTGAGCCTTTCTCGCTCAGGCGAGAATCCCTCGCTCAACCAAGAATCCCAGGACTGATACTATAATTTTAAAGAATAAAATAAATGGTGTTACAATCCTCCCCCTCTTATAAGAATTTTCGTCCCCGAAAATTACACATACCTCGATTGGAACAAATGAGTGTAATCCTCCCTCATATCACGTTCCACCTCCCAAGTAGCATCCCCTTCGTCTACTTGGCTCCACAATACTTTCGCGAAGGAAATCTCTTTGCCTCTTAGTCTCTTGACACTGATATCCATGATTCTCACGGGAGCGTCGAAAAAGTCAAGTTATCCTTCAACTCTATCTGATCAGATTCAACCACATGAGATGGATCCCCAACATATTTTCTCAACTGAGACACATGAAACACATTGTGGAGATTCGACAACAACGGAGGTAAAGTAATACGATATGCTACCGGCCCAATCCTCTTCAATACTTGATACGGCCCAATAAATCGCGGAGTCAGTTTACGAGATTTCAACACCCTACCAATCCCGGTAGTCGGGACTACTCTCATAAAAACATGATCTTCCTCATTAAACTCAAGAGGTTTCCGCCTCTTATCGTAATAGCTTTTCTGTCGACTCTGGGCGATCCTCATATTCTCCCAGATCTTCTTGATCTTTTCCGTTGTCTCTTGAACCAGTTCGGGTCCCAATATCAAGTTCTCCCTAGTTTCAAACCAAATAACTGGAGTTCGGCACTTCCTACCATATAACGCCTCATAAGGTGCCATTCCAATACTCGAATGGAAACTATTGTTGTAGGTAAATTCAATCAAAGGCAACATGCCATCCCAACTCCCCGGTTGTTCCAAGACACAAGCCCTCAAAAGATCCTCCAATGACTGGATAGTCCTTTCCGATTGACCATCCGTTTGTGGATGATAAGCTGAACTCAACTTCAACTTAGTTCCCAATGCGGACTACAAACTAGTCCAAAAGTTCGAAGTGAAACGGGGATCCCTATCCGATACAATGTTCGACGGTATCCCATGCAAAATAACTATTTAACGGATATACAGTTCTGCCAATCACTCCAAATAATACCTCATGTTCATGGGCAGAAAGTGTGCAGATTTAGTTAACCGATCCACTATCACCCATATCGAATCATACCCTATCTGAGTCTTCGGAAAGCCCGATACAAAATCCATGGAGATACTATCCCACTTCCAAACGAGAATTTCTAGGGATTGTAACTCTCCCGCCGGTCGTTGATGCTCAATCTTGGCTTTCTGACATACTAAAAAACTCGAGACATACAAAGCCACATCCTTCTTCAACCCAGACCACCAAAACAACTTCTTCAAATCTTGGTACATCTTGGTAGTTCCCGGGTGAAAATTAATCCTGCTCTTATGGAACTCCTCTAAAATTATCTTCCATAATTCCTCGTCACGAGGCACACACACTCTCCCTTTATAACGCAACATTCCAGTAGGGTCCGATGCGAAATCAGTTTCCTTGCCACTTAGCATCAAATCCCGTTTAGCCATTAGCTCGATATCCTCAACTTGCATTACCCGGATTTGATCAAACAATTCATTGGTGACCTTCAGCATTCCTATCATCATACTATGAGGCCTTATCTGTACTTCCAAGTTCATATCCCTGAACTCCTCAATCAGATTTCCCTCCCTAACCATCAAAGCCGACATGTGTAAAGACTTCTGACTTAGGGCATCGACCATCACATTGGCCTTTCCCGGATGATACTGCAACCCAAAATCGTAATCCTTAAGGAATTCTATCCACCTTCTCTGTCTCATATTCAACTCCTTTTGATCGAACATGTACTTCAAACTCTTGTGGTCGCTGTATACCTCAAATCTCACTCCATAAAGATGGTGCCTCCATATTTTTAAGGAAAAGACCACTGTAGCTAATTCCAAATCGTGGGTAGGGTAGTTTTGTTCATGCGTTCTCAACTGCCGAGAAGCATAGGAAACAACCTTCCCTTCTTGCATCAACACACAACCCAAACCTTGCTTGGAAGCATCACAATATACACTGAAGTCCCGATCAGTACAAGGAAGAACCAACATTGGCGCTGTAGTCAACCTTCGATTCAACTCTTGAAAGCTTTCTTTACAATGTAGTGTCCACACATACGGTTCTCCTTTCCTAGTGAGCTTTGTCAATGGTAGTGCCAACTTCGAAAATCCCTCAATGAATTTCCGATAATAACCAGCCAAACCCAGAAAACTCCTAATCTCATTGACTAACTTGGGCACCGCCCATTCCATAACCGCTTCAACCTTAGAAGGATCTAATGCCACTCCTTCCTTGGATATTACATGCCCAAGAAAGTTTACCGATTCCAACCAGAAATCACATTGACAGCTTCGCATACAACCGGTTCTTACTAAGAAGTTCTAGAACAATCCTCAGGTGCTCAGCATGTTCCTCTCGGCTTTTGGAGTAAACTAGAATGTCATCAATAAATACCACTACGAATGAATCCAAATACGGATGAAAAATTCGATTCATGTAGTCGGTAAATATTGCTGGGGCATTCGTTACACCAAAAGGCATAACCAAATATTCAAAATGTCCATACCTTGTCCTAAAAGCAGTTTTAGGAATATCTTCCGACTTCACACGAAGTTGGTGGTAACCTGACCGAAGGTCAATCTTTGAAAACACTACTGCCCCTCTCAACTGATCCATCAAGTCATCAATCTGAGGCAACGAATACTTGTTCTTAATAGTAACCTTGTTCAACTACCTGTAGTCGGTACACAACCGCATGCTACCATCTTTCTTCTTAACCAACAAAACAAGCACACCCCACGGTGAGACACTATGACGAATGAACTTCTTTGCCAACAAGTTAACTCTAACGGTGCCATCCTATAAGGAGCTATAGAGATGGGTCCCGTTCCAGGTACCAAATCAATAGAGAATTCCACTTCTCTCACTGGAGGCAATTCCGGAATATCACCAGGAAAAACCTCAGGAAACTCACGAACTATAGGAATGTCCTCAACTTTGGGTTTCTCAATACCCTCCAGGGATGGCAACAACATAAACACGGCTCCTCCCTCCTTACAAGAAGTCCTGACTTACTTTGCCGATAATGGCTTCATAGAACTAACCTCATCAGAATCCCACCTGGATTTCCGAATACCACGGTCTTATCAGCACAATTAAGCACCACATGATTTGCCGACAACCAGTCCATCCCCAAAATTAGATCTAATTGGGATAGTGGTAAGCAGATTAAATCCACGGTAAATGTCCTACCGTTTACCACTACTGGACATCGAGACACAACTATCGACACCACCACAGACACATTAGTTGGGGTGGATACGACCAAGTCAAAAGGCAACGACTCAGTTTGCAATTTCAGTCTATCCACGCGTTCAATATTTACAAAGGAGTGTGTCGCTCCTGAATCAAACAACACTAAAAGAGGAATACCTGCCACCATGCAATTACCTTTAATCAGGCCATCTACACCCGATGCCTCTGCACCACTCATGGTGAACACTCTGCTAGTAGATCGAGGTCGTTCCGCCCTCACAACATTCACACTCTGCTATAGCTTAGGACAATATCTTCTGATATGCCCAACTTCCTTGCAGTGAAAACAGGTAAGTGTCGTTCCGGGGCACAAGTCGCCGACATGAGTTCGACCATATTTGCCGCACAAGGATAGAGAGTTCAACCGTGACCCTCCGACATTGACATGAGTCCTCGGCCCATGTGAAGTATAACCCCGACTACCCATCGAAGGAGAGTAAGGCTTTCTTTCCTCTTGGAACGCCTTGCCCTTCCCTTTTCCGTGCGAGAAGTTCCGTTGAGGCCCAAAGTGTTTGGGAGGAATCACCTTAGATGCCGCCGCCTCATCAGCTGCCAAATCATCCTCATACACCCTACACTTGTTCACTAAGGTAGGGAAGTCAGCAATCTCTTGGTGCCCAAACATGCTTTTCAACTTGGGCTTCAAACCCGACTCGAACTTGACGCACTTGGACGTTCCGTCCACTTTCAATTCAGCGTAGGGACAAAATCGGGCCAATTCATCAAACTTGGCCGCGTAGTCCCTCACCGACATGTTCCCTTGCTCCAACTTCAGAAAATCCATCTCTTTCTTCCTTTTCAAGTCAGCAGGAAAGTACTTGTGAAGGAATTTCTCCTTGAATGTACCCTAGGAGATTAGTCATCCTTCAGCTTCCATTTAGCGCCAAGTAAATTCCCACCAGTTCTCGGCCTCCGTCACTAACATATAAGTGGCATATGTAACACCCTTTTCCTAGCGTTAAAACAATTACATACGAGACCGTCGTTTACGATCTTGGTTAATTATATTTTTGTTTTTGAAAAATAGCGTATGAATTTTTTTTTTCCTTTTATAACATATGAACATATGGTTCTCTCAGAACTCACCACTTAAACTATAAACTAAACAACAATATAACGTAGTAAACATACATATGTCTATATATATATATCATTAGTTCAAAATGCGTCATAGTCCAAAAAGAGTACATCATCCAAGTCATGCCATCCACATATACACTCCAGCATAATAGGATATATATACATGAATATACACACGCAAAAGATCCTATGGCTGGGTGTACATTGAACTCACAGCAACTGCACCAAAAGAAAACTATACAGTCGCACCATGCACAATCAGACCGTCAGAATTTCGACCCAACATCCTCCTGCTACTGTCCCTTAGAACTACCCTCCTCAGGGTCTTCCTCTGGATCCTCCTCATCACTAGAAATATATATAATATCATCCCTAACCATAGGCTCGGCTGGCGCAGGGGAGTATGATGGTGGAGGAGATAGTCGGGCCCTCCTCATCGGGCCACAAATATCAACCCTGTCATCCTGAACCCTCCCACGTACCTCGTGGGAAGAGGATCCGGGAGCAAACTCCAGGTTCTCTCTCACAGCAATAGCGGGTGAATCCATATGACTCTCCCGTATAGAAAGACACCGAGTACATCGACAAGTCTGAACTCCCCGAGTCGACTCAGTACGACTAGCCGGGGTCACAGGTGGTCCCCCAGCAAAACGTCTCGCCGAGGCTCTAGGTGTACACCAGAATGGCGCAACCCTACGTGTCCGGGCATGACAGGATCCAGAAGATAGACTAAGAGGAGCAGTAGGAGACAGAATATACCTGGAAGGAGCAAGAGGAGGTGTGCGTCGTAACTCATAACCGTCTGGTAGGTGCATGATATAGACCGCTGGAACGGTGGAGCGGCGGGGGAGTATCACTCTATGCCTATCCGAGTACGAACACCAGATTTCTATGTCTCCCCTAAACACCGCCCTGGACCGGTCCACCTCAACCTCCCCCGACGGGAGAGGTATGATCTCCACTAGACAAGGAGGAACCACAAAAGAAGCCTCTGAGTCCATCACTACCTGTAATGTGAGATTGGAGAGTAAGCATCTCTATATAAGATAAGCAATCAACAATTTATAAAGTCATAACATAAAATATATCATACAGGTATTAATATAACGATTTAATCACATGTATGAGCATGATGTCATGATGAATGCACTCGTTAATCTAGTGAGACCAACTATTTTGTAGAGGAAAGCATGGAGAAAACGTTTCCTAACTGGGCCCCTAACAATACATCAACAGCAATGGTACCGACTGATCGAGCCCGACCAGCCATTTGCTGTTCTTAGGAAGCGAACAGGACAAGTACAACGCCGTGACAACCATTGGTAACCAAAAGGCATATAACTATCGTGCACTCAATAGCGCCGGAAATACCCTCCGGTCGGCAAAGATAACCGCTGCATCATCCTGAGCACGATACCTTCAAGGGGGTGTCAAGGGTCATTGTAGTTACCGCGAAGAGTTCTGTCGGCTCAAGTTAGCTACCCTATTCCTAACAAATCAATCTCCACCCACAATGTCCCCTCAACCAAGTCACACAGACAAGGTACCCCTCTGGGTTCTCAACACAATCTCAGTGTCGTATCTTCCCGCAGACTATGTTACAAACGGTAAACATAGTGACATGAATCTTCCGATTCATACAAAGCATAGCTTTTATCCTTTTAAAATAAGAATCAGGGGAAAACGTTTTAGGGTAATAACAAAACATTTTTCGTTGAAACTCAGTTATAACATATTTTCAAGCTCTAACTCACTGGCTTATTGATCAAAAGGATTTTCTAATAATTGTAAAAATACGCCAGTTCTGATAACATTCATAAAAAATATTTCCCATTCATCCTTTGTCAAATCTTTCATAAGCAAAACTTTCATTCTTTAAGTTTCATCAAGAATGCTCATATGCTATGCCATGAGAATGTTTGATGACAATTCAATAGTCAACTCAACAATATGTCACAATTCAAAATTCAACAGAATATTCATTTAAATTAGTATTTTCATAATCAAACTTTCAGTCATAATCATCATTCACATCAAAAAACATAATCATTCAATTCCATTGAAGCACTTCAACCAAACATATCCATCATAATTTAAAGTTAAATTAAGTTACGAACAACTAAGTCTCGCTACTCAATTGTTCGCGGCCACAGAAATAGTATTCGACTATATCCGCGCATGGCCTAGCTTAGAGATGCACGAATATCTTTGGCATCATTTCTAAGCACCTATATAAAGACTCTTCTCTCCATACCTTTACCCTTACTGAACTTAATGTTCCTTTGTTGCCGTTTGCCCAAGTGCCGAGTACCTGGTTAGGTCGTAAACAGTTAATTTCGAAATCACTAAGTTTATTCGGATTGTAAAGAAAACACCTTAGTGGGGTTCTAGACATTAGAACATTCCCAAATATTTAATTTGGACATAACTAAGATCTCGATTAGGCACGAAGAGATTTTTCAGAGACATTTTTGGTTTAAAACTCAGAATTTGACGTATGAAGCTCGGATTCGCTTTAGAAAAATCTCAGAAAAATCATTATCTTGAGATACACACTTTATCTTCATAGAACAGAGTACTAATATAAGTTTAGGCTCATAAAACTCAGAATTTATAAACCATAAGGCAATTTGAAACATAAGCTAACATATAGTCAAAAATTAGATGGTTTGCAGTGCCAACTAGGGACTGTTTTCGTGTTTCCCTTTAAACAGTGAGGATTTCGATTTTTTTTTGCCCCTGAAAGAATGATATTTAGCTAGGAATTTAAAATATGAACACATGCCTATATTATACGCAAAATTTGGACGTTAGGAACTCAAGTTATCAAGGAATTAAGTTATTAGGGTTTCCTTAACTCTTGAACACTTGGGACCGAATTTGCATGGCTTCTTAGCCTTCAACATTTTCGAGTTCTAACCTTTGGAATGAGTTAAAAATAATGGGTTCAATGTGTTAAACAAAGCTTATAACACATGCAAGAGTTTTTCAATCCTAAACACCCTAGAACAAACACAACACCTAAAACACTCTTTATAACCTAACAACAACATAAGGAAGTGGGTTAGAGTTTAGGGACCCTTAATCCACATTTTTCAGCAGCTTCAACCTTCAAACAAAAAGCTCTCCAACATGCAATGATAATTTAGCATAGCCACAACCGTTTTTTGCTCAATTGGAAGACTAGAACTCAACTACAACACCTAACAACAACAATTTAGCATCATTTCACTAACTACACTTAGAGCAGAAAATAGAACAAGGTTACAAACAACTCATTCTAGAATTTCACCTAAGTCATTGGTGATCAAGAGGAGAAATAACCTATAAAGAACCTAGAGATTGAAGAAATGAGAACATAAACATGATCACCATACCTTGGGGAAGAGATTTGGTGGCTTGCATGTGAGTTTTGGTGGAGAAGATGGAGGTTTTCTCCCCCCCTCTTTGGTGCCAACGTGAGTTGGGGAGAAGAAGAGAAGGTGAGTGAAGGTGGTGTTGGTGAGGAGGTGTGAGAGTGAGAGTGTGACAATTTTAACCCCCACCCCTTAAGGCTATATATATATGTGTTAGGGATGAGTTAGTGGGGGAAGATATTTTGGGTTGGGATGTAACACCTCAATTTTTGTTTTCGGATTGATTGGAAAACTTAGGGTGTTGAGGTGCATGCTTGACCATTCTCTCTTGGACGAGAGGGTCTCGCCTAAGTGAGGGGCTCAACGTTTTAAGTTTGAGAAGTATAGGAACCTCGCCCAAGCGAAGAAGTGGTCGTTTGAGCGAAAGTGAAATTTGGAAAAAAGCTGTCAAATTCTAGCTCGAGCTAGGATTTTCGCCCAGGCTAGAGGGGGGCCTTAGCTTACTGCCCGATTCTCGCCCGAGCGAGAAATCCGCGCCCGGGCGAGAGCGTTAGAGCTATAAAAGTGAAAAAGGGGATCTAGAAACCCTAATCTTCATTTTCTCTCTCCCCCTTTCTCTCCCAACGGTGGCTCCACTCAAGTGGACCATTTTTCACTCCACTAAGCCTCAAAACTCATCAAAACCTTCCTCTTGCTTCATGGTGACACCTTTGGAAAAGCTTCGAGGTGAAAAAGCAACAATGGAGGTTGGAGGAGATGAAGGGAGATGTGGCTCTTTTGCGGAGCAACGGAGCTTACGCAACCTAAGGTGAGGGAGAAGACCATTGTGGTCTTAGAGTATTTCATTAGAGTCATCATCTCCGATTTCCCTCAAGAATCGGAGCATATTAATTGATAGAAACTCTCTTGGGAGTTTGTGGCCCATATGAGAGTCTTTATTTTACATGAGGATGTATTAGCCATAAAAGTGGAGATATATGTGTGGGGGAAAACCGTCTATTTAAGTAAATCTCTATATGCTCATTTATGGTAATACACCGTCATTAAAGATGATTCTAATGTTAATGTGTTTATGATGAAGAATATGTTATGTGTGGCTTGTTTATGATAATGGTTATGTTGTGTGATGAGCTGTGAATGCGTTAAAATGGGTATGAGTATGTTTATCAAAATGAGTATGTTGTGAGTGGTTGATTGTTATAAACATGTATAAGTGTGTGTAACAATGAATGAGTGATGAGTTGTGAATGCGTTAAAATGGATATGAGTATGTTTATCAAAATGAGTATGTTGTGAGTGGTTGATTGTTATAAACATGTATAAGTGTGTGTAACAATGAATGAGTGATGAGTTGTGAATGCGTTAAAATGGATATGAGTATGTTTATCAAAATGAGTATGTTGTCATTGGTTGATTGTTATAAACATGTATAAGTGTGTGTAACAATGAATGAGTGATGAGTTGTGAATGCGTTTAAATGGGTATGAGTGTTTATCAAAATGAGTATGTTGTGAGTGGTTGATTGTTATAAACATGTATAAGTGTGTTGTAACAATGAATGTGTGATGAGCTGTGAATGTGTTAAAATGGATAAAGGTATGTTTGTAACAATGAAGGTGTTGTATGTTATTTATGGTGATAAAATAATGAGATGCCTTGTGTTGATTGTGTATGACATGGATGTGAGTGTAATGTGGAAACTCGACCTACCCGATGTGGTATGGGTATTACTCGACCTGCCCGATGTGGTATGGGGATTATTTGTACGATACAGAATTGTTGAATGAGATCAAGGGTAAATTATTACGGAATGTGAAGGATGTGAAAAGTGTATACTCGGAATGAAAATAAATATGCACACTATAGAACACATATAGTATGGGATGTATGTGTACTATAGGGTGAATATGGATAATGTGTGATGAATAAGTATGCACACTATAGAACACATATAGTATGGGATATATGTGTACTATAGGGTGAATATGGATAATACTTGATAAATAAATATGCACACTATAGAACACATATAGTATGGGATGTATGTGTACTATAGGGTGAATATGGATAAAATGTGATGAATAAGTATGCACACTATAGAACACATATAGTATGGGATATATGTGTACTATAGGGTGAATATGGATAATATGTGTTGATTGATATATGCATATCATGATTGATGTTAGATGTGTGTGGTTTTAATACTTTAATGTCATTACTCCATGTAAATCCACGCTACGGTCGCCGTAGTTGGTTCTTACTCCCTCTGTCTTTCCTTGTATGTGTTGTATATTTGGGTTCAGGTTGTGGAGGTAGCACATTGGACGCTTGCGGAGAAGAGTACATGATAGAGTAGTGGATAATATGTAATTGATATGTTATATGATAAGTATTTGTAATATGAGGAACATGTTAAAGTGCATTCAGGTATAAACAACTTTCTTGTAAGTGTATAATGAGGTGGATCTAATGTTTGTATTTAAGGGACTTTTGAGAAAGGGTAATTGTATAAAGGATGTATTTGAACGGAAGTGTAATGACATGCTTTTGAAATGAATGGTTTTTGGAATATTTCCGCCTCGTGAATTTATAAACATATTTACTCTAGTTTCCAAACTGTTCGAGTAATGTCTTTCAAGAGTAATCTCTGCACTTTCATGAATAAGGATTTTAAAAGAGAATTTTTGAGTTATGAAAATCGGGTCGTTGCAATATGGTATCAGAGCATATGTCAACTATGCGGCCTAGGGTATGACCAAACATGCTTCTTTGTGAAATTTGTATGAGTTAACTACTTGACTTATGTGCATTGTCGTTGACTATGTGGTAACTGCTGATTTGAAAGATGATTGTTGATTTTCCTATGATAAGTGTTTGGTTGTGAATTTATCGTTTGATGTTTTGTTGTGAGATATCAATGAAGTGCTTGTTGAAAATTTCTTGTTGTGAATTTCGTAGAAGATTTATTGTTGTAAAACTTTTGTTGAAATTATTGTGTGAGACCCTTGTGGGGGATTATTGCTGAAAACTCTTGAAGAAAATTACTGGTTGTGAACATCTCATTGGAATAGTTTATAGCGAGTTTGTAATTGTGATTTCCGGCTAGATTTCTTGGTCTGAGATTCATATGTTCAGAGTTCCTAGTGATGGACCTCTTGTTTGAATTTTGGTCAACCTTTTGATGTGAACTTTCTTTTCTCACTAAGATTAAGATAACTGAAAATGAATGATTAAATTGACTTTTTGGGATGTTGACCTAACTGTTTCTATGATTCTAATATCAGAAGATTAAGGTAATGTAAGGATAAGTCTTTAATTTATGCATTATGTGGAAAATGCGTGGACTTTCTGTTACGGATGATGGATAAGATGTGAGTCATTTAATCATTATGAACATATATGGGTATGTTGATAATGATTAGAGGTGCATTTATGGAATCATTTATTGGGGGAGTCCCAATGGAAATAAGACTCGGAATCATTTATTGGGGGAATCCCAATGGAAATAAGACTCAGAATCATTTATTGGGGGAGTCCCAATGGAAATAAGACTCGGAATCATTTATTGGGGGAGTCCCAATGGAAATAAGACTCGAAATCATTTATTGGGGGAGTCCCAGTGGAAATAAGACTCGGAATCATTTATTGGGGGAGTCCTAGTGGAAATAAGACTCGGAATCATTTATTGGGGGAGTCCTAGTGGAAATAAGACTCGGAATCATTTATTGGGGGAGTCCCAATGGAAATAAGACTCGGAATCATTTATTGGGGGAGTCCCAATGGAAATAAGACTCAAAATCATTTATTGGGGGAATCCCAATGGAAATAAGACTCAGAACCATTTATTGGGGGAGTCCCAAAGGAAATAAGACTCGAAACTTATTGGGGGAGTACCAATGGAAATAAGACTCGAAATATAATGACATAAATGGTAAATCACTTAGTCACTACAAATATATATGGGTATGTTTGTAGTGATGATGGGTGTATTTATGGTTTATGTATTGGTGGAGTGCCAATGAAAATAAAACTTGTTTTAGCCGACCAGAATGGCTTAGCGACTCTAGCTCGAGTATATGTAGCAAGTTTTCAGAAGAGAAAGGGAACCTGTTTTAGCTAACCTTAAGTGGTGTAGCAACTTTGGCTCAAGTTATCCACCAAAGAAAATGAATTTCAAAATGGTTTAATAACCTTGTTCCATTGTGGAATTGCGTACCCAAAGTGGTAGTGGATCACTGTGGAATTGCCTACCCAAAGTTTGCAACATTGCTTGAGCCAAAGCCGCTACACCCCTTAAGGTTAGCTAAAACCAATTTCTCTTTTCTTTTGAAAACGTGCTACATACCTTGAGCCAAAGTTTGCTATATCGCTTGAGCCAAAGCTTGCTACATCGCTTGAGCCAAAGCTTGCTATATCGCTTTAGCCAAAGCTTGCTACATCGCTTGAGCCAAAGCTTTCTACATCGCTTGAGCCAAAGCTTGCTACATCGCTTGAGCCAAAGCTTGCTACATTGCTTGAGCCAAAGCTTGCTACATCGCTTGAGCCAAAGCTTGCTACATTACTTCAGCCAAAGACGCTAACCAATCATGGTCGGCTAAAAATGAGTTTTCTTTTCATTGACTCTTCATCAATTCATAACTTGTAAATCCACACCCTCATTATTAGAAACATACCCATATATGTTTATAATAATTTAGTGGTTCACAACTCAATTCATTATCCACAACTAGAAAATCCACGCATTTTCTATCACAATGCATAAGTTAAGACTTATCCTTACCTTGGTGAGTGTTAGGTTTGGTTCTTGGCAACTTCGCAAGTTCCACCGACACCGCCGCCAACTCTAGGATCTTTCCTCATTCCCACCATATAACACAATGTTAGTCATTTATTCCAAATATCACATAAACAACTTATATTGCATTATTTAACCATACAAGATATTCATCATATTTTCAATGTTTCTAAACTACTTTCATCATAAGTTTACAACCATCTAAAACATACATATTCATCTCATATTTCAACATTAGAAAGTAAACTCATCTTCTACCTCTAGCATTTTACCCATTTTCCACTCTAACCACCTTTTCTCTTTAGGTTTTTTTTTGGGGTTTTCTTGAATCAACCACAAACCCTTTCCATTCTCGAAATACTAACTCTAAACCAAGAGTTTACAAGAGAAAAACACATAAAACGAACCATAACTCAAAACAGTGAGTTTCAATGGTTTCTCATATTTTGAGAAGAGATCCAACATACCAAAAATGGGTTTCAAAGAGAAGAAGAGAGTTAGAATCAAGAGTTTTACCTCTTCTCAAGCTCTTGGACGAAAATCAAAGCTCCTAGACCTTGGAAATGCTCTCTTCTCTCACCTCTCTTCAAATCTTAACCTAAAAATGTATTTGAGGTTTCTCTCATTTAATGCACTCGTCGGGTTCTCGCTTAAGCGAGCACATTCTCGCTCAAGCGAGAAAATCCCGCCTATTTTAAAACTCAGATCTCACCCTCTCGCCCAGGCGAGGCATCTCTCGCTCAAGTGAGGATCCTCTCGCTCAAGCGAGGATCTTACAGCCACGACAGGTCCAAAATGTCACTTTTCTTGCCCAGGCGAGCCAACTATCGCTCAGTCGAGATCACCCTCGCTCAAGCGAGCCAACTCTCGCTCAAGCGAGAATCCTTCTGTATAGCCCAATATTTAACTCTTCCAGTTTTTAGCCCTTCTCGCCCAGGCGAGCCAACTCTCGCTCAGGCGAGAACACTCTCGCTCAAGCGAGCCAACCCTCGCTCATGCGAGAATCCTCCAGTATAACCCAGGATTTCACCCCCCAGGTGAGCCTTTCTCGCACAGGCGAGAATCCCTCGTCAAGCGAGAATTCCAGGACTGATACTATAATTTTAAAGAATAAGAGCAAGGGTGTTACAAGAGCTCTAACACTTTGGTTTAGAAAAGAATGGGAAAGAGAGAAAAATGGAGAAAGAGAAAACACATTTTATATTGTTTGGTATGAAAAATTGTAAAGACCCAAATTCTACCCTTGAAAATATTTCATTTATTTTAATCCTCCCTTACATACTTTCATCATCTTACTTAAAAAGCCTCATGAATCATTCCTTGAAACTACTCTTTTAACCTATTATATTATCATACAATTCATTTTGCAGAAAAACATAATTAATTCAATTAGTAATTACCACATACAACCAGTTATGGGTTTCCAAGAGTCATAATGTCCATAATTACATATCTCCAGTATTGTCCTAATCAGAATTACATTCATCTCAAAATATTATCTAGTCAACTACAATGTCAAATTAACGATAAAGACATTCAAGTTAATAAACACATAAGATTCCTATCTGAGCTTCCTCCTCAAATCCTTCATTTACCTACAATGGGATTATCATAAACAACACACAAAAACAAGGGAGTAAGTCATTAGTTCAAAACTAACATTACATGATAATCCACATTTCAAATACGATTAAGCATTAATATAAACTATAACTACAAATACGCAAATGTAAACATTAATATCTTCTTTCTTTCATTTCCACGTTATTCATATTCATTATATAGTATATATATCCCATAATATATATTCTATAGCATGCATATTACGTTCATTCTAAACATCGTCATTCTCATTATTCATATCCACCCTATAGTACATATATCCCATAATATATATCCTATAGCATGTATATTACTTTCATTCTTAACATCTTCATTTTCATCATTCATATTCACCCTATAGCATATATATCCCATAATATATATTCTATAGCATGCATATTACTTTCATTCTAAACATCCACATTTTCGTATTTCATATTCACCCTTAATCGTATTCACTGAGTTCTTTCACAAAGATAATCATCTACTACATCGGGTAGGTCTAGTTACTTCTCCATACCACATCGGGCAGGTCTAGTTTATCCTCCATACCACATCGGGCAGGTCTAGTTCATTCCCCATACCACATCGGGCAGGTCTAGTTAATTCCCCATACCACATCGGGCAGGTCTAGTTAATTATCCATACCACATCGGGCAGGTCTAGTTCATTCCCCACACCACATCGGGCAGGTCAAGTTCATTCCCTATACCACATCGGGCAGGTCTAGTTAATTCCCTATACCACACCGGGCAGGTCTAGTTCATTCCCCATACCTCATCGGGCAGGTCTAGTTCATTCCCCATACCACATCGGGCAGGTCTAGTTCATTCCCCATACCGCGCGGGCAGGTCTAGTTCATTCCCCATACCACATCGGGCAAGTCTAGTTCATTCCCCAAACCGCATCGGGCAGGTCTAGTTCATTCCCCATACCACATCGGGCAGGTCTAGTTCATTCCCCATACCACATCGGGCAGGTCTAGTAAATTCCCCATACCACATCGGGCAGGTCTAGTTAATTATCCATACCACATCGGGCATGTCTAGTTCATTCCCCATACCACATCGGGCAGGTCTAGTTCATTCCCCATACCACATCGGCCAGGTTTAGTTCAATTCCCATACCACATCGGGCAGGTCTAGTTAATTCCCCATACCACATTAGGCAGGTCTAGTTTATTCCCCATACCATATCGGGCAGGTCTAGTTCATTCCCCATACCACATCGGGCAGGTCTAGTTCATTCCCCATACCACATCGGGCAGGTCTAGTTAATTCCCCATACCACATCGGGCATGTCAAGTTCATTCCCCATACCACATCGGGCATGTCTAGTTAATTCCCCATACCACATCGGGCAGGTCTAGTTAATTATCCATACCATATCGGGCATGTCTAGTTCATTCCCCATATCAAATCGGGCAGGTCTAGTTCATTCCCCATACCACATCGGCCAGGTCTAGTTCATTCCCCATACCACATCGGGCAGGTCTAGTTAATTCCCCTTACAACATCAGGCAGGTCTAGTTTATTCCCCATACCATATCGGGCAGGTCTAGTTCATTCCCCATACCACATCGGGCAGGTCTAGTTCATTCCCCATACCACATCGGGCAGGTCTAGTTAATTCCCCATACCACATCGGGCAGGTCTAGTTAATTCCCCATACCACATCGGGCAGGTCTAGTTAATTCCCCATACCACATCGGGCAGGTCTAGTTAATTCCCAATACACATCAGACAGGTCTAGTTAATTATCCATACCACATCGGGCAGGTCTAAATCACAATAATCCCACTACCACTCTGGGTAAGACAACAACAATAATTCACTACCTCTATGGATAGGATAACAACAATAATACGCTACCACCACGGGTAGGATAACGAAAATAACCCACTACCACTTCGGATAGGGTAACAAAAATAAACCACTACCACTTCGGGTAGGTTAACAACAATAAACCACTACCACTTCGGGTAGGGTAACAACAATATTCTTACAAACATATTACCTCTATCACATACCTCATTCACATCAGCTCGTAGGAGCTAGAAACACTTATCCCTTACCTTGGTGAGCGTTGGGGTCGGTTCCGAGTAACTTTAAAAGTCTCCTCCGCGATTTCCTCCAACCTTAGGATCTTTCCTCATTCCCACCAATAACGACAATGTCAGTCATTTACTCCAAATAACACATAAACGATTCGTATTTCATCATCAAACATACAAGAGATTCACACATCTTCAAGGTTTCCAAAACTACATTTAATACGAGTTTCCAAACATCTAAACATACATATTCATCTCATATATCAACATTAAAGTGAAATCGACGGGTTCTCACTCAAGCGAGCCCATTTTCGCTCAGGCGAGAAAATCCCGCATTTTTAAAATTTCAGATCTGACGCTCTCGCTTAAGCGAAGCAATTCTCGCTCAGGCGAGGCATCTCTCGCTCAAGCGAGGTTCCTGTCGCTCATGCGAGAATCTCACAGCCTCGACATGTCCTGAATGCCACTTTTCTCGCACAGCAGAGACAACTCTCGCTCAGGCGAGACCACCCTCGCTCAAGCGAGACCATTCTCGCTCAAGCGAGAATCCCCTAATATAGCCCAAGATTTCACCCTCTCAGGTGAGCCTCTCTCGCTCAAGCGACAATTCTCTCGCTCAAGCGAGACTCCCAAGACTGATACTATAATTTAATGACTTTAAAATCTAGGGTGTCACAATCCTCCCCCTCTTATAGGAACTTTCCTCCCCGAAAATTGTATTGGACTACTCTCGGACGATAATATCATCGCCTAGACTTTAAGCTTAATCTATACTCAACCAAATTCATACTCCAACATCTAATCCCTTAAGATTTCTTAAACGATCACCAAAGGCACACACCACTAAACCGAGATATCAAAAGTCCAATTCATGGACAATCTCCTCAAGGTCTAAATACTAAGATTCCAAATCTCGAACAACTCGAACCCTTAGGTGAACGAAATTATAACCGGACTAAAGATTTTTCAGTATTCGTCAAGGACCACAGATCTCTCTGGCCTATCCAGCTAACAATCCTCACATACGTTGAGAATCCCAATAACACTTCCGAAACCAAGAGAATGGGGAACTTCTTACCCCTCCTCTACCACAACGCTTTCGTTAAACATCCAACATGCACTAGCTAAATTCACCTCCACTCTAGGGAATAACACAAATTTATTCCACTCATTAAAAAAAACTACGATTTGTCCAAAATTTACCTTAGTATTCCCGACATTGCATGCACTACCATATAGAATCCAGGTAGTCACTTAACCAAAACATCTAAACAACTAAGACTTTTAGAGTCTCTCCCCTTGTACACAATCCAACTATCCAGTAATGATCCACTTACGTCAAACATTTTCACCATCAAATCTTACCATAGAAAGAATTTACCGATCTCTAGCCTCAATTGAATCCACAAAGCCATTGATTTACCCCAAAACTAGGTACTCTATTACCAATCGATAAGTGCAAGTTGACAAACACTCAATTCCGTAGCATGCGTTAGGCTTGGATTCCCAATCACGCTAGCAAATATAAATTTAGTAACCCACTTGAAGTACGTCTAGAAATACATGGTTATCATCGTATCACCAAATTTTCAACAGCCTCATATTTATCAAGATATGGTTGCTACAATTTTGGGATTCTCTAACATGATACTAAATAAATGTTCAGCCACAGGCTATGTTTCGCCCAAAAATGATTCTCAAAAACGGTTTGAACCCACGATTTACGGCAATCATGTCATGAAGACAAAGTTTGCATAATCATTTCAACATAACTCAAAACCCTTTCTCTCTTACGGTTACACTACAATCATGCATAGCAATTACCGACACTCATAATACAGAAACAACTTTTGTAGGTACAACATTCAAGCAGATAATTGGTATACACCACCACTGTAACACCCAAAATTTATGCTATTGGAAATAAGATAACAGTCCTGAAGAATGGGGCATACTTCCAAATTCTCGCTTGAGCGAGAGGATCAGTGTTTTGAATTTGGAAATTCTGGGAGTCTCGCCCAAGCGATGAATGGGTCGCTTGAGCGAGAGAAAGCCTGGGAAGGCTGTGAGCGAGAGGGTCTGTGTTTTGAAACTTAAAATATCATGGGCTTCTCGCCCAAGCGAGATATTCTCGCCCGGGCGAGAGTGCCCAGCTATAAAAGAAAAGAAAGGGTTTCACAAACCCTAATCTTCATTTTCTTCTCTCCCCTTTCACTCCCAATGGCGGCTCCCCATGGATTCCGACTCTTTCCTCCACTAAACCTCAAAAACACATCAAAACCTCTTCCTCTTGCTTCTTAATGGAACATTGGAGAGCTTTGGAGATGAAAAAGCAACAATGGAGGTTGAAGGAGATGGAGGGAGATGGAGCTCTTCGCGGATCCACGGAGCTTACGCAACCTAAGGTGAGGGAGAAGACCATTGTAGTCTTAGAGTATTTCATTAGAGTCATCATCTCCGATTTCCCTCAAGAATCGGAGCATATTAATAGATAGAAACTCTCTTGGGAGTTTGTGGTCCATGTGAGAGTCTTTATTCTACATGAGGATGTATTAGCCATAAAAGTGGAGATATATGTGCGGGAAAAACCATTTATTTAAGTAAAACGCAATATGCTCATTTATGGTAATACACCGTCATGAAAGATGGTTCTAACGTTAATGTGTTATATGATGAAGAATGTAAAGACCAAAATTCTACCCTTGAAATTTTTTCTCATTTTAATATAGAAATTCCTATCGTCTCTATTTCTCTTCAGTTAAACAACATTCAATACTCTAAAGTCAGTTATCGCAATAGACTAGAACCCTTTTTCCCATGGAGCAGAAAAACATAATTCATATATTTCCTTCTTGGTAAGTACCGCATATGACTAGCTATGGGATTCCAAAATACCCATAGCTATTAATATCCAGCTTTACAAAAATGTAGTACTAATTCAGTTAGGGTTTACAATTATCCAACTAACAGTTTATATCAATTATCCCTCTCAAGTTACTACATCCACCCCTTTGAATTTACTCATTCATCTCCGCCATACCTTGTCACCTCCTTCACCAATACCATTTCAAATCTTTATTTTCCAATTGCACGGTTACCTTTTCATCACCACTTGGGCCAAGTCATATACAATACCACATAGGGAAAGTCATACTCAATACCACATAGGGCAAGTCATACACAATACCACATAGGGCAAGTCATACTCAATACCACATAGGGCAAGTCATACACAATACCACATAGGGCAAGTCATACACAATACCACATAGGGCAAGTAATACACAATACCACATAGGGCAAGTCATACACCGATCATATACGTAATCAGAAGATTCACACATTTTCTATTATCGTATACCATTAATAACTTCTCCTTACCTTGGTACGTGTCGGGGTTGGTTGTGGGTAACTTTGCACGTTCCTTCGTTACCTCCTCCAACCTTAGGATCTTTCATTATCCCCATCATATAACGATAATGTCAGTCATTTATTTCCAAATATCACATAAACAGTCTATATTGCATCACTCAACCATACAAGATATTCGTCATATTTTCAATGTTTACAAATTACTTTCATCATAAGTTTACAACCATCTAAAACATTCATATCCTTTCATATTTTAACATTGTAACTCAACTCATCTTCTACCTCTAGTATTTTACCCATATTTCCTCTCCAACCTCATTTTCTCTCTATAGGGTTTTGGGTTTTCATGAGTCAACCCACAAACCCCTTTTCATTCTTGGAACACTAACTTAAAACTAAGAGTTTACAAGGTAAAAATGACATAAAATGAACCATCACCCAAAAGGATGAGTTTCCATGGTTTTCTTCATTTTTGAGAAGAGATCCAACATACCCCAAAGTGAGTTTAAGAGAGAAAAAGAGAGTTAGAATCTAGAGTTTTACCTCTTCTCAAGCTCTTAGATGAGTATCCAAGCTTTTTGCCCTTGAAAAGCTCTCTTCTCTCACTCTTCTTCTTTTCTACACCCTAGATTGTGTTTAGGGGTTTCTTATTAAATGTTGTCTCGTCGGGTTCTCGCTCAAGCGAGAAAATCCCGCTGATTTTAAAAACTCAAATCTGACCCTCTCGCTCATGCGAGAATCTCACAGTGGCAACAGCCCCAAAATGACATTTCTCGCCCAGGCGAGACATCTCTCGCTCAGGCGAGAATCCTCCAGTATAGCCCAGGATTTCACCCTCCCAAGTGAACCTCTCTCGCTCAAGCGAGAATCTCTCGCTCAAGCGAGGATCCGAGGAATGATACTATAATTTTAAAGACTTAAAATTTGGGGTGTTACAAAGAATAAGTTGTGTGTGGTATGTTTATAATAAAGATGATAATATGTGTTGTTTAATGGTAAAAGTAAAAATGGTTATGTTTTGTGATATTGATTATGTGCGAGTTGTTGGTTGTTATAAATATATATGGGTGTGTTTGTAACAATGAATGTGTGATGGGTTGTTAAGGTGTTAAAATGGAGATGGGTATGTTTGTAATAAAGGATGTGTGGTAATGAATCACCTTCACGGTGTAGACTTACCCGATGTGGTAATGAATCACCTTCATGATGTAGACTTACCCGATGTGGTATTGAATCACCTGCATGGTGTAGACTTACCCGATGTGGTATTGAATCACCTTCATGTTGTAGACTTACCCGATGTGGTATTGAATAACCTACACGGTGTAGACTTTCCCGATGTGGTATTGAATCACCTTCACGGTGTAGACTTACCTGATATGGTACTCAATCACCTTCACGGTGTAGACTTACCCAATGTGGTATTGAATCACCTTCGATGTGGTATTGAATCACCTGCACGGTGTAGACTTACCCGATGTGGTAATGAATCACCTTCGCGGTGTAGACTTACCTAACGTGGTAATGAAATCACCTTCACGGTGTAGACTTACCCAATGTGGTATTGAAATCACCTTCGTGGTGTTGTCTTGCCCGAGGTGGAATTGAATAAATAAATGTTAATCTTAGTAGATGGGAGTACAAAGGAGTTACATAATGAAAAGGAAAGTGATTTGAAATGAATAAATATGCATGCTATAGAATATATATTATGGGATATATATATATAATATAGGGTGAATATGAATGATGAGAAATGAGTATGTTGAAATGAAATAAATATGCAAGATATAGAATATATATTATGGGATATATATACTATAGGGTGAATATGAATGATGAGAAATGAGTATGTTGAAATGAAATAAATATGCATGCTATAGAATATATATTATGGGACATATATACTATAGGATGAATATGAATGAGGAGAAATGAGTATGTTTGGATGTAAGAAATATGCACACTATAGAACATATATATTATGGGATATATGTGTACTATAGGGTGAATATAGATAATATGTGATGAATAAATATGCACACTATAGAACATGTATATTATGGGATATATGTGTACTATAGGGTGAATATAGATAATATGTGATGAATAAATATGCACACTATAGAACATGTATAGTATTGGATATATGTGTACTATAGGGTGAATATGGATAACATTTGTTGATTGGTATATGTTTATCATGATTGATGTTAGATGTGTGTGGTTTTAATACTTTAATGTTATTACTCAATGTAAATCAACGCTACGGTCGCCGTAGTTGGTTCTTACTCCCTCTGTCTTTCCTTGTATCTGTTATGTATTTGAGTTCAGGTCGTGGCGGTAGCGCATCGGATGCTTGCGGAGGGGAGTACATGTTTCTGTAGTTGCTTTATGTTCTCAATGTTGTAATTGAATAATGCATGTAATATGAAGAGTATGTTAAATGGGATTTATGTATGAGTGACTTCTCCTAAATGTATAGTTAGGATATTAGATGTTGTAAAAATGGAAGTATTATTGAGAATGGATAATTGTATCTAAATTGTGTAATTAAAAGGAAGTTCAATGACATGTTTTTAATGAAGTGAACGATTGATTGTTTCCGCACATGAAAGGGGAATTGAACTTATATATATATTCAATCAGGTTTTCCAAATCCTTCGAGTAATGTCTTTTAAAAGTAATCACTTCGCTTTCATGAATAAGGTTTTAGAAAGAATTTTTGGATTACAAAAATCGGGTCCTTACAATATGGTATCAAAGTATATGTCAACTCTGCGGCCTAGGGTATGACCTTACATGCTTCTTTGTGAAATTTGTGTGAGTTAACTACTTGACTTATGTGAAAGATGATTGTTAAATTCCTTGCGGTAAGTGTTTGGTTGTGAGTTATTGATGAAGTGATTGTTGAAAATTCCTTGTTGTGAATTTCATAGAGGACTTCTCGTTGTATAACTTTTGTTGAATTTATTGTGTGAGACCCTTGTTTGAGATTCTCTGGTGAAACTCTTGTTGAAAGTTTTTGGTTGTGAGCATCTTGTTGAAATTGTTTATGGGGAGTTTGAGATTGTGATTTTCCGGTTGGATTCCTTGGTGTGAAATCTACTTGTTGAGAGTTCCTGGTGGTGGATCCCTTGTTTGAACTTTGGTCAACCTCTTGATGCGAATTTTCTTTTATCACTAAGATTAAGATAATTGAAAATGAATGATGAAATTGACTTTCTGGGATGTTGGCTTAACTGTTTCTATGGTTCTAATAGAACAAGATTAAGGTAATGTAAGGATAAGTCTTTATTTGTGCATTTGAAATAGAAAATGTGTGTATTTTCTGGTTGCGCCATAATTATATTGTGAATTACGTATTTAGTATAAACATATATGGGTGTGTTTATACTAAAGATGGGGTAGATTTACGAGAAATAATTGATGATCGTGTGGATTAACGGAATATGTATTGGTGGAGTGCCAATGAAAATAAAACCCGGGATACATATTGGTGGAGTGCCAATGAAAATAAAACTCGGGAAATGTATTGGTGGAGTACCAATGAAAATAAAACTCGGGAAATGTATTGGTGGAGTGCGAATGGAAATAAAACTCGGAAAATGTATTGGTGGAGTGCCAATGAAAATAAAATTCAGGATGCGTATTGGTGGAGTGCCAATGAAAATAAAACTCGGGAAATGTATTGGTGGAGTGCCAATGAAAATAAAACTCAGGAAATGTATTGGTGGAGTGCCAATGGAAATAAAACTCGTTTTTAGCCGACCATGATTGGTTAGCGACTTTGGCTCAAGTAATGTAGCAAGCTTTGGCTCAAGCAATGTAGCGAACTTTGGCTCAAGTAATGTAGCAAGCTTTGGCTCAAGAATGTAGCAAACTTTGGCTCAAGTAATGTAGCAAACTTTGGCTCAATCAATGTAGCAAACTTTGGCTCAAGTAATGTAGCAAGCTTTGGCTCAAGCAATGTAGCAAACTTTGGCTCAAGTTATGCAGCAAAGAAAATGAATTTCAAAATTGTTTACTAACCTTGTTCCAAAGTGGATCTTTGAGAAACAAAAATTTACCTACCCGAAGTGGTAGTGGATCACTATTGAATTGCCTACCCGGAGTGGTAGTGGACCAATGTTGAATTGCCTACCCGGAGTGGTAGTGGATTATCGTTATATTGCCTACCCGAAGAGGTAGTGGATTATCTTTTGTACATGAAAATTTTGGTCTATGATGATTGACCTTTTGTAGTTGAATATTTGCAATGCACGATATAGTGGTAATGAACTCAAATTAACTGCTTTGATATTGTGCTTACATAACTTGTTTCTAATTCATGTGTGTTAGTAATTGTTATGCATAATTGCAATGTTATGGTATAAGCATGTTTCTGTAAGTGTACTGTGGGGACTCTCATGTCCTGGATGAAATGTAACTCCAGAACTAACTAACATTTGAAAATTTTGATTTGGGCATTCGGTGTCGAATGAGAAAAAGGGTTTTAAGTTATTTTGAAACGATTATGAAATTTTTTGCCTCCGCCAGATGATTGCCATGAAACTTACATCTAATCTATTTCCGAAAATCATTTTTGAATGAAGTGTGATATGTGGGTAAGCATTGATTAAGTTTCATGTTGAAATCCGAATTTTTAACAACCTCATCTTGGATGAATGTGATGTGTTAAAAATATTGTGAGGTAATTATGACCATGCGTTTATAGATATGATGTAGACTTGAGCACGAAATGCATGTCCATCATTGTATTTTGTGTGTCTATATAAAACTCACGTTATTGGATTGAATGTTCGTAAATGGAAAAAATCAATGGTAACAAAGTATGTGATTTGAGTGGGTCTACGACCATATATGCTTAGTTGAGACTATGAACTAGCAAATTTTTTTCTACCGCATTCGTTTGTGGTAGAAAATGTTAGATTGAATTAGGTAATTGACTTGGTGATTTTATTTCGTATGTGAAAGACTCCAAAAAATCTTGTTTGTCTAAATGTTACTTGAATGAATATCATGTTTCTGTGTTGTAGCGAGTATAAATTGACATGCTAGTGCAAATTTTTTAGTAAATCGTGGGTATTTACACGTGTGAAATGAAACGACTTTGTTTCCATCGAGTGGATGTCGATCTAGCTATTGCATTTTGGGTGCGAGCTAGTATATCTTGGTAACTGATGGGTATAGAGTCCCACTTCGAACTGGTTTTGCAAGTGTTGTTGTGATTCTGACCGTTTAGGTTAATCGTTCTGAACGATTGTTGTAGTGATAGATCAGGGAGATCTATTGTGGTGGAGAGAATACTAGAGAATATTTATTTCGATGTGATAATTTTCTCTTGGTTGTCTTAATGGTTGACTCGGTAATTGGACTCCTGAGGTGTAGTCTTTGGATTGGCTGTATGGTATCGTTGTTAAGCGGTATGCGTCTTAGTTTGTCGTCTGAGCGGTATTACTTGATTAAACGATTGGGTCTAAGCTTGGTAGAGTGTATTTTGTGTCGAATGAAAGGGCGATATTGGTGTCTTCCTGAGAGTAACCTAACAAAATTTCAGGGACAAAATTTCTTTTAGGGGGGAAGGATTGTAACACCCAAAATTTACGCTCTTGGAAATAAGGTAACAGTCCTGAAGAATGGGGCATACTGCCAAATTCTCGCTTGAGCGAGAAGATCTCGCCCAAGCGAGAGGATCAATGTTTTGAATTTGGAAATTCTGGGAGTCTCGCCCAAGTGAGGAATGGGTCGCTTGAGTGAGAGAAAGCCTGGGCAGGCTGTGAGATTCTCGCTTGAGCGAGAGAATCTCGCCCGGGCGAGAGGGTCCATGTTTTGAAACTTAAAATATTGTGGGCTTCTCGCCCAAGCGAGATATTCTCGCCCGGGCGAGAGTGCCCAACAATAAAAGAAAAGAAAGGGTTTCACAAACCCTAATCTTCATTTTCTTCTCTCCCCTTTCACTCCCAATGGCGGCTCCCCATGGATTCCGAATCTTTCCTCCACTAAACATCAAAAACATATCAAAACCTCTTCCTCTTGCTTCTTAATGGAACATTGGAGAGCTTTCGAGATGAAAAAGCAACAATGGAGGTTGAAGGAGATGGAGGGAGATGAAGCTCTTCGCGGATCCACGGAGCTTACGCAACCTAAGGTGAGGGAGAAGACCACTGTGGTCTTAGAGTATTTCATTAGAGTCATCATCTCCGATTTCCCTCAAGAATAAGAGCATATTAACGGATAGAAACTCTCTTGGAAGTTTGTGGACCATGTGAGAGTTTTTATTTTACATGAGGATGTATTAGCCATAAAAGTGGAGATATATGTGCGGGGAAAACCATTTATTTAAGTAAAATACAATATGCTCATTTATGGTAATACACCGTCATGAAAGATGGTTCTAACGTTAATGTGTTATATGATGAAGAATATGTTGTGTGTGATATGTTTATAATAAATATGGTAATATGTGTTGTTTAATGGTAAAAGTAGAAATGGTTATGTTTTGTGATATTGATTGTGTGCGAGTTGTTGGTTGTTATAAATATATATGGGTGTGTTTGTAACAATGAATGTGTGATGGGTTGTTAAGGTGTTAAAATGGAGATGGATATGTTTGTAATAAAGGATGTGTGGTAATGAATCACCTTCATGGTGTAGACTTACCCGATGTGGTAATGAATCACCTTCATGGTGTAGACTTACCCGATTTGGTATTTAATCACCTGCACGGTGTAGACTTACCCGATGTGGTATTGAATCACCTTCACGGTGTAGACTTACCCGATATGGTATTGAATCACCTGCACGGTGTAGACTTACCCGATGTGGTATTGAATCACCTTCACGGTGTAGACTTACCCAATGTGGTATTGAATCACCTTCACGATGTAGACTTACCCGATGTGGTATTGAATCACCTTCATGGTGTAGACTTACCCGATGTGATATTGAATCACCTGCATGGTGTAGACTTACCCGATGTGGTAATGAATCACCTTCGCGGTGTAGAGTTACCCAACGTGGTAATGAAATCACCTTCATGGTGTAGACTTACCCAACATGGTATTGAAATCACCTTCGTGGTGTAGTCTTGCCCGAGGTGGCATTGAAAAAATAAATGTTAATCTTAGTAGATGGGAGTACAAAGGAGTTACGTAATGAAAAGGAAAGTGATTTGAAATGAATAAATATGCATGCTATAGAATATATATTATGGGATATATATATATAATATAGGGTGAATATGAATGATGAGAAATGAGTATGTTGAAATGAAATAAATATGCAAGCTATAGAATATATATTATGGGATATATATACTATAGGGTGAATATGAATGATGAGAAATGAGTATGTTGAAATGAAATAAATATGCATGCTATAGAATATATATTATGGGACATATATACTATAGGATGAATATGAATGAGGAGAAATGAGTATGTTTGGATGTAAGAAATATGCACACTATAGAACATATATATTATGGGATATATGTGTACTATAGGGTGAATATAGATAATATGTGATGAATAAATATGCACACTATAGAACATGTATATTATGGGATATATGTGTACTATAGGGTGAATATAGATAATATGAGTTGATTGGTATATGTTTATCATGATTGATGTTAGATGTGTGTGGTTTTAATACTTTAATGTTATTACTCAATGTAAATCCATGTTATGGTCGCCGTAGTTGGTTCTTACTCCCTCTGTCTTTCCTTGTATGTGTTATGTATTTGAGTTCAGGTCGTGGCGGTAGCGCATCGGATGCTTACGGAGGGGAGTACATGTTTGTCTAGTTGCTTTATATTCTCAATGTTGTAATTGAATAATGCATGTAATATGAAGAGTATGTTAAATGGGATTTATGTATGAGTGACTTTCTCCTAAATGTATAGTTAGGATATTAGATGTTGTAAAAATGGAAGTATTATGGAGAATGGATAATTGTATCTAAATTGTGTAATTAAAAGGAAGTGCAATGACATGTTTTTAATGAAGTGAACGATTGATTGTTTCTGCACCTGATAGGGGAATTGAACTTATATATATATTCAATCAGGTTTTCCAAATCGCTTTCATGAATAAGGTTTTAAAAAGAATTTTTGGATTACGAAAATCGGGTCCTTACAACCACTATATCGTGCATTGCCAATGTGCTACTGCAAAAGAACCGATCATCCTAGACCAAAAGTTTCACCTCTATTCAAATGCATTCATTACATTAACAGGGTAAGTAACTAGACTAGCATCCCTCCTAATCAAAGCAATATAAGTTTTACCTCTTAGCATACATATACATATCAATGCAAACTTGATCTTAAATCTTCACTAAGGTACTCAACAAGAATCTTTCACATCAACAATTATTACATAGCCAGGCATAACACGATTTGTTGACCACCAGTCCATCGCCAAGATTAAATCTAGCTAGGACATCATTGAGCGTATCAAAACTATGGTAAAGATTCTACCATTTACCCCAACCGTACACTGAGACACCAGTATCGATACCCACCACCGGTACACTGAGTGGGGTGGATACAACTAAGTCGAAAGCAACGACTATGTGTACAATCTCAGTTGGTTCACACATTCAACAAATATAAGGAGTGTGTCGCTCCCGAATTAAACAACACTAAAAGGAACACCTGTCACCATGCAATTACCTCTACCCGGATCATCAACACCTGATGTCCCTGCGCCATTCGGGATAACCACTCGACCATGGTTCCTTGCCCCATTAGCATGAATGACATTAAATCTCCGATCTAGCTTGGGACAAAACCTTTTAATGTGCCCCAACTCCTTGCAATGGAAACATCAATTTCCCGATCCCGGGCATGTACTCCCATAATGAGGTCTACCACACTTGTTGCACATGGGAGTAGAAACCCCTTCGGTAGGAACGGTAAGTGGTCTAGACCTTAGGAATTTTCGGTTAGGATGTACAGTAGTTGCCGCATATGGTTTCCGGTCATCTTCCACTCTCTCTTTACCTCTCCCTTGCCTATGGTTGCGTTGAGGTCCATAGTCCCGGGGAGAAATTGTTTTGGGCGTCGCCACCTCAACCGCCTTCAGATTATCCTCGTACATTCTGCACTTGTTGACCAAAGTATCAAAATCAGAAATCTCCTGATGTCCGAACATCCTTTTCAGCTTGGGCCTTAAGCCCGATTCAAATTTAGAGCACTTGGATCGTCTGTCCACTTCCAACTCAGAGTAGGGACAAAACCGGGCCAATTTCTCGAATTTAGCCGCATATTCTCCCACCGACATATCTCCATGTTCAAACTTCAAGAATTCCATTTCCTTCTTCCTCTTCAGATCAGCAGGGAAGTATTTATGAAGGAATTTCGCCTTGAATGTACTCCAGGAAATCAATTGTCCTTCCGTCTCCATTTGGCGTCGAGTAAACTCCCACCAGTTTTCGGCCTCTGTCACTAGCATATAAGTGGCATAGGCCAACTTCTGAGCCTCCGAACAGTTCATGGCCCTGAAGATCCGCTCCATTCCCTGAATCCACTCAATGGCCACATCCGGAGCAAATCCCCCGTGGATTTGATTGGGGTTTCTCCTGCAAAACTCATCCAGACCTCGGTACTCTGCCGGTTCGGGTGGGACTAGGGGTTGCAAACTCGGACTTGGTGCAGGGCTCTGATTCAAATTACGCAAGTTCTCGTTCATCTGTTGTAGTGCAGCTACCATCTGAACCAACAAATCATTTGGAACGTTCTGACTCGTTCCCCTTCCAGCCATGTCTTAACCTGCGCTCATGGGTAGTCAGTACACCAATTTAACTCACACAAGTCAGGTTATCACATAGTCTCATAGTACATTACATGTCACTACACCAAGGTTACATGCTTTAAAAAATCAATTCACACAACCTCAACTAGTCAAATCATAAACATGTTACAAAGAAGCAAGTAAGGCCATACCCTAGGCCGCAGAATTAACTATGCTCTGATACCATATTGTAAGGACCCAAATTCTACCATTGAAAATTTTTCATTTCTTTTAATCCTCCCTTACATACTTTCATCATCTTACTTAAAAACCCTCATGAATCATTCCTTGAAACTACTCTTTTAACTTATTATATTATCATACAATTCATATTGTAGAAAAACATAATTCATTCAATTAGTAATTACCACATACAACCTGTTATGGGTTTCCAAGAGTCATAATGTCCATAACTACATATCTCCAGTATTGTCCTAATCAGAATTACATTCATCTCAAAATATTATCTAGTCAACTACAATGTCAAAGTAACGGTAAAGACATTCAAGTTAATAAACACATAAGATTCCTAAGTGAGCTTCCTCCTCAAATCCTTCATTTACCTACAATAGGATTATCATAAACAACACACAAAAACAAGGGAGTAAGTCGTTAGTTTAAAACTAACATTACATGATAATCCACATTTCAAATAGGATTAAGCATTAATATAAACTATAACCACAAATACGCAAATGTAAACATTCATATCTTCTTTCTTTCATTTCCACATTATTCATATTCATTCTATAGTATATATATCCCATAATATATATTCTATATCATGCATATTACGTTCATTCTAAACATCGTCATTCTCATTATTCATATCCACCCTATAGTACATATATCCCATAATATATATCATATAACATGTATATTACTTTCATTCTTAACATCTTCATTTTCAGCATTCATATTCACCCTATAGCATATATATCCCATAATATATATTCTATAGCATGCATATTACTTTCATTCTAAACATCCACATTTCCGTCTTTCATATTCACCCTTAATCGTATTCAACGATTTCTTTCACACAGATAATCCTCTACTACATCGGGTAGGTCTAGTTACTTCTCCATACCACATCGGGCAGGTCTAGTTTATCCTCCATACCACATCGGGTAGGTCTAGTTCATTCCCCATACCACATTGGGCAGGTCTAGTTAATTCCCCACACCACATCGGGCAGGTCTAGTTAATTATCCATACCACATCGGTCAGGTCTAGTTTATTCCCCATACCACATCGGGCAGGTCTAGTTCATTCCCCATACCACAACGGGCAGGTCTAGTTAATTCCCCATACCACATCGGGCAGGTCTAGTTAATTCCCCATACCACATCGGGCAGGTCTAGTTAATTCCCCATACCACATCGGGCAGGTCTAGTTAATTCCCAATACACATCGGACAGGTCTAGTTAATTATCCATACCACATCGGGCAGGTCTAAATCACAATAATCCCACTACCACTCCGGGTAAGACAACAACAATAATTCACTACCCCTACGGATAGGATAACAACAATAATCCGCTACCACCACGGGTAAGATAACGACAATAACCCACTACCATTACGGATAGGGTAACAACAATAAACCACTACCACTTCGGGTAAGGTAACAACTATAAACCACTACCAGTTCGGGTAGGGTAACAACAATATTCTTACAAACATATTACCTCTTTCACATACCTCATTCACATCAGCTCGTAGGAGTTAGAAATACTGTTCCCTTACCTTGGTGAGCGTTGGGGTCGGTTCCGAGTAACTTTAAAAGTCTCCTCCGCGATTTCCTCCAACCTTAGGATCTTTCCTCATTCCCACCAATAACAGCAATGTCAGTCATTTACTCCAAATAACACATAAACGATTCGTATTTCATCATCAAACATACAAGAGATTCACATATCTTCAAGGTTTCCAAAACTACATTCAATATGAGTTTCCAAACATCTAAACATACATATTCATCTCATATATCAACATTAAAACACAAACTCATCTTCCACATTTAGCATTTCATCATTTGCTATATGCCTTAAACATTCAATTCATATAATCTCAACTAGTTAAATCATAAACATGTTACAAAGAAGCAAGTAAGGCCATAACCTAGGACCCAAACTCTACCTTGAAAAAAATTTCTTTTATTTTAATTCTTCATGCTTAATTTTTCCCATGTCACACTAAACATTACTTTTTATTTAACCTCTTAATTCATTAATTTCTTTAATTATATAATAACTCTAACCATACAACATCGGTTTCATACCATAATGCACCTAGTAGTAGAAAAACATAATTCATGTTAACGTCTCCCGGTAACTACTGCATACAACTAGCTATGGGTTTCCAAAATATTCATAGCTATAAATATCCGAAGTTACAAAACATCCAAAATTACAATTATCCAAGTAGCATTCAAATAGTCATAATACAAAATAGCAAAATAAGGGAATTCGGGTTTTAAGCTCCTAAAGCCTCAAATCAAGCATCCCCAACCATCCTGTTTACCTGCAATGAGATTATCAACGGAAAATACACACAACATACAAAAGAGTAAGTCATTAATACCATAAAAACCATTATAAGATAATCCACATTTTAAAGGAGTTAGTAAACCATTTTTAAATTCATTTTTGCTACATCACTTGAGCCAAAGTTTGCTACATCGCTTGAGCCAAAGTATCGCTACATAACTTGAGCCAAAGTATCGCTACATAACTTGAGCCAAAGTATCGCTACATAACTTGAGCCAAAGTATCGCTACATTAATTGATCCAAATTATCGCTACATAACTTGAGCCTAAGTATCGCTACATAACTTGAGCCAAAGTATCGCTACATATCTTGAGCCAAAGTCGCTAACCAATCATGGTCGGCTAAAAACGTATTTTCCTTTCATTGATACACCATCAATTCATAAACAGTAAATCCACGCAATATTTATTACAAACATACCCATATATGTTTACAATAAATAAGGGATTCACAACCTTATCATTAATCACAACCAGGAAATCCACGCATTTTCCATTTCAATACGCTATTTAAAGACTTCTCCTTACCTTGGTGAGTGTTGGGTTTGGTTCTTGGTAACTTCGCAAGTTCCACCGACGCTACCTCCAACCTTAGGATCTTTCCTCATTCCCACCATATAACACAATGTTAGTCATTTATTCCAAATATCACATAAACAACTTATATTGCATTATTTATCCATACAAGATATTTAACACATTTTCATTGTTTCTAAACTACTTTCATCATAAGTTTACAAACATCTAAAACATACATATTCTTCTCCTATTTCAACATCAGAGTGCATACTCATCTTCTACCTCTAGCATTTTACCCATTTTTCTCTTTAACCACATTTTCATTTTAGGGTTTTGGGGTTTTCAAGAATCAACCCACAAACTCTTTCCATTCTTGAAATACCAACTTTAAACCAAGAGTTTACAAGAGAAAAACACATAAAACGAACCATAACTAAAAAGGGTGAGTTTCCATGGTTTCTCATATATTGAGAAGAGATCCAACATACCCAAAACAAGTTTCAAAGGGAAGAAGAGAGTTAGAATCAAGAGTTTTACCTCTTCTCAAGCTTCTAGATGAGTATCAAGGCTCCTTGTTCTTGAAAATGCTCTCTTCTCTCACTTCTCTTCATTTTCTAACCCTAAAATGTGTTTGGGGTTCCTCATTTAATGTAACAGCGTCAGGTTCTTGCTCAAGGGAGCCCATTCTCGCTTAGGTTAGAAAATCCCGCCCATTTTAAAAACCCAAATCTGACCCTCTCGCTCAAGCGAGGATCTCACAGCCTCGACAGGTTCCAAAATGTCATTTCTCGCCCAGGCGAGACAACTCTCGCCCAGGCGAGACAACTCTCGCTCAGGCGAGACAACTCTCGCTCAGGCGAGACCACTCTCGCTCAAGCGAGACAATTCTTGCTCAAGCGAGAATCCTTCAGTATAGACAATGATTTCACCCTCCTAGGTGAGCCTCTCTCGCCCAGGCGACAACTCTCTCGCTCAAGCGAGACTCCCAGGATTGATACAATAATTTAAAGACTTTAAATTGAGGGTGTCACAATCCTCCTTCTCTTATAAGAATTTTCGTCCCCGAAAATTAAAATACCTTGTAAGGACCCAAATTCTACCCTTGAAATTTTTTATTTATTTTAATTCTTTCATGCATACATTCATCATCTTGCTTTAATCCCTCATGAATCATTCCGTGAAACCACCTTTTTAACCTATTATATTATCATACATTTCACATTGCAGAAAAACATAATTCATTAAATTAATCCTTAATAACTACCGCATACAACTAGTTATGGGTTTCCAAGAATCATAATACACAGCAGTGTTACCATAATCAGAATTACATTCATCCCAAAATATTGTCTAGTCAACTACAAAACCAAAGTCAAGATAAAGGAATCCAAGTTAAGAGACACATAAAATTCCTAAGTGAGCCTCCTCCTCAAATCCTTCGTTTACTTACAATGGGGTTATCATAAACAACACACAAAAACCAGGGAGTAAGTCATTAGTTCAAGACTAACATTACATGATAATCCACATTTTAAATACGATTAAGCATTGAGATAAATTATAACCACAAACACGTAAATATAAACATTCATATCTTCTTTCTTTCATTTTCTTGTTATTCATATTCACCCTATAGTATATATATATATATATATATATATATATATATATATTTCATAATATATATTCTATAGCATGCATATTCTTTTTATCCAAATATACTCATTCCTCATCATTCATATTCACCTTATAGTATATATATCCCATAATATATATTCTATAGCATGCATATTACTTTCATTCCAAACATACTCATTTCTCAACATTCATATTCACCCTATAGTATATATATCCCATAATATATATATATCCTATAGCATGCACATTACTTTCATTCCGACCATATTCATTTCTCATCATTCATATTCACCCTTAATCATATTCACAGAGTTATCCCACAAAGATAATCCTCTACCACATCGGGTAGGTCTAGTTAATTCTCCATACCACATCGGGCAGGTCTAGTTTATTCTCCAAACAACAATGGGCAGGTCTAGTTCATTCCCCATACCACATCGGGCAGGTCTAGTTAATTATCCATACCACATCGGGCAGGTCTAGTTAATTATCCAGGAAATCAATTGTCCTTCCGTCTCTATTTGGCGTCGAGTAAACTCCCACCAGTTCTCGGCCTCCGTCACTAGCATAGAAGTGGCATAGGCCAACTTTGGAGCCTCCGAACATTTCATGACCCTGAAGATCCGCTCCATTCCCTGAATCCACTCAATAGCAGCATCAGGAGCAAATCCCCCGTGCAACTGACTAGGGTTCCTCTTGCAAAACTCATCCAGACCTCGGTACTCTGCCGGTTCGGGTGGGACTAGGGGTTGCGAACTCGGACTTGGTGCAGGGTTCTGATTCAGATTATGCAAGTTCTCGTTCATCTGTTGTAGTGCAGCTACCATCTGAACCAACAAATCATTTGGAACGTTCTGACTCATTCCTCTTCCAGCCATGTCTTAACCTACGCTCATTGTTAGTCAATATACAAATTTAACTCACACAAGTCAGGTTATCACATAGTCTCATAGCACATTACATGTCACTACACCAAGGCTACATGCTTTAAACATTCAATTCACACAATCTCAACAAGTCAAATGATAACAAAGAAGCATGTAAGGCCATACCCTAGGCCGCAGAATTAACTATGCTCTGATACCATATTGTAAGGACCCAAATTCTACCATTGAAATTTTTTTATTTATTTAAATTCTTTCATGCATACATTCATCATCTTGCTTTAATTCCTCATGAATCATTCTGTGAAACCACCTTTTTAACCTATTATATTATCATACATTTCACATTGCAGAAAAACATAATTCATTCAATTAATCCTTAATAACTACCGCATACAACTAGTTATGGGTTTCCAAGAATAATAATACCCATAACTACACATCTCCAGTGTTACCATAATCAGAATTTCATTCATCCCAAAATATTGTCTAGTCAACTACAAAACCAAAGTAAAGATAAAGGAATCCAAGTTAAGAGACACATATAATTCCTAAGTGAGCCTCCTCCTCGAATCCTTCGTTTACCTACAATGAGATTATCATAAACAACACAAAAAAACGAGGGAGTAAGTCATTAGTTCAAGACTAACATTACATGATAATCCACATTTTAAATACGATTAAGCATTGAGATAAATTATAACCACAAACACGTAAATATAAACATTCATATCTTCTTTCTTTCATTTCCTTGTTAATCATATTCACCCTATAGTATATGTATATATATTTCATAATATATATTCTATAGCATGCATATTCTTTTTATCCAAATATACTCAATCCTCATCATTCATATTCACCCTATAGTATATATATCCCATAATATATATTCTATAGCATGCATATTACTTTCATTCCAAACATACTCATTTCTCAACATTCATATTCACCCTATAATATATATATCCCATAATATATATCCTATAGCATGCATATTACTTTCATTCCAACCATATTCATTTCTCATCATTCATATTCACCCTTAATCATATTCACAGAGTTCTCCCACAAAGATAATCCTCTACCACATCGGGTAAGTCTAGTTAATTCTCCATACCACATCGGGCAGGTCTAGTTTATTCTCCATACCACATAGGGCAGGTCTAGTTCATTCCCCATACCACATCGGGCAGGTCTAGTTAATTATCCATACCACATCGGGTAGTCTACTTCAATCCCCATACCACATCGGGTAGGTCTAGTTAATTATCCATACCACATCGGGCAGGTCTAGTTAATTATTCATACCACATCGGGCAGGTCTAGTTCAATCCCCATACCACATAGGGCAGGTCTAGTTAATTATCCTTACCACATAATCCACTACCACTCCGGATAGGACAATCACATTAATCCACTACCACTCCGGATAGGACAACAACAATAATCTACTACAACTTCGGGTAGGATAACAACAATAATTCACTACCACTTCGGGTAGGGTAACAATAATAATCCACTACCACTTCGGGTAGGGTAACTACAGTATTCTTACAAACATATTACCTCTTTCACATACCTCTTTCACATCTGCTCATATGAGTTATAAACACTTATCCCTTACCTTGGTGAGCGTTGGGGTCGGTTCTGAGTAACTTTAAAAGTCTCCTCCGCGATTTCCTCCAACCTTAGGATCTTTCCTCATTCCCACCAATAACAACAATGTCAGTCATTTATTCAAAATAACACATAAACGACTCGTATTTCATCATCAAACATACAAGAGATTCACATATTTTCAAGGTTCCCAAAATTACTCAATACGAGTTTCCAAACATCTAAAACATACATATTCATCTCATATATCAACATTAAAAGCACAACTCATCTTCCACATTTAACATTTCATCCATTTCCCTTTTTACTCATATTCTCATTTTGGGGGTTTCTGGGGTTTTCATGAATAACCCACAAAACCTTTCCATTCATCAAATATCAACTCCAAATCAAGAGTTTACAAGAGAAAAACAACATAAAACGAACCATAACTCTAAAGGAAGAGTTTCCATGGTTCCTCATACTTTGAGAAGAGATCAATACACCCAAAAACGAGTTTGAATGGGAGAAAGAGAATTAGAGTCAAGATATTTACCTCTTCTCAAGCTTCTAGATGATTTCCACGAGTTCTTGCTCCCAAAATCACCTTATCCTCTATTCTCTCTCAATTTCTTACCCTAAAATGTGTTTGGGGTTTGTATTTTAAAGTGAAATCGTCGGTTTCTCGCTCAAGCGAACCCATTCTCGCTCAGGCGAGAAAATCCCGCCTTTTTAAAATTTCAGATCTCACGCTCTCGCTCAAGCGAGGATCCTCTCGCTCAGGCGAGGATCTCACAGCCTCGACAGGTCCTGAATGCCACTTTTCTCGCCCAGGCGAGACAACTCTCGTTCAGGCAAGACCACTCTCGCTCAAGCGAGACTCCCAGGACTGATACTATAATTTAATGACTTTAAGATCTAGGGTGTCACAAACCTCGATTCGAACAAGTGAGGGTAATCCTCCCTCATATCTCGTTCCACTTCCCAAGTAGCATCCCCTTCATCTACTTGACTCCATAGTACCTTCGTCAAGGCAATCTCCTTGCCTCTCAACCTCTTGATACTAGTGTCCAAGATCCTTACGGGTAGGGTCGCGAAGGTTAAATTATCTTTCAACTCTATTTGGTCCGACTCAACCACATGAGAAGGGTCCCCCACTTACTTCCGCAATTGAGACACATGAAACACGTTGTGAAGATTCGACAATAATGGAGGTAAAGCAATCTGATATGCTATCGGCCCAATCCTCTTCAATATTTGATATGGTCCAATAAATCTCGGAGTAAGCTTTCGTGACTTCAACACTCTACCAATCCCGGTAGTCGGGACTACTCTCATGAATACATGATATCCCTCCTTAAACTCAAGAGGTTTCTGCCTCTTATCATAATAGCTTTTCTGCCGCCTCTGTGTTATTCTCTTATTCTCCTGGATTTTCTTAATCTTTTCCATCGTTTCTCGGACCAACTCGAGTCCCAATACTAAATTCTCCCCAGTTTCAAACCAACTCACTAGAGTTCGGCACTTCCTACCACAAAATGCATCATAGGGTACCATTCCAATACTCAAATGGAAGCTATTGTTGAAGGTAAATTCAATCAAAGGCAACATGCTATCCCAACTCCCCGGTTGATCCAAAACACAAGCTCTCAAAAGATCTTCCAATGACTGTATAGTCCTTTCTGATTGACCATCCATATGTGGATGATAAGCTGAACTCAATTCCAACTTAATCCCCAAAGCAGACTGCAAACTAGTCCAAAAGTTTGAAGTGAAACAAGGATATCTACCTGAAACAATGCTCGATGGTATCCCATGCAACCGAACGATCTCTTTGATATACAGTTCTGCCAATCGCTCCAAAGAGTATCTCATGTTCATAGGTAAAAAGTGTGCAGACTTAGTCAACTGATCCACTATCACCCATATCGAATCATACCCTTTCTTAGTCTTTGGAAAACCCGATACAAAATCCATGGAGATACTATCCCACTTCCAAACGGGAATTTCTAGGGGTTGTAACTCTCCCGCTGGCCGATGATGCTCAATCTTGGCTTTTTGACAGACCAGACAACTCGAGACATACAAAGTCACATCCTTTTTCAACCCATACCACCAAAACAGCTTTTTCAAATCTTGGTATATCTTTGTAGTTCCCAGGTGAAAACTCATTTTACTCTTGTGTGACTCTTCTAAAATATTCTTTCGCAATTCCACGTCACGAGGCACACACACTCTCCCACTAGGGTCCGATGCGAAATCGATTTCCTTCCCACTCACCATCAAATCTCATTTAACCATTAGCTCACTATCTTCAACTTGCATTTGTAAGGACCCAAATTCTAACATTGAAATTTTTTCCTTATTTTATTCCAATTTCATGCATTTTCCTATAAATTACCTTGACAAATTGAATAACCTTATTTTAAAATCTCACTTTCCTCTTATAACTCAAACCAGGAACCAATAATGACATGCACATTCGTTTGACAGAAAAACATAATTCATATCAATGCAGCAAAGTAACTACAACATACAACTAGCTATGGGTTTCCAAAACACCCATAGCTACAAATATCCCAAGTTACCATTATCCATGTACAAAAATCATGCCCATAGTTACAAATAGTCAGTTTCAGAATACAATCAATTAGATTACAAAAAGATTGGACAAGAGGACTTCAAAAAAACAAAAGCCTCTAAGCTTCTAATCAAAACATCCTTACTTCTTCCACCTACCTGCAATGAGATTAACATTGACCATACACAGAAAAATCAAAGGAGTAAGTCGTTAATGTAATAATTGTCAATATACATTAATCCGCATTTTAATACGGTTAAGTAAAAAATTTAAAATCATTTATACTTAAAACCATTTTCATCGTTTATACTTTTGAAAACCATGCTAAATAACTTGAGCCAAAGTTTGCTACATCGCTTGAGCCAAAGCTTGCTACATCGCATGTGCCAAAGTTTGCTACATCGCTTTAGCCAAAGCTTGCTACATCACTTTAGCAAAAGCTTGCTACATTGCTTGAGCCAAAGCTTGCTACATTACTTGAGCCAAAGTCGCTAACCAATCATGGTCGGCTAAAAACGAGTTTTCTTTTCATTGACACTCCATCAATTCAAAACCAGTAAATCTATACCCTCATTATTACAAACATAACCATATATGCTTATAATAATTAAGTGGTTCACAACTCAATTCATTATCCACAACCAGAAAATCCACGCATTTTCTATCACAATGCATAAGTGAAGACTTATCCTTACCTTGGTGAGTGTTGGGTTTGGTTCTTGGTAACTTCGCAAGTTCCACCGACACCGCCACCAACTTTAGGATCTTTCTCATTCCCACCATATAACACAATGTTAATCATTTGTTCCAAATATCACATAAACAACTTAAATTACATTATTTAACCATACAAGATATTCATCATATTTTCAATGTTTCTAAACTACCCTCATTGTAAGTTGACATCCATCTAAAACATACATATTCATCTCATATTTCAACATTAGAATGTAAACTCATCTTCTACCTCTAGCATTTTACCCATTTTCCACAATAACCACATTTTCACTTTAGGGTTTTGGGGTTTTCATGAATCAACCCACAAACCCTTTCCATTCTCGAAATGCTAACTCTAAACCAAGAGTTTACAAGAGAAAAACAACATAAAACGAACCATAAATAAAAAGGGTGAGTTTCCATGGTTTCTCATATTTTGAGAAGAGATCCAACATACCCAAAATGAGTTTCAAAGGAAAGAAGCGAGTTAGAATCAAGAGTTTTACCTATTCTCAAGCTCTTGGACGAGAATCAAAGCTTCTTGCCATTGGAAAAGCTCTCTTCTCCCACCTCTCTTCAAATCTTAACCCTAAAATGTGTTTGGGGTTTTCTCATTTAATGCACTCGTCGGGTTCTCGCTTAAGCGAGCTCATTCTCGCTCAAGCGAGAAAATCCTGCCCGTTTTTAAAACTCAAATCTGACCCTCTCGCCCAGGCGAGGAAACTCTCGCCCAAGCGAGGCATCTCTCGCTCAAGCGAGGATCCTCTCGCTCAAGCGAGGATCTTACAGCCTCGATAGGTCTAAAATGTCACTTTTCTCGCCCAGGCGAGCAAACTCTCGCTCAGGCGAGACCACTCTCGCTCAAGCGAGCCAACTCTCGCTCAGGCGAGAATCCTTCAGTATAGCCTAGGATTTCACTATCGCAGGTGAGTCTTTCTCGCCCAGGCAAGAATCCCTCGCTCAAGCGAGAATCCCAGGACTGATACCATAATTTTAAAGACTTAAATTAAGGGTGTTACAATCCTCCCCCTCTTATAAGAATTTTCGACCCTGAAAATTAAACATACCTAGATTCGTACAAATGTGGGTAATCATCCCTCATCTCACGTTCCACTTCCCAAGTAGCATCCCCTTCGTCTACTTGACTCCACGGTACTTTCACTAAGGAAATCTCATTGCCTCTTAGCCTTTTGACACTGGTATCATTGATTCTCATGGGCAACATCGTGAAAGTCAAGTTATCCTTCAACTCTATCTGATTAGACTCAACAACGGAGGTAAAGCAATTCGATATGCCACCGGCCAAATCCTCTTCAATACTTGGTATAGCCCAATAAATCACGGAGTCAGTTTACGAGACTTCAACACTCTACCAATCCCGGTAGTCGGGACTACTCTCATGAAAACATGATCTCCCTCTTTAAACTCAAGAGGTTTACGCCTCTTATCATAATAGTTTTTTTGCCGACTCTGGGCGATCCTCATATTCTCCCGGATTTTCTTGATCTTATCCGTTGTCTCTTGGACCATTTCGGGCCCCAATATCAAGTTCTCCCCAGTCTCAAACCAACTCACTGGTGTTCGGCACTTCCTACCATACAACGCCTCATAGGGTGCCATCCCAATACTCGAATGGAAGCTATTGTTGTAGGTAAATTCAATCAAAGGCAACATGCCATCCCAACTCCCCAGTTGTTCCAAGACACAAGCCCTCAAAAGATCCACCAATGACTGTATTGTTCTTTCCGATTGACAGTCCGTTTGTAGATGATAAGCTGAACTCAACTTCAACTTAGTTCCCAATGCGGACTGCAAACTAGTCCAAAAGTTTGAAGTAAAACGGGGATCCCTATCCGATATAATGCTCGACGGTATCCCATGCAAATGAACTATTTCCATGATATGTAGTTCCGACAATCGCTCCAAAGAGTACCTCATGTTCATAGGCAGAAAGTGTGCAGACTTAGTTAACCGATCCACTATCACCCATATCGAATCATACCCTTTTTGAGTCCTTGGAAAGCCTGATACAAAATTCATGGAAATACTATCCCACTTCCAAACGGGAATTTCTAGAGATTGTAGTTCACCTGCTAGCTGCTGATGCTCAATCTTGGCTTTCTGACAGACAAGACAACTCGAGACATATAACGCCACATCCTTTATCAATCCAGACCACCGAAACAACTTTTTCAAGTCTTGGTACATCTTTGTAGTTCCTGGGTGGAAACTCATTTTACTCTTGTGTGACTCCTCTAAAATACCCTTTCGCAATTCCACATCACGAGGTACACACACTCTCCCTTTGTAGCACAACATTCCACTAGGGTCCGATGCGAAATCATTTTCCTTGCCACTTAGCATCAAATCCCGTTTAGCCATTAGCTCGACATACTCAACTTGCATTACCCGAATATGATCAAATAGTTCATTGGTGACCTTCAGCATTCCTATCATTCCATGGCTTGGAGCGGATATTCAGGGCTATGGGTTGCTCCGATGTTCAGAAGGTGACATATGCCACATATGTCCTTGTCAAAGATGTTGAGAATTGGTGGGAGTATGCTCGGAGGCAGTTGGAATCCGAGGGACGTGCCATCACTTGGGAGGCTTTCAAGGAGAGGTTCCTCCAGAAATACTTCCTGACCGACTTGAAAAGGAAGAAAGATATGGAGTTCATACGGCTAGAGCAAGGGGATCTATCGGTGGGGGAGTATGCGACCAAGTTTGAGGAGTTAGCCCGATATTGTCCCTACTATGAGCTGGAAGTGGACAGGCGGTCCAAATGTACTAAGTTTGAGTCGGGCTTGAAGCCCAAGCTGAAGGTGATGTTTGGACATCAGGAGATTTCGGATTTTCCTACCTTGGTCAACAAGTGTAGGATGTATGAAGATGACTTGAGGGCCGAAGAGTTGGTGGCAAGCAGAACCAACCCTCCTAGGAATGTCGGACCTCAACGGAGCCATACTATGGACAAGGGCAAAGGAAGGATGTTTGGTGATAACCGGAAACCCTATGCTTCACCCCCCCCCCCCCCCCCCCCCGGTTATCGTGGGCATCTTTCCTAAGGATCCACAAACCCTAGTAGTGCGGGAGGACCCCAACCAGATTCTCTTCCTTTGTGCAACAAATGCGGGCGCCGGCACATGGGGAACATATGCCCTGGAGCTGGGAATGATTGCTTCCACTGTAAGGAGCCGGGACACATGAAGAGGTTTTGCCCCAAACTCAACCAGCTGGTGAATAATGTGAATGTGGGGAGGCCTAGGAACACTAGCAGGGTTTTTACCATGAGTAGTGTCGAAGCATCCGATGTTGAAGGTATGATCAAAGGTAACTGTATGGTGACATGTATTCCCCTTTTAGTGTTGTTTGATTCGGGAGCAACACACTCTTTCATATCTATTGATTGTGTAGAACGACTGGGGTTGCCGACTGAGTTGTTGCCCTTTGACTTAGTTGTGTCCACCCCTACAAGTGCATCTGTGGTGGTATCAACTTGTGCATCTCAGTGTCCGGTAGAAGTCAATGGTAGGATGTTTACTGTAGATTTAATTTGCTTACCTCTGTCCCAATTAGATCTAATTCTAGGGATGGATTGGTTGTCGGCCAATCGAGTAATACTTAATTGTGATGATAAGACTGTAGTGTTCGGGGACCAGTATGAGTCTTCCGATAAGTCGAAATGTTTGGAGCCAGTGTCGGCTAAGGAAGTCAGGACTTCCCTTAAGGAAGGGGAGCAGTGTTTATGTTGCTGGCATCAATGGAGGGTAATGAGAAACCCAGAGTTGATGACGAACCGGTAGTATGTGAATTCCCTGAGGTATTTCCTGATGATATTCCGGAATTACCTCCCGTAAGAGAAGTTGAATTCTCCATCGATTTAATATCGGGAACGGGACCGATTTCTATAGCCCCTTATAGAATGGCACCTTTAGAGCTAGCCGAGCTGAAAAAGCAAATTGAGGATTTGTTGACGAAGAAGTTCATTTGTCCTAGTGTTTCTCCGTGGGGTGCACCAGTGCTGTTAGTCAAGAAGAAAGATGGGAGTATGAGGTTATGCACCAACTACAGACAGTTGAACAAGGTCACCGTTAAAAACAAGTATCCACTGCCTGCGATTCATGACTTGATGGACCAGTTAAGAGGAGTTGTGGTATTTTCTAAGATCAATCTCAGATCTGGTTACCATCAACTTAGAGTAAGGTCTGAGGATATTCCTAAGACGACCTTCAGGACGAGGTATGGGCATTTTGAATATTTGGTAATGCCTTCCGGAGTGACAAATGCTCCAGCGATATTTACCGACTACATGAATCGGATCTTTCACCTATACTTGGATTCATTCGTAGTTGTATTTATTGATGACATTTTGGTATACTCTAAGAGTCGAGAGGAACATGAGGGGCATCTGCGAATTGTTCTTGGGATACTAAAGAGTAATCAGTTATATGCAAAGTTATCGAAATGCGACTTTTGGCTGGAATCAGTGAACTTCTTTGGGCATGTGATATCCAAAGAGGGAGTGGAAGTTGACCCATCGAAGGTAGAAGCAGTCATGGAGTGGGTAGTACTCAAGTCGATTACTGAAATTCGAAGTTTTCTGGGGTTGGCGGGCTACTACAGGAAGTTTATAGAAGGATTTTCAAAGTTAGCATTACCGCTAACCAAATTTACAAGGAAAGGAGAACCGTATGTATGGACAACCCGATGTAATGAAAGTTTCCAAGAGTTGAAAAGGAGGTTGACTATGGCACCAGTGTTGATTCTTCCGTGTGCTAGTCGTGACTTCAGTGTGTACTGTGATGCTTCCAAGAAAGGGTTGGGTTGTGTTTCGATGCAGGAAGGGAAGGTTGTTGCCTATGCTTCGCGACAGTTGAGGTTGCACGAGCAAAATTACTCCACTAATAATTTAGAGTTAGCAACAGTGGTATTTGCACTAAAGATTTGGAGACATCACCTTTATGGTGTGAGGTTTGAAGTGTTCAGTGATAATAAGAGTCTGAAATACCTGTTCGATCAGAATATGCGACAAAGGAGATGGATGGAGTTCTTGAAAGACTACGACTTTGGATTGCAATATCACCCTGGAAAAGCCAATGTGGTGGTTGATGCCTTGAGCCGAAAATTATTACACGTGTCCTCACTAATGGTCTGTGAAGAGAAGTTAATTGAGGAGTTTCGAGATATGAACTTGGCAGTTCAAGTGAGGCCTCATAGTATGATTTTGGGAATGCTCAAGGTCACAAATGAATTATTTGACCAGATCAGGATAATACAAACTGAGGATCGTGAATTGAAAGTCAAACGATATTTAATGGCTAGGGGGAAAGAAACTGATTTTGAGATGGATTCTTGTGGATTATTGCGATATGTAACACCCTAAATTTAAGTCTTTAAAATTATAGTATCAGTCTTGGGATTCTCGCTTGAGCGAGGGATTCTCGCCTGGGTGAGAAAGGCTCACCTGGGAGGGTGAAATCCTGGGCTATACTGAAGGATTCTCGCCAGAGAGTAACTTTCTCAAAAATAGCTCTGGTGTCAATTGTAAGACTGAGATTGCAACTAAGAGGGGGGGGGGGGGGGGGGGGGGGGGGGGTGAATTAGTTGTTGCAATAAGTATGGCCAATTTTTCTGCAATATCAAAGTTAACGTGCAGCGGAAATAATATGCAGAAAAATATTGACTTAGGAAGGATAAATAAATGACAACGATAAGGGAAAGAGAGTACGCATGTGTTTTATACTGGTTCACCTTCTTGTCCATCGAAGGCTACGTCTAGTATTCTTGACTCGCAAGAGATTCCTTTATTAAATATAATGAGTTGCAATTACAAATATCTCACCCCAAGATCTCCTTGTACCTCACACACTCACTTATATCTAATCCCCTTGGAAAACTCTATTCCAAGTAACACCCTTGGTAAACACTATACCAAGTTACTCCCTTGGTAAACACTATACCAAGTCACTCACCCTTTCTCTTCACACCCTTGTGAAAGAAAGTAATCTTTGCAAAATGAAGAATGTACAATTTGGCTTGGATTGCCTTACAAGTGTATATGAAAATTTCTAGAACTTGCAATCCAATAGCAACTCGTATACTTGAGATAATAATTCTCTTTTTGAAAATATGAAATACACTTAGAAGCAACTTCAAAATAACTTTGAAAGTTTACGAGTAGGTTGCTTGAAGTGTAAGAAAATCAGAAAGTGTGATAGCTTTTGAGAGTTTCAAGTAAAAGTTTGTAATCTGAGTTGTTGTATAATGTTGTTTTTTTTGTGAGAGTGTTTCAATGCCTTTATATAGGCTTCCAATCAACCATAATACCCTTAGGCATGAGTAGGTTTCGTTTGGAATGAAAAGCAATCAGTTTGAAGTGAAACATCTTCACTTGAAATCTGAAAAACAGATGCAACAGCTCTCAGTAATCGATTACTGCAAATGGGTAATCGATTACCCAACAATCCTGTTAACAGCTTTTTGAAAATTCACACAATGTAATCGATTAATGGATTTGAGTAATTGATTACTCAACAACAATGTTTGACAGCTTTGTGAATTTGCCTTAGTGTAATCGATTACACTACTTTGAGTAATCGATTACCCTGTTTTCTAAAAATGGTAATCTGTTACTCCAAAGTCTGTAATGGATTACTCATAGTTGTTAGATGTTTGAAAACTCTTTTCTCACTCATGTAACTTGTTACTCAAGTATGGTAACCCGTTACATGTTGTTTTTGAAAATTATTTTTAATCACACTTAGTTTTTCCTGTTTTTCTTGAAAACAATTTTGAGCATTATTAACTAAGTAAATAAAGGAGTTGTAAGGATAGAAGTACCTAAATACTTAGACTCTATTTCTTGAAGCTTTATCTTCGATAGTCTTTGTTGGTCTTCTTCCTTTCTTCTTTTTGTGATATTGGTGTCTTCATCAAAACCGTGTCAAGGTCGGGAGCAAGATCTTCTTCACAATCTCCCCTTTTTGATGATGACAAACCAATGTCTTCTTGAAAGTGTAATTTTCTGAGAGCAGCATACTTGATGATATATCTTGACTTGTCTTGAGTATGCTCCCCCTATATGTATACATGTATGCTCCCCCTTTCATTTGGAGTTATGTGCCTGAAAGAATATTGACAGAAAAATACACATCTCCCAACTTTTCTCCCCCTTTTGACTTCATCAAAAAGAAGAAAAGCCAAGAGTCTAGCACAATAGACATTTGTAGAGCATATCATACAATAGTTCATAGTATATGAAAGTTCAAGTAACAATATATAAGCATATATAAAACAATAACCCCATGTATGAAATAGAAACAACATTGCATAATCAATGAAAATAAAGATGTTCATACAAAATCCAGAATAGCAGAAAATAAAATAAAATCCAAACAATGTTTAAAAGCTCATGGAAAATACACAGCCATAGTCATTACAGAATCAGAAACCTAGACAAATGATCTAAGACTCGGGCTCGAAACTATCTTCATCAACATCCATGTTGCTTAGCCTCGAAGAAAGACGATGAAGTTCGTAATGGATTTGATGGCTCTGAGTATCGAAAGCATCCATCCTTGTGGTGATGTAGCCTCGAAGAGAAACAAATTCATCCATAATCATCTGATTAGTGGGCATAGCAGCAGATGTAGAAGATTGAGCATGAGACTCAGGCTGGTTTGGTGCAGCTATAGGTTCTGGTTCGTCGGTAGGAGCAGGTTGGCGGTCGGTACGATGCTTGTAGGTTCGACGAGTAATAGGATCTATAACGAATCTCATCTTGTGGACAACTTCAATATCAACCTTGCTTTCGTGAAGATTGAGGGCGACTTTGGTCTCACCTTCTAAAGGTACGCCGAAATGCTCTAGGATTTTGGTAATGAAGATGGTGTAGGGCAACGGACTTTGGGAGCCGCGAACATGCCACATTTGATTCATTATCATCTTAGTCCAATTAATTTTGATGTTAAACTTGATAGCATACATCAATTGGAGCTCTATGTGACTTATTTGCGAATGGTTTGAAAATTTTGGCAAAATGACATAGGAAAGAAAATAATGGATCAAACGATCTTCCAACTGAGATATCCAGCAGAGAGGATATCCCTGTTCTTAACAGTCTCGCCAAGGCTTTGTTGTTTTCGCCTTTATATTTCCTCCTTAGAAATTCTACAAATAGAAAGGTAGAATTTCTTGCGATCGTAATCATCCCATTCACATACCAGGCCGAACCCAGTAATGTCGCCTATCATCGGTATATCACAGCAAATAGAACTAAAGGTTTTCATATCCAAAACAATGTCTTTTCCCTTAACATGGGAAGTCATAAGATTTTTCCTAAAGTTCATGTTGCAGTAAAATACGCGAACAAGCTCAAGATAAATATCGTTCGCTTCACAGCAAAAGTCAAAAAGTTTTTGTTGCCGCAAAAGATAAGGAAAAATAAAATCTTCAAACTCAAAGTTCACAATGTTACCGTCCTTAGGAGTGAAGATGGCGCGTCCATGGAAGTTTTCCTCGAAGATCGTCCTTTGAGCGTCATTAGCAAGAAGCCTCATCAAGTTCAACGGGTTGGACTTGGAAGATGATTCTCCTTCCTTAGACTTTGAAGAACATGGTCTTTTTGAAGATGAAGCCATTGTTGGAGTTTGAAGGTTTAGGGTTTTTGGAAATTTGGGGGTTTTTGATTTAGGCCACAAATCACGAAATAAAAGATGTAGAAGTGTTTAGAATTGAAAATGTGATGTGATTTGCAACAAAAATCAATCAAAACGGAGTAGAAATGAGGTTTTTAGAGATTGAGAGGGTTTAGAGAGGGAAACCTTCGAGTTACATGAGAGAGAGAAATGGTGGATTTCTGAAAAATGCAGCAGTTCATATATATAACTGCACAGAGTAATCGATTACACTGAGTGAGTAATCGATTACTCACTTTCAAAAATTCAAAATTTTTCAAACAGTAGCACTGAGTAATTGATTACACCATTACAGTAATCGATTACTGTAAAATATTGTTTTCCCGCTGATGTTAAAAATGATTTTTGGCTCTAAAAACTTGAAAATTAAAGCATAAAACACACAATTTAAGATCAAGTAGGCATTGGATATAAACAATGAAGCATACATATTAACATTTAAATATGTTAGGACAAGTAAACTTCATCGAGAATGCCTAATTCTCGTCTAATCTTATAAAAAGGTTATTTTGCTAACGGTTTAGTAAATATGTCCGCTAGTTGATTATAAGTATCAATGAACTCTACCAACACATCCTTCTTTTGGACATGGTCCCTAAGGAAATGATGCCTTATATCAATGTATTTGGTTCTTTAATGCATAATCGGATTTTTGGTGAGATTAATAGCACTAGTATTGTCATATTTTAAGGGTGTGCAGCCTAAGTTTAAGCCATAATCCCGTAATTGTTGTTTGAGCCACAACACTTGTGCACCACAACTACCGGCAGCAATATATTCCGCTTCAGCGGTGCTTAAGGCAATACAAGCTTGTTTCTTACAGGACCAAGAAACTAAAGCATTCCCTAGAATGTGGCAAGTACCACTTGTACTTTTTCTCTCAGACTTGCATCCTGCAAAGTCTGAATCCGATAAGCCAACCAATTCGCATACGCTTCCCTTGGGATACCACAGTCCAACATCGGTTGTGCCTTTGATATACTTCATGATTCTCTTAATGGCAACTAGATGTGACTCTTTGGGTTTAGATTCATATCGCGCACAAATACATACACTAAACATAATATCAGTTCTACTGACAGTAAGATATAAAAGAGATCCGATCATACCTCGATACTTAGATATTTCAATACATTTTCCAGCGTCATTAACATCGATGTATGTACTTGATCCCATAGGAGTAGCAATCGGCTTGCAGTCATCCATCTCAAATCTTTTCAGCAAGTCTTTGCAATATTTGGACTGACTTACAAAGATACCATTATTGAGTTGCTTAATTTGGAGTCCAAGAAAGTAATTTAACTTTCCCATCATAGACATCTCAAATTATCCTTGCATCATATTGCCAAATTCACTACACAAACTTTCATTAGTAGAACCGAAAATAATATCATCAACATAAATTTGAACAAGTAAAGTATGATGATTTATCTTCTTAATAAATAGTGTAGTATCGACCTTGCCTTTTGTAAAACCTTTTTCTGTTAGAAAGTTGGTTAGACGGTTATACCAAGCACGTGGAGCTTGCTTTAAGCCATAGAGGGCTTTCTTTAACTTGTATACGTGAGAGGGATGTTTGTAGTCCTCAAAACCAGGAGGTTGTTCTACAAATACTTCCTCTTGTATATACCCGTTAAGGAACGCACTCTTTACGTCCATTTGGTAAAGCTGAAAGTTCAAATAGAATGCATATGCAAGTAGCAGTCTAATCGCTTCAAGTCTAGCAACCGGAGCGAAGGTTTCATCAAAGTCTATACATTCCTCCTAGTTGTATCATTGGGCTACTAGTCTACCCTTGTTTCTAATGATTATACCATTTTCATCTGATTTATTGCGAAATACCCAGCGAGTTCCTATTACATACCTATTCTTTGGTCTAGGAACAAGTTCCCAAACTTCGTTTCTCTCAAACTGGTTAAGTTCTTCTTCCATAGCAAGAATCCAGTGTTCATCCTCGATTGTTTCATCAATCTTAGATGGTTCTATTTGAGAAACAAAGGCCATGTTTAAACAAGCATTTTCTAGCATTAAGCGAGTGGAAACACCTTTGTTAATATCGCTAATAATGTTGTCTATAGGATGATCTTGATGAGTTCTCCACTCTTTGGGTAAATCAGAGTGAATATGTTCTTCTTGTATTAAAGGATTATCATCCACTTCCACATGCTCTATATTAGGTGCAGTTTCAATAATAGCATTTTCATTAAAAGTAGAGTTAGGCAAATCTTCTTCATCAATGGTCAACCTTTCCTTGATTAGAGGATTGTTTTCATCAAAGGAGACATGGACAGATTCTTCCATGGCTAGAGTTCTTTTGTTAAAGACTCTATAAGCTTTACTCGTGAGAGAATAGCCTAGGAAGATTCCTTCATCTGCCTTTGCATCAAACTTGCCTAAATTTTCTTTGCCATTATTCAAGATGAAACATTAACAACCAAATACATGCAAGTGTGAAATGTTTGGTTTTCTTCCCTTGAAGAGTTCATAGGGGGTTTTCTTAAGAATATGTCTTATTATAACTCTATTTGAAACATAACAAGCAGTGCTTACCGCATCAGCCCAAAAGTACTTTGGGAGGTTAGTTTCATTCAACATTGTTCTAGCGAGTTCTTCCAAAGACCGATTCTTTCTCTCTACAACACCATTTTGTTGTGGTGTTCTAGGAGCAGAAAAGTTGTGATTAATCCCAAGATCATCACAAAATTCCTCAAAAGAAGCATTTTGAAACTCTCCCCCATGATCACTTCTTATAGCAGCGATTTTAAGTGACTTTTCGTTTTGGAATCTTTTAGCGTAAGTGTTAAAGGCTTTGAGTGTCTCATTCTTATGTACTAAGAATAGAATCCAAGTGTAGCATGAAAAATCATCTACTATAATAAGAGCATAGTAGTTACCACCAAGACTCTTTGTCCTTGAAGGACCAAATAAGTACATGTGTAGTAACTGAAATGGTCTATCCGAAGAAACCATATGCTTTGGCTTGAAAGAGGTTTTTGTTTGTTTACCCATTTGACATGCACCACATAGTTTGTCTTTAACAAACTTCATTTTGGGTAAACCAACAACTAAATCTTTCTTGATTAACTTATTCAAATGGTCCATATGTATGTGAGCAATTCTCCTGTGCCAAAGCCATGCATCATGAATGTCATTTACAACTAAACATGTTATAGGAAGAGATGAATCTATATTTATCATGTAAATGTTATTAATTCTCTTAACAACAAGTTTAGAGTTTAGAAATTCCTTACTTTCAATGATGCACTTATCTGGGTAGAATGATACATGGAAGCCCTTGTCGCAAATTTGACTTATGCTTAGAATATTGTGCTTAAGTCCTTCCACATATAGCACTCCTTCTATGGTTGTTGAAGGTGGCTTGCCGATTCTACCAACTCCAAGAATTCTTCCTTTGTTGTTGTCACCATATGTGACATAGCCTTTGTCCCTTGGAGTAAGGACAGAGAACTTACTTTTAACGCTCGTCATATGTTTTGAGCAACCGCTATCCAAGTACCATAAATTGTGGGCGGCGCTCAAATCAACCTGCAAAACAGGTTAAGTTATATTAGGTACCCAACTTGTTTTGGGTCCTACATGGTTAGATCCTTTCTCTACCCATTTAAAATATCCTAGGGGAACACCATATTTTCTAATATGACAAGTATTTGGTGTGTGCCCATAGTTTTTACAATAAGATCAAATAGGTTGATGCATATGTATCCTAGATTTATGTTTGCTATGTGTAGATGCATGGATACATGTTTTCCGAAAGTCTGTTATGATAGACTTACTTTCTTTATTAGGAGCAGGGCTTTTTCCATAGCCAAGACCTCTTCAGTCCGTAGAGTGTCTTTGATCATTAATGATCTTACTCAAGCTCTTGCTACGCTTGTTCATTTTATTGAGTTCAAAACTCAATGTAGAAACTTTGTTGCCAAGAGTAATGCAATTTAAACATGAGGATGATGAAGGTATGTTTCTAAGAGAATCTAATTCAGATTTTTGTTTTAGAAACATTTTAGATAATTTCATATATTCATAATGTAGATCATTAAATGCAGTTTGTAATTCGGAAGAAGAAAAATGGATAGATTCATTTACCTCTTCATCGTTTGAGTGATGAGACGCCATGAGAGAGAGATGTGCATGTTCTTCGCTTTCTGGTTCAGAGGCTGAACTTGTGTCATTGTCTTCCCAAGCGATGTAGGCTCTTCGTCCATTCTTCAATTCATTCTTTCCTTTGAAAAAACTCTTCTTGATGTTTGGACAGTCCATCTTCATGTGGCCAGGTTTGCCACACTCAAAGCATGAAAAATTCTGGTTTGAAGTGGAGGCCTCATTGCTTTTGGAGAACTTCTTTTTTTGCCCGGTTTTTCCGCCTTTGTTCCTTCTTAGGAACTTGCTGAACTTTTTGACGAAGAGGCTCATGTCGTCAGTCTCTTCCTTGTCGTCTTCATCCTCCGATGAATCGTATTTCTCAACTTTTGCCTTGAGAGAAATGTTCTTCTTCTTCTTCTCTAGTTCTTCATGTTAATCAAGTTGACTTAATTCGAGTTCGTGTTCCTGCAACTTACCAAACAAAGCAGCCAATGACATTTTCGAAAGGCTTTTCTTTTCGGAAATAGCCATTACCTTTGGTTGCCATGTTCTTGTTAGTGACCTTAGAACTTTTAAGTTCAAGTCACTATTTGACAGCACCTTTCCAAGTGCAATAAGATGGTTGGTGAGATGAGTGAATCTCTTTTGAAGATCCAAGATCTTCTCTCCAGGTCTCATACGAAACATTTCGTATTCCTGGGATAAAGTGTTGAGTCTCGATCTCTTAACTTATTCGGTACCTTCATGAGTTGTCTCCAAAGTGTCCCACATTTCCTTAGCGGATTTGCAGTTGGACACTCTAAAGAACTCATCTATTCCAAGTGCCGATGTGAGGATGTTCTTTACTTTCAAATCATATTGCACCTTATTTTTATCTTCATCATTCCATGAAGATTTTGGCTTTGTCTCTCTTGTGTTGTTGAAAACGGTAATTGGCACGTATGGTCCTTCCTCGATAGCATTCCAAATATCCAAGTCTTGCGACTCTATGAAAATCCTCATTCTGATTTTCCAGAAGTCGTAACACTCTCCAACAAAGCTTGGAAGTCTGTTTATTTTGGATCCTTCTCCTAAGAATGATCTTGAGGCCATGTTGTAGTAGGATCAGATTTTGAGAGTAACTTTCTCAAAAATAGCTCTGGTGCCAATTGTAAGACTGGGATTGCAACTAAGAGGGGGGTGAATTAGTTGTTGCAATAAGTATGGCCAATTTTTCTGCAATATCAAAGTTAACGTGCAGCGGAAATAATATGCAGAAAAATATTGACTTAGGAAGGATAAATAAATAACAAAGAGAAGGGAAAGAGTACGCATGTGTTTTATACTGGTTCACCTTCTTATCCACCGAAAGCTATGTCCAGTATTCTTGACTCGCAAGAGATTCCTTTATTAAATATAATGAGTTGCAATTACAAATATCTCACCCCGAGATCTCCTTGTACCTTACACACTCACTTATATCTAATCCCCTTGGAAAACTCTATTCCAAGTAACACCCTTGGTAAACACTATACCAAGTTACTCCCTTGGTAAACACTATACCAAGTCACTCACCCTTTCTCTTCACACCCTTGTGAAAGAAAGTAATCTTTGCAAAATGAAGAATGTACAATTTGGCTTGGATTGCCTTACAAGTGTATATGAAAATTTCTAGTACTTGCAATCCAATAACAACTCGTATACTTGAGATTATAATGCTCTTTTTGAAAATATGAAATACACTTAGAAGCAACATCAAAATAACTTTGAAAGTTTAAGAGTAGGTTGCTTGAAGTGTAAGAAAATTAGAAAGTGTGATAGCTTTTGAGAGTTTCAAGTAAAAGTTTGTAATCTGAGTTGTTGTATATTGTTGTTTTTTTTGTGAGAGTGTTTGAATGCCTTTATATAGGCTTCCAATCAACCATAATACCCTTAGGCATGAGAAGGTTTCGTTTGGAATGAAAAGCAATCAGTTTGAAGTGAAACCTCTTCACTTGAAATCTGAAAAACAGATGCAACAGCTCTCAGTAATCGATTACTGCAAATGGGTAATCGATTACCCAACAATCTTGTTAACAGCATTTTGAAAATTCACACAGTTTAATTGATTACTGGATTTGAGTAATCGATTACTCAACAACACTGTTTGACAGCTTTGTGAATTTGCCTTAGTGTAATCGATTACACTACTTTGAGTAATCGATTACCCTGTTTTCTAAAAATGTTAATCTGTTAATCCAAAGTCTGTAATAGATTACTCTTAGCTGTTAGAGGTTTGAAAACTCTTTTCTCACTCATGTAACTTGTTACTCAAGTATGGTAACCCGTTACATGTTGTTTTTGAAAATTATTTTTAATCACACTTAGTTTTTCCTAATTTTCTTGTAAACAATTTTGTGCATTATTAACTAAGTAAATAAAGGAGTTGTAAGGATAGAAGTACCTAAACACTTAGACTCTAATTCTTGAAGCTTTATCTTCGATAGTCTTTATTGGTGTCTCCATCAAAACCGTGCCAAGGTCAGGAGCAAGATCTTCTTCACAAAAGGCTCAACTGGAAGAGTGAAATCATGGGCTATACGAAAGGATTCTCGCCTGAGCGAGAGTTAATTCACTTGAGCGAGAGAGGTCTCGCCTGAGTGAGAGTGGGCTCTCCTGGGCGAGAAAAATGACATTTTGGACCTGTCAAGGCTATAAGATTCTCGCCTGAGCGAGAGGATCCTCGCTTGAGCGAGAGATGCCTCGCCTGGGCGAGAGTTCCCTCGCCTGGGCGAGAGGGTCAGATCTGAGTTTTTAAAATGGGCGGGATTTTCTCGCTTGAGCGAAAATGGGCTCGCTTAAGCGAGAACCCGACGAGTGCATTAAATGAGAAAAACCTCAAACACATTATAGGGTTAAGATTTGAAGAGAAGTGAGAGAAGAGAGCATTTCCAAGGTCTAAGAGCTTTGATTCTCATCCAAGAGCTTGAGAAGAGGTAAAACTCTTGATTCTAACTCTCTTCTTCTCTTTGAAACCCATTTTTGGTATGTTGAATCTCTTCTCAAAATATGAGAAACCATGGAAACTCTCCCTTTTGAGTTATGGTTCGTTTTATGTGTTTTTCTCTTGTAAACTCTTGTCTTAGAGTTAGTATTTCGAGAATGGAAAGGGTTTGTGGGTTGATTCATAAAAACCCCAAAACCCTAAAGGGAAAATGTGGTTAAAGTGGAAAATGGGTAAAATGGTAGAGGTAGAAGATGAGTTTACATTCTAATGATGAAATATGAGATGAATATGTATGTTTTAGATGGTTGTAAACTTATGATGAAAGTAGTTTTTAAACATTGAAAATATGATGAATATCTTGTATGGTTAAATAATGCAATATAAGTTGTTTATGTGATATTTGGAATAAATGACTAACATTGTGTTATATGGTGGGAATGAGGAAAGATCCATAAGTTGGAGGCGGTGTTGGTGGAACTTGCGAAGTTGCCAAGAACCAAACCCAACACTCACCGAGGTAAGGATAAGTCTTAACTTATGCATTGTGATAGAAAATGCGTGGATTTTCTGGTTGTGGATAACGAATCGAGCTGTGAACCACTTAATTATTATAAGCATATATGGGTATGTTTGTAATAATGATGGTGTGGATTTACTGTTTATGAATTCATGGAGTGACAATGAAAAGAAAACTCGTTTTTAGCCGACCATGATTGGTTAGCGACTTTGGCTCAAGTAATGTAGCAAGCTTTGGCTCAAGCGATGTAGCAAGCTTTGGCTCAAGCGATGTAGCAAGCTTTGGCTCAAGCGATGTAGCAAACTTTGGCTCAAGTTATGTAGCATGGTTTTCAAAAGTATAAACGATGAAAATGGTTTTAAGTATATTTGATTTTGAATTGTTTACTTAACCTTATAAAAATGTGGATTAATTTACATTGACAATTATTACGTTAACGACTTACTCCTTTTTGTTTTCTGTGTATGGTCAATGTTAATCCCATTGCAGGTAGGTGGGAGAAGTAAGGATGTTTTGAATAGGATCTTAGAGGCTTTTGTTTTTGCAGCCTTCTTATCCATTCTTTTTGTAATCTAATTGATTGTATTCTGAAAACTGGCTATTTGTAACTATGGGCATGCTTTTGTATACGGATAATGGTGACTCTGGATATTTGTAGCTAAGGGTGTTTTGGAAACCCATAGCTAGTTGTATGTGGTAGTTACTAAGAGGCATTTATATGAATTATGTTTTTCTGCTCAATGAATGTGTATGTCTTTATTGATTCGGGGATGGAGTGCGTAAGAGATAGTGAGATTTTAAAGTAAGGTTAGTTTATCGGTAAATGTACTTTATAGAAAATAGTTATTATGATCAGAGGCGGAAACCTCTTGAGTTCAAGGAGGGGGATCATGTGTTCATGAGAGTAGTCCCGATTACTGGGATAGGGAGGGTGTTGAAGTCCCGTAAGCTGACTCCAAGGTTCATTGGACCATACTGTTAGGATATATGGCCACCTAAGAGGGGGGGGGGGGGGGGGTGAATTAGGTGTAGAGACTTAAACTGAATTTTTCTACTTTTATTATAAAACTTTGCAAGTTAAAGAGAGTGTTTTATGAGCGGAAGTAGTGAACAGAATATTTGAATAGAAGTAGAAGATAATTCAAAATGTAAAAAGTTAAGGGAAGAGAAGATCACACCAAGATGTATACTGGTTCACCTTCAATTTGAAGGCTACGTTCAGTCCTTCTTGTTACCAAGAAGATTTTTCCACAATTGCAAGAACCAATGATACACCTTCTTCGTCTTCTTCCAAGACTAATCACCTATTCCACTAGGCACTAGGCTAACACCGTTCTTTCACAATATACTGCACTTCACCACACTTGGTGAAATGTTTACAAGACACTAACTTGTATTCTTAAGATGGTTTTTACAAGACTTTTTAATAAGTGACTCTCTAATAGTAATTGAAGCCTTATGGATTGAATCACTCACTAAATGATCACTTAATTTAGAATCAAATAACTTGGACAAAGGCTTTTGTTTGTGCTTAAGACTTTGAATAATTTCCAGAATTGGAAAGATATGAAAATTGATATCAAAGTCTTAACACTTATGAATGAATGAGAGAAATTATGAGAACTTTGTGACTTTGTGAGTATGAAAGTTGTATTCAGATTTGTGTTGAAAAACAAGTCATAAAACACTTATTTATAGTGTTTAATTCGTGCATATGAACCAGTATAAGTTTGTGAAAAGTTAAAAGCTACAACAGTTCAATCAAAACAGAACCAGTATATTGTTCTGATAAGTGTAATCGATTACCATATGGTGTAATCGATTACACCAGTTAAAAATTTAAAATACAAACTCAACGGATTGATGTAATCGATTACCAAACATGGTGTAATCGATTAAATGTGAACAATGCACATATCTGATGCTTTTAATATGTTGTAATCGATTACAAGTATAGTGTAATCGATTACATCATTTAAAATGCACAGGCCTGATTAGTTTATCAGCATGTAATCGATTACCAGGATTATGTAATCGATTACACTGTTTAAAAAACAGAACACTTGTACTTTAGTGCAAATGATCTTAGTTTCATGCATGAGTTTTTCAAAGATCAGCCTTTATCGTATAGTTAAGAGATTTTAAGTTCAAGTATCGTTTTACCTAAAAGACTTAGACTACACATATGAGCTTCTTTGATTTTTGATTTGCTAGTCTTCTTTTTGCATTTGATGACATAGTGAGCATCATCAAAACCTTAGCCATAGGTTGGGAAAGATCACCATCTTCACACATACCAGATATTTGAGCGGATTGGGCCGGTAGCCTATCGGATTGCATTACCCCCATTGTTGTCAAATATCCACAATGTATTTCATGTGTCTCAACTAAGGAAATATGTTGGGGATCCATCTCATGTGGTCGCGTCGGATTAGATAGAACTGAAGGATAATCTGACTTTTAGGACCTTGCCTGTGAGGATCATGGACAGAATTGTCAAAAAATTGAGAGGGAAGGAGATTCCATTGGTGAAAGTATTATGGAGCCGAGTTGATGAAGGGGATGCAACTTGGGAAGTAGAACGTGACATGGTGGAGGACTACCTGCATTTATTCGAATAAAGGTATGTTTAATTTTCGGGGACGAAAATTCTTATAAGAGGGGTAGGATTGTAACCTCCTAAATTTTTTGATGTTTGGAACATGGTGAAACTCAGTAAGTCTGGGAGCTACTGGATGATTCTCGCTTGGGCGAGGGTATCAGTGTTTCTCCCAGGATTTTACCTGGGATCCTCGCTTGAGCGAGATGTGGCTCGCCTGAGCGAGACAAGCCTCGCTTCGGCGAGATTTGGCTCGCCAGCGTGAGGGAGAGTGTGTTGACAATGAAGGATCCTCGCTTGAGCGAGAATCCCTCGCTTGAGCAAGAGCGTCAGAGTTTGAAATTTTAAAAAGGCGGGATCTCTCGCCTGGGCGACGTATTCTCGCTTGGGCGAGAATCTAAAATCCTGAACCCTAAAATAGAGCCCCCAAAAACGAAAAATGGGGGAGGTTTTTGAGAGAAAAGAGAAGGAGAGGCAAATTTCTTGGAAAGAGTACGCGTAAAGGCTAAAAGTAGCTAGAGAAGAGGTAAACCTCATAATTTTGACACTCACTCTCTTTTAGAAACTCATTTTGGATATTTAGGTCTCTTCTCTAAGTATGAAAAATCTTAGACTTTTCTCTTTTGAGTTGTAACTCGTTTTTATCTTACTTTCTCCTTGAAAACTCGTGGTTTAGAGTTTCTATTCGGAAAGGGGGTGATTGGTGGTTGATTCATGAAAACCCCAAACCCTAAAACGAAAATGAGGTTGAAAAGGGAGAAAGGCTAAGTTAGAAAACGTGGTTTAAGGTTTTTAATGTTAAATAGAGCTAATAAGATTGTTTTACATGCTTGAAGCTCCTAATAGAGATGATTGTGGAAAATATTAGAATATGAGCGGTTTTATGAAATAAATATTTTGTGTTAGTTAGTTATGTGATAATATGAGTATATTATTGATTTTGGGTATTGTGTGTAGTGTATATGAGGAAAGACCCTAAGGTTGGAGGAAGGGGAGGAGGAACTAACAAGTTGCCTAACACTACCACCAACGCCCACCAAGGTAAGGGATAAGCATTATGAATGTTTGAGGTAATAGTATATTACTTTATATTGTGTGAATGATAAGGATAAATAAATGTATGACTTGCCCAATGTGGTATTGACCTTTATGGTAAATGTCTGCCTTGCCCAATGTGCTATTGGCCTTTATGGCAATGTATGACTTGCCCAATGTGGTATTGGCCTTTATGACAATTGTCTGACTTGCCCAATGTGATATTGGCCCTTATGGCAATGTATGACTTGCCCGATGTGGTATTGGCCTTTATGACAATCTCTGACTTGCTCAATGTGGTATTGGCCTTATGGCAATGTATGACCTGTCCGATGTGGTATTGGCCTTATGGCGATGTCTGACTTGCCCAACGTGGTATTGAATCTAATAATGTGTGTGTGACAAGTTGAATAAATTGTGAGTGAATGATTAAAGGTTTTAAGTATTCTTGTGGTGTGTTTACTTTCATTTACTTTGAATAATTATTGTCTAAAGATTTCTAACACTGATTATCATGAATCCTATGTCTTACTCTCTTGTGTTTCATGTTGATTGTATTGGTGATAATCGGTGAACAGGTAAAGCAAAGGACTAGTAGATCCAGGAGGCGCGTTAGCGTAGTTTTTCTAACTTGGATGTAATAGGGATAGTAATATGTTGTTTTGTATTATGCATGTAATTGTACCTATTACCTAAACCATTTAATATGTAACCCCGTTTCTCGGGATTTGATGTAGTATTGACAAACATGTGGGGACGGAGTCCCCTCTTTAATTAATATGTGATGTTTATGGGTTTCGAACCCCAAATGGCTTGGGTAGAATATCTGTTAATATGAAATGTGAATTATAATTACATGGAGAAAGAAAATTCATGGGATAATATAAGAAAAATTAATTACTACTTCATGTATGTTTAAGAATAAAGGAACAAAAAATTTATGGTATAATTTGGGTCCTTACAATATATATAAGGAATAATGACATAGGAGAAATCAGAATTGTAATGAATAATGACATTTTACATATATTATATTATTTGAATTTTGACATGAGATACTTGAAGAAGAATTTGATTTCTCTAAGTACATTCATACCAAATAATTTAAGTATATAATTGATAGGGACAGTTAGATATAGATCGACCGCCATTTGCGGTTTATATTCATCTAACATAAGAGTTTTTAAGTTTAAAGAAACACGAAAGAATTAAGAAAAGAAAAAAAAGCTTTTATGTTGTTAAAGAAGTTTTCTTTATTGAAAATCACAAAACCTTTTATACTTCCATAACAGATAGCTACACAATAAATGTAAAATTTGATTTAGTGGGTCCTGTTATGTCTAGGTGACTAAGCTAAGGAAAGTAATTTTGTAGAACTAGATATTTATTAGAAAAATCATGATTTTAAAAGAGAATGAAAAGTGAAAAGGAAGGGGTGGCCTTTGTCCCAACCTTTAATTTAGAATAAGGTCAAGTGGTATGTTGAATAAGTTAAAGGGCAAATAAGATTTTAGTATTATGAAATGGTCTCTTCCATATGTCGAGAAACGATCTATTGCACCAGTGTAAAAATTTATATACAGTATATACAGTAAGTACATCACCCACCATTTAAAGTTAATGGTGATTAAATGTGAATGTTTAATAATATAATGATAGTATATAAAACTCATACACTATGAGTGTATTCATTTATTCTAATGTATTATAGTGATTTTAATATTATGAAATGGTTTCTGAAACTAATTTTTTTACATTATAAAATGACCAAACCATTTCTAGTTCACAGCATGCAGGGATTAAAAATATGGATGGAATTATGAAGTTTGTTTATGCATTGCTTCTCCTTTTTTCCTTTTTTCTTAATGTGACCAATGGGAAGAGTAAGCCATTTTTATTTTAATTTCCAAAATTTTATTCCTTATGGTATAAATAAATTTTCATTCAACATCACTAACATTTAATTACTTATGCCTTATGTCACAGGATGTATTGTTCATTATGATTGTGTGGATTATTGTCCTGAAGGTACTTTTGTTGGATTGTGTAATTTTAAATTGGGCTCTTGTTACTGCACGTAACAGTTAAGTTTAATATTAATTTTATACTATTTACTAAGCCTTTATTTTTATTTCGCACACCACAAAATGGTTTCTCTAACAGTTAGATTTACATCATTTTCACATTTCAATTTTCATGAGAGCAGGCTCAAGAGAGTTCTGAACTTCATTATACAAATGCTGACTTTGTTTGCCATCTACAACATATGGAGAAGTACACAATTGTTAAGTAGTTATAATTTAGTACTACAATAAATAAAGACAATAACATTCTGTAATCTTTTGTAGAAGTTGTCATTTATTTTAATTCTTCATTTAGCATAATAATGAAAGAAAGTGAAAATTATAAATCAACATATTACCAAGATGTTAGTTTAGCTGTATAAGGTCTCAATGGATCTCTGAATATGCCAAAATGTCAACAATTCGATTCATGTGAGTAACACTAGTTGACAGTGATAGTTACACATATCAAAAGGGATTAATTAATCACTCATAAGGTGAAGATATATCATTGGTTATACCCAAAAAATAATAGATGAAATTAAAATAATATGATTATTGTTTTTATGAATGCTTCCAAGTCCATTTCCGTTATTTTGAGATCCAACTTAAACTACAAGGGAGATTAAGAAATAAAAACTAAGAACTGGATAGGGAATACTATTGAGAAAATATTCACCAAATTTAGCCACTCGAGTATCAAACCATTGATCTAACTTTAGAAGTTATCTTATGTCGACGTAATTTGTATACTTTGTTGATGGATATATTAACTTTAACTTCTACATTTTGATAATTGAAATCCCCAGTGATATTGAAGGATCGACTAAGGTATCATAAGTAGAATCAATATAACATTATACCTAAATAAAATCCATTGTTTCTTAATAAAACTAAAATCCATACATAGTTGTGTTAAGAATTGACATCAATCTCTAGAGGGGACATTCACTTTGGAAAAGAATTCATATTTCTTATGAAGAGATTGAATATATAGTACATTTTTATTCGTCTTAACCTTAAAATTGAGTGGATGAGTAAAATATGTTCCACACTTAGAATTTTAACTTCGATAAGAAGTTATAAAATAGACAACATTCTCACTTTGATGAACAAATATGCAAACATTTGAGAAAGTTAGGTTAAAGAGATCCAAACCATGAAATATACTAGTTCAACTTGGCTCCTCTCCAATACCGAAAACTTCAGTGCTGAACCTAGATTATTTATATGTGCTACCCAAAAAATAAAGGGTCCTGATTTTCTTTAATTTTCTTACTTAAATGAATAAAAAATGTGTAAAAAAATATATTCATCATATTTCAATACTAGAGAGTCCAATAATGTAGAAAAGTTCATTTCAATTCAGCCACTTCTTCTTACCTATATTGGATTCCCACACTAAATTATTTGAGATTTTAAGGTATGCTTAAAATTGGTGCTTAAAATTTTTACATGCAACATAATTCTCCACAACTTTAGGATGGCTTTGGAATAGATTTTGAACGATGAATCTTCATCTTATGATAAGATGAAATTTCAAGGCAGTAATGAAAATACATGTTAGAATTGAGTAAACAATCAAGATTCTGTATCAATGACATTCAAAAATCATAAAAAACATGTTCAAAAAGTTTCAAGGAAAAATTCAAAGCCTAACTAATTTTAAAATTTAAAAAAAATTCACTATAAAACTTGAAAAATAAAAAAGAAATAGTTAAAAAAGTTTTTCTGGAATTTTAGGGTAGACCTTTCTCATGTAGTGAGAAAATTTGGATACAATGAGTTTTTTTACCCAAACGCATATATTATATGTATAATTCTGATTAGTGATTCTAAAATGTGTGACTTTTAAGTGCGCTAATTATAATAAAGATTGTTGATATGTCATATTTAATTAAGAACACTGATTTAAGCAAGCGATGTTGAATATATTCAAGTCTACAGTGTATGCTTGAAAGAACATTGTTGAATGTCACCTTTAACAACACTCATTCAAGCGCGGTTAAATGTGTGACTTTTAACAGCGCTCATTGTAACGAGCGCTGTTGATATGTCACCTTTATCAGCGCTTGTTTAAAGTAGCATTGTTGAATATCTGAGGCAAACATACAACAACACTTGTTTCAAAGAACGTTGTTGAAGCTATATTCGTCTATCACCTTTAATAGCGCTTGCTTAAAAGAGTGTTGTTGATTATCTACCGCCTTGTATTCAACAACGTTGTGCTAGGAAGAGCTGTTGAATGACCAATATTAAATGTGAATTCTGGCATAGTGAATTTGATTTATTTAATGACAATATATGCCACATAATTTAACTATTAGATATAGGCCAACCTCCATTTGTAGTTTATATTGATCTGACATTAGAGTATTTAAGTTTAAAGGAACCGGAAAAAATTAGGAAAAAAAAAGGCTTTTATGTTTTAAAGAAGTTTTCATTATTGAAAATCATAAAACCTTTTATAGTTCCATAACTGATAGCTGCACACTAAAATGTAAAATGTGATTTAGTGGGTCCTGTTTTGTCTAATTACAAATAATATGTGACTAAGGTAAGAAAGTAATTTTGTAGAAATACATATTTATTAGCAAAATCATGATTTTAAAAGAGAATGGAAAGTGAAAAGGAATGGATGACCTTTGTCCCAACCTTTAGTTTAGAATAGAGTAAGATTTTTTGTGATATCCCTAAGGTCAAGTAGTCTGCTCAATAAGTTAAAGGACAAACATGATACACAGATATAGTTAAGAGACATATTATCATTATTTTAATATTATGGAATTGTCTCTTTCATATGTCGAAAAACTGCCTATTGCATCAGTATAAAAATTTATATACAATCTGACATCATCTGGCCACCATCTAAAGTCAATAATGATTAAATATAAATGTTGAATAATATAATGATAATGTATAAAACTCATGCAAGTGTATTCATTTATTCTAGTGATTTAAATATTATGAAATGGTTTCCTGCAACTAATTTTTTTACATTATAAAATGACCAAACCATTTCTAGTTCACTGCATGCGGGGATGAAAAATATGGATGGAAAGATAAAGTTCGTTTATGCATTGCTTCTCTTATTTTTCTTTTTTCTTAATGTGACCAGTGGGAAGAGTAAGCCATTTTTCTTTTAATTTCCAAAATTTTATTCCTTATGTTATATATAAATTTTCATTCTCTTTCACTAATATTTAATTACTTATGCCTTATGTCACAGAATGTAAATCTCATTATGATTGTGACGGATATTGTCCTGAAGGTTCTGTTGGAATATGTTATGATAGAACTGGCTTTTGTTTATGCATTTAACAGTTAAGTTTAATATTAATTTTATACTATTTACTAAGCCTTTAACAGTTAGATTTCTCTAACAGTTAGATTTACAGCATTTTTATATTTCAATTTTCATGAGAGCAGGCTCAAGAGAGTTTTGAACTTCATTATGCAAGTGCTGACTTTGTTTGCCATCTACAACATACGGAGAAGTACACTCTTGTTAAGTAGTTATAATTCTGTACTACAAAATAAGTAAAGACAATAACATATGTAGTCGTTTGTAGAATTGTCATTTATTTTAATTCTTCATTCAGCATAATAATGAAAGAAAGTGAAAAAAATTGAGTAGGTACAAAAGAGCAATGATTTAAAATAAAATTTAGGTAATGTTTTGTATTCTTAAAATTATATATCAACATATTACCAAGATGTTAGTTTAGTTGTATAAGATCTCATTGGATCTCCAAATATGTCAAAATGTCAACTGTTCGATTCATGGGAGTAACACTAGTTGAGAGTTGTAGTTACACATATCAAATGAGATTAATTCGTCACTCATAAGGTGAAGATCATATATAATTGGTTATACCCAAAAAATGATAGATGAAATTAAGATAAGAGGAGGTATTCATTGACTCTAAGAGTAAGTTTTTTAAACTTAATCCACATCTTAGTCATCAATTCTATGGAAATCCAATGGTTTTAATTAGTGGGTAGATCTAAACCATTGGATTTCCCTATAATTGATGGCTAAGATGTGGAGTAAGTTTAAAAAACTTACTCTTGGAATAAGTTAATTCTACCCTTATAATAATATGATTATTGTTTTTATGTATGCTTCCAAGTCCATTTCAGTTATTTTGAGATCCAACTTAAACTACAAGGGAGATTAAGAAATAAAAACTAAGAATACTATAGAAAATATTCACCAAATTTTGCCACTAGAGTATCAAACCATTGATATAACTTTAAAAGTTATCTTATGTCGACATAATTTGTAAACTTTGTTGATGGATATATTAACTTTAACTTCTAGAATATGATAATTTGAAATCCCTAGTAATATTGAAGGATTGACTAAGGTATAAGTAGAATCAATATAACATTATAACTAAATAAAATCCATTGTTTCTTAATAAAACTAAAATCCATACATATTAGTGTTAAGAATTGACATCAATCTTTAGAGGGGACAGTGACTTTAAAAAAATAATTCATATTTCTTATGTTGAGATTTAACACACATAGTACATTTTTATTGGTTTTAACCTTAAAATTGAGCGGATGAGTAAAATATGTTCCACACTTAGAATTTTAACTTCGATGAGAAATTATAAAGTAGAAAAAATTCTCACTTTGATGAATAAATATGCAAACATTTGAGAAAGTTAGGTTAAAGAGATCTAAACCATGGCATATACTTGTTCAACCTAGGCTCCTCTCCAATAACAAAGATTTCAGTATTGTATCTAGATTATTATATATGCTACCCTAAAAATAAAGGGTCTAGATTTTCTTTAATATTCTTACTTAAATAAATAAAAAATATGTAAAAAAATATATTCCTCATATTTCAATAGTGAAGAGTCCAATAGTGTAGAAAAGTTCATTTCAATTCAGCCACCTCTTCTTACCTATTTCAGATTCCCACACTAAATTACTTGAGATTTTAAGGTATACTTAAAAATAGTGCTTAAATTTTTTGCATGCAACATAACTCTCGATAACTTTACGATAGCTTTAAAACAGATTTTGCACGCTGAATCTTCATCTTATGATAAGATGAAATTTTAAGGCAGTAAAGGAAATGCATGTTAGAATTGAGTAAACAACCAAGACTCTGTATCAATAAGACTCTGTATCAATAACATTCTAAAATCATAGAGAACATGTTCAAAAAGTTTCAAGGAAAAAATTCAAAGCCTAACTAATTTAAAAATGTAAAAAAGATTCACTATAAAACTTAAAAAATAAAAAAGAATTAGTAAAAAAGGTGTTTCTGGAATTTCAGGGTATTTTGGATAGAATGAATTTTTCTACCCAAATGCATATATTATATGTCTAATTCTAATTAATGGTTCAAAAGTTATGTCAAAAAAAACATTTCACCAAAAAACTATTCACTAGTTATGTGTATCTCACAACCAGTTGTAGAGAAAGTGATTATGGTTCTTCTATCATTCAATATGTGATGAAAAAAGTGTGGAAACAAAGTTTAATGATAAAATTCCAATCAGAGGATCAAGCGTTGTTGATATGTCGCCTTTAACAACGCTCATTTAAGCAAATGTCGTTGAATATATTCAAATCAACAGCACTTGCTTAGAATAGCGTTGTTGAATGTCATTTTTAACAGAAGTCATTTAAGCGGTGTTATTTAAGCGGTGTCAAATGTGTGACTTTTAACTGCGCTCATTATAATAAGCATTGTTGATATGTCATCTTTAATTAACAACACTCATTCAAGCAAGTGATGTTCAATATATTCAAGTTAATAACGTTTGCTTGAAAGAGCATTGTTGAATGTCATCTTTAACAACACTCATTCAAGCGCTATTAAATGTGTGACTTTTAACAGCGCTCATTGTAACGAACACTGTTGATATATCACATTTAACAGCGCTTATTTAAAGTAGCATTGTTGAATATCTGAGGCAAACATATAACAATACTTGCTTCAAAGAGTGTTGTTGAAGTTATATTCGCCTATCATCTTTAACAACGCTTGCTTAAAAGAGTGTTGTTGATTATTTCCCGTCTTGTATTTAGCACTGTTATGCTAGGAAGAGCTCTTTAATAATCATTGTTAAATGTGAATTCTCGCGAAGTGAATTTGATTTATTTAAGTACAATATATGCCACATAATTTAACTATCAAATTGATAGGGTCAATTAGATATAGGCCCACCTCCATTTGTAGTTTATATTGATCTAACATAAGAGTTTTTAAGTTTAAGGGAACGTGAGAAAATTAGGAAAAAGAAAAGGCTTTTATGTTGTTAAAGAAGTTATCTTTATTGAAAGAGTGGGGATTCACTTACTCCAAGAGTAAGTTTTTTAAACTAACTCCATATCTTAGCCATCAATTCTAGGGAAATCTAATAGTTTAGATTTACCCACTAATTCAAACCATTGGATTTTCCTAGAATTGATGGCTAAGATTTTGAGTAAGTTTAAAAAACTTACTTTTAGAGTCAATGGATTCCTCTGATTTAAAATCATAAAACCTTTTATAGTTCCATAACTATAGTTGCACACTAAAATGTAAAATGTGATTTAGAAGGTCCTGTTATGTCTAGTTACCAATAATATGTGACTAAGGTGAGGAAAGTAATTTTGTAGAACTAGATATTTATTAGCAAAATCATGATTTTAAAAGAGAATTGAAAGTGAAAAGGAATAGATGACCTTTGTCCCAACCTTCAGTTTAGAATAAGAATATGGTGTGTTTTGTTGTTTGTATCAGTGGACAAACATGATAATAGAGTAAGATTTTTTGTGATATTCCTAAGGTCAAGTAGTTTGTTCAATAAGTTAAAGGACAAACATGATACACAGATATAGTTAAGAGACATTATCATGATTTTAGTATTATGGAATGGTTTCTTGCATATGTCGAAAAACTGCCTATTGCATCAATGTAAAAATTTATATACAATTTGTACATCATCTACCATCTAAAGTCAATAATGATTAAATATAAATGTTGAATAATATAATGATAATCTATGAAACTCATACACTACAAGTGTATTTTATTCGAGTGATTTTAATATTATGAAATTGTTTCTTGCAACTAATTTTTTTACATTATAAAATGACCAAACAATTTCTAGTTCACTGCATGCAGGGATTAAAAATATGGATGGAATTATAAAGTTCGTTTATGCATTGCTTCTCTTATTTTTATTTTTTCTTAATGTGATAAGTGGGAAGAGTAAGCCATTTTTCTTTTAATTTCCAAAAATTTTATTCCATATGTTATAAATAAATTTTCATTCGCTTTCACTAACATTTAATTACTTATGCCTTATGTCACAGGATGTATTTCTCATTATGATTGTGTAGAATATTGTCCTCAAGGTTTTGTTGGAATATGTTATGATAAAACTGGCTCTTGTTTATGCATTTAACAGTTAAGTTTAATATTAATTTTATACTATTTCTAAGCCTTTAATTTTTATTTTGCACACCACAAAATGGTTTCTCTAACAGTTTGATTTACATCATTTTCAGATTTCAATTTTCATGAGAGCAGGCTCAAGAGAATTTGGAACTTCATTATGCAAGTGCTGACTTTGCTTGCCATCTACAAGATATGGAGAAGTACACTCTTGTTAAGTAGTTATAATTTAGTACTACAATAAATAAAGACAATAACATCATGTAATTGTTTTAGAAGTTGTCATTTATTTCACTTCTTCATTTAGCATAATAATGAAAGAAAGTTAAAAAAATTCAGTGGGTAACATATTAATAAGATGTTAGTTTAGTTGTGTAATGTTACATTGGATCTCTGAATAGACCAAAAGATTTATGGTTCGATTCGTGACACTAGTTGGGAGGGGTAGTTACGCATATCAAAAAGAATTAATTCGTCATTCATAAGGTGAAGAAATATCATTGGTTATACCAAAAAAATGATAGATGAAATTAAAATAATATGATTATTGTTTTTATCAATGCTTCCAAGTCCATTTCCGTTATTTTGAGATCCAACTTAAACTACAAGGGAGATTAAGAAATAAAAACTAAGAACTGAAATATTCACCAAATTTGGCCATTGGAGTATCAAACCATTGATCTAACTTTAGAACTTATCCTATATCCAAGTAATTTGTATACTTTGTTGATGGATACATTAACTTTAACTTCTAGATTATGATAATTTGAAATCACGGGTGATATTTAAGAATTGACTAAGGTATTATAAGTAGAATCAATATAACATTATAACGAAATCAAATCCATTTTTCTTAATAATATTGAAATCCATACATAGTAGTGTTAAGAATAGACATCAATATCTAGGGGTACATTGGCTTTGAAAAGGAATTCATACTTATTCTATCAAGATTTAACACACATAGTACATTTTTATATTGGCATTTTTAAGCGGATGAGAAAAATATGTTCCACACTTAGAATTTTAACTTCATTGAGAAATTATAATGTAAACAACATTCTCACTTTGATGAATAAAGAGATTCAAACCGTGACATATTCTAGTTCAATTGGATTGGGCTTCTCTCCGGTATTGGAGAGTTCATTATTAGATCCAAATTATTATATGTGGTACCCGAAAAAATAATGGAGAGAATTTCATTTCAGTTCAGCCACGTCCCCTTCTTACCTATATTAGATTCCCTCACTAGATTACTTGAGATTTTAAGGTATACTTAAAAACTTTACATGCAACATAACTCCTCACAACTTTAGGATAGCTTTGAAACATATTTTGAGTAATGAAATCTTCATCTTATGAAAAGAATACATTTAAAAGTGAAAAAGTCTTTTAACTATATATAATCTAAATCAAAACTCCAGTAACAATAAACTATAGTTTTGATTTATAGTTGTGGTTACATTGAGTTTAACATAATGCAGAAAATTATAATCATCGTGATTGTGGTTGTGAAAAATTAAGATATGACAAGTGGATCTAAAAATAGGGAGTAAAAATAATTTCATGGGTGGATTTAAGATTTAATGTACCTTAAATTTTGACATTTTAGTTCTTCAATAATAAATGGAAGCAAGATTTGTTTTGGTTAAGTATGAGATGCATTTAGTGCACACTAGCCATTATCCTGTGTAGAAGTATATTAATCAAGTAATTTATATTTATTGTAATAAGGTTTTCTAAATCTGTCTTTACTTGATTTATCTTGAATAAAATACACAATTGTATAACAAAATAATCAACTAAACATGTATTGATTAAGATATCTCACATTGTAATATGTTGAAAACGAGAAGGAAGATAGTATATGATCAATAATCTACAATAATAATAAAACATTCTCATGTCTGGAAATCAAAAACTATTTTAATCAATTAAAAAGTTCATTAACTTTAATACTTGATAACAAAGAACTATTTTAGTCAAGTAAATATAGTCTATTTTTTTGTACTACCAAATGAATATTCTCACATTTTGGTTAAATAAATAATCCCTTTCAGATGTATGACTACCCCTCTCAACAAATGTCGTTCGATTCCCAAGGTCAAAGGTTCAATTTTTTTAGTGAAACTTGTTGGGAGGGACAATCATGTACTCCAAAATTGATTAATCATTTACCCAAAAAATGTAAAGATATCCTTAGCAATACAAAAAAAAAAAAGACTATTCTTACTTAACTAAAAGCCTTGTAATTGATTTTTCACTAAAAATAGCTCTAACACTTTGGTTTAGAAAAAATGGGAAAAAGAGGGAAATAGAGAAAGAGAAGACATCTTTGATATTGTTTGGTATGAAAATATAAATAAGAGAATTATTCACTCTCTGTTTTTTATTGGTGTAGAAAGTAAGAAGAAATAAATAATGTAATAAGATAAAAATGCTCTTAAAATACCAACTAAATAAATCTATATATAATTAAATATAAACATTAGGGACCTTAAGGATTTATCTTAAGTCAGTGTCACAAACCAACATATGTTGGATTACTAAGTGAACCATAGTCAAAACTTAGAGACAACATGTGAGATAAAGAGTCAGTAAAATACCAATTATGACAACCATAACATGGAATTAATAGACTATGATATTAAAGCATACAAACATATACAATAGTTATATAAAACCAAATTAAACCTAATTTACATGATAGTGAGGCATATACCTTAATAAACATATGGGCAGGAATATCCATAGGTATTAAAATGTGAAATAATGTGATGCATTTGGATAGTCCATTACTTAATTCTTTTTCCACACAACTTTCATTCTTCTTTTTTTAACACAACAACCTCTAGAAAGCAGTTCGGGATACATTTTTTATTAGGTATAATATTACAACTTCACCATTTTCAACCCAACAATAATGTCAATCTAGCAAAATGGCAACTTCATTTCTCAAAATATTTCTATCTAGAATCTTTCTAATTCCACAAACCTTCTACTATATCTGCTAACCGACAAACTTGGAAATGAAATATCGGATTTGGTTGTCGTAAACAAGTATAAAGAGTTGTTATATCCACGAGGACTTGAGTGATTTTAAATTGTTCGACAATAATTATAGTCTTTCAAGTTAAGAAATTTATCAAAAGTGATTTTGATTTTGTAACTAAATAACTATAAGCTAAATTAAAATTTAAATGCGATAAAAGAGTTAGGATTTGATTTCGCTACTTGACCTTTCAATACTCAATGATTTAACTCGTAAAACTATATATACTTTGATTTCATCGACATCATTTCTATATAACTTTATTAGTGTTCTAATTAGAATGTCAACAACTCATTTTCATAACTATCAATTCCATAAGTGATTAACAAAGTGGATTTTAATAAGTTTTGACATTATCTTGATTAATCAATCTAACTTTATCCTAGAAACTAGACCTACTAAATGGTATATTCTAGTTGAGACCCAAACAAATGATTTCAACCAACACATTCAACATCTAAAATCATGTTTTAGGTGATCTAACTAAAACAAGCATTAAGAACAAGAGTAAGTAATAGAAATCATTGCATAAACATGAAAATATTAAAATGAATCAAAATATATACATCAAAGTATCTACATCTAATTCAAACAAATGAGGAGTTAGTTACTCAATTCCATCATAATAAATAAAATGGAGAAGATCAGATAAAATGAAGACCATCCATGGAAAAACACCAAGGTGAGCTCCACAAGGTCGCAATATCTTCAATCTTTAAGTTTCCCTCTCCAATAGGTTAAAAAATTCCTTAAACTACAATCGTAAGCCTAAGGAACCACAAATGGACAAGAAGGGAAAGCTTCTTTTAAAATAAATGTATTATTGTCTTTAAATTGTTGCAGGATAAGCATTCTTGTCAAGCAACAACCTCTAGAAAAGCTTGTCTAATTGAGCGAGATGTTCAATTCTCGTTGAGCAATAATAGACCTACTTAGTAAATCATGGTGCTCCAAAATGCAAAACTCTAAGTCACATTCTCACTGAGTCATGATGTGCTAATTTAACCATATATAGGAGAATTTAATTATCCAATATACTACAAACTCTAAGTATCCAATCACAAATAAATAAAACCTCTATCATTGCCATGGTATAGTCTTTCTCTACCAAATAGTCAATAGATCAACCTCTAAAATTAGACCAATCCATTTTATAGCTAGTTGAGAATAATAGACACACAACAATTTACTACATGTGCATCATCATTTATTAATTCATACATGTCAAGTCGTTATCTTCATATTCATCAAATATATGAACCTTGGCAATTATACACATAAATGTTGGCATATGGACATTTAGAAATTACATTGTTATGAATGTGACTCTCCAACTTTGACGAAGTTTGAGAACTTTAATGTGATATTCTAAGACCAATTGGTCAACTCCCTCATTTTAGTATCTTTATTTGATTCGTCGATATTGTCATCTAGATATGAAGCACGAAACATGTATCTGAAACAAACAAGTATCAATCATGATCTAATTACACTTAATTTATATTGAGAATTTAAAATAATTATTCCATGTAAACAAAAACCCGATGTTATCAATTAAAACAAATCATTGCTGAAAGCAACTAACCCAATTTCAAAACCATTTTAAAATTGAACATATACATACTCTTTAAATCCCCTAATTGTGTGAAAACACCATCTGTAATACCCCAAATTTATTCTCCTTGAAATTAGGTAACAGTCCTGAGGAATGGGGCATACTGCCAGATTCTCGCTTGAGTGAGAGGACCTCACCCAAGCGAGAGGATTAGTGTTTTGAAATTATAAATTATGGGAGTCTCGCCCAAGCGAGGAATGGGTCGCTTGAGCGAGAGGAAACCTGTTGGGAGTGTGAGATTCTCGCTTGAGCGAGAATCCCTCGCTTGAGCGAGAGCGTCAGATCTGAAATTTTAAAAAGGCGGGATTTTCTCGCCTGAGCGAGAATGAACTCGCTTGAGCGAGAACCCGACGACTCCTCTTTAAAATAGAAACCCCAAACACATTTTAGGGTTAGAACTTTGAAGAGAAGAGAGAGAGGATAGCTTTTCAAGAGCAAAGAGCCTTAGGAATCATCTTAGATCTTGAGAAGAGGTAAACCTCTTGTTCCTAACTCTTCTTCTTCCTCTCTAACTTGTTTTGGGTATGTTGGATCTCTTTTCAAAATATGAGAAACCATGGAAACTCATCCTTTAGAGTTATAGTTCATTTTATGTTGTTTTTCTCTTGTAAACTTTTGGTTTAAAGTTGGTATTTGATGAATGGAAATGTTTTGTGGGTTATTCATGAAAACCCCAAAAACCCCCAACATGAGAATATGAGTAAAAAGAGAAATGGATGAAATGTTAGATGTGGATGATGAGTTTTTACTTTGATGTTGATATATGAGATGAACATGCATGTTTAGATGTTTGGAAACTTGTGTTGAAGTAGTTTTGGAAATCTTAAAAATATGTGAATTCCTTGTATGTTTGGTGATGAAATACGAGTTGTTTATGTGTTATTTTGAATAAATGACTGACATTGTTGTTATTGGTGGAAATGAGGAAAGATCCTAAGGTTGGAGGAAATCGCGGAGGAGACTTTTAAAGTTACTCGGAATCGATTCCCAACACTCACCAAGGTAAGTGATAAGTGTCTCTAAATCATACTAGCTGATGTGAATGAGGTATGTGAAAGAGGTAATGTGTTTGTAAGAATACCGTTGATACCCTACCCGAAGAGGTAGTGGCTTATTGTTGATACCCTACCCTACCCGAAGAGGTAGTGGTTTATTGTTGATGTCCTATCCGGAGTGGTAGTGGATTATTGTTGTTGTCCTACCTGGAGTGGTATTAGATTATTGTGAACTCGACCTGCCCGATGTGGTATGGAAATAACTCGACCTGCCCGATGTGGTATGGGGATAACTCGACCTGCCCAATGTGGTATGGGGATAACTTGACCTGCACGATGTGGTATGGGGAATAACTCGACATGTCCGATGTGGTGTGGGGAAATAACTCGACCTGCCCGATGTGGTATGGGGATAACTCGACCTGCCCGATGTGGTATGGTGAATAACTCGACCTGCCCGATGTGGTATGGGGAATAACCCGACCTGCACGATGTGGTATGGAAAATGAAATCGATGAATACGATTAAGGGTGAATATGAAGGATGAAAATGAGGATGTGAATGATAAAAGTAATATATATGCTATAGAATATATATTATGGGATATATATACTATAGGGTGAATATGAAGGATGACAATGAGGATATGAATGATAAAAGTAATATTCATGCCATAGGATATATATTATGTGATATATATACTATAGGGTGAATATGAATGATGAAAAATGAGAATATCAGAATGAAAGTAATATGCATGCTATAGGATATATATTATGGGATATATATACTATAGGGTGAATATAATGGATGAAAATGAAGATGTTGAGAATGAAAGTAATATACATGCTATATGATATATATTATGGGATATATGTTCTATAGGGTGGATATGAATAATGAGAAGGAAGATGCTTCGAAAGAACGTAATATGCAAGCTATAGAATATATATTATGGGATATATATACTATAGGATGAATATGAGTAATGTGGAAATTAAAGGAAGAAGATATGAATGTTTACAATTACGTATTTGTGGTTATAAATTATATTAAAGCTTAATCGTATTTGAGATGTGGATTATCATGTGATGTTAGTTTTTGAACTAATGACTTACTCCCTTGTTTTGTGTGTTGTTTATGATAATCCCATTGTAGGTAAACGAAGGATTTGAGGAGGAAGCTCACTTAGGAATCTTATGTGTTTATTAACTGGAATTCCTTTATCGTTACTTTGACATTGTAGTTGATTAGATAATATGTTGGGATGAATGTAAATCTGATTAGGATATTACTGGAGATATGTAGTTATGGACGTTATAACTCTGGGAAACTCATAACTGGTTGTATGTGATAATTACTCATTGAATGAATTATGTTTTTCCGCAATATAAATGGTATGTTAATATGATAGGTGTAAAGAGTATTTTCAAGGAATGATTTAAGAGGGTTTTAGGTAAGATGAGAAATGTATGTAAGAGATGATATAAATAAATGAAAAAAATTTAAGGGTAAAATTTCGATCTTTACACCATCAATTTCTTAAATCATAGCCCTAATTATCCAAAACTTTAAATTCATGGTTTCCCAAAACCCGAAAAACAAGGCTATCCAAAACCAAATTAAACAACATCGTAGCATGCCCAAAGCACATGGGATATGGTTAAGGATATATTTTAAAAAAAAAAACATCTTCTATCTCATAATATGTGGCAGTCTATGTGCCATAAGTTGCATTGGCTAAAAAAATATTTAATAATTATATTTTTAACTTAAATGCGTTTTCTTTAAACAATCATAGTTTGTGGTACATGAAGTGGCACATATAAGACAAGATGGACTCAAGAATAACTTAAAATATGTCAAAAACCAATTACCTTTTAATCAAGGCTAAAACAAGATAAAAGAGTAATAATCAATTCGAGAGTTGGGAACCACTTCATAACTTTAGTATGAAATTGAGATTATTTTCCCTTAAATGTGAGCTCCTTACGTTGTTGCTCACTTTAAGGTTGACATTCACGGCGATTTTTATTTTATCACATTTGATCCAATAATATTCTTTTCTCTTTCAGCAACTTCAATCACCTATCATTATTTAGTAATATACTTTAATTAAGCATATATGTAGTCTTTTCCTTAGCTCAACCTCTTAGTGAAAACACAAATTAGTTGAGACCTAAAAACCCAAAAACTAATTCATTAGTTGAGAGACTCTCTTGTCACTTTTATTTTTTGATCGGCACTCTCTTGTCACTTAAAGTATCATATTGAACTTTTTAAACTACTTATTAAGCATGATGTATGAGGTATTACGTATGATGTAAGAAGTTAATGATCAATTCTTGTGTGTATATGAAAAATGTTACAGGAAGACATGATATACCCATTTTAGTACTCTCTCCTTGAGATGAGATTAGTTTTCCAGTCTCGAAGTATTTAAAATAATAAATACTCTATGAACTCTATGTTTTTTAAGTTTCATATTAAATTTTATAATTTTTGTACCCAAATTTTTAAATATAATTAATGGTATAAGAAACTATATCCTTTTACAATGTATGGATGTCTTTTCCAACAAGTGTCACATTTTTTATTATAGGTGAACATATATATATATATACAAACACACGAATGATATAAAAAAATTGATATATTATATATATGGGGAGAGATCCACTTACTCCAAAAAACACTTACTCTTCATCTTAGCCATCCAATCTTGAAAAATTCAATGGTTTAGATGTACTCACCAATTCAAACCATTAGATTTCCAAGAATGAATGGTCATGATGTGGAGTAAGTGTTTTTCCACTTACTCTTGGAGTAAGTGGATCCCTCCCCTATATATATATATATATATATGAAAGATATAAAAAAATTGATAGTAGATATCAATTTTTTGAATCATGAGATACGATATATCCAAAAGTTGATATCAAATAACTTATAAACACTCCAAAATTGATCTTGACTTCAACATATTACTTTTCCATCAAGCTCATTTTTTTGAAGAGTATAAAATGTTTCCTTCTACAACATATAATCTTAAATTCATTCATTGTTTGACATGTGTTTTATTTTTCGTTTTATAATATATTTTAAAATAAAAATTTCTAAAAAGAAGATAAATGAGACATATCAAACAATGAATAGATTTAAAAAAATAAGTTATTTTATGGATATATTTTACTCTCTTTTCTAAATCCAAGTTTTCCCCTTCTTATATTGTGCCCTTTTGTTTTTTGAGGTCTTAATTTCATTTATCAGTAACCACACCAAAAACCACACACTCATCAAACTTCTACCTCTACAATGTCCCCTAAGCGTTCTCGGGACCCCAAAACAGGTACCTTTATGTGCCTTCTAGTAAAAACAACACACATATATATATATAGCTTCATTTAATAACCATTTCAAACTATTTATTAGGTTGCGTAGGTTAGAAATTTCAGACCCAAACATAAAAAAAAAAACTTATGGGTTTTTGTTTATGTTCGGTGTATTTTATGCATAAAATCGAATAGAAATCAGATTAAAAATTGAGAATTTTGGTTAGTGTTCTCTGTGCACGCTAAATGGTACTTAGTCTCTCTTATATCAGAACCAAAATTTTGCTTACCAGGTGTTTGTTTAAAGGTCTTAAACAGAACGTCAAAGATTTTATTTTACTTACATTGCATTTTCTTTATAATCTTTTATGCAAGTTCAGGTTTTCAGCTTCTGAGTTCAATGCATATCAAGAAATACCTAAACAAATTTGGGTTTGAAAAAGAAGATTACCTCTTCTGGAAAAAAGCTGGGACGGCCTTACTTTGCAGCTATGCCATAATTGGTGCTGTGTGGGTCTACAATGAGAGTTCACCACTAGACTGGTGGCCACTCAAGCTGCAGCCGACGGAAACACGGGAATTCGCCAATCTGCATGAGCGTCAGGAGTTCCCGTATCCCCGTGATAAAGGAGCGATGAAGGAGTTCATAGCGAAGGAAAGGGTCATGAGAACTACAAGTGGTTCAAATGGGATGGTTGGGAATGATAAGACTGCATACAATTACCAGAACGAGATAGAGGGCAAGAAGTTTGATCAGGAAGCTCAGAAGGTGTGGTTGGGGATGAAGGATGAGGTCATTGCTGAGCTCAAGGAAAAGGGCTTTGATGTGAAATGAATGCAGTGAATGCTAATGTCACTCCTGTGGCATATAAACAGATTGTGTGGCTAAATTGGCACCAAACATGTTAGGAAAGCTTATGCTACATGGTAAATGATGAAGTAGCAGTTTTCTTATCACTCTGTTCTTTTTTGTTTCTGTATTTTGCTGTGAATACCCCTGCAATTTCCCTTTGCTGCATTAGGCTTGTTATAGTTTTCTTTTTGTTCATCTGGAACAAAATTGTGGAGTAGATAATTGTTGCTGTGTAACATGAATACAAGAGTATTGCCAAAGTCATGCCTACGAATAAAAGCAAGTTACTTGAGAGATTAGCATTAGCAATGATCTTAGAGCATCCAGAATGGTGTAACACCTTTTTCGTTCTTAAATGAGTTTAACTGATTATTTTATATTTGTTTACACTTTCCAACAACTTAAGCAACTTAAGCCAAAATTAACTCCAATAGTGCAACTCTATTTTCGTTCTTAAATGGATCCCACAAACTCACCTCACATTTATATTTTAACTCCAATGGTGCAACTCAATTTTGGTTCTCTCTTGTAACAATTTTTTCCATTTTTTTAACGTTTTGACTTACAACTTTAAGAACGGCGTTTATTTGGCTTACCGTTTGGAAATAAGAATAAGAACGACTTTTCTCCAGTATTGAACTTGGACGAAGAACGTGCTTATTTCATTACGAACGGTTTTTTCGTTACCAATGTGGATGCTCTTAGATGTTTCAGTGGGGGAGAACACGGATCCTTCTTTAGTTACAAAAATTACCAACCAGAAGTGAATTTGATCGTGCATCACATACATACAATGTAGTTGGTATATAAAAGAAAGATGGGTAAGATCAAGCGCTGAAGTGTGGAACCCAGTATTGCAAAAGCCATTGCTGCACTGCAATAATCACTTTTGTAGTATAGTTAGTTGATTGTGAAGATTTAAGTGATTGCTTTGTAGTAGAGATACATTGCTAGCTAAAATCAAAACAACTTAAAGTTTTTCTCGTTTCTAATACATTTTTCATTCATAATTCAGACATCCCCATTTCTTCTTCACTATGCTATAGCCTCAGCATATTGGATGACTAGGAAAAAGTGCAAGCAGTTTATGTTTCACCTACCAAAATTCTTTCCTTGTCACGATCAAGATTTGAAGCTGTTTCAGCAAAACCTATTCTAATTTCTAAACTCTAATAAAACCAAAATATGGTGAAATTTCAAAAGTAAACTTCTACAAAATCATCATCAAACAGTTAAGTCCATATATCTATAATAGTATTTGTTGGGATACTTGAAATATATCTATATCTATAATCTATATCTATAATATTTATATCTATAATCTATATCTATAATTTTATAATCTATATCTATATCTATATCTATACTTACTAATATAAAGGGAAAACACAAAATAACCACCCATGATGGTATAATTTTTGTTTCCTATTTTGCCCTTACTAATCTAGATTTTTTATCAAAAAAATCATATAACATATTTCCTCATTTTATGTTTCATATTTGTCTATGTAACTTTTACGGTTTTTCCATTTGAACAAGATAGTTTTTCCATATAAATCAAAGCAATATTTGAACACGATAGTTTGTCCTTTTTATTTTTTAACATGTAAAATTGCAATTCATTCGAAAGAAAAGCGGGTTGACAGACTCCATAACTATCAAAAGCCTAACTTCTCTACTCACATCAACAACTCCATATACATCACCCACTTTTTACCTCACGGGGCAAGGGAGTCTGCACTAAAAAATATAGGCACTAACATTTCAAAGCCACATAACTCCTATGCTTCACTTACCAACCATTCTTCATTCAAGAGGTTTCTCTATATATAACCTTGACACACCCTCATTTTAATTCTCCTGATCCTTCTAATCACCCTAACTTTACTTTTCTACCCTTCTTTAATGGTATAGTTGGTACCCACATCTCTAATAACTTAACGAACATTATAATAACCCTAAATGCTACGCGTGCTTCTCCTCTTAAGGAGTTATTAGTTGATGAGTTGATGAAAGCAAAAGTGAAGAGTGAAAAGATTGTGTGCATCATCAATGATAGTTCCGTGTACTTCACTGATTCTGTGGCCAGAGAACTCAAGCACCCAACCATACTCTTCTAGACCACAAGTGCTTCTAATTTACTCACTTATCATGCATTTGCTCGACTTCATAGCAAAAATTACCTTCCCTTGCGAGTATATCATATTGTTTTTGTCCGAGAACCCTAAATTGACATCTCTAGCAATTAGCATAGTGTTGACATATATTTTTGGAAAATGATTTCTCTCCAGTATTGAACTCTCCAGCTTGGGAATATGAGAGGGGTAGTTTTTTGAAAAATTTAATTTAAAAAAAAAGTAAAAAATCTGAATCATTTAAATTTTGTTTTTATCATGTATCAAAATCCTACCTATGTAAGAGGAGTCGGACTCATATTTTTGTACTGGTGCATCCGGGAGTGTGAGAGGGGTGGTTTTTTGAAAAAATTAATTTATAAAAAATAAAAAATCTGAATCATTTAAATTTTGTTTTTGTCATGTATCAAAATTCTACTCATGTAATATCTTCTATGTAATGGAGAGGAGTCATACTTATATTTTTGTATTTTGAAGTTTTATCTTAACTTTGTTACTTTGTGGCAAAAATTGTCTAACATTTATCTGGAATATAATATATCATAGTCTAGATGAAAGAATGTGCACTCATACGTACAGGAACAAACTACTGGTGCATCCGGTGTAGTGAGGCACAAGAAAAATCCTAGAGGTATACTCTTTTCATTTTTTTTTATTTTATGGAAGGGATCCACTAATTTCAAGTGTAAGTGAAAAAAACTTACTCCACATCAAAGTCATTCATTCATGGAAAATTCAATGGTTTAGATTTACTCACTAATTCAAACCATTGGATTTTCCAATAATGAACTCGTGGAGTAAGTAGATTCATTCCCTTTTTATATATGTAAGAGGGGATCCACTTACTCCACGGGTAAGTTTAAAATACTTACTTCATATCTTAGTCATTCATTCTAATGAAATCTAATGGTTTAGATCTACTTATCAATGTAAATCATTGAATTTTCCTAGAATTGATATGTGATAATGGGGTAATGACTCGTGTTGTATCTTACTTTCAATTTCAATTCGAGAAACGATCATGATCACTTGTATTGCTTCTGTTATTTATCGAAGTGGAAAGATGGTTAATGACCTATGCTGACTATTCACCTATTAATTCTTTCTTTTAGAAAAGAAATTAATTTATTTTGAAGATAAAATGTTCTAATTACATTTCGGAATTCAATAGGGGTAGAGGTGTCAAAATGAGTAGGCCCGAATGGGCCGACATGTCAAAACCTGAAAATTTATAGGGTTTGGTTATCATATTAGATACTTTTCAATGAATCTGAACTTTTTAGCTTGGCCTGGTCGGGCTATATAAAAATTGGGTTCGGGCCGGGCTTACCCGGGAAGATTTGGGCTACCCATTTTCCATTGTTTTTATTTTTAATTTTTTGGGACCTTTGGCTTGATAATTAGCCTTAGGTGAAAATTATTTTACAAAATAACTTATAATAAAAAATAGAGAATAGACATTGTATTATAAATTACAATAATTTTTAAAAAGTTAAACATAATCATATTTTTCCTATTTTACATAATAACCTTTTAAGCATAATAACAAAATAATGTATAAAATCACATGAGAAGACAAACCATATGAATCTCACTTTTCCTTTCTTAATTGTGTATTTAAATAGATTTAACTTCTATAACAAAAACATAATAAGGAAAATAACTTTTACAACAAAATTAAAAGACAACATAATTGTTTACAATAAAGAATTTCACACAAGTAAATTTAACATAATAGTTCACAATGAAATTATTGATAAATAACATACAAAAGATATTCAAATATAAAGTAAAACATAATGATCATATATTATGATAATGATTATACTTTGACATATAGAATTCATTCTGGACTTGAGTCTATACTACCATTATTATAAACCAAGATAATGTTATTTTTTATAGTGCCCAAAGATTTATTTATTAAAATAAAGTTAAAAATTATATTATGTTAAGGCGTGAGAGTTTAATATAAATGAGAGATTTAATAAATGGATTGTGTTAAAATTCATATATGTGGACTTGACATCATGTCTTAAATCAAACACAACACATTAGATCTATAAGTTTGGTTGCATTGGGCATAACAAGCATGTTAAGAATTTATAGATATATGTATATTAAATATGTTAAATTAAAAAAAAAAATAGTATTTTGCGGGCCGGCCCGCCACAACCCGCAACCCGCTTAGGGCGGACTTGGGCTATACTTTGTTATACTTAAATTATATTCGGGCTTTTTAGCCCGGTCCAGATTAGCCCGAACTCGATGTGGGCTAGCCCGAACCCGTTCGGGTAGCCCATTTTGACACCTCTAGCGAGGGATACAACTCGTATTGTGTCTTTCTCCTCACTTTGAATCGAGAATCGGTCACATTTACTTATAATGCTTATACTATCTATCGAAATGGGAAGAAGGTAAACAATCAATGTTAACTCTTCTCTATTAGTTCCACTTCGTTTAAATTCAAACAAATTGTTAATAACTTTTAATATATTAAACAAATTTCTATTAATTTTTAATCCAACCAAGTTAACAATTTTTAAACCTAGAACTATGTAGTTTTGATTTCCTATTACTTGTAGGGATACGTACGAGAAAGATCTCATCTTGTCAGCAACAACAAAAAATAAAAAATATTTTGTTTTATTAATTAGTAATTTTTAATTAAGGGTATAATAAATTCTATGTAATTAGTAAGGGTGTCATCTGTAACGACCCAATTTATAATCCAATAAAGGATTCGATATTTATATACAAATAATTTCTCGAGTTATAATAACTCATTTTATAAAATGTTTCTTATGTAACGACTCGGAATTCTACCGTGGAAATTTTTTCCTTATTTAATCCAATTCCATGCATTTAACGATAAATCATAATTATCAAGTAAATAAATTTATTTACAAGATCTTTCTCTCCATCCTCACACCCGATCTATGAACCAAAAGTACATACACAATCCGATAGCAGAAAAACATAATTCATATTAGTATAACCTAGTAACTACCGCATACAATTAGCTATGGGTTTTCAAAACACCCATAGCTACATATATCCCGAGTTACTAGTCTCCATGATCAATATCATGTACAAAAATAGTATTCATAGTCCAATTAGTTATTTCAATTACAATCAATTAAAGTTACAAAAGAATGGATAAAAAGACATCAAAACGAAGGTCCCTAATCTCCTACTCAAAAATCATCATTTCTCCGTCCACCTACCTACAATGGGATTAACATTTACCATGCACAAACAACACAAAGGAATAAGTCATTAACTCAATAAAACTTTAATGTAAGTTAATCCACATTAAATAGGTTTAAACAGCGATATAAATTAATTCCACTTAAAACCATTTTCGTCATCTGTACTTTTGAAAAATCATGCTACATAACTCGAGCTAGAGTCGCTAACCCATTCTGGTCGGCTAAAACGAGTATTATTTTCATTGGCACTCCACCAATACATAAACCATAAATCCACCCATCATCACTACAAACATACCCATATATATTTGTAATGACAAAGTGATTTACCATTTATTGCTTAGTTTCCGAGTATTATTTCCATTGACACTCCACCAATAAATAGACAATAAATGCATCCGACATCATTACAGCATAGCGTATGTGCCTGTAACTACAAAGTGACTTACAATTTATTGTTTTATACGAGTTTTATTTCCATTGGCACTCCACCAATAAATGGACAATACATGCACCCGACATCATTACAACATAGCGTATATACCTGTAACTACAAAGTGACTTACAGTTTATTGTTTTATTCGAGTTTTATTTCCATTGACACTCCACCAATAAATGGACAATACATGCACTCGACATCATTACAGCATAACGTATATGCCTGTAACTACAAAGTGACTTACAGTTTATTGTTTTATACGAGTTTTATTTCCATTGGCACTCCACCAATAAATGGACAATACATGCACCCGACATCATTACAGCATAGCGTATATGCCTATAACTACAAAGTGACTTACAGTTTATTGTTTTATTCGAGTTTTATTTCCATTGACACTCCACCAATAAATGGACAATACATGCACTAGACATCATTACAGCATAACGTATATGCCTGTAACTACAAAGTGACTTACAGTTTATTGTTTTATCCGAGTTTTATTTCCATTGGCACTCTGATCGAGGCCGTACTCGATACAAATAATATAACAATAAAGTATAGTACTAGGAAGTGACTCCTAGGTCGTTTCCCAAGGATTATCTTTCAGGCAATAGTTCAAACACCTTGTACTCACACACACAAAGGGGGGTTTTGTTCTTTTTATGGTATGAATCTAAAACTAAAACAGAAACAGTAATTAACAGAAAACTGAAACGGCTAAACCCCTTTGGTTTCCTTAATCACAACTCAATCCTCGGTTTCATAGTATCAAAATCATATTCTAATCGTTGAATCCCTAATTTGTTCATAATCAAGTAACTAAGCGATAATCAACTCATAAACAAATTCACACGAACTAAGCATTCATGCACTAGAGAAATGATTGACTAAGCGAAAATCAATTCACAAATCTATTTCTAAGGCATGGAATTAAACAAACCACAACCAGAATTTGAATAGAAGAAATTGACAAATAAGAAACCGAAATTGCATTAATAACCAAACCTCAAGAGTTGTGATACATTACCAAAGGAGTTTAGTCCAAAAATTTAGCCTTCCATGGAAGGATTAAGCAAAACCGAAAATGGAGAAGAGCAAAAACGAAAATGCATAAACCCTAGGAGAGCAAAATAGGGAAAACGGGAATAACTATGTTCTAAGGCAAAAAAAACTAATGTAATGTTAAAGTGTTCCTTCAAAACCGAAATCATGTGTTTAAATGGTGTAAAACGGAAATGGGCCCTAAACAATGGGCCCAAAACCCAAACGGAAATAAAGATCCTAATACAATATACAATCTTCACTTTTGCACACATCATCCACTTGTAATGTCCAAAATGTCCTTGGTGCCAAATATGACCTGAAAATGGAATTAGATTTAATTAGACTAAATAATCTCAAATTAACTCATTTTAGGAATAATAGTCCAATAAAGCCCAAAACACTAAACCATGCCAAACAAAGTCAATTAGACACCAAGAATCATTAACAATGGTAAATTAAGGTTATGAATAGTGTGTAATATATGACTCATCACACTCCACCAATACATAGTCAATAAATGCACCCGACATCATTACAACATAACGTATATGCTTGTAACTACAAAGTGACTTACAATTTATTGCTTTATTCTGAGTTTTATTTCCATTGGCACTCCACCAATACAAAAATGATAAATACACCCGACCTCATTACAAACATATCCACATATGCTTATAACTACAAAGTGATTTACATTTCATGATTTCATTTCGAGTCTTATTTCCATTGGTACTCCCCCAATACATAAACCGTAAATTCACTTCTCACCATTATCAACATACCCATATATGTTCATAATGACTAAGTGATTCACATTTTATTCATTATCCATAATAGAAAATCCACGCATTTTCCAACACAATGCATAAATTAAAGACTTATACTTACATCGGTGAGTGTTGGGTTTGGATTTTGGCGACTTCGTAAGTTCCACCGGCACCACCTCCAAACTTAGGATCTTTCCTCATTCCCGCCACATAACACAATGCTAGTCATTCATTCCAAATAGCAAATAAATAACTTATATTGCATTATTCAACCATACAAGATATTTATTATATTTTCAATGGTTCTATACTATTTTCATTATGAGTTTTCAACCATCTAAAACATACATATCATCTCATATTTTAACATTATAAAGCAACTCGTCTTCTACCTTTAGCGTTTTACCCATTCTTCCTCTCTAACCACATTTTCTCTCTAGGGTTTTGGGGTTTCCATGAGTCAACCCACAACCCTTTCCATTCTTGGAATACTAAGTCAAAACCAAGAGTTTACAAGGTACGAGTGACATAAAACGAACCATAACTCAAAATAGAGAGTTTCCATGGTTTTACCCACTTTGAGAAGAGATCCATAATACCAAAATTGGGTTCTCAAGAGAAGAAAAGATTTAGGATAGAGAGTTTTACCTTTTCTCAAGCTCTTGAACAAGAATCAAAGCTCCTAGACCTTGAGAATGCTCTCTTCTCTTACCTCTCTTCAATTCTTAACCTAAAAATGTATTTGGGGTTTCCCTCATTTAATGTTCTCGTCGGGTTCTCGATTAAGCGAGCTTTCTCTCGCTCAAGCGAGAAAACCCCGCCCATTTTAAAAAATCAACTCTGACCCTCTCGCTCAAGCGAGAATCTCACAGTGTCAACAGCCCCAAAATGCCATTTCTCGCCCAGGCGAGACAACTCTCGCTCAGGCGAGAATCCTCCAGTATAGCCCAGGATTTCACCCTCCCAGGTGAACCTCTCTCGCCCAAGCAAGAATCTCTCGCTCAAGCGAGGATTCTAGGACTGATACTATAATTTTAAAGACTTAAAATTTGGGGTGTTACATCTTCCAAAATCAATTATTAAATAATCATATGATTCCTTAGTAAATACTCAATTGGTCTATTACTTTCAAATCTTCAAATTCATGTCTCTACGGATAAACAACAAAAGGAAAATGTCCCTACATTAAGTTAACATACATCCAATCTGTTGGGAATGCTTGAAATATGTTATTAGTTTATTCTCTTCTATTTATTCTATGCATTATTTGATTGTTTTGTGACCAACGTTGCGCAACCCGTTGCACCAACAATTGGTATCAGAGCCAATTGGTAGATGACTCTTAACCCAAGTGTTAGATAATTGCAAAAGAGGGTGAAGAAATGTTGGTTAGACAAGATGCGTCAAAGGTAGTATACAAGAATAAATGAAATGAGTTGAACAAGAAGAAAATATGACGGAACTATGGTGGGGGCGATATATGTGTTGATCCAGAATCCTAGAAGTCCATGTATTGGATTAGGATCAAGGTGGAGATAGGGACTCAAATGTTGAGTTTGACCCTAAGACAGGTGCTGGTTGACTTTGATGTAGGGTGTAACATGGGCATTGACTTTGATGCAAGGTGTAACACGAGCATTGGTAGAGATGCAGGGTTGACATGGGCATTGGCTTGGATGCAAGGATGTGACACGGGCATTGGTTAGCATTGACGCAAGGTGTGCGTTGTGGGTATACTCTTTATGGTGGAGTTTGATAATTCTTTTGAACTATGTTTGTCAGACTAGACAATGGTGGTAGTGGTTGAGGCTATCCAAGGAAGCTCCAAGGTTCAGCTTGATTGAGTATTGAAGAGGACGGTTGTTGGTGAAATTTTGTGTATTGAGGTTCCATATATCGAAAGACTTCCTAGCAATAGGTGGCTTGGCGGCGTGTTCCATTAGATGGCGGTATGGGAAGCTGCACTAAAAGTTTGGAGAGCTAGGCTATTGGTAACATCGTCAATGATACTTAGTTTATGCTAAAGGGGATCAATTTGTTAAAGAGAATTATGCATTGAGCAAGGTGGAGGCAGATATTCGCTAAGGTGAAGAATCTTGTGTAGATTTCCTAAGGATCGAGACATTCGTCTATTTCAATCAAGGTAGAGATTGTTGGGGATGCTTGAAATATGTTATTAGATTAGTCCCACATTGCCTAGTATTGGAATAGAGTAAAGTAACCAATGTTATATATTGGACTCAGGTCCCTTGTTGTAATGTGCACCAGATATAAGCACGAAACAGAAACACACCATGGGCAGTGGGGCCCATGGGTGTGATAGGGTTTGTAATCCTTATTCTCTAATAATATTCTGGTAGCCACTCAGCGCTCCCACGGACGTAGGCACATTGGCCGAACCCCGTTACCAAAGTCTTTGTTTCTTCTCTTCTATTTATTCTATGCATTATTTGATTGCTTTGTGATCAATGCTGCGTAACAACCGCTTCCGCTGCACCAACACAATCTTTAATAATATGGTCAATTATTAAGTAGTCATCCATAACACATAGGAGTGCTTGCCACAGAATTACATAACAATATTTCAGAACTACATCCTCACATCCCAAAACAAATCTAAGCGACTTTATAAACTCTGGTTCGTTAATTCATTCGCTTCACATACAATCTGATTATCACAAATAAGGCGAACAAGAAACATAGAGGGAGTCAAACATTAAATCATGCAATAATTGACAAGGTGGATTCAAATAGAATCATAAGCATTAGAGTTACAAGCATAGAAAAGAATAAGCATTTATGTCAGCCACATTACTACCTCATTTGTCAGCACAACATGTATATAATAAAAATCAATGTCAAATACCATTCGTATGCCAATTCCCTCATTTTCCTCAATTCAATGATCATCCAACGTTCACCATGCAACAGAGTAATAACATGCTCCAGGTCATCCAACACCATTTAAGGCAATACAATATCACATAGGGCAAGTCAACACTATTGAAGGCGATCCAATACCACAATGGAAAGTCAACACCATTGAAGGCGATTCAATACCACGAAGGCAAATTAACACCACTCAAGGCGACAATACCACGAAGGCAAGTTAACACCACTCAAGGTGATAATACCACGAAGCAAGTCAACACCACTCAAGGCGATTCAATACCACGAAGGCAAGTCAACACCACTCAAGGCGATTCAGAACCACAAAGGCAAGTCAACACCACTCAAGACGATTCAATACCACAAAGGCAAGACAACACCACTTAAGGCGAATAAATACCACGAAGGCAAGTCAACACCACTTAAGGCGAATCAATACCACAAAGGCAAGCCAACACCACTTAAGGCGATTCAATACCACGAAGGAAATTCAACACCACTTAAGGCGATACAATACCACATGGGTAAGTCAACACCATTTAAGGCGATTCAATAGTTCAACAGACATTTATTCAATATATACTTTTAACCAAAATCAACCATACTATATCGAGTCATATAAGGAAATAATCCTTCTTGTCCCTACATTAACCTTTCAAGAAGACATTCATATGCATAAAATGGGGCTAACATGAATAAATAAAGTAACCCTTAATTGATTCCTCTTTAATCATTTTAATCCGTGAAGACCCTCCAACTAGTGAGTATCGTTGGAGTCTCCAATGTTATGTTCTATTACCACTAGGTCTAATATTGCTCCCTCACTTGGATATATGTTAGCGTTTGCGTCCTGTAGCTTCGCTAGGTTCTCCTTTGTCTCCTCCAGCCTTAGGATCTTTCCTCATTCATGACAAAACAACAACAATCAATCACTATCTATATCATACCAAACCAATAATGTCATGCTAGTACTTGTCATTAATCAATGAAACAAGTCTATTACTACCACATTCAAAATTACCATCTCTTGATAGTTTAAGACATTCCAAATAATCAAGAGTTTTGGAAAGCTACACTATCCAAACATCATTTTCAAAAACAACCCATAAACTAAGAGTTTCAAAAGGGGTTACTAGATGAAAATGAACCACAACCCCAATAATAAGGGTTATGAGGTTTCACACAACCTTAGAGAAGAGACTCATTTTCACAAGAACAAGATGTACAACAAGAATAGAGGCTAAACTAAACGAATTAACTATTCTCAAGCTTCTTTTTCGTCTCTAAGAGCTCTAGAGCAAATGAGTCGTTTTCTTCCCTTATTTTCTCATTTTCTTATCCCCTAAAACTCACTTGGGGTTCCTATTTAGGTTTCAGGTTTTTCAGGCTCTAGCTCAGGCAAAGGGGGCTCTCTTGGGCGAAAAGCCATCGACGATTCGTATTTTCAAACTCTGATATTTTCGCTTGAGCGACAACCCCTCGCTCAAGGAAGAATCATGTAGGAAGCTCAGCTACTTGTCGCTTGAGCGACCACTCTCTCGCTCAAGCGAGAACCATAGAGAAATTCTTATGGAAACCTCTGAGCTCCTCGCTTGGGCGAGATCTCCCTCGCTCAATCGAAAAACACCCAGAAAACAACATTAATTCTAAGTTTCTAAATATTTCGAAAAAGGAAAATTTGAGGTGTTACATCATCTTAGTATGGGTGAACATGGTGTTGACACGTTCTCTGATTCGTAACCGACTCCCGAATCCAAACCTCTAAGAAAAAAGACAATTTTATCCAATTTGGGATCAATTTGAGTTTTACACGTTTTAACCGCAAAGGACATGGTGATAACTCCTAAAGATGTCGCATAGCCGGAAATCAGGGTGCGACAACTGCCGACTCCACTGGGAAGTTTTTTTAAGAGAGTCGGACCCAATACCACTTTTGCATGCTTTTAAATACCCTTTATTCTATTTATTTTCTACTTATTTATTTATCCATGTCAATTATTTATTTGAGCATACTCACATATCTTTTGTAGAGCTTTTGGGAGTAAATTTATTTTAAAACTTATACGCTTGCACACTCACTTGATACACATGAGTAGCGACGTATGCCCTACACTTGAGTATTAGAGATTAAGATTGAAATAGGGGGCATCTGCTTTGCTGGTAAGTGGCATGGTGTCACATCTGGTTTTGGCATGACAAACTACCCAGATTATCCCTATATATTGTGAGTCAGCCGCTTGGGAGACTAGTCTCTTCTCGTAACTAACTCATGATATATGATTTCCTTTCTTTTAAGAATTGATGCAATCTGGTGACCTTTAGGAATCTATAGCATTTATCGAGTCCATTTTAAGCAAGACCTAGTACCTCCACCATAGGGTTGGGACTTTTAGAATATCCTAAACATTATAAGTGTACCTTATTTAAGACACATGAAGCATAACTTATATTTTGTTCATTATCATTCGTAAATTGCAACCTTTGTCCCCTAAAAATGTTCATGCTTGGATGTTATAATGATGTCGTTGCATATTGATGTCCTTGTGGCATAAGGATAGCTAGATAATTTCCATTCCCTTCAATGGGCAGAATGTTCTAGGGATAACTTTCATACCCTACGATAAGTTTAGCACCCTAGTGATAATTTACATATCATTCGATGACTACTAGTCTAACATCTATGTTGTATTAGTTTATGATCCTTATTAATACTTAACCCAATGTTTCATTGATTAATAAATATTTTTAAAAAATTATTTTCTTTCACCAAGTGACATGAGTTTGATCTATAGATAGCACTGTTATTAATATTGTATCGGTTATCAAACCGGTCAGGGTACTAGTATATTGGTATTACGGTTTAACTTGTGGTTTACTAATTAAATCGCATACTGGTTAAGTTAGATATACATATATAATATAATAACATTACTATTGAAAAACCAATTAAAAACAATAATTTTTTTATTTTCATTAAAATCGGACGGTATGACCGATATAGTTCAATTGAAAACCGGCTGGTATGACTTGTTTTAACGATTGCATAATCAGTATAATTATTGTAATGTATCATTATTAAGACCGGTTGAACCAGCAGACACGAACCGGTTTTTACAACACTAATAGATAAAACAAACCAAACATCTCGAGAAAATACAAAACAAAATTTACTATCTCTTTATTATAATTCATGTCCAAATTATTTTATTTTCTCAGTTGTGCATATTAATGTGTAAATTATCATTGTAGATACACTTACTTTCTCCATTATATCAAGGGAAATCACCCATGCATTTGTTGCATTCAATCTACAAAAGAGAATGATGGGGGAATCAAACTTAAAGCCTAATATTCCTACACTCCTTGAAAATTACACATTATCTTTATTGTCTTATTCTTCTTTTTTGCAAGTGTAACACCCTAGATTTTAAAGTCATTAAATTATAGTATCAGTCCTGGGATTTTCGCTTGAGCGAGGGATTCTCGCCTGGGCGAGAAAGGCTCACCTGGGAGGGTGAAATCTTGGGCTATATTGGAGGATTCTCGCCTGAGCGAGGATTGTCTCGCTTGAGCGAGGGTGTCTCGCCCGAGCGAGAGTTGGCTCGCCTGGGCGAGAAAAGTGACATTTTGGCCTGTCGAGGCTGTAAGATCCTCGCTTGAGCGAAAGGATTCTCGCTTGAGCGAAGGCTGCCTTGCCTGAGCGAGAAATTCCTCGCTTGAGCGAGAGGGTCAGATCTGAGTTTTTAAAATGGGAAGGATTTTCTCGCTTAAGCGAGAATAGGCTTGCTTGAGCAAGAACCCGACGAGTTCACTTTAAAATAGAAACCCCAAACACATTTTAGGGTTAGAACTTTGAAGAGAAGAGAGATAAGAGAGCTTTTCAAGAGCAAAGAGCCTTAGGAATCATCTTAGAGCTTGAGAAGAGGTAAACCTCTTGTTTCTTACTCTTATTCTTCCCTTCTAACTTGTTTTGGGGGTATGGATCTCTTCTCATAAGTATGAGAAACCATGGAAACTCTTCCTTTAGAGTTAGGGTTCGTTTTATGTTGTTTTCTCTCGTAAAATCTTAGTTTAGAGTTGATATTTGACGAAAGGAAAGGTTTTGTGGGTTTATTCATGAAAACCCAAAAAAACCCCAAAATGATAAAATGAGTAAAAGGGAAATGGGTTAAATGTTAAATGATGAAGAATATGTTGTGTGTGGCTGATTTATAATAATGATGTGTTATGAGTTGTTAATATCGTTATATGAGGTGAATATTTATTGTGATAAACATAAATGGGTATGTTTGTAACAACGATTGTGTGATATGTGTTTAATGGAAACAAATGGACAATATTATGTGATATGAGGATGATTGTGTTATGAGTATGTGTTCTAATGTTGAATGCAAGATGAATATGTATGTCTTGAATGGTTGGAAACTTTTAATGAAGTAGTTTGGAAATATTGAAAATATGTGAATCCCTTGTATGTATAAGGGTGAAATATGAGTTGTTCATGTGTTTTTATGAATAAATGACTGACATTGTTGTTATTGGTGGGAATGAGGAAATATCCTAAGGTTGGAGGGAATCACAGAGGAAACTAGTAAAGTTACTTGAAACCGACTCCAACACTCACCGAGGTAAGGATAAGTCTTTAACTTATGCACTGTGATAGGAAATGCGTGGATTTCTGGTCATGAGTAATGAAATGATTATGAATCACTTAATTGTTATAAGCATATATGGGTATGTTTATAATAAGGATGGGTGGATTTACTGTTTAAAATATTGGTGGAGTGCCAATGGAAATAAAACTCGGAATAATGAAATGAATCGTGAACCACTAAATTGTTATAAGGATATATGAGTATGTTTATAATAATGATGGGTGGATTTACTGTTTAAAATATTGGTGGAGTGCCAATGGAAATAAAACTCGAAAAAAATGAAATGAATAGTGAATCATTTAATTGTTATAAGCATATATGGGTATGTTTGTAATGATGATGGTGTGGATTCACTGTTTATGTATTGGTGGAGTGCCAATGGAAATAAAACTCGTTTTTAGCCGACCATGATTGGTTAGCAACTTTGGCTCAAGTAATGTAGCAAGCTTTGTCTCAAGCAATGTAGCAAGCTTTGGCTCAAGAAATGTAGCAAGCTTTGGCTCAAGCAATGTAGCAAGCTTTGCCTCAAACAATGTAGCAAACTTTAGCTCAAGTTATGTAGCATGTTTTCGAAAGTATAAATAAAGGAAATGGTTTTAAGTATATTTAACTCTAAGTTTTTACTTATCTTTATTGAAATGTGGATTAACGTATATTGACATTATATTATGTTAACGACTTACTCCTTTGTGTCTTCTGTGTATGGTCAATGTTAATCTCATTGTAGGTAGGTGGAAGATGTAAGGATGTTTTTGATTTGGAGCTTAGAGGCTTTGGTTTTTGAAGTTCTATTGTACATTCTTTTGTAATCTAAATGATTGTATTCCGAATTGAATATTTGTAACCATGCGTATGATTTTTGTACATGGTCGTAACCATGGATAATGGTAAATCAGGATATTTGTAGCTATGGGTGTTTTGGAAACCCATAGCCAGTTGTATATGGTAGTTACTAAGCTGCAGTAAAATGAATTATGTTTTTTTGTCAAACAAATGTGTATGTCATCGTTGGTTTGTGGATTGAGTGTGAGGGTAAGAGTGAAATTTTAAAATAGAGTTATTCAATTGGTAAAAGTAATTTACAGGAAAATGCATGAAACTGGATTAAAATAAGGAAAAAATTTCAAGGGTAGAATTTGGGTCCTTACAGCAAGCCACACCCGTAAAATTTTCTAACGTTTAAGTATAGTGTCTACAATACTCTCTCCTTAATAAAATGCATTATCTATCTTGTTTAAGTTTTGCCCCAACTAAAAGTATAATTTATATTACTCAATTACATATTTAAACCAAATCAGTATACGAAGGAAATTAATGAAATGTATGAATTTCACATATATGCTTTTTCTAGTAGTTAGGGTAAGACTTAAACTCAAGATATTTTGTTAAATTAAAATATTTTATATTCCAATGGATCTGAATGTTTCATGGCAGTACAATTTAACATCATCTTTGGTAGGAAATAAAAATTGGGGGAAAAAAGTTAACAAGATAAAATAGTAGAAAATGTAGTAGTTTTTTACTTTTTTTAGTTGTTTGGTATAATATAAAATAGAAAGAAAGTGGAGAGAGAAAATATAATTATAATTGATAATGAACATGACATAAATAAATACATAAAATCACATGAGTCTCATCATATTATTGTATTAGTTTGTTTTCTTTATTTAAGTTACAAAGTTAAAAGTTATAATTTGATGTAAGAAATAGATTAATTATATTAATAAATGTAATTTTATTTACATTATATTTAGTTTAATTTAAGAGGAAAAATGAATGGATTGAAAGTTGGAAAAAATAATTTTTTAATTATATGATGTGAAAGAAATAAAAAGTGTATATTAGTGAATTGAACATTGTTCGATAACAAAAAAACAAGTTTTCTTAATACCAAGTTAAGATCAAATATGACTTTTTTATTCATTTTCTCTTAATATATGAGAAGAAAAGTTTTTAGTGAGTATAATTATTATTTTTTTCAAAAGAAATTTTTCTTCTATATTTCTTATATTATGTTATCTCTCATTTTATTTTTATTACATCAAAAAAATAAGGTTAAGAAGGACGTCATATGTTAGCTACCTGGTTAGATTTTTATTTATTGCCATAAATTGTTTCAACTATCATATCTTTATTCCTTGATTATCATTATCAATTCCTGGCCCCTTCTGAAAAGCGTGCAACAAAAGCGGATGTAGCTGTCTTGTAGGACCAATACGATTTACTCGCTGAACGATTCCATGAAATGGAACGTAAGATGGAAGCTGGAAAATTTGTTAAGGGGCGTGAAGCTTCTACTACCGTGAAAGAAAGTTTCACGCATACAAGAAACTTCATTCTCATTCCAAATGTAATTTAATAAACTAATTTGTTTTAACTATCATTTGTTTTCACTATTGCTAAACTATTTTATTATATGTTTTAACTATCATCCCGGGAATAATCAATAATTGGAAACTCTTTCTGGATATCCCATGTACCCGAGCAGTGGGAATTGGCACGGTGTACAACACAGGATGCAATGATACATAATGCACAAATCCCCTCCAATCATTTGAAGGTGTCATTTGATATTTCAATTGAAGATGATGTATCGCTGCCAATTCTTGTTGATGATGATACCATCACAGTTAGAGGGGCTTTAGGCACTTTTGTGGCTTGGCCAGTACATCTCATAGATGTAGTTCCTATCATGGTATGATTTTCACCTTATATATGCTCATTCATTAATTTACATATTTTGATATATAATTGATAACATATGTATTAAATATTTCAGGGAAAGGTGTTTGCTGACCATAGTGCAATATCCCCTCCCAGAATAGATGAACATTCATCTAAAAAGGCTAAAGTGGTGAAGTCTAAGCCATGGTCTAAATCAAATCTAGAATCGTCAGGGGAGGTTGTCCCCAAGAAAACCAACTTCTGTGAAAAACTCATGAATCAGGTACACAAGTTACCTGTCGATTCTACGATTGTGTTATCAATTCCCTTACCCATCTATGAGTTTTCTGCCGATGAATTCATCACTATAAATGATGTGAAGGATGTACACAATCATGATTGGATCGGTGCATCCGTTATATTTGTGTGTATAAGGTAAACTTATCATTTTCGCATTTAATAATTAATTGGTGTATTATAATTAACTAACGTTTGTGTTATATGTTAGGTACTTGTATGACAACTTTATACCCAAAAGTAAAAAGAAGGTGATGTTCTTGTCCCCTCATTCTAACACACTGCTTAGCAATGACATAAGGAAGAAAGACCAGGCGGAATATGTTGCTGGAATTCTTGATAAAAATAAAGATAATGCTGACTTATTCCTTGCACCTCTTAACATCGGGTAAACATCATTTTTTAATTGTTTTTAGCTATGTTTTGCTTAACATTCATTAACTGTATGCATATATGTGTTTTCTTAAGCAACATTAGGTTTTGGTTGTCATTAATTGGGTCAGCCAACAATTGTTCTATTTTGATTCACTAAAACATGACGATCCGAGCAAGTACCCCACTATGAAATAAATTTATACTAGGTAAGTGGACAACTCATTTAAATTTTCTGAATTTTGTTACACTTTCATTATCACTTTCATTTAAACATTATTTTCTATTGTTTAGGACATTGAATATATATAAAGCCCAAAATATACGTTATAGATCTTCATTACCCATCACCTGGACTCATGTTAAGGTATTGACACTACTCATCTCATCAAACAATTATATGTATTCATAATTCAATTATGCATGCATGATTATACTTATATTTACCTGATTTTATTTGTAGACCCCTTGCCAAAACAATGACAAAGGTTGCGGTTATTATGTCATTAACTTCATGAAGGAGGTTATTAAACAAGGCAAAGCTGAAGTTCAGTTTAATGTAGATACATATACAATTGACCAAATCGATAATAATATGGAAATTTGGTCAAAATTTATACATATTTTTACAACGGTGTAATATACAATTTATAATATACAATGGTTCTGTTAAATATAAATAGTTGTTTTGCTTCAAGTTGTGCCTTATTTTGTTCAATGCATTTTGTGTTTTGATAATTTGTTGTGTCTTAGTTATTTTATTTATGCTTAACTGTTTAGATTTAGGAAACATGCAATTCAACAACGCATGTTGAAGATTGTGTTGTTGAAGAGAACATATACATCAACGAAATTATAGAATTCACTGTTGTATATGGTCTAATCCACTGTGCAAATTATTCATTCAATGTGGAGTAGAACATATTATAGCAACAAAAAAGGAAGCCCCCTAATATCTTTCACAACGTAGTGTTATAATTTCGTTGTGGAATGTATAACTTCCACAACATAATGATATACTTTCACTGTGGAGTTGATAACTTTCACATCGTAGTGATATACTTTCGCTGTGGAATTGATAACTTCCATAGTGCAGTGTTCGACATTCTTTGTGGAATATAAGAACAACAACAATTGAAGCTCCTGATATCTTCCACAGTGTAGTGCTATAATTTTGTTGTGGAATATATAACTTTCACAATGTAGTGTTATACTTTCGCTGTGGAATTGATAACTTCCACAACATAGTGATATACTTTCGTTGTGGAATTTTATAACTTCCACAACGCAGTGTTTGACATTCGCTGTGGAATTTATATATGCCACAGCGCAAACTCAAGATTTCGCTGTTAAAGGCTTATCAAAATAAAACTTAAAACTATCCCACATTCGAAAACCTCTTTTACACTAACTTTTTTTTCCAGCAGCAGCGAAACTGAAAACCTCAATCTTTCATCCATTCAATCATTCACACACTCGCCATCAAAATCATTCACACATTCAACATCAAAAATCATTCATGCATTGAACCTCAAAATCATTCAACCCAAAATCATTTACGCATTCAACATCAAAATTTATTTCTCTCATTCAACACCGAAAGTTCACTAATTCTGCACCGAATTGAAAGTGAGTTTTCAATTCAACATCATAAATACTTGCTTATATTGAGTTAGATTTCATCTTTATTACATGAGTTATTATATGCCCGAATTTAAATTTCAATCATAGACTCATTTAGATTGTATTTAGTTAGGGTTCCTCATTTAGCTTGTATTACATGAGTTAGGATTTTTCCTAATAATGTATTTGCTTGCTATGTGAAATTAAATCAATGTTTTAGAGATTTATTTTTCCACAAAATCAAATTTCAATCATACAATTTAGATTGTATTTAGTTAGGGTTCCTCATTTAGCTTGTATTACATGAGTTAGGATTTTCCTAATAATGTATTTGCTTGCTATGTGAAATTAAATCAATGTTTTAGAGATTTATGTTTCCCCAAAATCAAATTTCAATCATACAATTTAGATTGTATTTAGTTAGGGTTCCTCATTTATCTTGTTTTACATTAGTTAGCTTGTAAGGTGAGCTGCAACTTAATCATTTAGGGATTTATGATCCCAAATATAAATTTCAATTATTAACTCAATATTTTATGACAATTTCTTTCTAGAAAATGGATGAAAGAATTTATCGAAAATGGATGAGAGTCAATCGATTGACGAAGGAGTATGAGGATGGAGTAAAATCATTTGTTAAATTTGCATATGAGAATGCTGAAAACTCTGATCGAAATGTATGTCATTGTTTTAAATGTTGTTACTCCAACCGAGTTACCGCGGTTGAGTTAAAAGTTCATTTAATCAGTCACGATATCGATCAGAGTTACACATGTTGGACAAGGCATTGTGAGAAAAGTCTTGATGAGATGCATATGAAAGAAAACAACACAAATGTTATGAAGGAGATCGTTTCAATAAAATGACAAACGTTATCGAAGAGGATCTTCAGGATCGTCCTGAGATGTTTTTGCGGTTGATAAGTGATGCTGAGAAACCATTAGATGATGGTTGTACTAAATTCACAAGATTAGCAACTGTGTCAAGATTGTACAAATTGAAATTTGTTAATGGATGGACTGATAAGAGTTTCATAGATCTACTAGCACTTCTAAAGGAAATATTGCCCCAGGATAATGTACTTCCTTCTAGAACCTATGAAGCTAAACATATGTTATGCTCCATTGGCATGGATTATAATAGGATACATGCTTGTGAAAATGACTGCATCTTATTTCTTAATGAGTATGTTTCGTTGAAGTATTGTCCTAAATGTAATGCACTGCGCTATAAGAAGGAAGACTCAATTTCCAATAAGGTTGTATGGTATTTTTCCTATCAACTCAAGATTTAAGCGTATGTTCAGCAACGCTAAAGATGCAAAGAATTTGACATGACATGCTAATGAAAGGATTAAAGATGGCAAGTTTTGGCATCCTGCAGATTTTCCTCAATTGATCATGACAATCCTAGTTTTGGTCAAGAATCAAGAAATCTACGCCTTGCATTGTCAACTGATGGAATTAACCCACATAGTGTTCAAAGTAGCTCCCACAGTACATGGCCAGTGATGTTGGTGATATACAACCTCTCTCCTTCCATGTGCATAAAACGCAAATATGTGGTATTATCTATGTTAATTTCTGGACCTAAACATCCAGGAAATGACATACACATATATTTGGCTCCATTAATTGAAGACTTGAAGCAAATGTGGGAGACCGGTATAGATGTATATGATGCGTATAGGGAAGAAAGGTTCAACTTGAGGGCTTTGTTGTTCGGCACAATTAGTGATTTCCCTGCATATGGTAATCTTTCAGGATATACTACAAAATGAAATCTTGCATGTCCTGTATGTGAAGATAATACTCAATCAATGAGGTTTCCACACTATAAGAAAAATGTCTACCTTGGTCACCGTAGATTTTTGCATGCTGATCATCAATATCGTCGATGGAGAAAAACATTCGATGAGAATAATGAAGAAAGTCGTGCTCCTTTGCCGTTGACGGGTGACCAATTATTTCAAAAGCTAAAGGGTTTGAATAATAACTTTGGTAAACCTTTTGCTGCAAAAATGGTTACAATTGGTGGGTGGAAGAAAAGTTCAATCTTCTTTGAATTGTCGTATTGAAGCTCATTATATGTAAGACATTTTCTCGATGTTATGCATATTGAAAAAAAAATGTATTTGAAAGTCTCCTTGGTGCTTTACTCAATATCTCTGGTAAGTCCAAAGATGGCTTGAATGCAAGATTGGACATGGTCAGTATGGGAATAAGAAAGGAATTGAGGCCAATAATGATGGGAAAACATACATTTCTATCTCCAGCAGCTTATACTTTGTCAAGGAAGGAGAAATTAGAATTTTGTAAATTTATTGATGGTGTCAAAGTTCCAGATGGGTACTCTTCTAAAATTCGAAATCTCGTATCAATGAAATACCTCAAGTTAATAGGTCTTAAGTCTCATGATTGTTATGTACTCATGGAGCATTTCTTGCCTATTGGCATACGGTCTATTCTATCTAAAAAATTGTGAGGAACCATAACTAAGTTATGCTTCTTCTTCAAGGCAATTTGTAGCAAAGTGATTGACCTTATGAAATTACCTGCATTGCAAAGACAAATTATTTTGACTTTGTGTGAGCTTGAGATGTATTTCACACCTTCTTTTTTTGACATAGTGGTCCATCTTAGCATTCATCTTGTTCAAGAGATACAAGTATGTGGTCCTTGCTACATGAGATTGATGTACCCTTTTGAACATTATATGAAGATATTAAAAGGATATGTGAAGAATCGATCAAGACCAGAGGGTTGTATTGCTAAGCGATACATTTTTGAAGAGGCTCTTGATTTTTGTACCGGATACCTTGAAGATGGTGATTTCATAGGCATTCCAAAGCTTCAGTATGCAAAAGGAACATCTGGTGAAGGGATTACTGGGAAATAAATATTGAGTATATCAAGAAGCGAATTGGAGCAAACACACTTGTATGTTTTACATAATGCCGATGAGGTTGAGCCATATGTTGAAAGACACATGGAGATGCTTAAGAAGTCTAACCCAAGTAAGAATGAAAATTGGATTTCCAAATAACATAATCAGTGTTTCATAAAGTGACTAAAACATCACATTGATGAAGAGTTGAATATAAATGCGGATTATGTTTCCGAAAGATTGAAATGGTTAGCCAATGGTCCAAGTATTCATGTCTTATCCTACAGTGGTTACCTAATTAATGGGTTCACATTTTATACTGAAAAATAAGATAATCAATGTAAAATGCAAAATAGTGGTGTGACTATTGTTGCTCGAACTCTACATATGTCAAGTGCCAAAGATAGAAACTCAATATATGCAAACATGTCATACTTTGGGATCATTAAAAAAATATGGGAATTGGATTATACAATGTTTCGGGTGCGTTTTTTTGTTGTATGTGGGTTGATAACAATAATGGTTTTCGAGTTGATGAATTAGGGTTCATGCAGGTGGATCTTAATAGACCAACATATAAAGATGAACCATTTATTCTAGCACCCCAAGCTCAACAAGTATTCTATGTTAGTGACCCAACAAATAAGAAATCGTGCATTGTTCTATTGACCAACAAAATCATCATCAATAATATAGATGACCAAGAAGATATTGATGCTAAAGATGATCCTTTTTTTGGGATATCACTGTCGCATGAGACCAGACCAATAACTATGAATGTTGATTTATATACAAGAGATGATCATGATGAGGGCCTTTGGGTGAATGAAATTCTTACCGGAGAAGACAATAATATTACAAGCCAAAAACCATCAAAGAAGAGGAAAAATTAGATGTATATCTTTGTATAAATATAGCATAATTTTATTTGTTTGTAATTAATACTTTTACTTATATTAGCATTGTGTTTATAATTTTGTTTGTTTTTTTGGAATAATATTCTTGGTTTGCATTGTGTTTATAATTTTGTTTATTTTATTGTGTTAATGTGTTGTTCTAGCTTGAATATATACAATATAGTAAGTTTGTTGAGAGTCTGCTGGTTGTTGAGTGTGTGTTGTGGATACTGGATAGTTTGCAGGTGAGAATAATCAACAGCGCATTCTAAGAGGAAATCTATAAACTGTTGTTGTAATATGGCGCTGGTAATGTGAGCCCTGCAAAAATAGTGGTTGTTGCAGTTAAAAAACAACTCATTCTAAGAGGAAATCTATAAAGCGTTGTTGTAACAAGGCATGTGAGAGCATTAAATAAACTGTGGCTGCTTAATAATGCGTTGTCTTACGCAAAATATCAGACAGTGCGTCTTATAATGTGATGTCCTACGTAAACTATCAGACAGCACGTCTTGACAATCCATTGTCTCACGTAAACACATAAGGCAACGCATTATTTAAGTTGTGTTGTGGTATACAAACATTAAGACAGCGCAACTACTTACTAAAATAATATGATGTGGTATACAAACATTACAACATCGCAACTTATAACGTCCGTTGTTGTACAATATTGTTTTTTACAGCGCTTCGTGTGAGTTGTGCTGTTATATATTTATCATAACACAGTGCTAGTTGTTGCCCACACTGTTATATTTGTCAGTTCCGTAACAGCGCATGACGTAGGTTGCGCTATTGTAAAATGTGATATACAACATCGAAATAAGAAAGTGCGGTTAATGACAATCATCTACGACTTCGGTCAAACAGACAGTGGCGGGACGCGCTGTTCTAAAGCCAAAAAAAGCGTTGTTGCTCAACGTATCTAGCGTAGTGGAGATTAAGAAATAAAAACTAAGAACTGGATAGTGAATACTATAGAGAAAATATTCACCAAATTTTGCCACTCGAGTATCAAACCATTGATCTAACTTTAGAAGTTATCTTATGTCGACATAATTTGTAAACTTTGTTGATGGATATATTAACTTTAACTTCTAGAATATGATAATTTGAAATCCCCACTGATATTGAAGGATTGACTAAGGTATAAGTAGAATCAATATAACATTGTAACTAAATAAAATCCATTATTTCTTATTAAAACTAAAATTTGTACATATTAGTGTTAATAATTGACATCAATCTCTAGAGGGGACATTAACTTTGAAAAAGAATTCATATTTCTTATGCCAAGATTTAACACACACAGTACATTTTTATTGGTCTTAACCTTACAATTGAGCGGATGAGTAAAATATGTTCCACACTTAGAATTTTAACTTTGATGAGAAATTATAAAGTAGACAACATTCTCACTTTGATGAATAAATATGCAAATATTTGAGAAAGTTAGGTTAAAGAGATCCAAACCATGACATATACTACTTCAACCTGGGCTCCTCTTGTAACACCCTTAATTTCATTCTTTAAAATTATAGTACCAGTCCTGGAATTCTCGCTTGAACAAGGGATTCTCGCCTGGGCGAGAAAGGCTCACCTGGGAGGGTGAAATCCTGGGCTATACTGAATGATTCTCTCCTGAGCGAGAGTTAGCTCGCTTGAGCGAGAATGGTCTCGCCTGAGCGAGAGTTGGCTCGCCTGGGCGAGAAAAGTGACATTTTGGACCTGTCGAGGCTATAAGATTCCCGCCTGAGCGAGAGGATCCACGCTTGAGTGAGAGATGCCTCCCCTGGGCGAAAGTTCCCTCGCCTGGGCGAGAGGGTCAGATCTGAGTTTTTAAAATGGGCGGGATTTTCTCGCTTGAGAGAGAATGAACTCGCTTAACCGAGAACCCGACGAGTTGCATTAAATGAGAAACCCCCAAACACATTTTAGGGTTAATAATTTAAGAAAGGTGAGAGAAGAAAGCTTTTCCAAGGGAAAGGAGCTTTGATTCTCATCTAAGAGCTTGAGAAGAGGTAAAACTCTTGATTCTAACTCTCTTCTTCCCTTTGAAACTCATTTTGTGTATGTTGGATCTCTTCTCAAAATGTGAGAAACCATGGAAACTCACCCTTTTGAGTTATGGTTCGTTTTATGTTGTTTTTCTCTTGTAAACTCTTGGTTTAGAGTTAGTATTTCAAGAATGGAAAGGGTTTGTGGGTTGATTCATGAAAACCCCAAAACCCTAAAGTGAAAAAGTGGTTAAAGTGAAAAATGGGTAAAATGCTAGCGGTAGAAGATGAGTATGGATTCTAATGTTAAAATATGAGATGAATATGTATGTTTTAGGTGGTTGAAAACTTATGATGAAAGTAGTTTAGAAACATTGAAAATATGATAAATATCTTATATGGTTAAATAATGCAATATAAGTTGTTTATGTGATATTTGGAATAAATGACTAACATTGTGTTAATGGTGGGAATGAGGAAAGATCCTAAAGTTGGAGGCGGTGTCGGTGGAACTTGCGAAGTTGCCAAGAACCAAACCCAACACTCACCGAGGTAAGGATAAGTCTTTAACTTATGCATTGTGTTACAAAATGCGTGGATTTTCTGGTTGTGGATAATGAATCGAGTTGTGAACCACTTAATTATTATAAACATATATGGATATGTTTGTAATAATGATGGCATGGAATCACTATTTATAGATTGATGGAGTGTCAATGAAAAGAAAACTCGTTTTTAGCCGACCATGATTGGTTAGCGACTTTGGCTCAAGTAATGTAGCAAGCTTTGGCTCAAGCGATGTAGCAAGCTTTGGCTCAAGCGATGTAGCAAGCTTTGGCTCAAGCGATGTAGCAAGCTTTGACTCAAGCGATGTAGCAAGCTTTGGCTCAAGCGATGTAGCAAGCTTTGGCTCAAGCGATGTAGCAAGTTTTGGCTCAAGCGATGTAGCAAGCTTTGGCTCAAGCGATGTAGCAAACTTTGGCTCAAGTTATGTAGCATGGTTTTCAAAAAGTATAAATGATGAAATTGGTTTTAAGAATATTTAACTCTAAGTTGTTACTTAATCTTATTAAAATGTGGATTGACGTACATTGACATTTAATACATTAACGACTTACTCCTTTGTGTTTTCTATGTATGGTCAATGTTAATCCCATTGCAGGTAGGTGGAAGAAATAAGGATGTTTTGATTAGGAGCTTAGAGGCTTTAATTTTTGGAAGTCCTTATATTCATTCTTTTGTATTATGACTAACTGTATTTTGGACATGAATATTTGTAACTCTGGATATTCGTTGCTAAGGGTATTTTGGAATCACATAGCTAATGGTATGCGGTAGTTTCCGGGATACATGAATCAATTATGATTTTCTGCTATGCGAATGTGTATGTTATTTTGGAATTATGGAATGGGTATGAGCAGGAAAATGAGACTTAACTTAAGCTGTTGGTTTTTTATTTTAAAAGTCGTAGGAAAATGTATAAAGGATGAATAAAATAAGAAAAAAATTTCAATGGTAGAATTTGGGTCCTTACAATATGGTATCAGAGCATAGTTAATCATGCGGCCTAGGGTATGGTCTTGCATGCTTCTTTGTAATCTTTATGTGCTGAAATTGTTTGATTGTACTAATTGTTAAGTGGTTGTGTGAGCTTTGTTTAGACAAAATTCAATTGCTGACAAGTGAGTGAGTACAGGTACCCATGGCAGGAAGAGGAAGAGGAACGAGTCAAAACGTTCCAAATGATTTGTTGGCTCATATGGTGGCTGCACTACAACAGATGAACGAGAACTTGCACAATATGAATCAGAACCCCACACCAAGTCCGAGTTCACAACCCCTAGTCCCACCCGGTCCGGCAGAGTACCGAGGTCTGGATGAGTTTTGCAGGAGGAACCCTAGTCAGTTCCACGGGGGATTTGCTCCTGACGCTGCCATTGAGTGGATTCAAGGAATGGAGCGGATCTTCAGGGCCATGAACTGTTTAGAGGCTCCGAAGTTGGCCTATACCACTTATATGCTAGTGACGGAGGCCGAGAACTGGTGGGAGTTTACTCGAAGCCAAATGGAGGCGGAGGGACAATTGATTTCCTGGGGTACATTCAAGGCGAAATTCCTTCATAAATACTTCGCTGCTGATCTGAAGAGGAAGAAAGAAATGGAGTTTTTGAAGTTGGAACAGGGAAACATGTCAGAGGGAGAGTATGCGGCCAAGTTTGAAGAATTGGCCCGATTTTGTCCTTACTTCGAATTGGAGGTGGATGGAAGGTCAAAGTGCTTCAAGTTCGAATCGAGTTTGAAGCCCAAGCTGAAAAGCATGTTTGGGCACCAAGAGATTGTTGACTTCCCTACCTTAGTGAACAAGTGTAGGGTGTATGAGGATGACTTGGCAGCCGATGAAGCGGCGGCACCTAAGGTGATTCCTCCCAAACACTTTGGGCCTCAACGGAGCTTCTCGCACGGAAAAGGGAAGGGCAAGGCAATTCAGGAGGAACGGAAGCCTTACTCTCCTCCGACGGGTAGTCGGGGTTATACTTCGCATGGGCCAAGGACTCATGCCAATGCCGGAGGGTCACGGTTGAACTCTCCATCTTTGTGCGGCAAATGTGGCCGAACTCATGTCTGTTGTAAGGACCCAAATTCTACCCCTTAAATTTTTTCCTTAATTTATTCCTTTTACATGCATTTCCCTATAACTTATAATTATAGATTCAACAACTTCATTTTAAATCTCACTTTCCTATTCATACTCATCTCCTAAGTTAATATCAACATACACATTCATTTAACAGAAAATCATAATTCATTCATATATCCCGGTAACTACCGCATACAATTATCTATGGGATTCCAAAATACTCATAGCTACGAATATCCAGAGTTACAAATATTCACGTTCAAAATACAGTTAATCATATTACAAAATAATGAATATAAGGACTTCCAAAAAGAATTAAAAGCCTCTATGCTCCTAATCACAACATCCTTACATTTTTCACCTACCTGCAATGGGATTAACATAATCAGTAAATACACACCTTCATCATTACAAACATACCCATATATGCTTATAACGATTAAGTGATTTACAATTCATTTCATTATCCATAATCAGAAACATCCACTCATTTTCCATCACAATGCATAAGTTAAAGACTTATCCTTACCTCGGTGAGTGTTGGGTTTGGTTTCTGGTAACTTCTCAAGTTCTGTAAAGACTCGATTTTCGTAATCCAAAAATTCTTTTTAAAACCTTGTTCGTGAAAGTGAAGTGATTACTTTTGAAAGACATTACTTGAACGGTTTGGAAACTTGAGTGAATACAAATATTAGTTCCATTTATAAATTACAAGGCGAAAATATTCCAAATACGTTTCATTTCAAAAGCATGTCATTGCACTTCCTTTCAAATACATAATCTAACAATTACCCTTTAAAAAAGAACACTTTTAATTACTAATATTAAATCAACTTCATTATACACTTTAGGAGAAGTTCCATTTTACAAAAGAGTGAAACCAACAAAGTTCTCATTTTACAAATGTTTTTCATATAACATGTCAATTACATAAAACACTACTCCATCATGTACTCTTCTCTGCAAGCGTCCAATGCGCTACCTCCACAACCTGAACTCCAATATACAACACATACAAGGAAAGGCAGAGGGAGTAAGAACCAACTACGGCGACCGTAGCGTGGATTTACATGGAGTAATAACATTAAAGTATTAAACCTATACACGTCTATAATCAATCATATTAAACATATACAAATCAACACATATTATCCATATTCACCCTATAATACACATATATCCCATAATATACATGTTCTATAGTGTGCATATTTATTCATCACATATTATCTATATTCACCCTATAGTACACATATATCCCATAATATATATGTTTTATAGTGTGCATATTCCTTATATCCAAATATACTCATTTCTCCTCATTCATATTCATCCTATAATGTATATATCCCATAATATATATTCTATAGCATGCATATTTATTTCATTTCAAACATACTCACTTCACATTATTCACATTCCATAGTAATTTACCCTTGATATCTTTCAACAAGTCTACACCGTACAAATAATTCTCTACCACATCGGGTATCTCTAGTTAATCCCCATACCAAATCGGGTAGGTCTAGTTAATTCTCCATACCACATCGGGTAAGTCTAGTTAATTCTCCATACCACATCGGGCAGGTGTAGTTAATTTCCAATACCACATCGGGCAGGTCGAGTAATTCACCATACCACATCGGGCAGGTCGAGTAATTCCCCATACCACATCGGGCAGGTCGAGTAATTCCTCATACCACATCGGTCAGGTCGACTAATTCCCCATACAACTTCGGGCAGGTCGAGTAATTCCCCATACCACATTGGGCAGGTCGAGTAATTCCCCATACCACATCGGGCAGGTCGAGTAATTCCCCATACCACTTCGGGCAGGTCGAGTAATTCCCTATACCACATCGGGCAGGTCTATATTTCACATTATTCTCACATCACATGTTCGTCATATCACAAAATATCAACTCAAAGAAATACACCCAATAAACACAAGGCATCACATTGTTCCATCACCATGAAATAACACACAACTCCTTCATTTTCACAAACATACCCATCTCCATTATAACAACTCATCACACATTCATTGTTACAAATGCACTCATGTATGTTTATAACAATCAACCACTTACAACATACTCATTTTGATAAACATACTCATCTCCACTTTTACAAATCAATAACACATCAAAGTGATTATTGTTACAAACACACTCATATATGTTTATGACTATAAATAACTCACACACAATCATTATCACACAACATACCCATTTCTACTTTTGTCATTAAACACACATCTCACAATCCTTATTACCAACACACCCATATATATTTGTAATAAATCAACCATCCATAATAGACTATTATCATAAACAAACCACACATCACGTATCCTTCATCATATACACATTAACGTTAGAACCATCTTTAATGACGGTGTATTACCATAAATGAGCATATTGCGTTTTATTTTCATAAACTGTTTTCTCCGCACACATATCTCCACTTTTATGGCTAATATATCCTCATGTAAAAAAAAGACTCTCACATGGACCACAAACTCCCAAGAGAATTTCTATCCGTTAATATGCTCCGATTCTTGAGGGAATCAGAGATGATGACTCTAATGAAATACTCTAAGACTATAATGGTCTTCTCCCTCACCTTAGGTTGCGTAAGCTCCGTGGATCCGCAAATAGCTCCATCTTCCTCTATCTCCTTCAACCTCCATTGTTGCTTTTTCATCTCCAAAGCTCTCCAATGTTCCATTAAGAAGCAAAAGGAAGAGGTTTTGATGTGTTTTTGAGGTTTAGTGGAGGAAAGAGTCGAAATCCATGGGGAGCCGCCATTGGGAGTGAAAGGGGAGAAAAGAAAATGAAGATTAGGGTTTGTGAAACCCTTTCTTTACTTTTATAGATGGGTCCTCTCGCCCGGGCGAGGATATCTCACTTGGGCGAGAAGCCCACAATATTTTAAGTTTCAAAACACGGACTCTCTCGCTTGGGCGAGATTCTCTTGCTCAAGCGACAATCTCACATCCTGTCCAGGCTTTCTCTCGCTCAAGCGACCCATTCCTTGCTTGGGCGAGACTCCCAGAATTTCCAAATTCAAAACATTGATCCTCTCGCTTGGGCGAGATCCTCTCGCTCAAGCGAGAATCTAGCAGTATGTCCCATTCTTCAGGACTGTTACTTAATTTAAAGGAGGATAAATTTGGGGTGTTACAAGTTCCACCGACACCGCCGCCAACTTTAGGATCTTTCCACATTCCCACCATATAACACAATGTTAGTCATTTGTTTCCAATATCATATAAACAACTTATATTGCGTTATTTAACCATGAAAGATATTCATCACACTTTTGATGTTTCTAAACTACTTTCATCATAAGTATACAACCATCTAAAACATGCATATTCATCTCATATTTCAACATTAGAAAGTAAACTCATCTTCTACCTCTAGCATTTTACTCATTTTCCACTTTTACCACATTTTCACTTTAGGGTTTTGGGGTTTTTTATGAATCAACCCCCAAACCCTTTCCATTCTTGAAATACTAATTCTAAACCAAGAGTTTACAAGATAAAAACAACATAAAACGAACCATTACTCGAAAGGATGAGTTTCCATGGTTTCCCACATTTTGAGAAGAGATCCAACATACCCAAAATAAGTTTCAAAGGGAAGAAGAGATTTACCTCTTCTCAAGCTTCTAAATGACTCACAAGCCTTATTGCTCTTGAAAAAGCCCTATTCTCTCACTTCTCTCTAGGTTAACCCTCATAAATGTGTTTGAGGTTCCCTATTTAATGTAACAACGTCGGGTCCTCGCTTAAGCGACCTCATTATCTCTCAAGCAAGAAAATCCCGCCCATTTTAAAAACTCAAATCTGATCCTCTCGCCCAGGCGAGGGAACTCTCGCCTAGGTGAGGCATCTCTCGCTCAAGCGAGGATCTTACAGCCTCGACAACTCAAAATATCACATTTCCTCGCCCAGGCGAGTCAATCTCTCGCTCAGGCGAGACCACTCTCGCTCAAGCGAGACCACTCTCGCTCAAGCGAGCCAACTCTCGCTCAGGCGAGAATCCTTCTCTATAGCCCAGGATTTCACCCTCCCAATTGAGCCTTCCTCGCCCAAGCGAGCCAACTCTCGCTCAGGCGATACCACTCTCGCTCAAGCGAGCCAACCCTCGCTCAGGCGAGAATCCTTCAGTATAGCCCAGGATTTCACCCTCCCAGGTGAGCCTTTCTCGCCCAGGCGAGAATCCCTCACTCAAGTGAGAATCCCAAGACTGATACTATAATTTTTAAGACTTAAATTTAGGATGTTACAATCCTCCCTCTCTTATAAGAATTTTCTTCCTCGAAAATTAAACATACCTCGATTCGAACAAATGAGGGTAATCCTCCCTCATATCCCTTTCCACCTCCCAAGTAGCATCCCCTTCGTCTACTTGGCTCCACAATACTTTCATCAATGGAATCTCTTTGCCTCTCAGCCTCTTGACATTGGTATCCATGATCCTCACGGGTAACATCGAAAAAGTCAAGTTATCCTTCAACTCTATCTGATCAGACTCAACCACATGAGATGGGTCTCCAACATACTTCCTTAACTGAGACAAGTGAAACACATTGTGAAGGTTCGACAACAACAGAGGTAAAGCGATCTGATATTCTACCGGCCCAATCCTTTTCAATACTTGATACGATCCAATAAATCTCGGAGTCAGCTTGCGAGACTTCAACACTCTACCAATTCTGGTAGTTGGGACTACTCTCATGAAAACATGATCTCCCTCATTAAACTCAAGAGGTTTCTGCCTCTTATCATAATAGCTTTTCTGCCGACTCTGGGCGATCCTCATATTCTCCCGGATTTTCTTGATCTTATCCGTCGTCTCTTGGACCAGTTCCGGCCCCAATATCAAGTTCTCCCCAGTCTCAAACAAACTCACTGGAGTTTGGCACTTCCTACCATACAACGCCTCATAAGGTGCCATTCTGATACTCGAATGGAAGCTATTGTTGTAGGGAAATTCAATCAGAGGCAACATACCATCCCAACTCCCCGGTTGTTCCAAGACACAAGCCCTCAAAAGATCCTCCAATGACTGTATTGTTCTTTCTGATTGACCGTCCGTTTGTGGATGATAAGCTGAACTCAACTTCAACTTAGTTCCCAATGCGGACTGCAAACTAGTCCAAACGTTGGAAGTGAAACGGGGATCCCTATCCGATATAATGCTCGACGGTATCCCATGCAAACGAACTATTTCCCGGATGTACAACTCCGCCAATCGCTCCAAAGAATACCTCATATTTATAGGCAGAAAGTGTGCAGATTTTGTTAACCGATCCACTATCACCCATATCGAATCATACCCTTTCTGAGTCTTTGGAAAACCCGATACAAAATCCATGGAGATACTATCCCATTTCCAAACGGGAATTTTTAGGGATTGTAGTTCTCCCGCTGGCCGCTGATGCTCAATCTTGTCTTTCTGACAGACAAGACAACTTGAGACATACAAAGCTACATCCTTTTTCAGCCTAGACCACCAAAACAACCTTTTCAAATCTTGGCACATCTTTGTAATCCCCGGGTGAAAACTCATTTTACTCTTGTGTGACTCCTCTAAAATATTCTTTCGCAATTCCACATTATGAGGCACACACACTCTCCCTTTGTAACGCAACAGTCCACTAGGGTCCGATGAGAAATCAGTTTCCTTACCACTCAGCATTAACTCCCGTTTAGCCATTAGCTCACTATCCTCCACTTGCATTACCCGGATTTGATCGAACAGATCATTTGTAACCTTAAGCAGTCCTAAAATCATACTTTGAGGCTTTATCTGAACTTCCAAATTCATATCCCTGAACTCTTCAATCAGTTTCCCTTCTCTAACCATCAAAGTCGTCATATGTAAAGACTTCCGACTTAGAGCATCGGCCACCACATTGGCCTTTCCCGGATGGTACTTCAACCCAAAATCATAATCCTTAAGGAATTTCATCCACCTTCGTTGTCTCATTTCAATTCCTTTTGATCAAACAGGTACTTCAAACTTTTGTGGTCGTTGTATACCTCAAATCTCACGCCATAAAGGTGGTATCTCCAGATTTTTAAGGCAAAGACCACTGCAGCTAATTCCAAGTCATGGGTAGGGTAGTTTTGCTCATGCGTCCTCAACTGTCAAGAAGCATAGGCGACAACCTTCCCTTCTTGCATCAACACACAACCCAAACCTTGCTTGGATGCATCACAATACACACTGAAATCCCGATCAGTACAAGGAAGAACCAACATTGGCGCCGTAGTCAACCTTCGTTTCAACTATTGAAAACTTTCTTCACAACGAAGTGTCCACACAAATGGTTCCCCTTTCCTAGTGAGTTTTGTCAATGGTAGTGCCAACACTTCATCCGCCTTCATATCGTCCTCAACCATTCTACACTTATTGACCAGTGTAGCAAAGTCAGCGATCTCTTGATGCCTAAGCATCGTCTTCAGTTTGGGCTTCAAACCCGATTCAAACTTCGAGCACTTGGACCTTTCGTCCACCTCTAATTCAGAGTAAGGGCAAAATCGGGCCAATTCTTCAAACTTGGCCGCATATTCTCCCACAGACAGGTCACTCTGCTCCAATCTCAGAAACTCCATCTCTTTCTGCCTCCTCAGATCATCAGGAAAATATTTATGGAGGAATTTCACCTTGAAGGTATCCTAGGAAATCAATTGTCCCTCGCCTCCATTTGGCGTCGAGTGAACTCCCACCAATTCTCGGCCTCCGTCACTAGCATGTAAGTGGCATAAGCCAACTTCTGAGCCTCCAAATAGTTCATGGCTCTGAAGATCCGCTCCACCCCTTGGATCCACTCGATGGCAGCATCAAGAGCAAATCCCCCATGGAACTGATTGGGGTTCCTCCTGCAGAACTCATCTAACCATCGGTATTCTGCTGGTTCAGGTGGAACTAGTGGGTGTGCACTCGGACTTGGCGTCGGATTCTGGTTCAGGTTGTGCAAGTTCTCATTGACTTGCTGCAATGCCGCCACCATCTGCGCCAACAAATCGTTTGGGACATTCTGACTTGCTCCTCTTCCCCTTCCTCTTTCTGCCATGAGTACCTGTACTCACTCACTTGTCAGTAATCGAATTTTGTCTAAGTAAGGGTCACATAATCACTTAGCAATTAGCACATTCAGACAATTTTAACACACAAGGTCACAAAGAAGCATGCAAGGCTATATCCTAGGCCGCAGGATTAACTATGTTCTGATACCATATTGTAAGGACCCAAATTCTACCCCTGAAAATTTTTCATTAATTTATTCCTTTTACATGCATTTCCCTATAACTTATAATTATAGATTCAACAACTCCATTTTAAATCCCACTTTCCTATTCATACTCATCTCCTAAGTTAATATCAACATACACATTCATTTAACAGAAAATCATAATTCATTCATATATCCCGGTAACTACCGCATACAATTAGCTATGGGATTCCAAAATACCCAAAGCTACGAATATCCAGAGTTACAAATATTCACGTTAAAAATACAGTTAATCGTATTACAAAAGAATGAATATAAGGACTTCCAAAAAGAATTAAAAGCCTCTATGCTCCTAATAACAACGTCCTTACATCTTCCACCTACCTGCAATGGGATTAACATTGACCATACATAGAAACACAAAGGAGTAAGCCGTTAACGTAAAATAATGTTAATACACGTTAATCCACATTTCAATAAAGTTAAGTAAAAACTCAGAATTAAATATACTCAAAACCATTTCCTTTGTTTATACTTTTGAAAACATGCATCATAACTTGAGCTAAAGTTTGCTACATTGCTTGAGCCAAAGCTTGCTACATAGCTTGAGCCAAAGCTTGCTACATTGCTTGAGCCAAAGCTTGCTACATTGCTTGAGCCAAAGCTTGCTACATTACTTGAGCCAAAGTCGCTAACCAATCATGGTCGGCTAAAAACGAGTTTTATTTCCATTGGCACTCCACCAATACATAAACAGTAAATCCACACCATCATCATTACAAACATACCCATATATGCTTATAACAATTAAGTGATTTACAGTTCATTTCATTATTCTGAGTTTTATTTCCATTGGCACTCCACCAATACATAATCAGTAAATACACACCATCATCATTACAAACATACCCATATATGTTTATAACGATTAAGTGATTTACAATTCAATTCCTTATCCATAATCAGAAACATCCACGCATTTTCCATCACAATGCATAAGTTAAAGACTTATCCTTACCTCGGTGAGTGTTGGGTATGGTTTCTGGTAACTTCTCAAGTTCCACCGACACCGCCGCCAACTTTAGGATCTTTCCACATTCCCACCATATAACACAATGTTAGTCATTTGTTTCCAATATCAAATAAACAACTTATATTGCGTTATTTAACCATAAAATATATTCATCACACTTTCGATATTTCTAAACTACTTTCATCATAAGTATACAATCATCTAAAAGATGCATATTCATCTCATATTTCAACATTAGAAAGTAAACTCATCTTCTACCTCTAGCATTTTACTCATTTTCCCCTTTTACCACATTTTCACTTTAGGGTTTTGGGGTTTTTTATAAATCAACCCCCAAACCCTTTCCATTCATGAAATACAAACTCTAAACCAAGAGTTTACAAGATAAAAACAACATAAAACGAACCATTACTCGAAAGGATGAGTTTCCATGGTTTCCCACATTTTGAGAAGAGATCCAACATACCCAAAATAAGTTTCAAAGGGAAGAATGTAACCCCCTAAAAGTTTGATAATTGGAACATGGTAAAACTCAGTCAGTCTGGGAGCTACTGACTGATTCTCGCTTGGGCGAGAGCACCAGTATTTCTCCCAGAATTTTATCTGGGAGACTCGTTTGGGCGAGATTGCTTGCCTGAGTGAGAGGGAGTGTGTTGACACTGTGGGATTCTCGCTTGAGCGAGAGCGTCAGTGTTTGAAAATGTAAAAAAAGGCGGGATCTCTCGCCTGGGCGACGTATTCTCGCTTGGGCGAGAATCTAAAATCCTGAAACCTAAAATAGAGCCCCAAACACGAAAATGGGGGGAGTTTTATAGAGAAAGGAGAAGAAGAAGCGATTTTCTTGGCTAAAGCTCGCATAAAGACTACGTGAAGCTAGAGAAGAGGTAAACCTCTTGATTTTAACACTTCTCCTTACTTAGAAACTCATTAAGATTGTTGGGGTCTCTTCTCTTTGAGTTGGAAAATGACCCAACTCTCTCCATAGGTGTAGTAGTTCGTTTTAGTTAACTTCTTTCTCGAAAACTCATAATATAGAGTGTCTATTTGGAGATGGTAGTTGAAAAATATTGATATTAAGAAACCCCAAAACCTAGAAATGAAATGGTGAAGAAAATGGGTTGGAAAATGGTAAGTTGGGTTGTGGTTTATGATTTGTGATGTGGAATGAGGGGTTAAATGTTTATGAATGCAGATGGGAGTCTCGATAGAGATAGTTTCGAGAGTTATCGGAGTATGTAATTTATGGTAGAGACATGTAAAATGAGTTATAATGTGATGTTACGAGTATATTATTGATGTTGTTTTTGTGTGTGTGTGAATGAGTAAAGACCCTAAGGTTGTAGGGAGCGGAGTAGATTCAAACAAGCCGTCAAACGCCAACACACGCCAAGGTAAGGGAGACGTGTTTTCCATAGTTAATGATTTGATGGAAAAGGTAAATGTATTAGCATTATTGTTATGTGGTATTGTATAGCCTTCGTGGCGTTGACTTGCCCTATGTGGTATTGTATAGCCTTCGTGGCATTGACTTGCCCTATGTGGTATTGTATAGCCTTCGTGGCATTCACTTGCCCTATGTGGTATTGTATAGACTTTGTGGCGTTGACTTGCCCTATGTGGTATTCTGAGCCTCCAAATAGTTCATGGCTCTGAAGATCCGCTCCACCCCTTGGATCCACTCGATGGCAGCATCAAGAGCAAATCCCCCATGGAACTGATTGGGGTTCCTCCTGCAGAACTCATCTAACCATCGGTATTCTGCTGGTTCAGGTGGAACTAGTGGGTGTGCACTCGGACTTGGCGTCGGATTCTGGTTCAGGTTGTGCAAGTTCTCATTGACTTGCTGCAATGCCGCCACCATCTGCGCCAACAAATCGTTTGGGACATTCTGACTTGCTCCTCTTCCCCTTCCTCTTTCTGCCATGAGTACCTGTACTCACTCACTTGTCAGTAATCGAATTTTGTCTAAGTAAGGGTCACATAATCACTTAGCAATTAGCACATTCAGACAATTTTAACACACAAGGTCACAAAGAAGCATGCAAGGCTATATCCTAGGCCGCAGGATTAACTATGTTCTGATACCATATTGTAAGGACCCAAATTCTACCCCTGAAAATTTTTCATTAATTTATTCCTTTTACATGCATTTCCCTATAACTTATAATTATAGATTCAACAACTTCATTTTAAATCCCACTTTCCTATTCATACTCATCTCCTAAGTTAATATCAACATACACATTCATTTAACAGAAAATCATAATTCATTCATATATCCCGGTAACTACCGCATACAATTAGCTATGGGATTCCAAAATACCCAAAGCTACGAATATCCAGAGTTACAAATATTCACGTTAAAAATACAGTTAATCGTATTACAAAAGAATGAATATAAGGACTTCCAAAAAGAATTAAAAGCCTCTATGCTCCTAATAACAACGTCCTTACATCTTCCACCTACCTGCAATGGGATTAACATTGACCATACATAGAAACACAAAGGAGTAAGCCGTTAACGTAAAATAATGTTAATACACGTTAATCCACATTTCAATAAAGTTAAGTAAAAACTCAGAATTAAATATACTCAAAACCATTTCCTTTGTTTATACTTTTGAAAACATGCATCATAACTTGAGCTAAAGTTTGCTACATTGCTTGAGCCAAAGCTTGCTACATAGCTTGAGCCAAAGCTTGCTACATTGCTTGAGCCAAAGCTTGCTACATTGCTTGAGCCAAAGCTTGCTACATTACTTGAGCCAAAGTCGCTAACCAATCATGGTCGGCTAAAAACGAGTTTTATTTCCATTGGCACTCCACCAATACATAAACAGTAAATCCACACCATCATCATTACAAACATACCCATATATGCTTATAACAATTAAGTGATTTACAGTTCATTTCATTATTCTGAGTTTTATTTCCATTGGCACTCCACCAATACATAATCAGTAAATACACACCATCATCATTACAAACATACCCATATATGTTTATAACGATTAAGTGATTTACAATTCAATTCCTTATCCATAATCAGAAACATCCACGCATTTTCCATCACAATGCATAAGTTAAAGACTTATCCTTACCTCGGTGAGTGTTGGGTATGGTTTCTGGTAACTTCTCAAGTTCCACCGACACCGCCGCCAACTTTAGGATCTTTCCACATTCCCACCATATAACACAATGTTAGTCATTTGTTTCCAATATCAAATAAACAACTTATATTGCGTTATTTAACCATAAAATATATTCATCACACTTTCGATATTTCTAAACTACTTTCATCATAAGTATACAATCATCTAAAAGATGCATATTCATCTCATATTTCAACATTAGAAAGTAAACTCATCTTCTACCTCTAGCATTTTACTCATTTTCCCCTTTTACCACATTTTCACTTTAGGGTTTTGGGGTTTTTTATAAATCAACCCCCAAACCCTTTCCATTCATGAAATACAAACTCTAAACCAAGAGTTTACAAGATAAAAACAACATAAAACGAACCATTACTCGAAAGGATGAGTTTCCATGGTTTCCCACATTTTGAGAAGAGATCCAACATACCCAAAATAAGTTTCAAAGGGAAGAATGTAACCCCCTAAAAGTTTGATAATTGGAACATGGTAAAACTCAGTCAGTCTGGGAGCTACTGACTGATTCTCGCTTGGGCGAGAGCACCAGTATTTCTCCCAGAATTTTATCTGGGAGACTCGTTTGGGCGAGATTGCTTGCCTGAGTGAGAGGGAGTGTGTTGACACTGTGGGATTCTCGCTTGAGCGAGAGCGTCAGTGTTTGAAAATGTAAAAAAAGGCGGGATCTCTCGCCTGGGCGACGTATTCTCGCTTGGGCGAGAATCTAAAATCCTGAAACCTAAAATAGAGCCCCAAACACGAAAATGGGGGGAGTTTTATAGAGAAAGGAGAAGAAGAAGCGATTTTCTTGGCTAAAGCTCGCATAAAGACTACGTGAAGCTAGAGAAGAGGTAAACCTCTTGATTTTAACACTTCTCCTTACTTAGAAACTCATTAAGATTGTTGGGGTCTCTTCTCTTTGAGTTGGAAAATGACCCAACTCTCTCCATAGGTGTAGTAGTTCGTTTTAGTTAACTTCTTTCTCGAAAACTCATAATATAGAGTGTCTATTTGGAGATGGTAGTTGAAAAATATTGATATTAAGAAACCCCAAAACCTAGAAATGAAATGGTGAAGAAAATGGGTTGGAAAATGGTAAGTTGGGTTGTGGTTTATGATTTGTGATGTGGAATGAGGGGTTAAATGTTTATGAATGCAGATGGGAGTCTCGATAGAGATAGTTTCGAGAGTTATCGGAGTATGTAATTTATGGTAGAGACATGTAAAATGAGTTATAATGTGATGTTACGAGTATATTATTGATGTTGTTTTTGTGTGTGTGTGAATGAGTAAAGACCCTAAGGTTGTAGGGAGCGGAGTAGATTCAAACAAGCCGTCAAACGCCAACACACGCCAAGGTAAGGGAGACGTGTTTTCCATAGTTAATGATTTGATGGAAAAGGTAAATGTATTAGCATTATTGTTATGTGGTATTGTATAGCCTTCGTGGCGTTGACTTGCCCTATGTGGTATTGTATAGCCTTCGTGGCATTGACTTGCCCTATGTGGTATTGTATAGCCTTCGTGGCATTCACTTGCCCTATGTGGTATTGTATAGACTTTGTGGCGTTGACTTGCCCTATGTGGTATTGTATAGCCTTCGAGGCATTGACTTGCCCTATGTGGTATTGTATAGCCTTCGTGGCGTTGACTTGCCCTATATGGTATTGAATAGCCTTCGTGGCGTTGACTTGCCCTATGTGGTAATTATTAGCCTTCGTGGCGTTGACTTGCCCTATGTGGTATTGATTAGCCTTTGTGGTGTTGACTTTCCCTATGTGGTATTGAATAGCCTTCGTGGCGTTGACTTGCCCTATGTGGTATTGAATAGCCTTCGTGGCGTTGACTTGCTCTATGTGGTAATTATTAGCTTTCGTGGCGTTGACTTGCCCTATGTGGTATTGATTAGCCTTTGTGGTGTTGACTTATCCTATGTGGTAATGGATAGTTACTATTAAACGTGGTTGGTAATTGGTAGAATGATAGTTTAGTGTACCTTAACGGTTGAATTATGTTACTGATAGAATCACGTAGATATGTATATGTTTGCACTATAATTATCCTATTCTGATTATATATTACTGATTATATAACTTGATGTCTTACCCCCCTTATGTTTTCTTGATGTGGTATTTCGTGATAAATAGTGTACAGGTCAAGCTAAGGATTAGTGGATTCGAATGATGCCGTAGTTTAGTTTTCTGAACATTGTTGTAATAGGAATACTAAAGTGTTGTTTTGTATTATGCACGTACTTGTATCTATTGCTTGAACTATTTGACATGTATCCCAATTTCTAGGGACTTGAGGTATGATTGAAGGGTATGCGGGGGCGGAGCCCTCCTTTTGAAATTAAAAATGTGAAGTTTATGGGTTATGAACCCCAAAATACTTTAGTAGATTAATTTGTCATTATTGAAATTGAACCTTAATTATATCGAGGATGTAATTCATGGGAATAGATAGTGAGAAAGTAGTTACTAGAATTTATATGTTTAACAATAAATGGATGAAAATTTTAGGGTATAAGTTGGGTTCTTACAACATGGTATCAGAGCATATGTCAACTCTGCGGCCTAGGGTATGGCTCACATGCTTCTTTGTATAACTTATGAGAATTGGTTGTTGATTTTGTGATTGAAATGTGTTGAATGGTATAAATTGATGTGTAATTATGTGACCTTTATCGATTCAAGACTTAGTTACTGACAAATGAGTAAGTGCAGGTACTGTGACAAGATGTCTGGACGAGGAAGAGGAAGGGGGAGAGGATCGGGTCAGAGTGATCTGTTGGCCCAAATTGCTGCTGTGCTGATGAATATGAATGAGAACTTGCAGCACCTGAACCAGAACGCGACACCGAGCCCAAACCCACACCCTCTGGCGCCTCAAGGACCGGTAGAGTACCGGGGGTTGGATGAGTTCTGTAGACGTAATCCTACTCAATTCGAAGGTGGATTTGCTCCTGATCCGGCAAATGAATGGATCCAAAGCTTGGAACGGATATTCAGAGCCATGGGTTGTTTCGACGCTCAGAAGGTGACTTATGCCTCATATGTCCTGGTTAAGGATGCCGAGAACTGGTGGGAGTATGCTCGGAGGCAAATGGAATCGGATGGGAAAACCATCACATGGGAAGCCTTCAAAGGAAAGTTCCCCCAGAAATACTTTCCAGCCGACTTGAAGAGAAAGAAAGAGATGGAGTTCCTACGGTTAGAGCAAGGGGATCTATCGGTGGGAGAGTATGCGGCCAAGTTTGAGGAATTGGCCCGGTATTGTCCATATTATGAGCTGGAGGTGGACAGAAGGTCTAAATGTGCTATGTTCGAGTCGGGCCTGAAACCCAAGTTGAGGATGATGTTTGGACATCAAGAGGTCTCTAATTTTCCTACCTTAGTCAACAAGTGTAGGATGTACGAAGACGATATGAAAGCAGATGAAGTGGCGGTTCATAAGCCCAATCCTCCGAAAATTTTTGGACCTCAACGCCACTATGAGCAAGGAAAAGGAAAAGGATGGGCGTTTCAAGAGGAACGTAAGCCCTACTCTCCACCTATGGGAAATCGGAGGTATGGTTCTCAGGGGTCAAGGACAAACGCCAACGCTGGAGGGTCACCTTGGAGATCTCCACCTTTGTGCAACAAATGTGGTAGGCATCACTTCGGGGGTGTATGCCCCGGATCCGGGAATGGGTGTTTCAATTGCAAGGAGTCGGGACATGTAAGGAAGTTCTGCCCCAAGCTGAACCAACGTGCGAGTGACCTGAATGTGGAGCGGCCTAGAAACACTGGCAGGGTGTTTACCATGAGTGGTGCCGGGTATTCCACTTTTAGTGTTGTTCGACTCGGGAGCAACACACTCTTTTATATCTATTGATTGTGTAGAACGACTGGGGTTATCGACTGAGTTGTTGCCTTTTGACTTAGTCGTGTCCACCCCTACTAGTGCATCAGTGGTGATGTCAACTTGTACATCCCAGTGTCCGGTAGAAGTCAATGGCAGGATGTTTACCGTAGATTTAATCTGTCTACCCCTTACTCAATTAGATATAATTCTGGGAATGGATTGGTTGTCGGCCAATCGAGTGATGCTCAATTGTGCCGATAAGACTGTAGTGTTCGGGGATCAGTATGAGTCTTCGGATAAGTCTAGCTGTTTGGAACCAGTGTCAGCTAAGAGAGTCTGTACTTCCATTAAAGAAGGGGGAGCAGTGTTTATGTTACTGGCATTAGTGGAAGGTCACGAGAAACCTAGAGTCAAAGACATACCGATAGTATGTGACTTCCCCGAAGTATTTCCTAGAGATATTCCAGATTTACCTCCAGCGAGAGAAGTTGAATTCTCTATCGATCTAATACCAGGGACAAGACCCATTTCTATAGCCCCTTATAGAATGACACCTTTAGAGTTAGCTGAGCTGAAAAAGCAGATTGAAGAATTGTTGGTGAAAAAGTTCATCCGTCCTAGTGTTTCTCCGTGGGGTGCACCAGTCTTGTTGGTCAAGAAGAAAGATGGGAGTATGAGGTTATGCACCGACTACAGACAGTTGAACAAGGTCACCGTTAAAAATAAGTATCCGTTGCCAAGGATTGATGACTTGATGGACCAGTAAAGAGGAGTTGTGGTATTTTCTAAGATTGATCTCTGATCTGGTTACCACCAACTCAGAGTGAAATCTGAGGATATTCCTAAGACGGCCTTCAGGACTAGGTATGGGCATTTTGAATACTTGGTGATGCCCTTCGGAGTGACCAATGCACCGGCAATATTTAACGACTACATGAATCAGATTTTTCACCCATACTTGGATTCATTCGTAGTGGTATTTATTGATGACATTTTGGTTTACTCTAAGAGCCGAGAAGAACATGCAGGACACCTAAAAATTGTCCTTGGGGTTTTAAAGAGTAATCAACTGTATGCAAAGCTATCCAAATGCGACTTTTGGCTGGAGTCTGTGAATTTTCTTGGGCATGTGATATCCCGATAAGGAGTGGCAGTAGATCCCTCTAAAGTCGAAGTTGTTATGGAATGGGTAGTGCCGAAGTCGGTTACGGAGATCAGGAGCTTTCTGGGATTGGCAGGTTATTACCGGAAGTTTATAGAAGGGTTTTCAAAGTTAGCATTACCGCTAACGAAGTTAACCAGAAAAGGAGAACCATATGTATTGACAACTCGACATGAGGAAAGCTTCCAAGAGTTGAAGCGGAGGTTGACTACGGCACCTGTGTTGGTTCTTCCGTGTAATGATCGTGACTTCAGTGTGTACTGTGATGCTTCCAAGCAGGGTTTAGGTTGTGTCTTGATGCAGGAAGGAAACGTTGTTGCCTACCCTTCACGACAGTTGAGGTCACATGAACAGAACTACCCTACTCATGACTTGGAGTTAGCGACCGTGGTATTTGCGTTGAAGATTTGGAGACATCATCTTTATGGTGTGAGGTTTGAAGTGTTCAGTGATCATAAGAGTCTTAAATACCTTTTCGACCAGAAGGAATTGAATATGAGACAAAGGAGATGGATGGAGTTCTTGAAGGACTATGATTTTAACTTACAATATCACCCTGGGAAAGCCAATGTGGTGGCTGATGCTTTGAGTCGAAAATCATTACATATGTCCTCCCTGATGATCCGCGAGGAGAAATTAATTGAGGAGTTCCGGGATATGAATTTAGCTGTTCAATTGAAACCTCAAAGTGCAATTTTGGGAATGCTCAAGGTGACTAACGAATTGTTTGACCAGATTAGGAAGTTACAAATTGACGATCTTGAGTTGGGAGCCAAGCGCGACCTAATGACTCGTGGGAAGGAGACAGATTTTGAATCCGATTCCAGTGGGATGTTGAGATATAAAGGAAGGGTGTGTGTGCCTCAGGACGCAGAATTGAGAAAGAGTATTCTGGAGGAGTCGCACAAGAGTAAAATGAATTTTCACCCGGGAACTACGAAGATGTACCAAGATCTGAAAAAGTTGTTTTGGTGGTCTGGGTTAAAAAGAGATGTAGTTGTGTATGTCTCGAGTTGTCTCGTCCGCCAGAAAGCCAAGATTGAACATCAACGACTAGCGGGAGAGTTACAATCTCTAGAAATTCCTGTATGGAAGTGGGATAGTATTTCAATGGACTTTGTGTCGGGCTTTCCTAGAACTCAGAAGGGGTATGACTCAATATGGGTAATAGTGGATCGGCTAACTAAGTCCGCTCACTTCTTACCGATGAATATGAGGTATTCTATGGAACGACTGGCAGAATTGTATATCTGGGAGGTAGTTCGGCTACATGGTATACCCGAAAGCATTGTATCAGATAGAGATCCTCGTTTCACTTCGAAATTTTGGACTAGTTTGCAATCCGCTTTGGGGACTAAGTTGAAAATGAGCTCCGCCTATCATCCACAAACGGACGGGCAATCAGAAAGGACCATACAATCGTTGGAAGACCTTCTGAGAGCCTGTGTTCTAGAACAACCGGGGAGTTGGGATGGCATGCTACCTCTGATTGAATTCACGTACAACAACAGTTTCCATTCAAGTATAAGGATGGCACCATATGAGGCCTTGTATGGGAGGAAGTGCAGAACTCCGATGAGTTGGTTTGAGACGGGAGAAAACTTGGTATTGGGACCCGAACTGGTTCGGGAGACAACTGAAAAGATAAAGAGGGTGAGGGAGAACATGAAGGTAGCACAAAGTCGGCAAAAGAGTTATTATGACCAGAGGCGGAAACCACTCGAGTTCAATGAAGGGGATCATGTATACATGAGAGTAGTCCTGACTACTGGAATAGGGAGGGTGTTGAAGTCTCGTAAGCTTACCCCAAGGTTCATTGGACCGTATCAAATATTGGAGCGAATTGGACCGGTCGCCTATCGGATTGCCCTACCCCCTTTGTTGTCAAATCTCCACAACGTATTTCACGTGTCTCAACTGAGGAAATATGTTGGAGATCCATCTCATGTAGTGGAGTCGGATCAAATAGAGCTTAAGGATAATCTGACTTTTAGAACTTTGCCTGTGAGGATCATGGACAAGAGTATTAAGAAATTAAGGGGAAAGGAAATTCCCTTGGTGAAAGTATTATGGAGCCAAGTCGATGAAGGGGATGCAACTTGGGAGGTAGAACGTGACATGGTGGAGGACTACCCGCATTTGTTCGAATAAAGGTATGTTTGATTTTCGGGGACGAAAATTCCTCTAAGAGGGGGAGGATTGTAACCCCCTAAAAGTTTGATAATTGGAACATGGTAAAACTCAGTCAGTTTGGGAGCTACTGACTGATTCTCTCTTGGGCGAGAGCCCCAGTATTTCTCCCAGAATTTTATCCGGGAGACTCGCTTGGGCGAGAGGGACTGTGTTGACACTGTGGGATTCTCGCTTGAGCGAGAATCTTGGCTAGAGCTCGCATAAATACTACGTGAAGCTAGAGAAGAGGTAAACCTCTTGATTTTAACACTTCTCCTTACTTAGAAACTCATTAAGATTGTTGGGGTCTCTTCTCTTTGAGTTGGAAAACGACCCAACTCTCTCCATTGGTGTAGTAGTTCGTTTTAGTTAACTTCTTTCTCGAAAACTCATAATATAGAGTGTCTATTTGGAGATGGTAGTTGAAAAATATTAATATTAAGAAACCCCAAAACCTAGAAATGAAATGGTGAAGAAAATGGGTCGGAAAATGGTAAGTTGGGTTGTGGTTTATGATTTGTGATGTGGAATGAGGGGTTAAATGTTTATGAATGCAGATGGGAGTCTCGATAGAGATAGTTTCGAGAGTTATCGGAGTATGAATTAATTTATGGTAGAAACATGTAAAATGAGTTATAATGTGATGTTACGAATATATTATTGATGTTGTTTTTGTGTGTGTGTGTGAATGAGTAAAGACCCTAAGGTTGGAGGGAACGGAGTAGATTCAAACAAGCCGTCAAACGCCAACACACGCCAAGGTAAGGGAGACGTGTTTTCCATAGTTAATGATTTGATGGAAAAGGTAAATGTATTTGGGAGGAATAGATGGCCAACTAAGAGGGGGGGGGGGGGGGGGGGGGGGGGGTGAATTAGTTGTTTTAAAAAATCACTAGGAACTTTTCAGCTTTTTCTACTTAAGTGCAAATTAACAGAGTTGTAGCGGAAGAAAGTTTAGTAGAAGAAGAAGAAGTGCATAAAACAAAAAGTGTAAGGATGAGAAAAATCACACCAGAAAATTATACTGGTTCACCTTCTTCCACTGAAGGCTACGTCCAGTCCTCTTGAAAAACCACAAGAGATTTCCACTATTGAATGAGTTTAACTTACAAGCAAAGTCACACCTAGACTCCCCCTAAGTTGTATCACTCACTCACTTCAACAAGATAGTACACCACTATCCTTGTTGTACAATGCCTCACCAATCCCTATGGTGATTACTTGAGTACAAGTATGAAGATAATAAATGGCTTAATTACAAACTCACAATGTATCTTAATGCCTTATGAAGTTTTCAGAATTCCAAAGAATGTGAAAATTTTTCTTAAAAACTTCAAAGTGTTCTTGAATAAAAACTAAGAAATTTGTATCAGGAACTTGGATTTTTTAGTATAAAAGTTCTGATGTAATTCTGAGATCCTACAAGGTTTATATAGAGTTCCAAAAGGTGTTTAGAATCACTTTCAAAAGTTATAAGTCGTTTGGAAAAAGTTGAACCAAGTTGGAACATAATGGTTCAATTTAAAAATCAGATTTTTGCAGTAACAGTACGTGGTAATCGATTACTTATACATGGTAATCGATTACCAGTTGAAAAACAACTGATACTGACGATTTTTGCTTGTGGTAATCGATTACCAATATGAGGTAATCAATTACCTCAGTTGAAATTTCAAATCCAAAGTTGCTCAACGGCTAGTGGTAATCGATTACATCCATGGGGTAATCGATTACCCTAGTTGAAATTTCATTTCCCAGAAATGCCGAGAGTTATGGTAATCGATTACTTACCCTGGTAATCGATTACTGAAATTAAATTTTGGATTTAACTTTCAACAGTAAGTGTTAATCGATTACTACTATAGGGTAATCGATTACCCTAGTTATTTTTGCCTTTTTCCAACTTTTCAAAAATAACTTGGTTTTTCTTAGGAACTCGTATATTAACCTAGATTAAGATCTTTATTCTTAAGGCATTGTGATTTCTTATGAGTTTGAAATATTTGCTACTAAAAGACTAAGACTCTTATAAAAATAAAATATACTTCAAGTACTTTAAGTCTTTGATCTTCAATAGCTTTTCTTCTTTCTTTTGGTGATGTGCATTTGTCTTCATCAAAACCCAGCCTCAGTCAAGGAGCCAGATCATCTTCACAGTATTGGCATTATTGTTATGTGGTATTGTATAGCCTTCGTGGCGTTGACTTGCCCTATGTGGTATTGTATTGCCTTCGTGGCATTGACTTGCCCTATGTGGTATTGTATAGCCTTCGTGGCGTTGACTTGCCCTATGTGGTATTGTATAGCCTTCGTGGCATTGACTTGCCCTATGTGGTATTGTATAGCCTTCGTGGCATTGACTTTCCCTATGTGGTATTCGATAGCCTTCGTGGCATTGACTTGCCCTATGTGGTATTGGATAGCCTTCGTGGCATTGACTTGCCCTATGTGGTATTGGATAGCCTTCGTGGCATTGACTTACCCTATGTGGTATTGAATTGCCTTCGTGGCGTTGACTTGCCCTATATGGTATTGAATAGCCTTCGTGGCGTTGACTTGCCCTATGTGGTAATTATTAGCCTTCGTGGCGTTGACTTGCCCTATGTGGTATTGATTACCCTTCGTGGTGTTGACTTACCCTATGTGGTAATAGATAGTTACTATTAAATGTGGTTGGTAATTGGTAGAATGATAGTTTAGTGTACCTTAACGGTTGAATTATGTTACTGATAGAATCACGTAGATATGTATATGTTTGCATTATAATTATCCTATTCCGATTATATATTACTGATTATATAACTTGATGTCTTACCCCCCCCCCTTATGTTTTCTTGATGTGGTATTTCGTGATAAACGGTGTACAGGTCAAGCTAAGGATTAGCGGATTCGAATGATGCCGTAGTTTAGTTTTCTGAACATTGTTGTAATAGGAATACTAAATTGCTGTTTTGTATTATGCACGTACTAGTATCTATTGCTTGAACTATTTGACATGTATCCCCATTTCTAGGGACTTGAGGTATGATTGAAGGGTATGCGGGGGCGGAGCCCTCCTTTTGAAATTAAAAATGTGAAGTTTATGGGTTATGAACCCCAAAATACTTTAGTAGATTAATTTGTCATTATTGAAATTGAACCTAAATTATATCGAGGATGTAATTCATGGGAATAGATAGTGAGAAAGTAGTTACTAGAATTTATATGTTTAACAATAAATGGACGAAAATTTTAGGGTATAAGTTGGGTTCTTACAAAGAAGAGAGTTAGAATCAAGAGCTTTACCTCTTCTCAAGCTTCTAAATGACTCACTAGCCTTCTTGCTCTTGAAAAAGCCCTTTTCACTCGCTTCTCTCTAGGTTAACCCTCATAAATGTGTTTGGGGTTCCTTATTTAATGTAACAGCGTCGGGTACTCGCTTAAGCGAGCTCATTCTCGCTCAAGCAAGAAAATCTCGCCCATTTTAAAAACTCAGATCTGACCCTCTCGCCCAGGCGAGGGAACTCTCGCCCAGGCGAAGCATCTCTCGCTCAAGCGAGGATCCTCTCACTCAAGCAAGGATCTTACAGCCTCGACAGCTCCAAAATATCACATTTCCTCGCCCAGGCGAGCCAATCTCTCGCTCCGGCGAGACCACTCTCGCTCAAGCGAGCCAACTCTCGCTCAGGCGAGAATCCTTCCGTATAGCCCAGGATTTCACCCTCCCAGTTAAGCCTTCCTCGCCCAGGAAAGCCAACTCTCGCTCAGGCGATACCACTCTCGCTCAAGCGAGCCAACCCTCGCTCAGGCGAGAATCCTTCAGTATATCCCAGGATTTCACCCTCCCAGGTGGGCCTTTCTCGCCCAGGCGAGTATCCATCGCTCCAGTGAGAATCCCAGGACTGATACTATAATTTTAAAGACTTAAATTTAGGGTGTTACATCAGTGATTTGTGACCCGGAACGGCACTTACCTGTTTTCACTACAAGGAGGTTGGGCATATCAGAAGATATTGTCCTTGTAAAGACCCAAATTCTACCCTTGAAAATTTTTCATTTATTATAATCCTTTCATGCATACATTCATCATCTTACTTTAATCCCTCATTAATCATTCGGTAAAACCACCTTTTTAACCAGTTATATTATCATTCATTTCATATTGCAGAAAAACATAATTCATTCAATTAATCCTTAGTAACTACCGCATACAACTAGTTATGGGTTTCCAAGAATCATAATGCCTATAACTACACTTCTCTAGTGTTACCATAATCAGAAATTACATTCATCCCAAAATATTGTTTAGTCAACTATAATACCAAAGTATAGATAAAGAAATCCAAGTTAGGAAATGCATAAAATTCCTAAGTGAGCCTTCTCCTCAAAATCCTTCGTTTACCTACAATGGGATTATCATAAAAAACACACAAATACAAGGGAGTAAGTCATTAGTTCAAGACTAACATTACATGATAATCCACATTTTATGTATAAATAAACATTGAAATAATTTATCATCACAAGCACATAAATATAAACATTAGTATCTCCTTCCTTCCATTTCTAGGTTATTCATATTCACCCTATAGTATATATATCCCATAATATATATTCTATAGCATGCATATTCCTTTCATCCAAACATACTCATTTCTCATCATTCATATTCACCCTATAGTATATATATCTCATAATATATATTATATAGCATGTATATCACTTTAATTCCAATATACTCATTTCTCATCATTCATATTCACCCTATAGTATATATATCCAATAATATATATTCTATAGCATGCATATTACTTTCAATTCCAATATACTCATTTCTCATCATTCATATTCACCCTATAGTGTATATATCCCATAATATATATTTTATAGCATGCATATTACTTTCATTCCAATATACTCATTTCTCATCATTCATATTCACCCTATAGTATATATATCTCATAATATATATTCTATAGCATGCATATTACTTTCATTCCAATATACTCATTTCTCATCATTCATATTCACCGAGTTTTTCCCACAAAGATAATCCTCTACCACATCGGGTAGGTCTAGTTAATTCTCCATACCACATCGGGCAGGTCTAGTTAATTATCCATACCACATCAGGCAGGTCTAGTTAATTATCCATACCACATCGGGCAGGTCTAGTTCATTCTCCATACCACATCGGGCAGGTATAGTTAATTATCCATACCACATCGGGCAGGTATAGTTCATTCTCCATACCACATCGGGCAGGTCTAGTTAATTATCCATACCACATCGGACAGGTCTAGTTCATTCTTCATACCACATCGGGCAGGTCTAGTTAATTCTCCATACCACGTCGGGCAGGTCTAGTTAATTCTCCATACCACATCGGGCAGGTCTAGTTAATTCTCCAAACCACATCGGGCAGGTCTAGTTAATTCTCCATACCACATCGGGCAGGTCTAGTTAAATCTACATACCACATCGGGCAGGTCTATACCACAATAATCCACTATCACTCCGGGTAGGATAAGAACATTAATCCACTACCACTCCGGGTAGGACAACGACATTAATCCACTACCACTCTGGGTAGGACAACGACATTAATCCACTACCACTTCGGGTAGGACAACAACAATAATCCACTACCACTCCGGGTAGGATAACAACAATAATCCACTACCACTACGAGTATGATAACAACAATAATCCACTACCACTAAGGGTAGGGTGACAACAATAAAACACTACCACTTCGGGTAGGGTAACAACAATAAACCACTACCACTTCGAGTAGGATAACAACAATAAACCACTACTACTTTGGGTAGGGTAACAACAATAAACCACTACCACTTCGGGTAGGGTAACAACAATAATTCACTACCACTTCGGGTAGGGTAACAACAATATTCTTACAAACATATTACCTCTTTCACATACCTCATTCACATAAGCTCATATGAGTTAGAAACACTTATCCCTTACCTTAGTGAGCGTTGGGGTCGGTTCCGAGTAACTTTAAAAGTCTCCTCCGCGATTTCCTCCAACCTTAGGATCTTTCCTCATTCCCACAAATAACAACAATGTTAGTCATTTATTCAAAATAACACATAAACGACTCATATTTCATCGTCAAACATACAAGAGATTCACATATTCTGATTTTGGGGTTTTGGGGTTTTAATGAATAAACCCACAAAACCTTTCCACTCATCAAATACCAACTCTAAACCAAGAGTTTACAAAAGAGAAACAACATAAAACGAACCATAACTCTAAAGGAATAGTTTCAATGGTTTCTCATACTTTGTGAAGAGATCCATACACCCAAAAACGAGTTTGAAAGGGGGAAAGAGAGTTAGAATCAAGAGATTTACCTCTTCTCAAGCTCCTAGATGATTCCCACGAGTTCTTGCTCTCAAAATCACCTTCTCCTCTCTTCTCTCTCAATTTCTAACCCTAAAATGTTTTTGGGGTTTCTATTTTAAAGTGAAATCGGCGGGTTCTCGCTCAAGCGAGCCCATTCTCGCTCAGGCGAGAAAATCCCGCCTTTTAAAATTTTAGATCTGACGCTCTCGCTCAGGCGAGGCAGCTCTCGCTCAAGCGAGGATCTTACAGCCTCGACAGGTCCTGAATGCCACTTTTCTCGCCCAGGCGAGACAACTCTCGCTCAGGCGAGAATCCTTCAGTATAGCCCAGGATTTCACCCTCCCAAGTGAGCCTCTCTCGCCTAGGCGACAATTCTCTCGCTCAAGCGAGACTCCCAGGGCTGATACTATACTTTAATGACTTTAAATTTATGGTGTTACATTCCTAAGTTACAGCAGAGTGTGAATGCTATAAGGGCTGAACGACCTCGATCCACTGGCAGAGTGTTCACCATGAGTGGTACAGAGGCAACGGGTGTAGATGGCATGATTAAAGGTAATTGCATGGTGGCAGGTATTCCTCTTTTAGTGTTATTTGATTCGGGAGCGACACACTCCTTTGTATCTATTGAAAGTGTGGATAAACTAAAATTGCAAACTGAGTCATTGCCTTTTGACTTGGTCGTATCCACCCCAACTAATGTGCATGTGGTGGTGTCGACAGTTGTGTCTCGATGTCTGGTAGTGGTAAATGGTAGGACATTTACCGTGGATTTAATCTGCTTACCACTATCCCAGTTAGATCTAATTCTGGGAATGGACTGGTATTCGGCGAATCATGTGGTGCTTAATTGTGCTAATAAGACCGTGGTATTCGGAAATCCAAATGAGATTTCTGATGAGGTTAGTTATATGAAGCCGTTGTCAGCAAAGGAAGTTAGGACTTCCTGTAAGGAGGGAGGAGTCGTGTTTATGTTGTTGGCATCCCTGCAGGGTATTGAGAAACCCAAAGTTGAGGACATACCAATAGTTCGTGAGTTTCCTGAGGTATTTCTTGGTGATATTCTGGAATTGACTCCAGTGAGGGAAGTTGAATTCTCTATTGATTTGGTACCTGGAACAAGACCCATCTCTATAGCTCCTTATAGGATGGCACCGTTAGAGTTGGTTGAGTTGAAAAAGTAGGTTGAGGACTTGTTGGCAAAGAATTTTATTCGTCCTAGTGTCTCACCGTGGGGTGCGCCTGTTTTGTTGGTTAAGAAGAAAGATGGTAGTATGCGGTTGTGTACCGACTACAGGCAGTTGAACAAGGTTACTATTAAGAACAAGTATATGTTGCCTCGGATTGATGACTTGAAGGATTAGTTGAGAGGAGCGGTAGTGTTTTCAAAGATAGATCTTCGATCAGGTTACCACCAACTTCGTGTGAAGTTGGAAGATATTCCTAAAACTGCTTTTAGGACAAGATATGGACATTTTGAATATTTGGTTATGCCTTTTAGTGTAACGAATGCCCCAGCAATATTTACCGACTACATGAATCGGATTTTTCATCCGTATTTCGATTCATTCGTAGTGGTATTTATTGATGACATTCTGGTTTACTCTAAAAGCCGAGAGGAACGTGTTGAGCACCTGAGGATTGTTCTACAACTTCTTAGTAAGAATCGGTTGTATGCGAAGCTGTCCAAATGTGATTTCTGGTTGGAATCGGTAAACTTTCTTGGACATGTAATATCCAAGGAAGGAGTCGCAGTAGACCCTTCTAAGGTTGAAGCGGTTATGGAATGGGCAGTACCCAAGTCAGTCACTTAGATCAGGAGTTTTCTGGGATTGGCTGGTTATTATCGGAATTCATTGAGGGATTTTCGAAGTTGGCACTACCATTGACTAAGCTCACTAGGAAAGGGGAACCGTATGTGTGGACAATTCATTGTGAAGAAAGTTTTCAAGAGTTGAAACGAAGGTTGACTACGGCACCAGTGTTGGTTCTTCCTTGTACTGATCGAGATTTTAGTGTTTATTGTGATGCTTCTAAGCAAGGTTTGGGTTGTGTTCTGATGCAAGAAGGGAAATTTGTTGCCTATGCTTCTCGACAGTTGAGAACTCATGAACAAAACTACCCTACACATGATTTAGAATTGACTGCAGTGGTCTTTGCTTTAAAAATCTGGAGACACCATCTGTATGGCGTAAGATTTGTGGTGTACAGCGACCACAAGAGTTTGAAATATTTGTTTGATCTAAAGGAACTGAATATGAGACAGAGGAGGTGGATGGAGTTTCTAAAGGACTACGATTTTGGACTGTAGTACCATCCGGGAAAGGCCAATGTAGTGGCCGATGCATTCAGTCGGAAGTCTTTACACATGTCGGCTTTGATGGTTAGAGAAGGAAAACTGATTGAGGAGTTCAGGGATATGAACTTGGAAGTTCAGATAAGGCCTCATAGTATGATGATAGGCATGTTGAAGGTAACTGTTTGACCATATCCGGGTAATGCAACTTGAGGATATCGAGCTAATGGCTAAATGGGATTTGATGCTAAGTGGCAAGGAAACTGATTTCGCATCGGACCCTAGTGGAATGTTGCGTTACAAAGGGAGAGTGTGTGTGCCTCGTGATGTGGAATTGCGAAAGAGTATTTTAGAGGAGTCACAGAAGAGTAAAATGAGTTTTCACCCGGGAACTACAAAGATGTACCAAGACTTGAAAAAGCTGTTTTGGTGGTCTGGGTTGAAAAATGATGTGGCGTTGTATGTCTCGAGATGTCTTGTCTGTCAGAAAGCCAAGATTGAGCATCAACGGCCATCAGGAGAACTACAATCCCTAGAAATTCCCGTTTGGAAGTGGGATAATATTTCCATGGATTTTGTATCGGGCTTTCCAAGGACTCAGAAAGGGTATGATTCAATATGGGTGATGGTGGATCAGTTAACTAAATCTTCACACTTTCTGTCTATGAACATGAGGTATTCTTTGGAGCGATTGGCGGAAGTGTATATCTGGGAAATAGTTCGTTTGCATGGGAATATCGTCGAGCATTATATCGGATAGGGATCCCCCTTTCACTTCGAACTTTTGGACTAGTTTGCAGTCCGCTTTGGGAACTAAGTTGAAGTTGAGTTCGACTTAGCATCCACAAACGGACGGTCAATCGGAAAGAACTATACAGTCATTGGAGGATCTTTTGAGAGCTTATGTCTTGGAACAATTGGGGAGTTCGGATGACATGTTGCCTTTGATTGAATTTACCTACAACAATAGCTTCCATTCGAGTATTTGAATGGCACCCTATGAGGCATTGTATGGTAGGAAGTGCCGAACTCTAGTGAGTTGGTTTGAAACTGGGGAGAACTTGATATTAGGACCCGAGCTGGTCCAAGAGACAACGGAGAAGATCAAGAAGATCCGGGAGAATATGAGAATAGCCCAGAGTCAGCAAAAGAGCTATTACGATAAGAGGCGGAAACCTCTTGAGTTTAATGAGGGATATCATGTTTTCATGAGAGTAGTCTCGACTACCGGGATTGGTAGAGTGTTGAAGTCTCGTAAGCTGACTCCGCGATTTATTGGATCGTATCAAGTATTGAAGAGGATTGGGCCGGTAGCATATCGGATTGTTTTACCTCCGTTATTGTCGAATCTCCACAATGTGTTTCATGTGTCTCAGTTGAGGAAATATGTTGGGGATCCATCTCATGTGGTTGAGTCTGATCAGATAGAGTTGAAGGATAACTTGACCTTTACGACGTTGTCAGTGAGAATCATGGATACTAGTGTCAAACGGCTAAGGGGTAAAGAGATTTCCTTGGTGAAAGTACTGTGGAGCCAAGTAAACAAAGGGGATGCTACTTGGGAAGTGGAACGTGGTATGAGGGAGGATTACCCTCATTTGTTCGAATCGAGGTATGTTTAATTTTTGGGGACAAAAATTCTTATAAGAGGGGGAGGATTGTAACACCCTTAATTTCATTCTTTAAATTTATAGTATTAGTCCTGGAATTCTCGCTTGAGCGAGGGATTCTCGCCTGGGCGAGAAAGGCTCACCTAGGAGGGTGAAATCCTGGGCTATACTGAAGGATTCTCACCTGAGCGAGAGTTAGCTCGCTTGAGCGAGAGTTAGCTCGCTTGAGCGAGAGTGGTCTCACTTGAGAGAGAGTTGGCTCGCCTGGGCGAGAAAAGTGACATTTTGGACCTGTCGAGGCTGTAAGATTCTCGCCTGAGCGAGAGAATCCTCGCTTGAGCGATAGATGCCTCGCCTGGGCGAGAGGGTCAGATCTGAGTTTTTAAAATGGGCAGGATTTTCTCGCTTGAGCGAGAATGAGCTCGCTTAAGCGAGAACCCGACGAGTTGCATTAATTGAGAAACCCCCAAACACATTTTAGGGTTAAAAATTGAAGAGAGGTGAGAGAAAAGAGATTTTCCATTGGCAAGGAGCTTTGATTCTCATCTAAGAGCTTGAGAAAGGGTAAAACTCTTTATTCTAACTTTCTTCTTCCCTTTGAAACTCATTTTGGGTATGTTGGATCATTTCTCAAAATTTGAGAAACCATGGAAACTCACCCTTTTGAGTTATGGTTCGTTTTATGTTGTTTTTCTCTTGTAAACTCTTGGTTTAGAGTTAGTATTTCAAGAATGGAAAGGGTTTGTGGGTTGATTCATGAAAACCCCAAAACCCTAAAGTGAAAAAGTGGTTAAAGTGAAAAATGGGTAAAATGCTAGCGGTAGAAGATGAGTATGGATTCTAATGTTAAAATATGAGATGAATATGTATGTTTTAGGTGGTTGAAAACTTATGATGAAAGTAGTTTAGAAACATTGAAAATATGATAAATATCTTATATGGTTAAATAATGCAATATAAGTTGTTTATGTGATATTTGGAATAAATGACTAACATTGTGTTAATGGTGGGAATGAGGAAAGATCCTAAAGTTGGAGGCGGTGTCGGTGGAACTTGCGAAGTTGCCAAGAACCAAACCCAACACTCACCGAGGTAAGGATAAGTCTTTAACTTATGCATTGTGTTAGAAAATGCGTGGATTTTCTGGTTGTGGGTAATGAATCGCGTTGTGAACCACTTAATTATTATAAACATATATGGGTATGTTTCTAATAATGATGGCATGGAATCACTGTTTATAGATTGATGGAGTGTCAATGAAAAGAAAACTCGTTTTTAGCCGACCATGATTGGTTAGTGACTTTGGCTCAAGTAATGTAGCAAGCTTTGGCTCAAGCGATGTAGCAAGCTTTGGCTCAAGCGATGTAGCAAGCTTTGGCTCAAGCGATGTAGCAAGCTTTGGCTCAAGCGATGTAGCAAGCTTTGGCTCAAGCGATGTAGCAAACTTTGGCTCAAGTTATGTACCATGGTTTTCAAAAAGTATAAATGATGAAATTGGTTTTAAGAATATTTAACTCTAAGTTGTTACTTAATCTTATTAAAATGTGGATTGACGTACATTGACATTTAATACGTTAACGATTTACTCCTTTGTGTTTTCTGTGTATGGTCAATGTTAATCCCATTGAAGGTAGGTGGAAGAAGTAAGGACGTTTTGATTAGGAGCTTAGAGGCTTTAATTTTTGGAAGTCCTTATATTCATTCTTTTGCATTATGACTAACTGTATTTTGGACATGAATATTTGTAACTCTGGATATTCGTAGCTATGGGTATTTTGGAATCCCATAGCTAATGGTGTGCGGTAGTTACCGGGATACATGAATGAATTATGATTTTCTGCTATGCGAATGTGTATAAAGGATGAATAAAATAAAGGATGAATTAAAAGTCGTAGGAAAATGTATAAAGGATGAATAAAATAAGGAAAAAATTTTAAGGGTAGAATTTGGGTCCTTACACCTCTCCAATACCGAAGAGTTGAGTACTAAACCTAGATTATTATATGTACTACCCAAAAAATAAAGGGTCCATATTTTCTTTAATTTTCTTACTTAAATAAATAAAAAATGTGTAACAAAAATATTCCTCATATTTCAATACTGGAGAGTCCAATAGTGTAGAAAAGTTCATTGCAATTCAGCCACCTCTTCTTACCTATGACGGATTCCCACACTAAATTACTTGAGATTTTAAGATATGCTTAAAAATAGTGCTTAAAATTTTTACATCCAACATAACTCTCCACAACTTTAGGATAGCTTTGAAACAAATTTTGGACGATGAATCTTCATCTTATGATTAGATGAAATTTTAACGCAGTAATGGAAATGTGTAACACCCCGAATTTTAATCTTTAAAATTATAGTATCAGTCCTGGAAGTCTCGCCTGAGAGAGAGTTGTCTCACCTGGGCGAGAAATGGCAATTTTGGGCACTCTGAAACAGTGTAATCGATTACACAATACTGGTAATCGATTACATGCTTATAAACTAATCAGATCTGTGTATTTTACATGATGTAATCGATTACACTATACTCATAATCGATTACAACATATTAAAAGCATCAGATATGTGCATTTTTCACATTGTAATCGATTACAACATGTTTGGTAATCGATTACATCGAGTCGTTGAGTGTGTATTTTAAATTTTTAACTGATGTAATCGATTACACCATATGGTAATCGATTACACTCATCACTGTGACTATAAAAGTGAAAAAGGGAACCTAGAAACCCTAATCTTCATTTTCTTTCTTCCCCTTTCTCTCCCAACGGTGGCTCCACCCAAATGGACCATTTTTCCCTCCACTAAGCCTCAAAACCTTCCTCTTGCTTCATGGTAACACATTTGGAAAAGCTTGGAGGTGAAAAAGCAACAATGGAGGTTGGAGGAGATGAAGGGAGATGTGGCTCTTTTGCGGAGCAACGGAACTTACGCAACCTAAGGTGAGGGAGAAGACCATTGTGGTCTTAGAGTATTTCATTAGAGTCATCATCTCCGATTTCCCTCAAGAATCGGAGCATATTAACGGATAGAAACTCTCTTGGGATTTTGTGGTCCATATGAGAGTCTTTATTTTACATGAAGATGTATTAGCCATAAAAGTGGAGATATATGTGTGGGGGAAACCGTCTATTTAAGTAAATCTCTATATGCTCATTTATGGTAATACACCGTCATTAAAGATGATTCTAATGTTAATGTGTTTATGATGAAGAATATGTTATGTGTGGCTTGTTTATGATAATGGTTATGTTGTGTGATGAGTTGTGAATGTGTTAAAATGGATATGAGTATGTTTATCAAAATGAGTATGTTGTGAGTAGTTGATTGTTATAAACATGTATGGGTGTGTTGTAACAATGAATGAGTGATGAGTTGTGAATGCGTTAAAATGGGTATGAGTATGTTTACCAAAATGAGTATGTTGTGAGTGGTTGATTGTTATAAACATGTATAAGTGTGTGTAACAATGAATGAGTGATGAGTTGTGAATGCGTTAAAATGGATGAGTATGTTTATCAAAATGAGTATGTTGTGAGTGGTTGATTGTTATAAACATGTATAAGTGTGTGTAACATTGAATGAGTGATGAGTTGTGAATGCCTTAAAATGGGTATGAGTATGTTCATCAAAATGAGTATGTTGTGAGTGGTTGATTGTTATAAACATGTATAAGTGTGTTGTAACAATGAATGTGTGATGAGCTGTGAATGTGTTAAAATGGGTAAAGGTGTGTTTGTAACAATGAAGGTGTTGTATGTTATTTATGGTGATAAAATAATGAGATGCCTTGTGTTGATTGTGTATGACATGGATGTGAGTGTAATGTGGAAACTCGACCTACCCGATGTGGTATGGGTATTACTCGACCTGCCCGATGTGGTATGGGGATTATTTGTACGATACAAAATTGTTGAATGAGATCAAGGGTAAATTATTACGGAATGTGAATGATGTGAAAAGTGTATACTCGGAATGAAAATAAATATGCACACTATATAACACATATAGTATGTGATGTATGTGTACTATAGGGTGAATATGGATAATACTTGATAAATAAATATGCACACTATAGAACACATATAGTAGGGGATGTATGTGTACTATAGGGTGAATATGGATAAAATGTGATGAATAAGTATGCACACTATAGAACACATATAGTATGGGATATATGTGTACTATAGGATGAATATGGATAATATGTGTTGATTAATATATGCATATCATGATTGATGTTAGATGTGTGTGGTTTTAATACTTTAATGTGATTACTCCATGTAAATCCAGGCTACGGTCGCCGTAGTTGGTTCTTACTCCCTCTGTCTTTCCTTGTATGTGTTGTATATTTGGGTTCAGGTTGTGGAGGTAGCGCATTGGACGCTTGCGGAGAAGAGTACATGATAGAGTAGTGGATAATATGTAATTGATATGTTATATAATAAATATTTGTAATATGAAGAACATGTTAAAGTGAAATTCATGTATAAACAACTTTCTTGTAAGTGTATAATGAAGTGGATCTAATGTTTGTATTCAAGGTAAATTTTGAGAAAGTGTAATTGTATAAAGGATGTATTTGAACGGAAGTGTAATGACATGCTTTTGAAATGAAGGGTGTTTGGAATATTTCCGCCTTGCAAATTTATAAACGTATTCACTCAAGTTTCCAAACTGTTCGAGTAATGTCTTTCAAAAGTAATCACTTCACTTTCACGAATAAGGATTTTAAAAGAGAATTTTCGAGTTATGAAAATCGGGTTCTTACAAAATGCATGTTAGAATTGAGTAAACAACTAAGACTCTGTATTAATAACATTCTAAAATCATAGAGAACATGTTCAAAAAGTTTCAAGGAAAAAATTCAAAGTGTAACTAATTTAAAAATGTAAAAAAAATTCACTATAAAACTTGAAAAATAAAAAATAAATAGTAAAAAAGGTTTTTCTGGAATTTCAGGGTAGACCTTTCTGACGTAGTAAGAAAATTTAGATAGAATGAATTTTTCTACCCAAATGCATATATTATATGTCTAATTCTAATTAGTGGTTCAAAAATTATGTCAAATATAACATTTCACCAAAACACTATTCACTAGTCATGTGTATCTCACAACCAGTTGTAGAGAAAGTGATTATGGTTCTTCTATCATTCAATATGTGATGAAAAAAGTGTGGAAAAAAATTTAATGAAAAAATTCCAATCAGATGATCAAGCGTTGTTGATATGTCGCCTTTAACAACGCTCATTTAAGCAAGCGTCGATGAATATATTCAAATCAACAGCACTTGCTTAGAATAGTGTTGTTGAATGTCATTTTTAACAGCACTCATTTAAGCGATGTTAAATGTGTGACTTTTAACAACGCTCATTATAATAAGCATTGTTATGTCATCTTTAATTAACACTAAAATGTAAAATGTGATTTAGTGGGTCATGTTTTGTCTAATTACCAATAATATGTGACTAAGGTAAGAAAGTAATTTTGTAGAAATACATATTTATTAGCAAAATCATGATTTTAAAAGAGAATGGAAAGTGAAAAGGAATGGATGACCTTTGTCCCAACCTTCAGTTTAGAATAAGAATATAGTGTGTTTTGTTGTTTGTATCAGGAAAGATAATAGAGTAAGATTTTTTGTGATATCCCTAAGGTCAAGTAGTCTGTTCAATAAGTTAAAGGACAAACATGATATACAGATATAGTTAAGAGACATATTATCATGATTTTAGTATTATGGAATGGTCTCTTGCGTATGTCGAAAAATTGCCTATTGTATCAGTGTAAAAATTTATATACAATCTGTACATCATCCACCATCTAAAGTGTGATTAAATATAAATGTTGAATAATATAATTTTAGTGTATAAAACTCATACACCGCGAGCGTATTCATTTATTCTAGTGATTTTAATATTATGAAATGGTTTCTGCAACTAATTTTTTTTACATTATAAAATGACCAAACCATTTCTAGTTCACTGCATGCGGGGATGAAAAATATGGATGGAAATATAAAGTTCGTTTATGCATTGCTTCTCTTATTTTTATTTTTTCTTAATGTGACAAGTGGGAAGAGTAAGCCATTTTTCTTTTAATTTCCAAAAGTTTATTCCTTATGTAATAAATAAATTTTCATTCTCTTTCACTAACATTTAATTGCTTATGCCTTATGTCACAGGATGTATTACTCATTATGATTGTGAGGAATATTGTCCTAGACGTTTTGTTGGAATATGTGATAATAAAATTAGCTTTTGTTTCTGCATTTAACAGTTAAGTTTAATATTAATTTTATACTATTTCTAAGCCTTTAGTTTTTATTTTGCACACCACAAAATGGTTTCTCTAAACGTTTGATTTACATCATTTTCACATTTCAATTTTCATGAGAGTAGGCTCAAGAGAATTTGGAACTTCATTATGCAAGTGCTGACTTTGTTTGCCATCTACAACATATGGAGAAGTACACTCTTGTTAAGTAGTTATAATTTAGTACTACAATAAATAAAGACAATAACATCATGTAATTCTTTCAGAAGTTGTCATTTATTTTACATCTTCATTTAGCATAATAATGAAAGAAATTTAAAAAATTCAGTGGGTAATAAAGAACAAAGATTTATAATAAATTTTAGGTAATGTTTTGTATTCTTCAAATTATAGATGAATATATTAACAAGATGTTAGTTTAGTTGTGTAATGTTACATCGAATCTCCGAATAGTCCAAAATATTTATGGTTCGATTCGTGACACTAGTTGAAAGGGGTAGTTACACATATCAAAAAGGATTAATTCGTCATTCAAAATGTGAAGAAATATCATTGGTTATACCACAAAAAATGATAGATGAAATTAAAATAATATGATTATTGATTTTATCAATGCTTCCAAGTCCATTTCAGTTATTTTGAGATCCAACTTAAAATACAAGGGAGATTAAGAAATAAAAACTAAAAACTGAAATATTCATCAAATTTGGCCATTGGAGTTTCAAACCATTGATCTAACTTTAGAAGTTATCTTATGTCCAAGTAATTTATATACTTTGTTGATGGATACATTAACGTTAACTTCTAGATTATGATAATTTGAAATCTCGGGTGATATTTAAGGATTGACTAAGGTATTATAAGTAGAATCAATATAACATTATAATGAAATCAAATCCATTTTTCTTAATAATACTGAAATCCATACATAGTAGTGTTAAGAATATACATCAATATCTAGGGGGACATTGGCTTTGAAAAAGAATTCATACTTATTATGTCAAGATTTAACACATAGTACATTTTTATATTGGTCTTAACCTTAAAATTAAGCGGATGAGAAAAATATGTTCCACGCTTAGAATTTTAACTTCGTTGAGAAATTATAAAGTAAACAACATTCTCACTTTGATGAATAAAGAGATTCAAACCATGACATATGCTAGTTCAATTGGATTGGGCTTCTCTCCGGTTTTGGAGAGTTCGGTACTGGATCCAGATTATTATATGTGGTGCCCGAAAAAATAATGGAGAGAATTTCATTTCAGTTCAATCACATCCCCTTCTTAACTATGTCATATTCCGTCACTAAATTACTTGAGATTTTAAGGTATGCTTAAAAATAGTGCTTAAAAACTTTGCATGCAACATAACTCTTCACAACTTTAAGATAGCTTTGAAACAAATTTTGAGTCATGAATCTTTATCTTATCAAAATTTAAAAGATGAAAAAACCCTTTTACTATATATAATCTAAATCAAAACTCCAGTAACAATAAACTATGGTTATATTAGGTTTAACATAATGTGGTTGTGAAAAATTAAAATATGACAAGTGAATCTAAAAATAGGGAGTAGAAATAATTTCATGGATGGATTTAAGATTTAATATGACAAGTGAATCTAAAAATAGGGAGTAGAAATAATTTCATGGGTGGATTTAAGATTTAATGTAAAAATTTTGACATTTTTGTTCTTCAATAATAAATGGAAGCAAGATTTGTTTTGGTTAAGTATGAGATGCATTTAGTGCACACTAGCCATTATCCTGTGTAGAAGTATATTAATCAAGTAACTTATATTTATTGTAATAAGGTTTTCTAAATCTGTCTTTACTTGATTTATCTTGAATAAAATACACAATTGTATAACAAAATAATCAACTAAACATGTATTGATTAAGATATCTCACATTGTAATATGTTGAAAACGAGAAGGAAGATAGTATATGATCAATAATCTACAATAATAATAAAACATTAAAAAAACTTAATCATTCAAAAAATATGTCGGGAAATCAAAAAACTATTTTAATCATTTAAAAACTTCATTATAGAACTTTAATACTTGATAACAAAGAACTATTTTAGTCTAAGTAAATATAGTCTTTTTTGTACTAACCAAATGTATTTTCTCACATTTTGGTTAAGGAACTAATCTCTTTCAGATGTGTGACTGCTCCTCTCAACAAGTGTCGTTCCCAAGGTCAAAGGTTCAATTTTTTAGAGTGAAACTTGTTGGGAGGAACAACCACGTACTCCAAAATGGATTAATTCATTACCCAAAAAGTGTAAAGATGCCCTTAGCAATACCAAAAAAAAAAGACTATCCTTACTAAACTAAAAGCCTTGTAATTGATTTTTCACTAAAAATAGCTCTAACACTTTGGTTTAGAAAAAATGGGAAAAAGAGGGAAATAGAGAAAGAGAAGACATCTTTGATATTGTTTGGTATGAAAAGATAAATAAGAGAATTATTCACTCTCTGTTTTTTATTGGTGTAGAAAGTAAGAAGAAATAAATAATGTAATAAGATAAAAATGCTCTTAAAATACCAACTAAATAAATCTATATATAATTAAATATAAACATTAGGTCATAAGACCTTAAGGATTTATCTTAAGTCAGTGTCACAAACCAACATATGTTGGATTACTAAGTGAACCATAGTCAAAACTTAAAGACAACATGTGAGATAAAGAGTGAGTAAAATACCAATTATGACAACCATAACATGGAATTAATAGACTATGATATTAAAGCATACAAATGTAACACCCCAAATTTAAAGTCTTTAAAATTATATTATCAGTCCTGAGATACTGGAGGAGTCTCGCTTGAGCGAGAGATTCTCACCTGGGCGAGAGAGGCTCACCTGGGAGGGTGAAATACTGGAGTATACTATGAGATTCTCGCCTGAGCGAGAGTTGTCTCGCCTGGGCGAGAAATAGCATTTTGGGCTCCAGAAGGCATCTCCGGGGGAGCAGCAAGATGAGCTGTGTCTGACTGTCGACGAGAGTTTGCATTCTGACGCTTTCAAGAGTCTGCAATTATGTGACCCAGCTTCTTTAGGCATACCTGGTGTGAAGAGCGCGGAACATATCAAATTAAGTTAGCCAAGCCCAAGAGCTGATACCACACTCGTTGAACCCGAAATGCTCACTGAAGCAAGCAAGACGTGGGATCTTACTATACGATCGACCTCTCATTTCCCGATCAGCTATTCTATTTTTCAGTCCGGTTGACGCCACTCGATAGGAATAAAAGAGCAGACAGGTTTTTCGAAGGCTTCAAGCCCTGTTTCAGCTGAGAGCATTGATTCCCCTGGCACCTCTCTTCCACAGCTTGGCACGTTTAAAGAAGGTGCCTACACTCAAGTGTACAAAGTGGCATAAAGTGATTCTTTTCGGGTTCGGTCAGGAGGGACAAAAGAGAGATGCTTTCTATCAGTCAAAAGCAGATACCGCCCCCCTCATGCTCCCGCGGTCCGCTGTGGACACTGTGAGATTCTCGCTTGAGAGAGAGGGTCAGGTCTGAGTTTTTAAAATGGGCGGGATTTTCTCGCTTGAGCGAGAATAAGCTCGCTTAAGCGAGAACCCGACGAGAGCATTAAATTAGGGAAACCCCAAATACATTTTAGGTTAAGAATTGAAGAGAGGTGAGAGAATAGAGCATTCCCAAGGTCTAGGAGCTTTGATTCTTGTTCAAGAGCTTGAGAAGAGGTAAAACTCTCTATTCTAACTCTCTTCTTCTCTTGAAAACCTATTGTTGGTATTATGGATCTCTTCTCAAAATGAGAGAAACCATGGAAACTCATCCTTTTGAGTTATGGTTCGTTTTATGTTGATTATATCTTGTAATTTCTTGGATTAGAGTTAGTATTTCAAGAATGGAAAGGGTTTGGGGGTTGGTTCATGAAAACCCCAAAACCCTAAAGTGCAAATGGGGTTAAGATGGAAAATGGGTAAAATGCTAGAGGTAGAAGATGAGTTTACTTTCTAATGTTGAAATATGAAATGAATATGCATGTTTTGGATGGTTGTAAGCTTATGATGAAAATAGTTTAGCAACGTTAAAAATATGATGAATATCTTGTATGGTTAAATAATGCAATATAAGTTGTTTATGTGGAGTGCCAATGGAAATAAAACTCGGAACGATAATATGATTTGTAAATCACCTTGTAGTTATAAGCATATAGGTATATGTTTGTAATGATGTCGGGTGCATTTACTGTTTTTGTATTGGTGGGGTGCCAATGAAAATAAAACTCGTAAAAGTGTATTGGTGGAGTGCCAATGGAAATAAAACTCGTTTTGGGCAGACCATGATTTGGTTAGCAACTTTGGCTCAAGTAATGTAGCAAGCTTTGGCTCAAGCGATGTAGCAAACTTTGGCTCAAGTAATGTAGCAAGCTTTGGCTCAAGCGATGTAGCAAACTTTGGCTCAAGTAATGTAGCAAGCTTTGGCTCAAGCGATGTAGCAAACTTTGGCTCAAGTAATGTAGCAAGCTTTGGCTCAAGCAATGTAGCAAACTTGGGCTCAAGTTATGTAGCATGGGTTTTTCAAAAGAATTAACATTGAAATTGGCTTTTCAGAAAACTCAACTTTTAAACCGTTTATTTAATTTTATTAAATGTGGATTAACTTACATTGATGATTAATGAGTTAACGACTTATTCCTTTGTGTTTTCTTGGTGTATTGTCAATGTTAATCCCATTGCAGGTAGGTGGAAGGAGCATGGGTGTTTTTGATTTAGGAGCATTAGAGACTTTATTTTGATGCCTCTTAGCAATTCTTTTGTAACCTTATGGGTTGTACTTGATATTAATTATTTCGTACATGGTATTAATCACAGGAACTAGTGACTCGGGATATATGTAGCTATGGGTGTTTTGGAAACCCATAGCTAATTGTATGCGGCAGTTACTAGATGATATTAATATGAATTATGTTTTTCTGCTTTTAGATGTCGTATGTTACTTTTGGTTTACAAAACGGATGTGAGGAAGAAGTGGAATCTTTTAAATAAGCGTATACCTTTAGAATTTTTGATTTATCGTTAAATGCATGGAATTTGAATTAAATAATGAAAAAATTTCAAGGGTAGAATTTGGGTCGTTACAACAAACATATACAATAGTTATATAAAACCAAATTAAACCTAATTTACATGATAGTGATGCATATACCTTAATAAACATATGGGCAGGAATATCCATAGGTATTAAAGTGTGAAATGTGATGCATTTGGGTCCATTACTTAATGGCCAGTTCTATTAAGCGAACTGGACATTAGTTCGCATTGAAACGAACTGCATATCTACCGTTGGATGAAATTTTAGGGTGACCTGTTACCTGCCAATGACCTGTGTGAAGTCGGTTTGGGGGAGTGTGACTTCTTCTCTGAAGTCGGTCTGGAGAGGTAGGATTTCTTGTATGAAGTCGGTTTTGGGATTGGTAACAACTCACTGAAGTCGGTTTGGGGAGTGGTGATAATTCACTGAAGTCGGTCCAGGCAAAACCGACTTCCTACCTAAAGTCGGTCCAGGCAAAACCAACTTCCTACCTAAAGTCGGTCCAGACAAAACTGACTTCCTACCTAAAGTCGGTCCAAGCAAAACCGACTTCCTATGCCCCGTAAAATATATAACCAATTCTAATAATCAATAACTATAACTACTCATTTATAAACTAAGTTAGAAGAAGGTGAAACATATACCAAAACACTGCAGAGAGATTAGATGGAAGAAGAAATGAACATGAATCATGAAATACCTGAGGTATGAAATTTGATATATTATTTAGTTTTTGTTAATCATGTTTTTTATATTGAATGTATGTTTTTTTATATTAATTTTAGGCTGTAGATGAAATTGATGTTAGTGAAGATGTAAATATTAATGAAGGAGAGGAGTTTGATTTTGAAGAAATTGATTTTGGATCATTAAACGAAGATGAAGTAAAGAAATATAGGTTTCTAAACAATGATATTGCATATAATTTTTATAAGATGTATGGTATGAAGAAAGGATTTGGCATTAGAAAATATCATACCCGTCGGGACAAGGATGGTGAAATTTTATGGCAATCATTTTTTTGTGATAGAGAGGGATTTAGGGATAAGAAAAATGAATTAGTTCGAAAAAGGCTCCGGGAAAAGAAACTAGATGTGGTTGTTTAGCAAGAATGAAAATTCATATTGACAAGGAGAAATGTGATTGGTATGTGAGTTATTTTGTTGATGATCATAATCATGAATTGGTTGGCGAACATTATGGTGGGATGATCGCCTCAAACCGAAGTATGACAGAAATAGATGTCGCACAGATGAACACAATGAGAGAAGTTGGTATTGGAACAGGCAAAAATTTTGGTTCATTCGCTGGTCAATCTGGTGGATATCGATATATTGGATTCTCTAAGAAAGATATGTATAATCAAATCCAGAGACAAAGAAGAATAGGAAATGGTGACACAGAATCAGCATTACAATACTTGAAGGAACAATCAAAATCAGATTCGGCAATGTATTGGAGACATAGTGTAGATGAAGAAGGTAAGTTGCAACAATTATTTTGGGCGGATGGATGCAGCATTTTTGACTACTCAATTTTTGGAGATGTTCTAGCTTTTGATGCAACCTATGGTCGAAACAAGTACAAGTTTCCAGTGGTAATTTTTTCTGGTGTGAACAATCACAAGCAAACAACAGTATTTGCTGCTAGTATTGTGTCTAACGAGATAGAGGAAACCTACGTTTGGCTTTTAGGAAATTTATTGGAGGCAATGAATGGGAAACATCCAAAGTGTGTTATCACTGATGGTGACTTGTCGATGAAGAATGCAATCAAAAGAGTTTTTCCTGCAGCTCATCATAGACTATGTGCTTGGAATATATGTAACAATGCTAGGAAAAATATAAAGAAGAATAACTTTCATAAGGACTTCCAGAAGGTTATGTATGTTGATGTTGAGATTGATGATTTTAATATGATGTGGGAGGAACATATTGCTAAGCATGGACTTCATAATAATGTTTGGGCATCTCAAATATTTGATTGCAGAAGTATGTGGGCTAGGTCATACATTCGAGGAAACTTCTATGCTGGTTTGCATACGACATCACGTTGCGAGAGATTACATTCACAAATGGGGAGGTATATAGAATCTGGGTATAATGTTACTGAATTTTTACATCACTTTCAACGATGTGTAAACTACATGAGGAACAATGAGGTGGTGGAAGATTTTAAATCTTCGTATGGTGATGAGTTGTTAGAAACTCCTTATCATAATTTAGAGGGTCATGCTGCTTCCATATATATTAGAGTTGTTTTCAAAGAATTCCGTGAAATTTTATTTGAAGCTGCAAAATTAAGGATAATTTCTTCCCAACAAACCTCAAGTCATGTCATATACAAGATTGGGAAACATTATAATCCGAACAAGAAATGGTATGTATCACATTATGATAATGGTAGTAATATGGACATTAAATGCTCGTGCAAACGAATGGAATCTTTTGGGATGCCATGCAGTCATAGTGTTTTTGTGTTACTAATCTTGGACATATCACAATTGCCATCTTGTTTAGTTCTTGAAAGGTGGATAAAGAAAGCAAAAAATATTGAAGGTGTTAATTTTCAACAATGCGAGTTAAGTAGAGAATCAGATAAAACCAGTAGATATGAAGCTTTGAGTGATGCTTGTAGGGTGTTATGTAACCTTGCTTGCGAAAAGGAGGAAGACTTTTCAGAGATGCTGGAAAAAGTTTATAACGAATGTAGTAGACTCCGATCAAAACAACACTCTAGTTCAATGGAAAATGTTGACAATGCCACTATAGATCAAGTAAGAGACTCAGTTCGAGTACGTGCTAAAGGGAGAGTACCAGGGATTACCTCAAGGCCCAAGCGAGGTAATCAATGTGGTGTATGTCGAGAAAATGGCCACAATAGGGCTAGTTGTCCAAATGTTGTTGGTAGTTGTAGTCGTACTTTTGATAATGATTTCGATGAATAATGATTGTAGTACTTTCTAACGTATAATTTTATGTAATATTATTTCTCTTTTTTTGTCATGGCATAGAAATTACAATTTAAAAATCATTTGGTAAATGAATTGGAATCCCCAATTAATTTTTCTTTACTCATTCATTCGTTGATAATGATTTAGGTAACAATCATTTGATGAATAATAGACAATTAAGTTAACAATCATTTGATGAATAATAAACAAAACATATTTTATATATAATAAACCATATAAACATTATAAATCATATAACATGGATGATAACATGACTTCCAACATAACAAACTTACATAACAAACCATGATTTTCAAAAAAGATAACATAACATGGATGATAACATGACTTTCCAAAAAAAATTCCAACATAACAAACCATGATTTTCAAAAAACATAACATAACATGGATGATAACATGACTTTCCAAAAAACCAAAAATAATGGATGATAGTCGTCTTCAGATGAAGGGTAGTTTTGACCACATCAACGTAGATTGGGTCTTTACTTCTTTCTTCATCTTGTTCATGTCGTGCATAACCAATTTCATAGCCGTCTTCATCCTTATCGTTTCATCGTGTAACTTCAATTAAAGAAATCATTAGTTTGAGGTTGTTACTAATACAATTAAATTAAAATTATTCCTTTATTTATACCTCCCCAATAACCATGGACATGAACGAATCTTCCATCTCGAGCCATTGAATAACCCATGTGGCAGAATTCCGACTACGATAAATTAGAAAATGTCATATTGTAATACAATTATAGATAAAAATTATTCAATTGTAAAATTCATTACTTATTCCATAGGTTAGGAATTCCGTCTCCATTTTTTATTTCCCAAGAAGACAAATTCTTAGGGAAATATTTCATTTCCATCTCGTAATGTGTAACACCCTAAATTTGAGTCTTTAAAATTATAGTATCAGTCCTGGAAGTCTTGCTTGAGCGAGAGATTCTCGCCTGAGCGAGAAAGGATCACCTGGGAGAGTGAAATCCTGGGCTATACTGGAGGATTCTCGCCTGAGCGAGAGTTGTCTCGCCTGAGCGAGAAATGGCAATTTGGGGCTGTGGACACTGTGAGATTATCGCTTGAGCGAGAACGTCAGATCTGAAATTTTAAAAAGGCGGGATTTTCTCGCCTGAGCGAGAACCCGACGACTGCTCTTTAAAATAGAAACCCTAAACACATTTTAGGGTTAGAACTTTGAAGAGAAGAGAGAGAAGAGAGTTTTTCAAGAGCAAAGAGCCTTAGGACTCATCTTAGAGCTTGAGAAGAGGTAAACCTCTTGTTCCTAACTCTTCTTCCTCTCTAACTTGTTTTGGGTATGTTGGATCTATTTTCAAAACATGAGAAACCATGGAAACTCACCCTTTAGAGTTATGGTTCGTTTTATGTTGTTTTTCTCTTGTAAACTCTTGATTTAGAGTTGATATTTTATGAATGGAAAGGTTTTGTGGGTTATTCATGAAAACCCCAAAAACCCCCAAAATGAGAATATAGGTATAAAGAGAAATGGATGAAATGTTAGATGTGGATGATGAGTTGTGCTTTGATGTTGATATATGAGATAAACATGTATGTTTAGATGTTTGCAAACTTGTATTGAAGAAGTTTTGGAAATCTTGAATATATGTGAATCCCTTGTATGTTTGATGATGAAATACGAGTTATTAATGTGTTATTTTGAATAAATGACTGACATTGTTGTTATTGGTGGAAATGAGGAAAGATCCTAAGGTTGGAGGAAATCGCGGAGGTGACTAAAGTTACTCGGAATCGATCCCCAACACTCACCAAGGTAAGGGATAAGTCTCTCTAATTCATACTCACTGATGTGGGGGAGGTATGTGAAAGAGGTAATGTGTTGGTAAGTCTATTGTTGTTACCCTACCCGAAGAGGAAGTGGTTTGTTATTGTGTCCTACCCGGAGTGGTAGTGGACTGTTATTGTGTCCTACCCGAAGTGGTAGTGGACTGTTATTGTGTCCTACTCGGAGTGGTAGTGGACTGTTATTGTGTCCTACCCGGAGTGGTAGTGGACTGTTAATGTGTCCTACCCGGAGTGGTAGTGGACTGTTATTGTGCCCTACCTGGAGTGGTAGTAGATTGTTATTGTGTCCTACCCGGAGTGGTAGCGGACTGTTATTATGTACTACCGATAATGGTAGTGATTATTGTGAACTCGACCTGCCCGATGTGGTATGGAGTAATAACTCGACCTGCCCGATGTGGTATGGGGTAATAACTCGACCTGCCCGATGTGGTATGGGGTAATAACTCGACCTGCCCGATGTGGTATGGGGTAATAAGTAATAACTCGACCTGCCCGATGTGGTATGGGGTAATAACTCGACCTGCTCGATGTGGTATGGGGTAATAAGTAATAACTCGACCTGCCCGATGTGGTATGGGATAATAACTCGACTTGCCCGATGTGGTATGGGGTAATAACTCGACCTGCCCGATGTGGTATGGGATAATATGTAATAACTTGACCTGCCCGATGTGGTATGGGGTAATAACTCGACCTGCCCGATGTGGTATGGGGTATTAAGTAATAACTCGACCTGCCCGATGTGGTATGGGGTAATAACTCGACCTGCCCGATGTGGTATGGGGTAATAAGTAATAACTCGACCTGTCCGATGTGGTATGGGGTAATAACTCAAACTGCCCGATGTGGTATGGGAAATGAAATTGATGAATACGATTAAGGGTGAATATGAATGGTGTGAAATGTGGATGTCACAATGAATGTCATATGCATGCTATAGGATATATATTATGGGATATATATTCTATATGGTGAATATGAATGATGAGAAATGTGAATGTCACAATGAATGTCCTATGCATGCTATAGGATATATATTATGGGATGTATATTTTATAGGGTGAATATGAATGATGAGAAAAGGTAATGTCACAAAGAGAGTCATATGCATGCTATAGGATATATAGTATGGGATATATATTCTATAGGGTGAATATGAGCGATAAAAATGAAGATGTTGAGAATGATGGTAATATACATGCTATAGGATATATATTATGGGATATATATACTATAGGGTGGATATGAACAATGAGAAGGATGACGTTTCAAACGAACGTAATATGCATACTATAGAATATATATTATGGGATATATATACTATAGGATGAATATGAGTAAAGTGGAAATTAAAGGAAGATGATATAAATGTTTATCATTACGCATGTGTGTTTACGAATTATATTAAAGGTTAATCGTATTTAAAATGTGGATTATCATGTGATGTTAGTTTTGGACTAATGACTTACTCCCTTTTGTTTTGTGTGTTGTTTATGATAATCCCATTGTAGGTAAATGAAGGATTTTGAGAAGGAAGCTCATTTAGGAAGCTTTTGTGTTTATTAACTCGATTTTCTTTATTGTTATTTGACATTGTAGTTGATTTGTTAACATCATGGGATGAATGTAAATCTGTTTAGATTAATATGGAGATGTGCAGTTATGGAAGTTATAACTCTGGGAGACCCATAACTGGTTGTATGTGGTAAATGCTATTTGAATGAATTATATTTTTCCACAACATAAATTTGTATGATAATATAATAGGGTAAAGAGTATTTTCAAAGAGTGATTCTTGAGAGTTTTTAATTATGGTGACGACTGTATGTAAGAAAGGATTAAAATAAATGAAAAATTTTCAATGGTAGAATTTGGGTCGTTACATAATGTGGTTGATTAAGAAGTCTATCGAAGATTATAGCCTAAAAATGGTAAATACTAAATAAATAATTATGTACAACTAAAAAAATCATAATTAAATGACAAAACAAATAAAAATATTGGAAACCATTTTTAGCATATCTGAATGACGTCTTTGTCTGAATGTTTTCATATCTCATATGTCGAGTTTGTAAATGGCATAGTCATCAATGTCCACTACCATTAAATATCAGTCTACATTGTCTTCAACCATCGGCACATAGATATTTTACCATAAATTAGAAAATGTTAAAATTATAGATCTTTTACAATAAAGTAAAAAAAAATTAACAAATGACATATAACTTAGTGAAATGAGAATATAAAATTATTACATATTTTAGCTCATGAGAGGGAGGCATCCAGAAATTACTATAAGATGTAATAATATCTTCTTCACATTTTCCAAGAAGGACTTCAACCTAAAAAAAATGTTATAATCAATATAATTATTTTAATCAATTTAGTTATTTTAATTAATATATTGTTTGTTCAAAATTACTTACCGAAAATGTTGGTGGTAGGTACCAAGTTGTTATTGCAGAATCATCATGTCTTTGTATATGTGTTCGTAATTTGGCTAGGAGTATGAAAATCTATTGCAATATAAAATTTGTAAGTTTATAAGTATACAATTCAGAAGTTATTTTTAAATGGTTTGAAATTTACTTTATCATTGATGTCTCTCCCAGTAGCAAGGGAAAGAAATTCACGTCGATTCCAAGTTTCATCACCAATCATGAATAAATCCTCACTACTCAAATAAAATAAAATGTAAGTTAATAACAAATAAGCATAAAATTAATATATATATATATATATATAATTGCTTACTTTAGGTCAAGTTGTTCATTGAAAATATAGGCAGATATGCGGGATTTTTCCCAAGTCAGATCCATAATAAGAGAAGGTCTAAAACATGATTTCACCTCCTATAAAAGAAGTAATAAAATTATCAATTTTTAAAAATTGTAATTAATTTTTATTGGTGAGTGAGATTAAATTAATACCTTTGGGATAGTATAACCTCTTGGTTTGGATGCTTGGGTCATAATTTTCTTACAATATTTGTTCACTGTGGGGGAAATAGAAGTTGAGCCCCTACCCTTTTTAATTGGTTTTTGGGCTGACGGCGGTGTATTAAATAATATTTTGCCTGGTTTCGGTAATTCATTACCCTCGTTGATGACAGATTTACCCTACAAGAATAATTAATTAATGATTATATAATTTTTAACTTGTAATTTGTTATAATTGTTGTAAATAAATATTACATTGTCAGTCCTTTGATATGGACTTCTTGATGTAGTGGTAATTCTTTTATCCATTTCTTCATCATCAGATATAGTGACGATTTTATCTACGGGTGTTAAATTTAATTTTTTCTTGTGTAATTTTTCAGTTCTAAGATCATTTACTTCTTTCTTCAAGTTTACAACATTTTGCTCTAAGCTTTCTACACGTTCGATCAGCAACTATAATAAACAAAAAAGTACATCAATATATAAATAAGTACATCAATATAAAACATTTAATGAACATGATATAAAAATTAATAAATATATAATAAAAATTAACCTCAATAAAACGTCCATCAAAATGGTTAAATTTCTATTAAAATAATGTTCCATGAGCGGATTCGAATCCCATTCCTTGTATTTTTTAAAACATTTAATGAACATGATATAAAAATTAATAAATATATAATAACACAAATGGTTAAATCTCTCCTAAAATAATGTTCCAGGAATGGGTTCGAATACCAAATTCCATTCCTTGTATTTTTTAAAACATTTAATGAACATGATATAAAAATTAATAAATATATAATAACAATTAACCTCAGTAAAATGTCTAGCACAAATGGTTAAATCTCTCCCAAAATAACGTTCCTGGTTCAAATCCCACTCTGAACCCACTCCTTATATTTTTTAAAACATTTAATGAATGGTGAGGCTGAATTATTAGGCTGTTGCAGTGTTGCAGGCTTTATGCACAAATTAATCCCTAAAAAATTCAAACTATGTATTTATGTTAACTACATTATTAAATCTTTTGTTTAATAAAATATCTTAATATGCACAAACGGTTATGTTAAAATTTCAAAAATTTCATCCAATGCTAAAATAATGTTACTACATTGTTTAATAAGACAGCTAAGACAATAAAAATAAACATCCCACCACTAATAATGGTTAAATGGTGGTTGAAGATATAAATGAATTTATACGAATTTCATCACATACAAAACTTTTAAGACATAAAAATACCTCTATTAATGATGGTTGATTAATTTCGGCTATAATATTGTTGGAGAAGAAAGAATCACTAGGTAATTTGTTATGTTCCTGAAAATTTCAACAATTTAATAATTATATATTAAATAAAGATTTAATATTGAAAAATAACACTAAAAATAAAAATTTATACTATTATTATCTTCATCACCAGCCATGTATTCAATGCAATGAAGAACTCCAAAATTTTAAATGCAAAGTTTAACAAGTAGCTGAATGAAATTGAATGCTTGGTTCATTAAATAGAAATCTTAGTACACTTTATCACCCAGCAATAAATGCATTAGCCATAAATTGAAGAAACCGCAATAAATGAGCACCGATAAATCTACCTACTCAAGATGGAAAGAAAATTATGAAAGAGAAAATAAAATTGTGCAAAGAGGAATGTCGGGTTGCCAATTAGATGGATCAGTTAAGAAGTCGGGTTGGCTATAAGGGGGATTAGTTAAGAAGTCAGGTTGGCTATAAGGGGGATTAGATATGAAGTCGGTTTGGCAATTAGGTGGACCAGTGTAGAAGTCGGTTCGGCCCAACCACACATCCAAAGAGAAGTCGGTTTGGTCCACCGTAACTTCAACACACATGGCAGCTTTGCAGGATATTTGAAGCCACTTGTCAGTGTGGCAGACACGGTAGCAGGACACGCTAGGACACTTGGCATAGCTTTGCAGGACACGTTAGGACACTTGGCACACGCAGGCAATTTTCATGGTTCCAATGCTTTGCAGAGTGCATGAATTTTGATTGGATGTCTCGTAGGTGTGTGCAGAAAATAATTTATCCCTACCAATTCAAATTATCTATTTATACTAACTACATAAACCAAAACTTACACAAACAATCACTTACAATACAACTTTCACTTCTCTGTTATAATTTTCTATCCAGCAAATTCTTCATTTCAACGATGGCTGAATCACTACTTAGACTACAAGATCAACACAGATCATATGTCATCAATTATTTGGTTATTATTTTTGGTTATTTTAGTATCTTTAACTGTTAATTTATAGTATATCCAACATTTAAATATGTCGTTATTCTATCAACTTACTTATCATCAATTATTTTTTCATCAATTATTATTATTTTTATACTTCTCATCAATTATTATTTTTCTAGATAAGATTTGTAAATTTAATACTTCTCATAATTAGAAAAGTATGATTATGTATTAAAATAAAATACATGATATAAAAATTTTCAGTTTTAAGTATGATCATCTGCGGGTAATTCTTTTGTGATATATGTCCTATCCAGATAGTTATTTTATCTCATTATGTATGATTATGTATTATGGATGAATTAGTTCATTAAAATAACAGGTTAGTTCTATTATTTAAAAATTCAGCGGTAATTAGTTTTATTATTTTATTTTACACTTTTCTTATTTATTAATTCACTCCTAATTACTTACTTTTTTTACAGGAACCATCTAAAGATGTTATACGAATGAGACATGTCAATATGTTTGATGAGGAACCATTACTAAATGATATACTTACAACTCACTGGTTTTTCAAAATTATCTAGTCTTCGATCTTTCAACATTGACCCATCTTTAATTACTGCTCTTGTTGAAAGATGGAGACCAGAGACACACACATTCCATCTACCACATGGTGAATGCACCATAACATTAGAAGATGTGTCACTCCAATTAGGAGTGAATGTGAATGGTCTACCAATAGTTAGGCCTACATATTTTGATTGGAATGAAATATGTGAAGAACTATTGGGAAAAGTTCCTGGAGACGAACAAGACATGAGGGGATGCGAGTTAAAACTAACTTGGTTGTTTGATAACTTTGAAACACTACCCATCGCCCTACACAGTTGCAAAAAGAGCAATTTTGTAGGGCACGAATCTTATACATGATAGGCGGTGAGTTGTTACCCGACAAATCAAATAATAGGGTACATTTAATGTACTTACCTTTACTAAGAGATCTAACAAGAGTTCACTGATATAGTTGGTATAACGACCCGTTTTTCTACCCTTGAAAATTTTTCATTTATTTTAATCCTTTCTTACATACAGTCGTCACCTTCATTGAAAACTCTCAAGTATCACTCTTTGAAAATACCCTTTACCCTATTATATTATCATACAAATTTATGTTGCGGAAAAACATAATTCATTTAGATAACATTTACCACATACATCCAGTTACGGGTTTTCCAAGGTTATAACGTCCATAACTACATGTCACCATATTATCCTAATCAAATTACATTTATCCCAAAATGCTATCGAATCAATTACAATGTCAAATAGCAATAAAGACACTCAAGTAAATAGACACAAAGGCTTCCTATTTGAGCTTCATCCTCAAAATCCTTCATTTACCTACAATGAGATTATCATAAACAACATGCAAAACAAAAGGGAGTAAGTCATTAGTTCAAAACTAACATCACATGATAATCCACATTCAAATACAATCAAGCTTTGATGTAATTCATAAACACACATACGGAATTATAAACATTCAAATCATCTTCCTTTAATTTCCACTTTACTCATATTCATCCTATAGTATATATATCCCATAATATATATTCTATAGTATGCATATTACGTTCGTTCGAAACATCATCGGTCTCGTTATTCATATTCACCCTATAACATATATATCCCATAATATATATCCTATAGCATGTATATTACTTTCTTTCTCAACATCTTCCTTTTTATCGCTCATATTCACCCTATAGAATATATATCCCATACTATATATCCTATAACATGCATACGGCATTCATGTGAAATTCACATTTCTCGTCATTCATATTCACACTATAGAATATATATCCCATACTATATACCCTATAGCATGCATATGACTTTCATGTGACATTCACGTTTCTCATCATTCATATTCACCCTATAGAATATATATCCCATACTATATATCCTATAACATACATATGACTTTCATTTTGAGTCTTATTTCCATTGGTGTTCCCCCAATAATATTACTTTCATTTGAGTCATCTTTCCATTGGTTCTCCCCCAATAATATTACTTTCATTGAGTCATCTTTCCATTGGTACTCCCCCAATAATGTTACTTTTATTGAGTCATCTTTCCATTGGTACTCCCCCAATAATGTTACTTTTATTAAGTCATATTTCCTATGGTACTCCCCCAAATAGATTGAATTCGTTATGAGTCATATTTCCTTTGGTACTCCCCCAAATAGATTGAATTCGTTATGAGTCATATTTCCTTTGGTACTCCCCCAAATAGATTGAATTCGTTATGAGTCATATTTCCTTTGGTACTCCCCCAAATAAATTGAATTCGTTATGAGTCATATTTCCTTTGGTACTCCCCCAAATAGATTGAATTCGTTATGAGTCATATTTCCTTTGGTACTCCCCCAAATAGATTGAATTCGTTATGAGTCATATTTCCTTTGGTACTCCCTCAAATAGATTGAATTCGTTATGAGTCATATTTCCTTTGGTACTCCCCCAAATAGATTGAATTCGTTTTGAGTCATATTTCCTTTGGTACTCCCCCAAATAGATTGAATTCGTTTTGAGTCATATTTTCATTGGTACTCCCCCAATAAATGATTCTGAGTCTTATTTCCATTGGGACTCCCCGAATAAATGTTTCCGAGTCTTATTTCCATTGGGACTCCCCCAATAAATGTTTTCGAGTCTTATTTCCATTGGTACTCCCCCAATAAATGTTTTCGAGTCTTATTTCCATTGGGACTCCCCCAATAAATGTTTCCGAGTCTTATTTCCATTGGGACTCCCCCAATAAATGTTTCTGAGTCTTATTTCCATTGGGACTCCCCCAATAAATGTTAATTTCATTTCTATAACAGAAAAGTCACGCATTTTCCAACATAATGCATAAATTACAGACGCATCATATTAAACCATTATCTCTTTCACATACCTCATTCATATCAGCAAGTATGATTTAGAGACACTTATCCCTTACCTCGGTGAGCGTTGGAGATCAGTTCCGAGTAACTTTAAAAGTCTACTCCGCGATTTCCTCCAACCTTAGGATCTTTCCTCATTATCACCAATAACAATGATGTCAGTCATTTATTCAAAATAACATATAAATAACTCGTATTTCATCATCAAATACACAAGGGATTCATGTATTCTCAATATTTCCAAAACTACTTCAATTCAAGTTTCTAAATATCAAAACATACATGTTCATCTCATATAACAACATCAAAGCACAACTCATTATCCACATCTAACATTTCATCTCTTTCTCTTTATACTCATATTCTCATTTTGGGGGTTTTTGGGGTTTTTCATGAATAACCCATAAAACCTTTCCATTCATACAATATCAACTTTAAATCAAGAGTTTACAAGATAGAAACAACATAAAACGAACCATAACTCGAAAAGATGAGTTTCCATGGTTTCCATTATTTTGAAAAGGAATCCAACATACCCAAAACAAGTTAGAGAGGAAGAAGAAGAGTTAGGAACAAGAGGTTTACCTCTTCTCAAGTTCTAAGATGAGTCCTAGGCTCTTTGCTCTTGAAAAGCTCTCTTCTCTCTCTTCTCTTCAAAGTTCTAACCCTAAAATGTGTTTTGGGTTTCTATTTTATAGACACAGCGATAAGTGTAATCGATTACAAGTATAGTGTAATCGATTACACAGTGTAAATTACAGAGGCATCGTCGCGATGTAATCAATTACCAACATGGTGTAATCGATTACATTAATACGATGTAATCGATTACCAGAAGTGTGTAATCGATTACACAATGTAAATTACAGAGGCATTGTCGTGATGTAATCGATTACCAACATGGTGTAATCGATTACATTGTGTCAGATGTACATATCTGATGCTTTTCATCATGTAATCGATTACCATGACTGTGTAATCGATTATATTACCCAAAATTGCCAAGTATAGCCCAGGATTTCACCCTTTCAGGTGAACCTTTCTCGCTCAAGCGAGGATCCGATGACTGATACTATAATTTTAAAGACTTAAAATTTGGGGTGTTACAGTTGGGGTTCGGCTTGTTTAGCAAACTTGTATAGGGAAATGTGTCGGGCAACAAAGCCTAATGCAAAAGCCATGGGTGGGTGTTTGACACTTCTACAGTTCTGGGCATGGTATCGCCTACCATTTTTGGCACCGATAGTTGATCGTCTACCCACATATCCATTTGCTTCAAGGTAATATAAATTATTTACTATACATTACATATTATTGATCTGTTTTTTACTTCTAATATTAATAAATTAATTATTTTTTGTAGGTGGGGTCAAAGAAATCTAAACTACCGAGGAATTCCACGTGGAGACTTGAC